>CM049816.1:31189605-31306118 GCA_027422435.1 Schizopygopsis pylzovi | reverse complement strand
CTTATCTACTCAGATTTAAGGACCATACTGTTGTATAAACTAAACTTGTTTACTATACACAGCAAAAATTACTGCACCCCTCTGAATCGTCAATTCTCCAGTTTTGTTGGTATTTTGTCATCTTCCCACAAACGATTGTGATCATTAAGAAATATAAATATATATTTATGTTCAGATGGAGTGCACTCCCTATTATGCGGTGCACTGTATAGACCTAAGAGGGAATCAATAAAAGACTCATTGTTCATAATATCAATCAAAATCAACAAGACAAGCAACTATGGTTTTAAATGTCAATTAATTTAAATAAATAAATATTATATAAGCATAATTTAAATCAGTCATTTATTTAAATCAAAATCAGTGTATTAAATGGCTTTGAGTTTTCTCTTTAGACTTCCCTCTTGTACAATGAAAAATAGGGAATTATTCTAGCTTTGATCAAATGTGTAATTCTTCTGTACTTTTATCAACCAGTCTAAGTGTTGCGTTAATTACTGACCAAAAAATGTATAACCTGAAACAATGCACTGTAAGTGCATAAATGTAATTATTATTTAGCAAGAAGAGTGGTATTTTAAAAAAATAATTTAAGGAGAGAATCTTATTATCTTATTAGAGTGTGTATGGAGAGGAGACAGTCTTATAGTAGGCCTATATTATGTCTTATTTAGGCTACCAAGTCTAATGAGTCAGCAAATTTCAATGTAAATGCGAGTGCTGAATAAAATCAAAATCAGTTGAGAAACACTACATGCAGGTCACGATTTCCATCCGAAACCAAAATGAATGTTTTTCAATAATACTATTGAGATACTTTAATCTTTCTTTCCCAAAACCTGTAACATTTTCTTCACCTACCTGGAAATGATTCCATTGCTTTTGCTGTATTCCGGAATTCAGATTGCGATTTCTGATGGAAATAACACAAAACAACACAACACCACGTTCAGGAAATTATGAAGAAGACGAGTTCACGAGGCCTCGTGTGAGGCAATAGTTGAAACCGTAAACGTTCACCTTTCTTTACGAAACATTGCCAATCATCAAGGCAATCACATACGGTTGCCTAATCTAACGTTCCATGAAACAAATGTTAAACAAATAAAAGTTGAAATTGATTAAATGTTTTAAGTTTAAACATAAGCATTAATTACATGTCCTTACCTGTCCTCCTGAGACTGTCTCTTCCTGTAACGCTGTAAGCAGCGGCACACCTGCTTTCAGTTTGTTCAGGAAACGTTCTGTCCTTTGCAAATAAGGGAAAGTCCACGTTCTCTTTATGCAAATATTGCGGAGCGAAAAGTCTGAGCCATCCAATCAAAATATAGAAAAACGTGAGCTGTTGTGTATTCAGTTCCTGTGACAAACTGTTTTAGTGGGTGGAGTAAATATGAAAATGCATTATAACATGGCCGAATGCCTTTTTTTTACGGAGTGTCTATTTACACTTAGTGAAAATAGCCCGCACTCTGGGCCTAGTCCTCAAATAGCTACACTAACTCCGCCCACCAACGTGTGATTGGGATAGTCAAGACAGGAAAAAACAGGTCTAATAATTATCAGTATCAGTGACGTAGTTGATAAAGAGCAACCGAGTTGGCAACCGAGTTGCTCATATCGCATCGGAAAGGCATTTATTTTCAATAAAAATTAAGGAAATAACCAAAAACTTGAAATTAAATTATTGTCAGGGGCGCGTTAAGGCACAGGCTTCAAGGGGCTGAAGCCCAGGGGCCTACACTAGAAAGGGGGGCCACTGGCAGAAAGGAAATTATATTTTTCGAATAACTATTTATATGGTAGTTTGCAGCAGTGACAACAGCATTCTGTAAACAAACTCAGACACTCATTTTCAGCTACGCCCTGGTTGTTTTTTTTTTTTGTTTTTTTTTTTATTATGCCTTGAACAACATATACATAACAATACAACACACAATATAACACCAGGGAAAGAAAAAGAAAAAGTAAAATAAATAATATTAATTAAATACCTTAAATAAATATACACTTAAAAAACAAGCATGACCTTTACATTACTCAAATATTTTGAAGACAGAACACAAACGGACAGTTTTGATAGCTTTTCTATTAGTGCTACTTTGAATGGTACAAAAATAGCTTTCCAATTCTTTATAAAACACTGTGAAGCAGGGTTTCCTGTTTGAAAATTTACACCGATGAATGTGAAACTTAACTAATAAAACAAGTAGATTAATGACAAACGCTTTGTTATTCACATTTTCTTGAATAAAATATCCAAAAACGACATTTTCAAAATGCAATATAAAGTTAGAGAGTACCTTTTCTGAGATAAATACTGAGACATCATACCATAACTTTTTAACAAAGCTACAGTGCCAGAAGATGTGAGGTACAGTTTCCAAGTGTAAAGAGCAAAAAGAGCAGTTAACGTCAATATCCTTCTTAAACTTACTAAGAAAATGTTTAACAGGATAGAATAAATGAATAATTTTGAAATAAATTTCTTTTACCTTGTTTGTAACAAAAAACGTATGAGGTAATAACCAAACACTTTCCCACTTAGGGATTCTAACAAATTTAGACCAATAAGATATAGAGCGAGGCTTAGTAGCAACCTCCTTTAAAAATAGAGACCGAATAGATTTGTTGTTTTTAGCCTGTGAAAAACAAATTTTACCACATATTGTATCCGTTAGATTGACTATGGGCATATCAACCAATTTCACATCTCTAAATAAGGAAACAATACACTAATTAATTGCAGAGAAAACAAGAGAGAATTCCTTGGGAGTCACAGGAAAATTAAAGTGCACAAGAAACTCCTCATAAGTCATAAGATACCCCTGATTGTTAAACAAATGAGACACTAAAACAATACCCTTATCAAACCAGTTTTTCAAAAAAATACTTTTGTGTTTATACAGAATACAACGATTGTTCCAAATAAAGTAACGCTGCGGAGAGAAGTTGTGCTTGTAAATCAATTTCCAAGCCAACAAGGCTTGAGCGTGAAAGGTAGATAGTTTTACAGGCAATTTCTCAATCTTATAATCACACATTAGCAGAAAAGAAAGACCCCCAAGTTGGTTAAAAATAAAATTAGGAATAAAATTCCACAAAGAAGGTTTAGTCAGACAAAATTTTAACCAATTGATTTTGAGTGTGTTATTTAAAGTAGAGAAATCCAAAAAATCAAGTCCACCACTTTTAAGAGAATTTACGACAACAGATTTACGAATATAGTGCACCCGATTCTTCCATAAAAAATTAAATAATGTCTGATCAATAGTATTAACGCTTTTATTGTCTAAATGTATAGTTGAAGCAATATAGGTCAGTCTTGAAATTCCTTCAGCTTTTGACAGAAGAACTCTACCTCTAAGGGACAAGTCCCTTAATAACCAAAGATTAAATTTTCTTTTTATCTTTTCAAAGGCAGGGTTAAAATTAAGGGAAACTCTATCTCGTTCATTTTGTGAAATGACAACGCCTAAGTAATTAACATCTTTTTTAACAGGAATACCATCCAAGGATAAAAGGGAAGAATTTTTTTAATCTAAAATTTCACACTTTTTTATATTAAGGTACAAACCTGAAGCATTAGAAAACAACTGAATAGTTTTAATTGCCTGATGGACCTGGGTCGGATTTTTTTAAAACAGGGCTGTATCATCTGCTAGTTGACTAATTAAAATACTTCTACCAGCAATATTAATTCCTTCGAGCTTACTATCCTTAATAAAATGACAGAAGACTTGAGCTACAATAAGAAAGAGGTATACCGATGCTGGACAGCCTTGCCGAATACCTCTCTCTAAAATAAATCTCTGTGTAGTGCCGTGTCCTAATTTCACTGAGCTATTTCCCCCAGCATACAACGTTTTCATCGCATTACAAAAAAAAGGCCCGAACCCAAAACGCTCTAAACAAAAGAAGATGAAAGGATGCTCAATAGTGTCAAAAGCTTTGAAGAAGTCCAAAAACAGAATTAAACTATCATCCTCAATAAGTTCAGAGTAATCAATGAGGTCAAAAACAAGTCTAATATTATTAAAGATATGACGATTTTTCATGAAACCTGACTGATTTTCATCAATAATGGAGTTCAAAACAAACTTAAAACGTTTAGCGAAAATAAGAGCAAACAATTTATAATCATTATTAAGAAGGCTAACAGGTCTCCAATTGTCTAAAAGAAGAGTGTCCTTTTTAGGTTTAGGTATTAAACAAATGACACCTTGCTTCATACTAACAGAAAGCTCAGAGCAATTTAAACTCTCTGTATACACTTGCAGGAGAAACGGAGATAACAGCTCAGAATATAACTTATAAAATTCAGCCGTTATTCCATCACTACCAGGAGACTTGTTATTTTTTAACTGTAAAATTGAATCTTTAACCTCATCGATAGAAATTGGCGAGTCGCATACAATTTTTTCATCATGACTAATAGTATTAACAATACCAAGATGTTTACTGAAAGTGTCCAGATCGGCTTGATTAAATTTAGATTTATACAAACTTGAGTAAAACTTATAGCAAAATTGGGAAATTTCTTTAGGATTTTCTGAGAGAACCCCTCCAATATGCAATTGACAAATAGAATTATGTTTAGCCCTATTTTTCTCAAGCTTAAAAAAATAGGAAGACATTTGCTCTCCATGTTCAAGCCACCTTTGCCTTGATCTTATAAAAGCACCTTCTGCTCTTAATTTATACAAGTCATCCAACTTAATTTGTAAATCAACTAAACAAGTTCTTTGACTATCGGACAGATTTTCAGGCAAGATCTTGGTAATAAAGGAGATTTCACTAACAATATTAGCTTCTTCAAGACGTTTTAATTTAGCCAAATTACCACTAAATTTTCTGAGGTATTTCCCAATTTCATATTTTAACAATTCCCAGTTTAAACCAAAAGAATCTTCTCGTTTTGTTTTGTTACAATAAAAACGAATAAGTCTTTCCAGCTCTGACTTAACCTCATTATGTTTAAGTAACGAACTATTCATTTTCCAGTAAGAAGAGCCCTTGTTAAATCTAGCTTCAGGAGAAAACAATTTTAATAGAAACAGCCTTATGATCTGTTAATGGCGTTGTAGAAATATCAACATGAATATAGTCTTTATCTAAATTTCTAGAGACTAACCAAAAGTTAATTCGTGAAAGACTAGATAACTTTTTATTGCTCCACGTGAATTCTTGGTCATTGGTATTTTTAACCCTCCAGATATCTACAAGTTCTAATCTATGCATAAAATCTTTCAAAGCGGTGTTTGAGTTTGATCGGCGACCAGGTGGCCACCTATCAAGAGATTCATTTAGGACAGTATTAAAATCACCACCAATCACTAAGTAAGCATTTGGAAATTTTGACTGCCAATAAGTAAGCTTATCTTCCAAAACGAATAATAACTCTTCATTTTCAGATCTAGCATTATACCCATAATAATTAACAACAATAAGATTTATATTATAGCATTTTAGAATTAACAAAATAAAGTGCCCATACTCATCACAGTATGTGTGCAACACATCACCCGCAAAATTATTTTTTAAACAGGAAACGCCTGCAGAGTGCTCTGAACCATGAGAAAACCATATCTCACTACCCCACTGCGACTTCCAAAAATTTACATCTTTATCATTAGAATGAGACTCTTGAAAAAAAACAAAGTCAGAACCAAACTGTCTAGAAAATAAAAATAAGGCCTTGCGTTTAACAAGATCTCTTAAACCCCTGGCATTTAAAGACAAAACAGAAAAAGACATTTAAAGAACTCACATAAACTGGAACAATTAACCTGCTTTAAGAAAGTTCTATGAACTTAGATTTTTGAAAATAGGTCACAAAGTAGAAAATGCTGAAAAAAGAGCAGCACCATATTAAATATCAAAAATTACAAAAAGAACTGGAATGAAAAAATGGAGGCAGCTTCTTAAATGTATAAGACATACCCGTATTAATGTCTGTAAAGTGCACCTGACAGATCAGTCAAAGTCAAAAAAGGCTAAGCCTGGATGAAAGCACTTTAAGTGAAAGCACTTTAAGTAGGCAGGATGATTTCACCCTGCCCTTGAATGAAAGCTCTGCCTCCGACGAAGTATGCTGTCTTCCCCTCTGCACGTGCTTTTTGGACCTCTGGCCACAGCTTCCTTCTCCTATCACGATCACCGGCTGAAAAATCCTCCATAAAGCGCAGACCGTTCTCTTTTAGAAAGGAAGAATTCTTCGCGGCCTTCCAGACTGCGTCTCTGTAAGAGCGAACGGAGAACTGCATAATGGTCACCCTGGGACGATCCGTGCCACCTTGTTGTATCTTTCCGAGACGATGGACCACGTCAATAACATCTGAGACTTTGTCCTTTGCACTAGGAAGAATATTTTGGCAGATTTTGACCACCTCAAGCCGAATATCTTCGTGCGCAGATTCAGGAATCCCAGCTATCCTCAAATTACGTCTTCTCAAATATGTATCCATATCATCCATCCTCCGCTGCAACTGAGCCACAGGCCGTTCAACACCATCCATTCGCCGCTCGAGACTAGTAACCTTCTCAACAACGGCCTTCAATTCAGCTGACATGTCCGATATCTTTTTTTTCGATTCCATCTGAGCGACTGTTGATCAGCTGTGTTATACCTAACAGCTGCGATGAGACATCAGCTCGAGTGTCATCACTTGCTCTTTTCTTTATTACCGGTGGTTTACTCGGGGTAATAGGCAATGCAGGGAACTCCTCTTCAGCTAAACAGAACGCATCTTGCACGCTCGCGCAATAAACAACGTAATCATGGCCACTACTGGCTGGTGAGCATGCATTTGCACTAACGCTAGCCACATTAGCATCAGCCGAAGAGTTGCTTGAATGTCCACGTTTACGCCCCATGTCGACGCTAAATAGGGGAAATCTTCAAATCGAAGATCTAACAAAACAACACACGTAGCATACAATGAATTAAAAGTCCCTTTTGCACTGTCTAAGCACAGATGGTGCAGGAGCTCGTACTGTTACGTCTGATTAGGTAGCCATCTTGGACCTCTTCCCTACGCCCTGGTTGTAGTTGCCTATAGAGCTTGGGAAACTACGTCACTGCGCGTTGCATTCTGGGTAGTCGCTGCCATGGTCTAACGCCCATCAGCCGTCAGGATATTAGCATTAGGGGTGTAAATTTTGGTATCGATCCAATACCGAGTAAATACAGGGCCAGTATCGCCGATACCAATACTTGTCATTGTAAAACAAATTACAATACTATGACAACAAACCAGCGTAGCAGGGGAGGAGCAGTAATGTTTGCATATGAGAAGTGAAAAGAACGGAATATACACCCACAGACATGTCTACACTGTGTTGTATGTATTAAGCAATGTATTAAGTGTATAGGAGAAAAAAAGTAACCTAAAGTATTGATCTTATCAGGCTAGTATCGATCGATACTATCGATGTTAGGATCGATACACACACCCCTAATTAGAATTTACGAAAATAAACAGGAACAATGATGGACCGAACGTTGATTAAGTGTAAGATTATATTTCCATATCGAGAAAAACTGAACAAGGAAGCAAAGTTGCGGTACTTAGAAAAAATATAATCAACTAATTCGATCCATACGAACACACAGAGTGGTCCGACGACACTAACGAGCTAACGTACTGCACATAACCTTCCCTTGCGTATTTTCATACACATTTGAGCATTTTATAATCTATCTTTCTCTTATTATTCTCCATGGCTGTGGAATTAATTTCAATCTAGTAACGTTACTCCATTAGAAACAATTCCTCCTTTGAATATATTCAAAAATGTATTGCAGTGTAAAATGAATGAATCATGTTGCTTATTTAATTGATTTGTTGATTTATGATGAATCTTTTCGCTTTGATTGTTTAGAATGTATTATTATGTTATATGTTTATGTTAAATTTTAGTAAGGCCATCTTGGCCAGGACTCCCTGGAAGAAGATATTTATTTTAATCTCAATGGGACCTTCCTAAAAAAATAAAGGATAAATAAATAACAATAAAAAAAAATAATATATCTGTATGTCTGTCTGTCTATATGTTTATCTATCTAGTGTGAGGCCTGTTCTTATAGCGTGATTGATATATGTGTCAT
Organism: Schizopygopsis pylzovi; assembly: GCA_027422435.1. Taxonomy (NCBI): domain Eukaryota; kingdom Metazoa; phylum Chordata; class Actinopteri; order Cypriniformes; family Cyprinidae; genus Schizopygopsis; species Schizopygopsis pylzovi. Next base: position 31,298,008 of record CM049816.1, on the reverse strand, counting down.
TAATTATTAATTTAGTACTTACTGTATTTATATCTTAGACTGTCTGGAAATTAAATGCACATTTAAGCAGCGCCACAGCTCCATCCTGCAGGCCTGTGCAGATGACATTGATTTCTGTCTCCAGGTAACTGATGGGAAAGTTACACTTGAAATAGACCCAGAAGTACTACGGCCAAGTACAAACACGGATCTTCCTTACTGGCTCACAGTTTTGTGACTTTGTTGTGTGGGCAGAGAAAGGCTGTGCTGTGGTTTGGGTCTTACCAGATGTAGACTAGTGGACAACACTACTAAAGAGGGCATAGGAGCTAAAAATGATTTAGCTCCTGCATACCTAACTAATCTTATATCACGCTACAATCCAACCCGCTCCCTAAGGTCCCAAAACTCTTGACTCTTGGTAGTACCTAGGACAGCAAAGTCCACTAAAGGAGGTAGAACTTTTTCATATCTGGCTCCTAAACTCTGGAATAGCCTTCCTGATAACGTTCGGGGTTCAGACACACTCTCTCTGTTTAAATCTAGATTAAAGACACATCTCTTTAGCCAAGCATTCATATAATGCATCTCACAATCTCGTACTGCCAGTCTATCTGAACAAATGCACATTATTATGCTTTAGCTTGGGTTATACTGATAATTTCATCCAGGGTTATTCCTGGATGGAACAACTGCTATGCTATTTGTCTTATTGTTTCTATGTTTCTGCCACAGGATTAACATCCCGTGGTAGCTAGGAATTACACAAGCTTCATTCTGGATCCAACCCTTAAACGATCTGAGATGACCGAACACCTGAGAAGAGACGATGACAACCCTTCGGAGGGCCTCAGAGGAAGCCAACCATCAGCGATTATACTGACTTAACCAAAGTCTGCCATAAATGGAGGATCAGCACCTAGAGACAACCTCTACAGCCCTGAACGTCAGCGGAGTCTAGGACACATAGATGAGCCCCAGAGACAGATCTACAGTGAGAACCTCGTCACCTAGACATCCATCGGGGGAAAGACCACTGGAACCAGTGGACCACTTACACTCTGACTTTGCTGCAGTTGGAACAAACTACTGATTCGTCTGGCCAGAGGGGAACTGGCCCCCCGACTGAGCCTGGTTTCTCCCAAGGTTTTTTCTCCATTCTGTCACCGATGGAGTTTTGGTTCCTTGCCGCTGTCGCCTCTGGCTTGCTTAGTTGGGGAATCTTCATTTCCAGCAATATCATCGACTTGATTTCACAGATATTATTTAAACCGAACTGAGCTGGACAATGCCATAACTAAATTCAATAATGAAATGCATTCAGCTGATAATTGAGTGTTAAATCCTATCATTTTACATTATTGACACAATTTGCTTATTTTGATACTGTGCAGTGCTTTGTTACAATTTGTATTGTTAAAAGTGCTATATAAATAAAGGTGACTTGACTTGACAGGAGTTAGTTTATTTAGAAGGCCACTTTTCTCAGTCACATGCTTGTCACTGCCACGACCTCCCCACCCGTGGCGCATCAGTGTTGAAAGGAGAATCTGAAAAGGTGAGAGTTTTCGGCCAATCTGTGGCAAGCAGGAAGTTGTTAGCACACCCATCAGAAGCATAAAACACAGAAGCCCAGTGTAGTACTTCACCTTTGCATCATCATCTTTAAAATAATCATCACCCAGTCTCTTTTGGGCGAGCTCTTCCTTCAGTCTCCTGATCTCCTCCTACAAATGGTTAATTCCAACACGCCTGCAGCTACAAAGATGGCATTCCTGCAGTGTCATCATTTGAGTCTGCGTCATCCATTTGTGAAGCATCATCTGCTGTTACACCTTCATCCATCTGGCCAGCTACATCTAGTGGTGCAGGTGCAGCATGATTCCCTATAACAACTTGTAATCTTCTTGTACTCCGGTTAAACTGCTCAGAGTGCATTGATGGTATCCAATGATGGTACCTAGTTGGGATTACACTAGCATTTCATAGGCTGGTTTACCTAAAAATAAAAGATCACATTTATTTAATTAGTTATGTAGTTATTTAGCCAGTTACTCAAATGCTGAATGCAAAATGGCTTTATTGAATAATAAAACAAAAAACAAACAAACAAAACAACACCATGAGTGAAAACTTAGAAGCAGGGCAGACAAGAGGACACATTTGATGACAAACTAGCACAGGACAGAAAGCACTGGGAGAATAAATAGAGACGCAGGGAAAAGAAGGGCAACTAAACCAATTATCAGGTAACAATTTAAGCGGGGTTAGACAATAGACATGAGAGCACATAGAAACAAAAAACAAGAATACACCAGACCTAACCCTGTCAGTGTTAGCTACTAAAGTTATTGGTGTAACAACAACTTCGTGTTTGCATTGCTAAAGGTAAAAACAAAGAAAAAAAAGTTAGATGTGTTTTGCTTATAACTTACCTTTGTGAAAAGCAAAGGTGTGAGTGTGACCGAGTGTGTCCGAGAGAGAGCGACATTGCGCGAGAGAGACCGAAAATGCGCGAGAAGTTTCAATGTAAATTACATCATTAACATAACTCGGCTCACTAAACTCTAACTTTAAATGTGACGTGATGTCTGAAGCAGCCAGGATAATTATTAATAATATTCTTTCAAGTCCAGCAGTACTTGAAAATATAGACCAAGCTCTCAATCAAAACAGTCTTTCTGAAAACCAAAGATCTTCAGCAAACGAGGTACAGAGGATTTTTAATTCCACTGCTAACGTTACCTCTTGCCGGCCTGCATTTGATTTTTCCCACAATTTTTGTGGATCAGCCAGAAGCGGGTCAATAAACATGTCACGTGTCACGATCCGGTTCATGATCTTACGCCCACTCACCACCAGAGGTCACCCGCTCACCACATGAACTCTTGCACTACACTCACTGCTGCACTCCACCTCAGACTACAATTCCAATCACCCATTGCTCTGACGACACACAGCTGATTGCACTGAACACACTGCCGATTACCCTGACACACACAGCTGATTGCACTGATCACACAGCTTACTTAAGCCATGGACATGGCTCTGTCATTGCCGAGTTTTGTTGAGCGTTTAGCATCTCCCAGATGTTAGCCACATACCAAGCCTTTCCGTATTTTGTTATAGTTTCTGTCTAGTCCTTCTATGTTGCCTTGTTGTCTGGTTCCTGACCTTCTGCTTGTTACCTGGATCATCTCTCTGCCTTGCCCTCTGGATATTGTTTGCCGATCGTAGACCACGCCCGTTTACTTGATTACTCTCCTGCCTTGCCCATTTGCTCGACCCTGCCTGTGTTTTGACCATGTCTTCTAATAAAAGCCTGCATATGGATCCGCACGCCTCTCGTCTAGTCGGTCCCGTTACAGAAAACTCGGTCACACTAGGATCCAGCGGCTCTTCTAACGGACCCTGGTCAGGTTCGGATCCATGCACCCAGCTGTTTGACCTGCGTCAAGGAAGCCGATCCATTGAGGAGTACGTCACTAAATTTTTTTGTCTTATCTGACAAGGTATCTTCTGATGAGTTTTTTTTAAAGGAAATTTTTCGTTTTGGACTAAGTGAGGCCGTAAGGTCATGGTTACCTGAAGGAATATTCAATGTCAGTTTAAAGGATATCATGGACTACGCGTTGATTGTTGTTGGCTCTTCATTTACTGTGGGTGTCGCAGAAGAAGAACGCAACATCACGTCTGTGACTGAGATGGCGGACACAACATCCCATTCTGCCAATCCTGAATCAAGCCAATATGCTGCTGATCGTCGTGAGTCACGTCCTGTCACAACTAGTCATCCAGAGTCATGCCACGTCACAGCTGACCATCCAGTCTCTCCATGCCTCAGCTGATCTGCTGGAAAAGGTATGCATGTTCTCCTTTATCTAAATTAAGAAAAGGACGTCTTGCTTACTTTCATCTCCCAGAGACTGCAATGTTCCAAGGTCCAGCAGAAAAACATTCCTGGTAGAGCATGGACATATATGGCGCTTTTCCACTGCATGGTACGGTACGGTTCGGCACGGCTCGGTACGGTACGGCTCAGTTCGGGTCGGTTGCATTTCCACCGCAGTTTAGTACCGCTATAGAGTGGGCGGGATTATTCACGCGTCGTTATAATTGCGCCGCCTCTACTGCCGTGACATCATCGTAAACGCGCCACAAACAAACTCACAACAAAGAAAGGAGATGGAATAGTGTTCTTCATTCTCGGCATGTGGATGTTTTTAACAACAATGTTATGGTCTATGATGGTCTATGAGAATGCTTGTGATTTACCCCCAGCAGCAGAGACTGTGGTGTCAGTGACACGGGCTGTAGATGAGGAGAGCAGGGATGTTCGTGCAGGTGTGCTGCGTTACTTGATTAGTTAACTATTCATGCAGCGCGTTCAGTAAAGTGAATTATCAATAAACTTTTGAATATTTCAAAATGTACAATGTATCCCTTGTTTTTTATTTATTTATGTGATGGTTTTTATAATCGCGGCATTAATCATTTGTCTTTTTCAAGAGGTTCGTTACGTGCTCATACAATGATACATATTTAATATAGTCTGGAGGTACACTTATTCGATCAGATTGTTTTTAATTGAAGCAAAACACAGATACAGAGGTAAAAATATAAACAGAAAACATACTCTGTAAATATAGCAAGTTCAAAAGTAACGTTATACATAAGGCTTTTTCCTTCGGCGTCGTGCCATCAAGCTCTCACTGAATCCGCTTCTCGGCTATCAACGAGAGGAACGTCTGAACTTCCTCAACAGACAACGACACTGCTATTTTGTGGTTGATGCAAAAATGTGCGTTTGTTTAAACCGAAGTTGCGTCCGATCCTTCGCTGGCTGTGCTGATTTAAATCTAGCGGGTAGGGCTGTAGAGGAGGGTCTCGTGTCGCAAGTTCAGTGACGCAGTAATGACGATTTTCTCAGGCCAATCAGTGATCAGCAGAGTTTACACGTCACGTTTTGGTAACGGTACGGCTTGCATGGAACCTCGACCGAAGTGGTACTAAAAAAGTATCAGGTACCAGGTACAGTACCCAGTGGAAAACCCCCCAAAAGTGAACCGTACCGTACCGTACCGTGCCGTACCATGCAGTGGAAAAGCGCCAATAGTGTCTGCTGTGCAGTTTCAGAAGGAGTGGACTGCACAGGAGACAATGCAACATATGAGGACCATATTTCCTACCAAAATGAAGAATAGCACAGAGTAAGTCTTTAGAAAAAGTAAGAGTGTATACATTTTTTGTTAAATTATTTGAAAATATTGTCTAAACTTACTTATACATAATCATGTGATCTTTCCCTAGGATCACAATTATGATGGCCACCTACACCAAGTTGGTCAAGCCAGTGTTGGCGCCAGGTTGTTAAAAAGACCCTTATAGTCAGATTAATATACCTTCAATTAGATCTCTCTGTTTTGCCGAGATTGATTGACACACAGCATCCAGCACAGCAGCCAATCTGCGTTCGCAGATCTACGTGCTGGTGGATATCCCGCCCACAGCATCAGTGCAAAGTGGAGAGTGAGTTCGATGGAGCGCTGATGCAGATGCTTGAACTTTGCCGTTGCAAATTACATATAGTTTTCTTTATTGTATGGGTGTTGTGCGCCTATGCAAAGTAAGTCCATCATATCGGATCCTTGCAGCAATCGCGTGTGTTATATTCTGTTCCTTACTGCCTGTTATATTCACTGTTACCTCGTCTCGTAGTTTATTACTGCCATCGATATATGATTATCATGTCTTTTGCGCTGTATATATATGTTACCTTTTATTCGTAGTTAGTTATTATAGATGTTATTTGTGTATATTCTATTTGTATTTGAAGTTATTTATTCGGCTAAGTGCTCGTTTTAAGCTGATCTAAAATTGTAAGCAACTCAATGCGCATGCGCACCAAACATGTCCAGACAGAGCACCACGATATAAACAAATGAAGCTGTTTGCTGTTTAATACCTTAATGTATATAACATACCGTGTTTGTTTCTGCTAATTATTAATCCGTTTAACTGTATATTTTGGCTGCATATTTATCCTGTGTATGTATACTTGGAACATTTAATATTATTATCATGTATGTATTTATTTACTCTGTATTTTCAGTTTTTCTAGAAAACCACATTCACACATACGCAAAACTAATCACTGGTTGTGTTGACAAATAAACGGGTTACTCCCATATATCAAACATCGTTGCTCAAGTCTCTCACCGGACACCCTGTGGCGGGTTTCAAACCTAACCAGCAATCTACTTTAATGAGACTGTGCTATTATAGCTAACTCATTGTTTCACAGGTCAAAGTCTTGACGGTGCTGTGTTGTGGGAACTTTTCAAAGATAAGACCATCTACCTCCAGCCATCAAGTGATCTAATAGATGAAGAAGAGATGACAGATGAGGTCAATTACATGAATTAACTTAACAATACATGTTCAACAGTTTAAAAGAAATCCCACAATGTTCGCATAATTCATAATTAAAGACAACATTTTCATTTTTGGGTGAACTATCCCTTTAATATCACAAACATTACATAGTTAATGTTTAATTATTCAAATAAAGTATGATTTATTTTTCACCCTGATAAAAGTAACAGCTAACATCTAAAGGTCTTGCTTTATGTTTCATATATATATATATATGAAGCCCAGTTGAAGTTTGATTTAATTGATTCGTTAATATTCCTTTATTATTTTCTAAGATTTTGTATGTATGTTTATGTGTATTGTTTTTCTAAATATATCAGTTTCATTTTGATTGAAAAAAGTAAAACGTGTGTGAATTTGTTAAGTTAAAAGGACTTACCGGTTGTTATTGGACGGGATGTGTGTGACGCGGGAGGGGGAGGAGAGAGGTGGTGATGGTGGTAAGAGGGGACATGTCCGAGTTTATATGAAGTTTAGACACGTAGTTTTTAAACTAAGTTCGGGAGGAGCACGTCAGATACTCAGGCTAATTAGCACAGGTGGTACACAATCTAGGTAATCAATCCTGGGACATAAATACAGCTGTCTTACCTCCATCTAGTCGACGGTTAAACAGCATCTGGTCCGCTCGTTTTCACAAATGTCGCGTGTAGATACTTCTTCGTCAGGGGACGAATCTATCTCTCCGGTAGCATCCCCAAAGCCAACCAGCTCCAAGCCCTCGAGCGGTCTCGCAATCGAGCCCCAGGCTCCAGCTCGCGGACGGCCCACGACTCGCCAAGCTACGTCGCGTCCTCCAAAACGCCCAGACATCTGTTCGCCTTCTCCGGCGAGAACACAAGCCGATTCCCCGGCGTCTTCATACCGGTCCACCAGGCCCGCGTTTCCGCCTATCGAGAAGTGGACCGTGGCGAGTCTGAGGCAGGCGTTAGCCAACTCCGATATCCAGGCCCCTCGTAAATCCACTAAAGCGGAGTTATATGAGTTGTACAAGAATCCCAAGCCAACTACACTCTCTACGAAGTCTTCCACGAAGGCTACACGTAAGCGTAAACATACAGCCTCACCCCCCTGGACTCCGCCTTCTTCCGCTCGCTCGAAGACCAGCTCCCGAAGGGCTCCGGATAGCGGATCCAGGCCGTCGGCAAGTCAAGGCCACGCTCCCGATTTCGCAGATGCTAGGCCCGCAGAGGGTCCGGCGGCAGCTCAACCATACGGCACGGCGTTCCAGTCAGCTATGCCGGTGCCCACAGCTCAAACGGGCTTCTGGCCACCTCCACCTCCACTTCCGGCTCAACAGCCCACCCCTTTCTGCCCAGGGCCCGCAGCCCAAGTAAACGCTTGGTCGCAGTGGCCGGCCTACGTAGCCCCACAACCCGGCCCAGGGCCCGTAGCCCAAACGAGCACATGGCTGCAGTGGCCTCCCAACCCAATCCCTCAGCCTACCCCTCTCAGCTCAGGGCCGGTAACCCAGGTTGACACCGGGCCGCAAAATACAGCGCCTCCGGCCGCTTACAATGCGCTACTCCAAGCGAAACCGCAATACTCACTTTTCACCGCTACACCAATGACCGTCCCAGCGAATGCTATTGCCTCAGAACCCCCGCAAGCGGCTCACAATGTTCGAGCGCAGATTCTAGCAGGTGCAGATGTCGATCTCTCCTCACTCCTTTCCCTCCTACCCACGTCAGACTCAAACCGTCAGATAGATTGCGGGGATTTCTCAGTAACGTTAAAAACCCCCAATCCCCTGTCATCTCGCATTCTTTCGTTTCCTGAGTTCGCCATAGCTTTCAGTAGGTTCACGGAGATCATTTGTTCAGTCTTCCCTCGCAGGCGACGCGAGCTCAACGACTATCTGGCTATCATAGCCGAACTCGCGTTGTCCTATGGAGGAGGGCACTTCTTCACTTATCACAAACTGTTCTCCGCTAAATGTGCCGTCCGAATCGCACAGTGGAACCAGTGCCCGTACTGGGGCGCACTCGACTTAGATCTCCACAGCAGTGTGTTCCTAGGTTGTAGGAACATCGCGTGCGCCGTGTGCCGGTCAGTTGCCCACACCACTGCGGTTTGCCCACGGATCAATCCCTCAGCCACATACCCAGAGCCCACCTCCGCGAAATCCACTAGCTACGTCCCGAGATCAGCAACCGTTCTGTACACAGACTACGAACCAGCACCGTACGCGGCGGACAACAGGCAGACATGCTTTGCTTTCAATAGCAGGAAGTGCGTCAAACAGCGGTGCCGCTACCTCCATATCTGCAGTTTCTGTGGCGGAGCTCATGCTCGCAGTGTATGCCCGGTGTATAAAGCCACGAATAAAAAATATAAGAATTATTTATCGACTCCCGTGAATATTTCTCAACTGGCCACCGAGCTCACCCACCATCCAGATAAAGATTTCCGCGAATATCTCCTGTCCGGTCTTAGAGACGGTTTTAACCCCGGCGTCGAATGCGCGCTTTCCCAAAGTCACATCTGTAACAATCTTCAATCCGCCCACGCCGAGCCCGCCATCGTAAATGAACTAATCGAGAAAGAAGTCAAGGCAGGCTTCATGATCGGACCTTTCAACGAACCCCCTTTCGAAGTCTTTCGCGTCAGCCCCATCGGCATAGCCACAGGAAAATTTTCAGGCAAAAAACGGCTAATCGTCGATTTGTCTTCTCCCCACAATTCTACAGTCCCCAGTATTAATAGCCTAATTCCCCTCGACGAGTTTTCTCTTAGATACCACGACATAGAACAGGCGGTAGAATTAATAAAAATTGCAGGACAAGCAGCCTGGCTTGCAAAAATAGACATCACTTCCGCGTTCAAAGTGATGCCTATCCACCCAGATGCATGGCATTTATTCGGGATACAATGGGCAGGAAAATTTTACTTTGCCGTCCGCCTAACCTTCGGTTGCAAAAGTAGCCCCAAAATTTTTGACATGCTTTCAGAAGCAATTTGCTGGATTTTATCTAACAATTACGCCATTCCCCATCTCATCCACCTGTTAGATGACTTTCTAATCATTTCGCCCCCCGAGGCCATCCCAGCCGCCCACATCCTCACAGTCAAAAAAGTTTTTTCCGAGCTAGGAATCCCCATTGCACAGGAGAAAACCCTGGGTCCGGCTACATCCATCGAATTTCTCGGCATTAATCTAGACTCAGTAAAATCCCAGGTTTCGCTACCTAAGGAAAAAATCGATAGGATAATCCTCGTCGCCGTTAACGTCGTCGGCAGCCGTTACTGTCGCAAACGCGAACTCCTGTCACTGCTCGGGCACTTAAATTTCGCCATGCGCATCATCCCTCAAGGTCGGCCTTTTATCTCGCATCTCCTCGTACTCGCTTCGTCTGCCCACGCGCTCGAGGACCTAATTTTTCTCTCCCAAGGATGCCGCGACGAGCTCAGGTTATGGACCATGTTTCTTAAACAATGGAACGGGCTTTCCCTCTTCTATAATAACCTGGTTTCGTCTCCCATAGACATCAATCTGTTCACAGATGCGGCTCCTTCAATCGGTTTCGGAGGTTTTTACCAAGGGCGCTGGTTTGCATCTCCATGGCCCGCCCAGCTACTAGATTTGCCACAATCCTCAGCTCTCGCAGAGCTTTACCCCCTCGTGGTAGCAGCCTTCTTATGGGGAAATGAATGGTCCTCAAAATGTATCCTGGTACACTGTGATAACGAAGCAGTCGTCCAGTGTGTCAACAAGGGCCGTTCCCATTCTCCCGCCCTCACGCCTTTCCTAAGACGATTAAAATGGATCTCGGCATGCGACCAATTCGTAATAGTTGCCAAACATATCGCAGGTTCCAAGAAACAAGTTGCTGACTCTCTGTCTCGTTTTTTGTTTCAGAAATTCAGGAAGTTGGCTCCAGAGGCGGACAAATTCCCAACCCCAGTACCTCCATATTCAGAACTAGTATTTCCATAAGCCACCCACTAAAACCCCTCCTGGACAAGTCACTCGACACCATACTCCAGGCTGTCTCCCCCAGAACACTCCAGACATACGTGACAGCATGGAAATGCTTCAAGGCGTTCCATATCTCTTATAATATTCCGTTCCCTGAATTTTCACTACTCTCAATAACCTCCTTTATCTCTTTTCTCAACAGCATTAAATGCCTTCAAGTCAGCTCCATCAAAGGTTACGTAAGCGGTATCCAATTCTTCCACAAGCTGTTGTACGGCGCTCTGTCACCCAATATTAACAATTCTCAAACTGCCATGTTGATAAGAGGAATTCAGCGGACCCGACCTACTCGTCCTGACTCCAGGCTACCCATTACCTTAGACATCCTCACCAAGTGCATCCACACCCTCGATAGCGAGATCGACGCGGTCTCCCGGTGGGCTCCTATGCTTGCCGTCCGCATGCGACGCTCATCCATTCGATGCCGTGAGTCTCGATCTCCCGTCGGATGTTGCGAGAGCCTCCTTGTCGGGCGTCCCAAACCCTTTTTATCTGCATAGCCGATAGAACCCATCCGTCCGTCGGGGGAGGGGGGGGTATTATCGGAGGCTTCATGGGTCCTCTCGGCCAGATATCGCCCTCTGTCCTCTGATTAGCAGGGGCTGATGGCCAGTAGGGCCGGTACGCCGACTCCGTGAACTATCCCACTGCAGGCAACTCGGGTCCTCCTGGCCAGGGCTCCAACCACGCTGCTCCTCCATCGGCGGGCAGGGCTCACCCGTCCCAATGCGGTGAGCCATCGCTGGGCCTCGGTTGAGCCCGCCCCGACCGGTCGCCCCAAAACCACGAAGTTTACTCCGGCGGTCGGTGGGGCCCACTCATGCATGCCAAACCGCTCCCTCAGAGCACGTAGACCCCCCCGGCCTGCCACAAGTTACTCCTGGGAACTAGCTCCCGCCAGATCTCAAACGCGTATTTGGGGGGTAATCTTAGTCTGGCGGCTGTCCTACAGTATATTGTTTTTGGGGGTTCACTGGGTTCGGGCCATTCCCGGCTAGGAGCCCTCCCCCAGGACAGCACGCCTACAACGTATTACCATACACGCCAAATACGCATTACGTTATCGTGCTAGTAGATGTAAGTGTGAAATCGTGAAATGAAGTTTAGACACGTAGTTTTTAAACTAAGTTCGGGAGGAGCACGTCAGATACTCAGGCTAATTAGCACAGGTGGTACACAATCTAGGTAATCAATCCTGGGACATAAATACAGCTGTCTTACCTCCATCTAGTCGACGGTTAAACAGCATCCCTCCACCACCCCTTCTCCACCAATATCACTAGAATTCTAATCACACGGGGGGGGGTTCACTGGGTTCGGGCCATTCCCGGCTAGGACCCCTCCCCCAGGACAGCACGCCTACAACGTATTACCATACACGCCAAATACGCATTACGTTATCGTGCTAGTAGATGTAAGTGTGAAATCGTGAACTGAAGCATAAAGATATCATCCTATGACGGTTGTCAAAAGAGAGCTGATTTAGAGTTGGTATAACTTTATCTGAGCATGACGGGGATAGAAATTTCCCCTCAGATCATCGGATAACAGACCTGCACGTCTGATCTTCACGAATCAGCGCTAAACTTCTACGTGAGAGACGAGCGAGTTCGCGGTTGTGGAAAACTACCGTCGGTCGCATCTCTTACCAATCTGAGTTAACGTTACCGGAGACATCCCAGATAGCGCCCTGAGATACCAGGAATTCTCAGTGGTTCCTCTGGCAGCGCTGGACATGCTCACCGTCCTGCATTCCTTTCTTCCAGGCCAATAATCCCTCTTGTTTGAAAGTGCGTCACAGGGACCCCGACACAAACTAGCGGCGGTAAGACAGTTGTTATTTTGTTTGCTCATTGAGCGAAGCGGCAAATTGTTTGTGCCTCAACGAACCCCAGCATCGTATCAGGCCTGCAACAGGGCTTTTATTTTATGGCCATTTTGAACATTGAGAAGTAGTGGTTTGATTTCTGTTGGGGGCATTTGAGTTAACTAATTTGTATTAAGTGTTGGACTTGTGTATCATTCGCCTTCATATTTCATTTGGTGATATTTGTGACTTTTTGACATTTGCTGTCCAACTTCTCATATATTGCTGGGCGTGTTATATTTAATGTGTTTATTCCATTTAATTTAATTAAAGTAATCTCAGTTTGATTTCCCTTAAAGGTCTGTGTGTTTTTTATTGATTAATAGGCCCATCAATATTAACATTAAGGTTTTTATTTAAACAAAGCTAATACTATTCAGAGAATATTTATAGAGATTTAATATCAAACGAATCCAGGGCCCCTTCCGGGTAAATTCAGGGAGCGGGCCGCTACATATATATATTTTATTTAAGGACACTGGCAATGAATTATTAGATGCTGCTTGCAGTTCTGTAATTGACACTGTTATCATTGATGCGTGTAAGGAGCAGCCAGATGCAGTCACTCTGTTAAACAACGATGATCCATCTGTTGCGTCATCTTCCAGTGCCATAATCCCTGCCAGCTCTGTTATGATGAATGATATGCATCAACCCTCTAGTACCCAATTGATTGAGGGAAGTTATAGGAGTCTCCCCAACACTGTCATTGATGTTTGTGAGGACCAGTCAGATGCAGTCATTCTACTACAAAATGTTGATCTGTCTGTTGAATCGTCTTCCATTGCCATGATCCCTGTTATGATGATGTCAAGCCTCTGGCTCCCAGTTGGACGAGGGAATTTCTATGAGTCTCATGGACAACAACTGGTAAAAATAAAAAATATCCAGGGATTTTGGTAAGCTTTGTCAGTCCCACAAATGCACTTGGTAATATTTAACGAATATTGTGTCAGATAAAATGTGCTAAGGCTCAAACTTATTGTTTGAGGGAGTGGCAATATGCTGCACTCTTCGAAAGTGATGTCAGTGACAGCGAAAGTATACATTTTTCACATGAAATATAGGAAATTGAGTCCAATCCTGCAGAGTGGACACAGAGTGAACTATGGGGCCATCGTAATCAATACCGTAGTCCTCAGTTTCTCCCTGTGTGAGAAACTCTGTATTTGGCTCCAGGAACATACCCGTGTGCCACATTGCCAAGGGTGTCATAGTTTGGAAACTTAAAGTGTGGTGGTTCCACTGCTGGCAAAATTATCTTGCTGATCGCTGTATCCGCCCAAGGTACACAAAATGTAAAGCCCATAGGTGGACTTCACTTGTGGAGTCCAATATTTCATAGTGTTCCATATACTGGAAAAGTTGTTTGTAGAACTCTGACACCACCCTATTTACATCAGCCCATAGGCACTCAATTCTCTGATTATGGACACTTCACCCTACTATAAAACTCCCTCTTTCTCTTCCCCGATTATGTATCATGTACCTGGCCACTTCAGTGTTCTCACCACCCCTGTCTCATCTGACTCTATAAGGCAAACCAAATCTTGCCACACCCTGTTGAAAAAAGGTGAGTACTGTATATGCTCTATTGTTTGGACAGCACTCAAGGTAAATAACAGTCCGGCTATAGCCATCAATGCACCCATGAAACACAAATCTCCACGCAATTAATTTGTGGTTTGAATCAATGTGCCTGAAAAAATAAACAAAAAAAAGGATTTTTATAAACATACCAAAAATGATTTGGTCCTCTAACATTATATACTCTCCTCCTAATTGCATGTCTTGTACGGATCATGGTGCCAACAGGGTCAACTGCTGCCAGTCGTTCCCGGACACGTCGTCTTTGGATAGAGAGTCCTCTACTTCTCAGACTTCCTATGCAATTGAACAATGTCAGGGTCATCAGTGTAAGCATACTTCACATCAAAATGATACAATAAAATATATTAATATTTGACATAAATGCTAAGTACACTTGCCTTGGACAAATGTAACTCTGGCATTTGGTGTTTGACTGATTATTGAATGAATCAGTGCATCGAGGTCAAGATCTGAAATGGTGCTGAAATCTATTTCAATGCCATACTGAAGGCATTTATATTAGTTGTTACATATGTAACACAGTGATATTCTATGCTGGAGATATGTTTGTGCCTGACCAGACAGTAAATGTTTAATGTATGTTGGGGTAGCCTGTCATCAGAAATGTGTTTACGTAAAAAAAATTATAATAATGACATAACATAATCACCTTGGTCTCCCTCCAGGCCTAGACACAGATATTCGAATTGCTGGTGTGTGTTGGGGGTGGAGGATTATTTCCAGTTGCAATAACATTTCTGAGAGGCTGTCATGTAACTCCGACAGCATGGACGTAATTTGATTATCCTATGAAAAGACAATATGTTAACCCTCAAGAATCCTTTGGGACAAATGTGGGCAAAACATTTATTTTTTCTTCCTTTTTTTATATTCTCTTAATCTGAGCGGTACAAGACTTGGCTACTTTCTTAAATGTGCGTGTGTCTGTGTGGAAGCCCACAGTGTGAGGAGGGAATATTACTGTATTTATTAGTTTTCTGTTTCAGGTATGATTCTGTAGGTATGTTCATATGTCCATCAGTTTACACTGTAATGACGCTTGCAAACTGCCGTGCCGTGAATCGGTCTGTTTTAAAACTAAAAGACGGAAAAAACCAGAGGTTTTCTCATGCTGAGAGATAAGCAGATATATATGTTTGTGGTAAAGTATCATGGTGTTAAAACAATAAATTATACAGTGGATGATAAGAGCTCCTATTCTCTGTTTTTATTTAAGCTCCTCTAGATGAGGCATGTTCAGAACATTCTCTTGCTGTTTACTGTTACTGTCAGGAAAAAAATTTTAGCAGAAGGACAGCATTCAATTAACTTTTCAATATACATTTTTGGTTTAAATATTTTTTTATTGTGTGGTAACTAGCAACTCCCTTCAGCTGTGATGTATTCACAATAGAGCATGGACTCTCATAATTGCTTACATTACCAGATATCAGGAAAGTCACCAAATTTGTCCACAAAGAACCAATTAAGAGATGCTAACGTTACACGAAGGATGCTTGAGGGTTAAACTGATACTATAATCTTTTTCATACATTTGATTAATCATGTCTACAACTAATTTTACCCGAGAGTGTCTTGAATGGTCCAACATTTATGAAGGTAATTTTACGCCTAAAAGATTTGCATGCGTATGGTAAGATTTGTGAAAGTGTACATAAGACTGCAAGCGCAAATAAAATTTGCAAGCGCAAGAGAAGCTTTGCAAAGGTGTAAATCGCGTTTTAAGCGCAAGAAAAAAAGATTTGCAGCATTTTGCTGTTACTCGTAAGTGTAATTCATGTATTGTGAAACTGCAACTTCATGCTCACACTAAATAAATATGATCTGCATTCGTATGACTTCCATTTTTCCGCGCTTACAGTTTTGGCACGTTTTTTTCGCCAAAATACGGTCAAAAGCACTGCAAGCCTGTGAACAGTGATTTGCAAGCGAAAACAGCAGTTTAAAGAACTGCAAAACGGATTGACCGCGTAGAACCAATCTGTATGTGTAAAAAAACAGACTGTCACATGTCTAAATCACTTGTTGTGTATGTAGGGTAAAAAGTTCGCGAAATAATCCGATTTGTACAGCTCCGTCTTTCTTTTTCCTGCGCTTGGAGTTTTGGCACGATTCTCTCACTAACTGAGATTTGCAAGCGCGAAGGGGAGGCGGGTCCACCTTCTTGTAGCCAATCAAACGAGGCTCTCGCTGACTCTCCATTTACTCTTATCTGATTGGTTCAAATAAACACATCAAACGCCAAGACATGTATCTTCGTTTAGTTCGGGGACGTTCTTGCTGCCGGAATGATACTTTTATCATACACATTCAGTAAAAAAACAAATAAATACCAACTTAATTAAAACATTATATTTTATAAGTCGTGCACCATTAAGCTAGACTCCCATGTGTTCAAACTGAATTACGAGCTGGTGTTAACGTTATTTGGTTTGGTTTTGCTTTACATTGAAATAGTATAGTCTGATTAAACTTTATAATTAAAATGATGTTATGTGAAAATGCTCAACACTATGGTATCAGAGTGCTACACTTTGTAAAACCTTTTTTTGCTATGCCAATAAAGCTACTTAAATCTGAACTTGTCAATTTTTCAAACCATGTCTCTGTTTATGGTTTTTAACACTCAATTGTATATTTTGAAATGTCAGCATTGATTCTGATAACTTTCATGTGACCGATCAAGCTATTATATGAAGCAAGAATGAGTAACAAAATACTTTATTTGTGTCCAGAAATGACTAATGCAAAAACTTTGATAAATATGTATTTAATCATGTCTAAATATATATCCAAATTCAAGTAACTAATTATGTGGGAATCCAAAATTCCCAGCTACACACACACGTTTATGTGTTTATATATAGAGAGCTAAACAGTCATCTAGTGGTTACTCGATGGTATTACAGATGATAAATAGTGAATAAGTTATAGATACATTTTTTTGTAATATTTTGTAAAGTCCCCTTAAATTACAACATGTTAAAGAAAAAAAAGATTACTGTTGCTTCTGTTGGTTCAATTATTATTGAACCAAATTTTTGTTAAAACCTTTAACCATCCCTGATCAGTAGACAGGTGAAATTATGCATGTATTAGGCTAGTGCAGATACTAGGCCTTCTTTAATTATCATTAAAATTACAATATAATATTAAAATAAACGAAATATATCATATAGCCTGTTTAGGAAGAGAAGGATACTACACAGCTCATAATTCAGTTTGAACACATGGGAGTCTAGCTTAATGGTGCACGACTTATAAAATATAATGTTTTAATTAAGTTGGTATTTATTTGTTTTTTTACTGAATGTGTATGATAAAAGTATCATTCCGGCAGCAAGAACGTCCCCGAACTAAATGAAGATACATGTCTTGGCGTTTGATGTGTTTATTTGAACCAATCAGATAAGAGTAAATGGAGAGTCAGCGAGAGCCTCGTTTGATTGGCTACAAGAAGGTGGACCCGCCTCCCCTTCGCGCTTGCAAATCTCAGTTAGTGAGAGAATCGTGCCAAAACTCCAAGCGCAGGAAAAAGAAAGACGGAGCTGTACAAATCGGATTATTTCGCGAACTTTTTACCCTACATACACAACAAGTGATTTAGACATGTGACAGTCTGTTTTTTTACACATACAGATTGGTTCTACGCGGTCAATCCGTTTTGTAGTTCTTTAAACTGCTGTTTTCGCTTGCAAATCACTGTTCACAGGCTTGCAGTGCTTTTGACCGTATTTTGGCGAAAAAAACGTGCCAAAACTGTAAGCGCGGAAAAATGGAAGTCATACGAATGCAGATCATATTTATTTAGTGTGAGCATGAAGTTGCAGTTTCACAAAACATGAATTACACTTACGAGTAACAGCAAAATGCTGCAAATCTTTTTTTCTTGCGCTTAAAACGCGATTTACACCTTTGCAAAGCTTCTCTTGCGCTTGCAAATTTTATTTGCGCTTGCAGTCTTTTGTACACTTTCACAAATCTTACCATACGCATGCAAATCTTTTAGGCGTAAAAATACCTCCATATAAAACACAGTAAATACAATACTTACAATAGTTTTACCACAGTAGTTTTGGATTAAAGCGTCTGGATTAAACACTATTTGTAAAGCACAACACTAACCATGATATTACAATACTTATTGTGTTTATTGTGTACTCTTTGTAGTTAAAGCACAGTACACAACACTTATAGACTTTGACAACAGTAACTGTTTTTACTGTGTAATGTTATTATTTGTGGTTAAAGCACATTGACACAACATATAGCATGTTTTTACCACAGTAACGTAGTTTTATTATGGTATTTGTAGTTAATCACATAACTTACCATGCTTTTAATACTTTTAAGTAAAAAAAAATGTAATTCAATATTTGTTTGTCTTGCAGATCTTGCAGATTTGTTTGTTCTTCAGATCACGGATCTCCATCTCCTACAATAACCTTTGGTGTCCAACAACTGTTCATCAACATCTCCCTCTCTCTCTCTCTGTGTCAGCTTTTCCTTGCCTATTTTTCTGAACTGTTATTCATAATTAATGTACACATTTTTGCTGTCTTTCTTACTCTCTCTTGTTCATCATGGCATATTTTCAAAACTCAGAATAAAATTTTGATCAGTTATGTAAAAAAGCTGCTAATATTAACAGGTAACTTGTACTCAAAGCTCTCCATGTTGATCTTGAAGAAGCTGCCAGGCAGGATAAAGTCCTTCAATGGTTCAACTTTTTCAATTTTCTGTTTTCTTTGTTTCAGCTAAAAAGGAAGACCAAAGAAAGGTCTGTCAAACTCTTGTCTTGTTTGTGGAGAGGGATGAAATTGGCCATCTTGTGTGTTTATGGAGAAGAACAAAATCTGCAAAGGCAAACATTTCTAATGGTACATCTGTGTTGGTCCTAACCCTTTGACTGAACTTTACAGCAGTTACATTTTTCACAGCATGTGATGTTTCTTAAACATTGGCTTACATATCCCACAGCCCCGTCAGGAAGAACCTCCAGCAAAGTGTTACACCTAAGTAGTAATAATTCATAAAATTTCAGCAAATTCATATGATATTGTACAAGCATACTCGTACAAAGTTCTAGGACTTTTACTCCTGCTGTCATTGGCCATTACCTTAACTCTCATGCAGATTGTGCCCATTGTAAGTAGTCAGAGTCTTTATTTCATAACATTTATATTAAGTCCATTATATTCTTTATTAACCTTTACAAATTGGCGCCATCTCTTCCCGTTGTAAGATGATATCAGTCCACACCTAACATTCTGCCTTTCTGCCCATATTGATTTGTATCGAACACATCTGTCTAAGAAGCAAGAGTCTGGAAATGCTTGTTTAAATGCTTGTTAAAGTTAGTTCATGCATTCATGACCTCTAGACTGGACTATTGTAATGCACTGCTAGGTGGTTGCTTCAATAAACAAGCTACAGATAATACAAAATGCTGCGGCTAGAGTCTTTAGCAGGTCAAGAAAATATGATCATATTACTCCAATTTTACCGTCTCTGCACTGGCTAGGCTACTCAATTAAGTTCTGTATCAGTTACAAAATATTATTACTTGCCTATAAGGCCCTAAATTATTTAGCGCCTGCTAGGCTTGCCACGATAGACGGTGATGACATATCATGTGCTCACACAGAGTTTTTGAGCAAACGTTCAGTCTGTATTACACACGATGAGAAACAGTTTGCTGCTCCGAAACACAGAATATGTAGAGAGGTGTTACTGTTATTTATTTATAGCCTATATATTTTTTTTACACTACTTAATATGCGATATTAGTGAATATATTATATTGTAGTTTTATCTCTTTCCCCCTGGTTGAGAACCTGACCTAAATCGCGATCGACCGCTTGGGCATCTCTGATCTAAGTGATAATGTTTATATAAAAAAACCATTAAAACATTCGTTTCTCATTTATTTGGTTCCACAGTATTTGCTGATTTTTATTTAACCAGTGTGATTTTTTCTCCATTATTTTACATCAAGGTGTATGCCATCCCTGCAAACTTTCTTATTCATTTTTTGCTAATAAACGTTCTTCATTTTATAATTGTTTGTTCCTCGTTCTTAACTGATTTTTAGTTTTGTATATTTAAACTTCGTGTACTTTATTTGTAATTTTATATTAGGGATATAGCATGGTGTATTTTTTATCTTTTTGTTAATAAAAGTTTGATGTTCTAAGTTGTATTTTGTTATTGCAAATTTAATTTCTTCAAAGTGAAGGTAAAATGCACATGGTGCTTTTATGAACGATTTAATTAAGCAAAGGAAAGTTAGGGAAAGAGGGAAAACTAAAAATAACTAAAAACAATCAACTGCTTGATGCCGAATTGCCGCTGATATAAAAGTCAAAGTAAGACGTGCACAGCGCTTACAGGCTATTTAAAACCAAACAAAAGCGAAGAAAAGAGGGAAAACTCAAACGACCCACCCCCCACCACAGTGATACCATTATAACCGGTGTGTTAACACGTCGATTAACCGGTGGGAAAATTTCAACACCGTCACAACCCTAGCGCCTGCGTACATAACTAATCTACTATCATGCTACAATCCAACCCGCTCCCTAAGGTCGCAAAACTCTGGACTCTTGGTAGTACCTAGGCAGGGCTCTAGAATGCGACCAATTTGGTCGCACGTGCACCCTAATTTCTCTCGGGTGCGACTAACAAAAATCCCAGGGCGCACTGGTGCGTCCAGCCATTCGAGAAAAGAAAAAAAAAGTATCCGCGACTCAGAAACTCAACAAAAGACACTCCCGTTAGGCTTATATCGTGGTCTAAACCAATCAGAGATAGTGAAGGGCGGACCCCCCCTCTGATTGGCCGTGGTCCAGATATTCCTGTATGTGTGTGTGCGCGTTGACAAATGCGTCACGTGTGCTGCTGCAGTCAGACAGAGAGAAAGAGGTGAGTAGCAGAAATGCGTGCAGTGTTGTCAACTTAGCGACATTTAGCGCCTTTGTAGACCCCCATAGCAACTTTTTGTTTTCCAAAAAAAGCAACTAGTGACAAATCGAGTCTCTCAGAGTGTCTCTGTGATCGCTGCAACGGCGCGAGATCAGCGCGCTTTCTCTGCATCTGCTCTGTTCAGCGCGAGAGGAGCCCGTTCAGTTAAAACAGATATTATTGCTTCTCTAAATATACATGCAAATATAGAAGAAATCACAGCACAGGAATTGTCTTGTCTTATATTGTTTCTTATTTGATTTCATCAGACAACGGCTCAATACAATTATAAATTAGTATTTTTGTGCAGACTAGCTTCTTGGAAAGGAGAGCTGGTTATGAATTCTCAAAGGGACGTGTTTCAGTCATTATTTCATATTTATCCTGTTGACTGACAACATAAACAGTCAAATATATAAAGTAAAACAGTTTTATTGAGAATTTGGCTGCATTAAAATACAGTATGAGCACAGAGAGACGATTAGACAGAACAGAACAGTTATTTTTTTCTTTACTTTACTTTGTCATTTAGCTGACGCTTTTATCCAAAGCGGCTTACAAATAAGAAAAAGTAACTAAAATTAAAAGTTAAAACTATACATATTATATACACACATTTAAGAAGATAAAGACATGAAATAAACATGACAAATGCATACAACATTTCAAAACTAAACATTTAAATGAAAATAAAGCTAAAAACTGTAAATACTTTTTTTTTCATTATGTGTAGTGCAATTATTTAGTAGTCTGTGGTGGGATGGGGCGCAGGATTGTTTTATGGGTTTAAGGGGGGGGTTTGAGAAGCACTGCACTAGAGCATCCCTTCGTTCAGACACAGTGGAAGATCTGATCAGAATCAGTGTAGAGGGGTCAAGTCTGGAAGATGTTTAATGCTAGAGAGTGTGGTCAGCTGGTTTAGCCAAGGATAAAGATCAAGAAGGCCAAACTACAGGAGTTGGCCATTCGAGGGGCATGTGACTGCAATGGAGGATAGTCCATAATACATTGAGCCATGAGATGTTCAGTTTGACGCCCTTAAAACACTTAATTTAGATATTTATCTTGAGATGTTTTAAGTTTAAATCTCTGCTCAGTGAAGCACTTTAAGCACCAACACTTTTTCAGTAAGTTACCTTTCTTGTAGAATTGTGCTTCAAATAAAGAACTTTATGTTGACCAGATTGTTAGTTAGTCGTTTACTAGTCAATATTGCCTATATAAAAATTTGGGTGCACCTAACTTTTGTGCCAGTGCACCTAAGAAAAAAAGTTAGGCGCACCAGTGCACCCAATGCAAAAAGTTAGTCTAGAGCCCTGTACCTAGGATAGAAAAGACCACTAAAGGAGGTAGAACTTTTTCATATTTGGGTCCCAAACTCTGGAATAGCCTTCTTGATTTTGTTCGGGGTTCAGACACACTTTCTCGGTTTAAATCTAGATTGAAGACATCTCTTTAGCCAAGCATTCATATAATGCAACTCATAATATTGTACTGCAGTTATATCTTACCAAATGCACATTATTATGCTTTAGCTGTCAGGTACCGGTAATAGATGAGAGCGAGGACCCAATTGCAGGAGGAAAAAAGTATTTATTTACACAAAAATAAAACAAACAAACAAAAACTTCCCCGTAGGGGAAAAACAGACTGGCTGGACTGGACAAGGCAGGACGTACAAGGTTTAACCAACATATGGCAACGAACCCACCCGGAACTTCTTCTTCTTCTTAAAATGTATTGGCGGTTGACAAACAACAAAATAGTGTATTTCCGCCACCAACTGGTATGGAGTGTGGATCAAAATGACTTACTACCTTCCCCCCTTTTTTTTTTTTTTTTTATATTCTCTCCCACAAATTAGTTATTTTAAGGTACTGAAAAATAAAACTATAGCATTCATTTCTCGAGTCATTTTGTAATATATCTCTAAGTTTAAATTGCATTTTTATATTTTCTAAATTTTGCATTAGAATCCTTCTTTCAGTTTCGTATTTCTGACAGTACAAAATAACATGTTCCACTGATTCTTCTTGCCCACAAAATTCACACCTTCCCGTATCATGTTTACCCATTTTATAAAGTGTACTATTTAATCTTGTGTGTCCAAATCTCATCCTTGATATTACTATTTAATCTCTTCTGTTTTTCCCTGCACTTCTCATCTCTCCCACTTTCCTTTGAATTCTGTAAAACCATCGACCTTTTTTCTCCTTATCCCATTGTTTTTGCCACCTTTCCTTCAGCCTTTTCTTAATAATAGCCTACTCTTGATTTCACTCTTACTTAGATTAACAATTACGTTAACCCTTTAAGAATCCAGCGTACGTCCCGCCGGCGGGACACAAAAAAAATTATAATAATTTTTTACATGTCATATATCCACGGAAAGCTGAGATTCTTGTGATTTCAACTATGTATATACATATAACTATGTATGTTTATACAATAAACACAGCATGTACAATCTGTGTCTTTATCAGACCACTTTTTGTTGACATAATGCAGACATGCTTGATAGTACAGACATACATAGGAATAACACAGTAGGGATGCAATATATCACCAATATAAGAAAAAAAAAACACAAATTAAATAATGTACTGTGTACAGAAATAGAAATATAGGAAAAAAATGTATTTAGATTATAAATTATAAATATTTATGTGATTTTAAAAGTGTACACATTTTGGATTCTATAAATAAATGTCCCTATAATGTGTTTATGCTTCAGTTACTATGTGTCAGCAATTACTGGCAGTGAATCTGGATGAGAAATTGAATAGCTCTAAGTGTAACCTTTCATTAGAGCCCAAAATGATGACTGTACATTAAAGCATTCGGGAATTACAGCATTGTATGTGTCGTTGGTTACAAAGGGTCGTTTGGAGTCTCCCAAGTGTAATTTTTTTGGAAGCGTCTAGACATAAAATTAGATAAACGTGTAAAACACTAATTTTCTAATATAATGTTTATCAAATGGGAAATTTGGCTTGGTAAGGCTTCATTCTGTGATCCCGTTGTATTTTCCAGTTCATACCTCCCAGCTATAGTCCTCTGCAGGCTTCTATTTACAAAAAAAAAATGCAGGCAGAATTATTTTTTTATTTTTTTAGTGTATTCAAAGTGCTATTACTCAATATCAGTAAGACTTACAGTGATTCTGACTGTTGAGAAACAAACCTCAGAGTGTCACCTTTCAAAGGAGACCAACACCATGCATATCATCCAAATGGCCCAAGAACAGCATGCAATTTACTTTGGGTATGCCTTTTTTAGGCGTTTTAGGCTAATTTTACAGGAATCGTAAAGGGTTAATGTCGTTGTTCTTTACTGCTGCTTTTGCTTCTTTATCTGCAGTTTAATTTCCTTGGATACCAATATGTGCAGGCACCCATAAAAATACCACTGTAATACCTCATCATTTGAATTCTGTTTAACGTTTGCATTATTTCCATTAAAATGTCTGGTCTACTTTCCGAGTGACTGTATAGTAAACTAAGCCAATGATGCACATGAATCTGAACAAATAACTGATTTCAAAGGTCTTATCTCTTCTATCCACTGTATTGCTAATAATAGTGCAATCATTTCCCCTGTATAAACAGATAACTCATCACTGGTCCTTTTCCTTACCGATAAGTGAAATTCTGGAACAGTAAACTCTACTCCTATCTTATTGTCTAAACTCTTTGATGCATCTGTGTAGATCTGAACATAGCTGTAGTACTCATTAATATATTTCTGCACATTATATAAATTATACTCATTACCCTTGATTTTCTGTTCTAACAATGTAAAATCTACTATAGCATCTAAAAGTAACCAAGGTTTTATTACTGGTAACGGGACAGTTGGACTAACATTGAACTGATTAACTTTAAGTTCTGTTGCTTTCTGTATCACTGTCCATCCAAAACTTTTAATTTTCTTCCTCTCTTTTTCCCAACAGGGCTTTAAAGTATCTAGTGTTGGATGCTCTTGACTATGGCCTTGTAAATTAACCCAATAATTCACTGACAACTGTACCCTTCTCATTTCTAATGACATTTCCCCCATTTCAACCTGTAGTGCTGTAATTGGTGTAGTTTTTATAGCTCCTGTACATAATCTCAACACCTGATGCTGTATATTATCTAACTTCCTAAGAGATGTTTCTGCTGCTGATCCATACACCACGCATCCATAATCTAACACAGATCTAACCAATCCACTATACATGGCCTTTAATGCCATTCTATCTTCCCCCCCATTCACTACCAACTAAACACCTCATTGTATTTATTATTTTCTTACATTTATTCACTATATTCTGAATATGCACCACCCATGTAACTCTTTCATCAAACCATATCCCTAAAAACTTTAAATGTTTCACTCTTTCCAGTTCTTGATTATATAATTTTATTTTTACCTCACTTCCAATTTTTTTCCTTGTAAAAAACATTATCTTTGTTTTGTCCACTGAGAATTTAAAACCCCATTTATATGACCATTCTTCAACTATTGCAATAGCCTCCTGTAATTTTTTAACAATAAAACCAATATTCCTTCCCCTTTTCCAGATTGCCCCATCATCAGCAAAGAGTGATAACCCCAGCCCATTATCTAAATCTTCAAATGCATCATTTATCATTATAGAAAACAATAAAGGGCTCACTATACTTCCTTGTGGAGTTCCATTTTCGATCACAAACTTTTCTGAATAACTGTTTCCTATTCTCACTTTAATTGCTCTCCCTGATAAAAAATTATCGATCCATCTATACATTTGACCTTTAATACCTAACTTACATAATTTGATTAACAACCCTTCTCTCCACATCATGTCGTATGCTTTCTCTATGTCAAAGAAGACAGCCACTACACTCTCTCTATTTATTTGTGCTTTTCTTATTTCATGTTCTAAACACACAGCCGGATCCATTGTATTTCTCCCTCTCCTAAAACCACTCTGATATTTGGAGAAAAATGTATTATTTTCCACATTTATATTCAATAAAATTCTGAAAACTATGATTCTTTTTTAACATTTTAAAAGCTTTATTTATTAACCTTTCATTCACCATTTTTTCCATTATTTTACCAACATTAGATGTCAAAGCAATAGGTCTATAATTTCCTGGATTTGTACAATCTTTCCCAGGTTTACGTATTGGAACTATAACCGACTCCTTCCAACTTTGTGGTATTTTTCCTTCCTCCCAAATTTTATTGTACATTTTTAATAAAACATCCTTAGATAATTCACTAAGATGGTTTATCATTAAATAGCAAATCTGATCCATACCTGGAGCTGATTTCTTGTTTTTTCTAAGAGATCGATTCAATTCTGTCTTTGTAAATGTTATGTTTATTTGGTCATTATAGTATTCCTCACTCTGTATTAGCTCTTTCTACTGCTCCAACGTCCTTTCCCTTCCTCTTTTTCCCTCCTCACTAATATTGTCTGATTTTTGTATTTTAACAAAAAAAATTTCGCCAGCATTTCTGCTTTCTCTTCATCTTTAACAGCTGTTTTATCTCCATCCCTTAATATCGGATACCCAAATTCTCTTTTTATCCCATTCATTCTTTTTATCATTCCCCATACTTGACCGATTTCTGTTTCCTTTCCCACTGTGTTACAAAACTTCCTCCAAAATTCTTTTTTTGTATTTTTAATGATTCTCCTTACATTTGCTTGCTTCCTTTTATATTCAATAAAATTCTGAAAACTATGATTCTTTTTTAACATTTTAAAAGCTTTATTTCGAGATTTAATTACATTATCACATTCTTTTGTCCACCATGGTACAATCTTCTTCTTTTTCTTACCTCCCTTCTTTGGAATAGACTGACTTGCTGCTAACAATATTGCATTACAAATATCATTATTAACCTTATCAACTCCTCCTTTAACTTCAATTTTTTAAATTTCTTGTTCACTAATACTCCTAAATGCCTCCCAATCTGCATTTTCAAAAAAACATTTATCTACTCCTCCTGTATAACATTCCTCTATACTTAAATTTACTTCAACTGCTATAGGATAATGATCACTCCCTATAGTCGTTTCTCTAAACACCTCCCATACGCTTATACCCGCCAATGAATTTGAAACAAGTGTAAGATCAATAGCTGCTTCTGTTCCTGTTCTTACATTAATCCTTGTTCCCCTTCCATCATTTAAACATACTAAATCCTTAATCTCCATTAATTCTTCAATCACTATTCCATTCCCATCATTGCACTTGTCCCATAATGTGTTATGAGCGTTAAAATCTCCACAACATATAATTTTCCCTTCAAAATGTACACTCAGTTCATCCAATACCTCTAGTGATAGTCTTTTGCATGGATTATACAAATTTATAATTTTAACATTTCCTTTTTTTCCAAAACTTCTATTACTATAAATTCCAACTTCTTTCCTCTCCCTAGAACCTTATATTGTATTCCTTGTTTTACAAATATTATACATCCTCCCCCAATATCTTCCTCTCTATCTCTGCGCACACTATCATATCCTTTAATACTAAAATCTAAAACTGGTTTAAGCCAGGTTTCCTGAATGCATATGATTTCTGGTTTCTTTTTAAGCTCTTTTATAAAACCTTTAAACTCTTGACCATTTGCTAACAAGCTTCTTGCATTCCATTGTATAATATTCAGGTTGTCTTATCACCATCACCTCCCAACTTCCCATCAACTTCCAGCCTTTTATTGATATTTTCCCAAGATATATTTTTTATACCCAAAAACTGTTCAGCTCCCTTCACAATTATTTTAATTTTCTCTGTTTTGTGTCTGACTTGGTCAGTGCAATTAATTACATACGCAATGAACAAAATCAACCCATCTACTGTCAGTCTTGGGTTACTTTCCACTGCTTGACCAACCTCTTGTCTCGAGATGTCTTTATCTTTGTCAGTATCATCACTTCTCCTTTGCTCTTGGACCTTCTTCACTGCCTCTGCATAACTTATATTGTCTACCACTTTCATTTGTTCAATTTCCACAGCTCTCTTTCTTACATTACATCCACTGTATGTTACCCTATGTTGCCCCCCACAATTACAGCACTTGTCTTGTGCATTCTCTTCACAATTTTCAATTCTATGATCACCTCCACACTTAGGGCATCTTTGTTTTCCTTTGCACACCGCTGCTATATGTCCATATCTCTGACATCTATAACATCGGATTGGGGGAGGAATATATGGCCTCACTGCAAAACTCATATATCCAATTTTGACCTTTTCTGGAAGCACTGAATCCTGAAACTCCAAAAGAATTGATAAACTATCAACCCTTTCCCCATTCATTGTTTTTTGCAACCTTTTTATTTTCCTCACTTCACCTCCAGAAATACTTTGTTTGAGTCTTTCTAGATCTTCTTCGATTGGAATGCCTGTTATTACTCCCTGTTTCATTCGTGTCTCACCCAATATCTTCCTTTCATTCACTTTTTTCTTGCAAACATTATCAATTTTTAGTGCTTTGTTTTTTTGTTCTTCTGTTTTACATATTACTAACAAGTTTCCATCTCTCAAAATCTTTAAGCCGAATCCACTTCTCCTAACTTTTTCTTCAGCTTCTCTAGACAACACTATTGGACTTAGATGAATATGTTCATCTTCCTTTCCGAATTTAAGAATTACTTTATATTCCTCTCTTACGATCTTTTTAGGGACAACCCTATTATCTTCTTCTGAACTGTTTCCTTCTAATCCCCTTTTTCTGGTTTGGCTATCTACCCTACTCCCTTCATTTCGCCCACTCTTTCTCTTTTCTTGTCCTTTCCTACTACATATTAAATTCCAGTCCTCTGATTTCTGGGATAATGAATGAAGATGAAATGGAGTCATTTCATCTTCATCCATTATCCGCAGCACATCACCACAATGACAGTCACAAATCGGAGCGTGAGTGTCCGAACCACCGTAGACGCCAAAAACATTTCGTCGCCGAAACTCCAAGATTTCCCATGAAGCTTCTGCCTGGCGAGTCCTACCACCCACGCTCGGAACTGCAAACACAAGGAGATTATAAACGCGAGACAAGATGAGCGCACGGCTAACGAGGCACAATCGAAGCTGCGTGAAAATCACATCAATAAACAGGTAACAAGATGGATGGGGTCAAGAAATTGACATGAGAGCACATGGCACACAGAAAACTAGGACAGAAGCCACGTGCTCACACAAAACGAAAACAAGCACACGGCCAGCAAACAATTCACCAGCCATTGGTTTGCAAAACAAGACATTTTTCGAACTTGCAGCTAATGAGAAAACTCATACATGAAATACTCAATGAAATTATCACAGCCATTTGAAATACACAAGCTTGCGTGCCACACAGGCACAAGATATAACATGAATGCATCGCAACCGATAGAAACAAGAACTGAGATGCAACACAACAAAACACACGTGGACAGGAGAGCGCGCAGTCGAGCGAATTCGAGACCGCGCACTCACACAATGACAGAAAACGAGCGTGAGTATCCGAACCCCGACAATATACTGAAACTCAAGACATGAGTACCGGGATCCGAACACCACGCTCCAACACGAATACAAGGTACGCAGATATGAGAGCGCACGGCTCTTTTCACAATCGAAGCTGCGTGAGCTCACATGAAAACAGGACATGATGGGAGTATCAGGGCTCTGTCATGAAAATGACATTTTAATTAACCCTAGACGGAAGTAACATTTTGTTAACCCTGATTCAATTTAGCATTGGTTTGAAAAAATAGTCTGCTTGGATGGAGTCTGAACAGCTACTCTAATTATCAATCGCTATTTGTTAACCCCCCCGGGTTCCGCCACGGGATCACAGCTTCGAGTCAGGATCTCGAACCCGGTAAATGATCCTGAGCGGGAGGCGACACTCTGAACAAGAGAACGCCAATAGTGTCTACAGCTATATATAGCATCAGTATAGAGCGGACCTCAATACATGCAGAGAATACATGGTAAATATGAAGAGCTACATTTTCCAAACAAGCTAACATCCATTTTAATAGATTTGGCATGAAAATGAATTTTTTTGACCTAGACCCATACATTGTGAATAGGTTCAATTTATCATGTTAAAATGGTCATGTTGAACTCAGTCTGAACGTGTTAAACAATGATTGGCGTTAAACCCCCGCGGGTTCCGCACCATCACACCGAGCGGGTCTTCGATACGTATTCCGACGGGAGAGCGGGCGAAATAACAAGGAACGCAAAGGCTACAGCTAATCAGCAGTACAGTCGCTAGAGGCTGCACGATATATTGCATGAGATTGTCATGCGCAGTGAGGTACATTTTAAACAAGCCAATATCTGCGATGATTGGCATGAAATCATCCATCACCTGGAGCAGTGAATAAGGTTCAGTACACAGCAAAATGTGCATGACGAACTCATATTTGTTGTTAAATTTGGCGGTTTACTACGCGCTTTTATTAAAGAGCTCTTCATATTATACTATACAGAGAGCGTGAAATAACAATAATAAACACAGTAATCACAGTACACATTAGGGCTGCACGATATATTGCATGAGATTGTCATGCGCATCGTCAGTAAAGCCAATTCTGTGATGATTAATAAATCTCCATCACCTCAGCGGTAAGTCGCCTGCAATATTGAACGTGATATTGTGTAGCTTGTCGGTGAACTACGGCTCTGTGTATTAAATGCCGCTCCATTTGAAAATAGGAGGTGGAGATTTATTAATCTTCACAGAACCGGCTTTACTGACGAGATGCGCATGACAATCGCATGCAATATATCATGCAGCTCTAGTACACATATACTTTTGCAGTGCAGAACAGTATGAATTAGTGCAAACAGAATGTCAGGGTGCAGAATAATAGTGAGTCCAGTCAGTGTAAGTGATGAGTGCAGTACATATGAGGCTGGTGGGGGGGGTGTGTGTGGTGTTACTGGTACGAGTTCAGTTCAGTCTGTTTGCCTGTGGAAAGAACTTGTTTTATCTGCTGGTGCGTGTTCTGCTTATGGTAATGGTGTAAGCAGTCCATTGTTCGGGTGGCTGGAGTCTCTGATGGTCCTCCGCTCTTTCCCCACACACCACCTGGTGTAAATGTCCTGGAGGGATAAAATCATTTAGGGTGTTGTAAATCAATAAACGATATATAATAGTATCTATAACTATTGCTCTGGACTTACCATTGATTCCTGTTGAACGTTGTTGGAGCTATGGGCCAAAATAATCCCTTCACCACTATCTTCCAGTTGTTCAGTTGTGAAGTTTATTTTATGAGCCGTAAACATCTGAGCTGTCGCAGTAGAGCTGTTCGTGAATGCAGTCTTCACAGCAAATATCTGATGGGTTCAGACAGCAGTGCAGAACTTGGTGGCCATTGAATTTATATCTTCATCAACTGGCTTCATCCCCCTTCAAACAAACAGAAAAAAAATAAGTCAACAATAACTCTAGAGAAATAGTGTTGGTTCTTTCTCTTTGGCTCTCAACGGAGGTGGTCGCTTTCTCTCCTCGTCCTCACCCTTATCTTCCCTGCTTTGCTCCCTTGTCTCGTGAGAGACTCTCTCTGCACTGCTCTCCAAACTAAAATATTATGGATTAACCGGTCTCTTAATGCAATTGACACTATCGAAACTTGGGTTTCGGGGAACCTGACTGCCCTGACGGAACGTTCGCAGCCGGCTATACGATGGCGCGTGGGAGAGGTGGCGAATCGTGTGTCTTGCGGCTCTTTCCGTGGAGGACATTGATATCTACCTTTTCGGAACCATGATAACAGGTATTTTGCTGATTGGATTAGGCTTTACCCTGGGTTATCGAAGAATTCAGAAAACGGGAACAGCTGTCCAAAGCCCCACAAGGCTGCCCGTATGATTGAAGCTGTGGGAAGAGCGGTCAGCATTGAGACTGAGACTATAATCGCAATATGGATTCTACCAAGGAGAAGTTCACGGCTTTACAAAGGGAAATTGATTAAAATGAGACCAAAATGGACAAAAACGGACAGAGAGTAGCCTGCAAAAATTGGAATGTTTACTCGCCCCAAAGACAAAACAATCTTATCTTTTTCTGGCTCCCTACAGTGGCCTTGGCAAGGCTGTTGCTGGAATAAACCCCGGGTGTGCAATGCAGTTAGACGCTCTTGTGTTCCTCCCCCACCCTACAGACATTACAGACATTACAGACATTGCACCCCCCCCGACCATTCGCCTCTGTTCGCTTCGATCCGCTGGCCTGGTCAAGCGGGTCTGACCAGCGCCGGATCAGTGGCTGCGGGATCAGATGGCTGCTTGCTGGGCCGGATTCACTTCCCCTGTGGCTATGTCGTGTATGTGCTTTTGTGTTGCTGAGGTGTTTTTCCTGTTCTCACACTGTACTCCCCAAGGAGCATAGTCTGGGAGTTATTTTTTTTTCTCCTCACTTTCCTCATGTAAATGCTGTATTTTTCTTCAATTCTACTTGCATTTCACTACTGATTATACTTGTATGATTGTGTATGTGACGAATAATAAAGAACCTTGAACCTTGAACCTTGAACCTTGAATAAAGGTGCAAGTGTCAGTACTCAGCATATTCAGTCATTTCCTTCCCAAATTCCAGAAATGATGCACAGCTGATTTGCTCATTCTAGGAGCTATTAAAAGATGTATATGTGAAAATGATAACTGCTGACTGGAAGAGTCCTTTGAGAGATAAACGTCAAATGTTGTACTACATTAACTGCATTTCTTGAATACAGACATACCAATGGACATGTGCAAATGTTTAGCTCTGTCTTTTCTGTTTGGGCACAAGAAGACCACATTCCTTCCTCATTCCCAACAGGACTGGTTTGACTGGCTTTGCTGTGATTGATTTTCTTTGTGTTTTTGGTCTTCCATTTTGGCTGTAAAACAAGAAAATATACTGTATATTGACCCCATGTTTAATTTCTGATGTTGGTTAAACATATAAGTTAAGACAGATATAATTAAGTTCATTCACCAAAAGATACAGATCAGAGGATTTGATTAATAAATATTGATTACAATTGTATACAAACCTTACCTGAAGAGGGCTCATCATGACAAGAACTTGCTGGCCCGTCACTAGTAGCCGTTCAGTTGACAAAACTGGAAAAGGCCATCATGCAAGATCTCAGTTTCTACCTTACAACAGAGCAAAAAGAATGTGTGAGCGAGTAAAGGAATAAGATGAAGAGAAATAAAAATTAAATTGTCAAGGTAAGAAATGTTTTAGATGTGCTTATTTTCTGATTTCTGAAGTAGCCAGCATTATATTCACATGTTATTTAGGGTTATCAATGCTAATAAACAACCAGGGAGCGGGTGAGCAGAAACGGGTCATGTAACGTTACCATGAAATGTCTTGCATTCGTTTTATGCATAATGTTGAATATGAGATGTTAAAATGTCCAAAATTCACAAAAAATTTTTTACTTGGTGACGTGTCCGATTAGAACCCTGGAAGAAACACCAGCCGTTTGCCCTCTTTTATTTAATAATCATACATTTTAGGTGTAAAGAGTTAATTTATTTAACTAGCATTTCTGCATTTAAATATTGTTTTTGGGGGTTTGTACTTATTTAACTCAAGTGCAATTTAAACTGAATCCTTAACTAAAATACATTTCTAATGTTTCTCCTTTTTATTTTTATTGTCATTATTTCTTACAATTTAAAAAGGTACTGACTACATTTTTGTACATTTTCATTATATATAGTTCAGCTAGGTGTGACTAAACAGTCAGTGAGAGCAGTTAAGAAAAAAAAACACATTGCAGCCTGCTGAGACGATGACCCACCAGGCCAGAGGAGATGCTCAGCTACACACTGAAGGCTGGGGGAGATGCTCAGCTACACACTGAAGGCTGGAGGAGATGGTCAGCTACACACTGAAGGATGAAGGAGATGCTCAGCTACACACTGAAAGCCGGAGGAGATGCTCAGCTACACACTGAAGGCTGGAGGAGATGCTCAGCTACACACTGAAGGCCGGAGGAGATGGTCAGCTACACACTGAAGGCCGGAGGAGATGCTCAGCTACACACTGAAGGCCGGAGGAGATGGTCAGCTACACACTGAAGGCCGGAGGAGATGCTCAGCTACACACTGAAGGCCGGAGGAGATGCTCAGCTACAAACTGAAGGCTGGAGAAGATGCTCAGCTACGGCTGGAGGAGATGCTCAGCTACACACTGAAGGCTGGAGGAGATGCTTAGCTACACACTGAAGGCAGGAGGAGATGCTCAGCTACACACTGAAGGCCGGAGGAGATGCTCAGCTACACACTGAAGGCTGGAGGAGATGCTCAGCTACGGCTGGAGGAGATGCTCAGCTACACACTGAAGGCTGGAGGAGATGCTCAGCTACACACTGAAGGCTGGAGGAGATGCTCAGCTACACACTGAAGGCTGGAGGAGATGCCCAGCTACGGCTGGAGGAGATGCTCAGCTACACACTGAAGGCTGGAGGAGATGCTCAGCTACACACTGAAGGCTGGAGGAGATGCTCAGCTACACACTCAAGGCTGGAGGAGATGGTCAGCTTCACACTGAAGGCCGGAGGAGATGCTCAGCTTCACACTGAAGGATGAAGGAGATGCTCAGCTACACACTGAAGGCTGGAGGAGATGCTCAGCTACACACTGAAGGCTGGAGGAGATGCTTAGCTACACACTGAAGACTGGAGGAGATGCTCAGTTACACACTGAAGGCTGGAGGAGATGCTTAGCTACACACTGAAGGATGAAGGGGATGCTCAGCTACACACTGAAGGCTGGAGCAGATGGTCAGCTTCACACTGAAGGCCGGAGGAGATGCTCAGCTTCACACTGAAGGATGAAGGAGATGCTCAGCTACACACTGAAGGCTGGAGGAGATGCTTAGCTACACACTGAAGGCTGGAGGAGATGCTTAGCTACACACTGAAGGCTGGAGGAGATGCTCAGTTACACACTGAAGGCTGGAGGAGATGCTTAGCTACACACTGAAGGATGAAGGGGATACTCAGCTACACACTGAAGGCTGGAGCAGATGGTCAGCTTCACACTGAAGGCCGGAGGAGATGCTCAGCTTCATACGACACCACTCAGTGTCACTAACTGAATGCAACTTGTGTTTTTGCAGAAGACATTTGACTGCTGTGGCGTAAACTCAGGATTTCTGATAGTTTTTCAGTGATCTTAAAGTATTATACAGATATGCCAAACTTTGTTACATGGGTTTTCAACTCTGGCCCTTTACTGCAGAGTTCAGCTCCGACCCTAATAAAATACACCTGAACAGGCTAACCAAGATCTTCACGATTACTAGAAAGTTACACGCAGGTGAGTTTGATTGAGGTTGGATCTAAATTCTATAGGAAGTGGACATAAAGATTTTATAGCCTTATGATGTTTTTCATGTCAGACATAAGGACAATTCTCACTTAATTTTAAATACCCATTTATCTCATGCACCTCATATTGGATCTGCCTGCACAAACACTGTTTTAGACAACTGTGACGGGCACAAAATTGGACACAGTATATAAATGATTGACTGTTTTGAGATTTCCACAGAGAAACCATTCAGTGTGAACGTGTGTGTCAGAATGTCTTCTACCTACAAGCACTATTTAGTAGACGGGTCATCTAGCACGGCTAAGAATCCATGCAGAAAGGGTTATCAGCAATGTTTGACAGAAGCATCAAATCATCATCTTAATGTATTCAGCTTTCTTTGTAGTACTTACACTGTGTCCACTTAAGAAAACAGTATGCTGATGATTCATCATGCTTGCCACATCTTCTGCTATGTATTTTGAAACTGATTTTTAACAGTGTTGCCTTAATCCAGTGGTTCTCAAACTTTTTTGGTCATTCCCCACTTTAGACAAGGGGGAATTTTAAAGCCCCACCTGCCCCCATCGCCCCAACACAATGCTAATGAAATGCGCAACAAGCTTAACATGTTCCAATTTATTGAACTACCAAGTAGTATCAGAGTAACAAGTTGTATCTAAAATACAAACTATATACATAAAATAACAGAAAGTTCAAAAATAAAGAAAATAAAAGTGCAGCTGTGTCATAATAACTTGCATGAAATAAAAAAAATAGAGAAAATAAAAGTGCAGCTGTCAAAATTTTTACCAATAAAAGTGCCACTTTGCAATCTGTAAAAAGATAAGAAGAGAAATCCATTCGGCAATTGTGTCTCTCTGCTGGCGCTGGCTCGACAACTTTTGAGGTCCGTGTCACAAATGTATCCATGTTTTGTTATTGTTTTTTTCAAGGCGACTGTTATTTTATAACATTCCCGCTTAATGTTTCCATGGCGACGCGTCATATTTGTCACGTGACACACCGCAGCCACAATAACACTGTATGACAGATCGGCTTAATTTTCTTTTTTTATTTCAAAATATTCACAAACTTGCTTACCATGTCATCAACTATCTGATATTCCGATTCTCAAAAATGTGTAAGTGAGTGTGTTTGGTCGTTTAAAAACCTTTATAAATAATCTTGATCTATAACGTGAGAT
Source organism: Schizopygopsis pylzovi (assembly GCA_027422435.1). Lineage (NCBI taxonomy): Eukaryota > Metazoa > Chordata > Actinopteri > Cypriniformes > Cyprinidae > Schizopygopsis > Schizopygopsis pylzovi. The sequence continues at coordinate 31,261,661 of CM049816.1, read as the reverse complement.
GGGCGCCACCATGTTTCTTTGCGACTCAGTTCAGAGAGTCCTGTCTGTCATCAGTTTCTCCCGAAATACATGCAAGAAAGTGGCCGGTGAACTCCGAGAAGAATAGAGTAAACTTTATAGTTACTTCCACTATGTTTGTCTGATGTGAATAACACACGTCGTCAAATTATATTTGAATAGATTATTGTTATTGTTTTAATAGATTGTTATTGCCACAGACATCAGTGTGTATTTTACAAACTCCAAATGTATTGTTTTACTAGTGCTTATGTGTATTTAAATGGCTGAAACCTAAAATAAACATTATTAGGTTGAAAACAATGCATAGTTGTGATATATATGACAGAGCTGAGCGCGTCCCTCTCTGGCTCAGCGCCAACCAACGCGCGAAAGCACAATTTGAATCTGGCAGTTATGTCACGTCACTGAACATTCTAAATCCCATATCTGGGACCGTACTCTCAGGAGCACAGAAATAAAAATCCCAAATATGGGACCAAACCGGATACCGCTCAAAAGGTTAAACATTTCATTTGTAACCATGAATACAACAATTAAGCTGAGATGACGTGTTGAACACACACACACACACACACACACACACACCCACCGCGCAGTCACTCTCTAGTCTAGTGCGTGGTCTTGCTCCAGATTCCGGAAGATTTGATCTCACGTTATCATATAAGGCATAAAAAGGAAAATTTCCTCCCGTTTGGCGCGCCCCACCTGTCACGTCTCTATTCCCCACCAGTGGGGCGCGCCCCACAGTTTGAGAAACGCTGCCTAAATCAATGGTAGACAAAAATAGAACATATACGTGTATACGTAAGTTTTTATACTGTAAACAAGATAATCATATCAATCCTTCAAAATGGCGCCACGGTGACATCACACATAATAAATGCACGTGACTGACAAAGGCCGATCGCTATTTACACTTGGTGCAAATAGCCGCTGCCTTTTTTATTTTAATAAATATATTGATTCTGGGTAAATGTAAAGGCCATCCACACTGAAGTGTTTGAAGACAAAAAAAATAGTTTTAGTGCATAACATAATTGTCACGGTCCTGCTGGTGTGCCCAGGCTGGCCACCAGATGTCTCTGTGTGTTGAGCACATGGCTTGTTTGTTGGTGCCATGTGCTCCCATGTCGATTGTCTGTCCCCTGCCATCTTGTTACTTAATCATTGTTTCAGTGGCTCCAGCTGTGTCTCCCTCGTTACCCTCGTTTGTCTCCCTATATAGTCTCCTTGTGTCTGCAGTCCTGTGCTGATCCGTTGTCTTTCGTGTGTCTTACGTCGTGAGTGTTTAATGTTTGGCTGTGCGCCAGTCTTCTGCCTGCCTGCTTGTTTTTTCCCCCTCTGGGTGGTTTTTGTTGTTCTTTGTTTTGTTATTAAAAAACCCTGATTTCCTCTGCACTTGAGTCCTCGACCTCATCTCTCGTGACAGAACGGATCAGCCAAGATGAGGACTCCGCAGAGGAGGGGTTTGGGTCGTTCACCACCCGCCACTACCTCCAGCCTCCTATACCAACGCATCCTCCAGTATGAGGCCCTGAGCTCCTACCGTCAGCAGGGCAATGACGTGAGGAGGTTTGCTGTTGAGTTCAGTGGTGCAGCTGAGGGGCTAGGTTACAATGATGAGGCCCTCAAGGACCTCTTCAACAGCGCCCTTGATGAGCCCCTCAGCTGGTGGAGGATGAGTGGACTGGACCACCTCACATTTGGGGAATTTGTCGAGTCTTTGGCACGTTCCCCAGCTAAGGTGGCTGGTGTGCCTCAGGTGGTGGGCGACAAGGCTGCAGCTCCTCCAGTGGCGGAGGATTTTATCCTCTGTAGAGGATAAAATGACTTAAAAAAAATATTTATTAAAAAAAGGACTAAATTTTTTCTCTACAGAGGATGTAGCATGCAAATAAACATAAATAAAATATAATTTATACACACAAAATGCTGGTTTAATATAACCCAGCATGGGTAAAATATGGACGAACCCAGCGATTGGGTTGTTTTGACCCAGTGGTTGGGTTACTGGGTTATTGGGTGATTCCACTGCTGTAGCCCATTCTAATGCCTTCCTAACAAGCAAAGCCATAATAAAAGAGCACTTCGAATGAATGATCTTGAGCAGATCATTTTGAGACAATGGTAGAGAAGAGTTGAGAGACCTCTGCTGGATCCACACTGGGCAAATTATTATATAAGGATGCAGACAGAGTGGGTTCCATATGTATGTCTTTATTACATGATCCGTGCTTCAAGTCCAAACAATAGTCACAATTCTCAGTCATGTCACAGGCTTGAGAACACTTTTAAATCACTAAAGATACAAGATTTGTGGTTATTGACGCGTGTTTGAGATGTCATAAATATCATGAAGAGATGTCAACCGATTTTATTTATTTATTTTTACTGACCAGATAGACGCACTTACCTTACGGTCATATTTTTGGAAACCACAACAACAACAAAAAATCGCACAACCCAACAGGTAACATTAGTAGCAGAAGAAGCAGTAATTTGGTGGAAACGTGGAAACGTCTACGTTAATTATTTAGGCTGTGACTGAAATCGCATACTAAGAAAGGGGTTAAATAAAAACTTGCGCGGTCCCTCGTTATTCCAATTATATATTTTTTTGTAATCTCTGTCAGTTCAACCCTATGGTTCAACCGCTTTATGTATATTTCATCTGAGGCTTTTATTGTATTGTAATCGCCCTGTTATTTCCGCCGAACATGTGCCAATCAGCGTGCTTGTCTTCTAAATAAACCAATCCGAAAACGCCTTGTCTTTAGTGCGGACCAATAAGAACAGAGACAGCGTGGAGCTTCCTTTTTCAGCAGCAGTGAAATGAACTAGTTGACCTAGCGGCTGGGTGCAAGGAATGCTGCAGTGCACTCTACGTGGATATGGGAGGGATGGAAATGATTAGGATTACCCAACAGTATAAAGCTCGTTTTCCAGTAGCGAGAGTATACATTAGGTTTTTCTTTTAATATGAAATGCGTGTTGTATTTGAACCATTTGGGTAGGAATTATGGATGTGATTTTTGGAATCACTTGCAGCATAGGATTATCGGGTGATTATCGCGATCCATATTTCTGCAAATCACGTTCTGCTTAAAGCAGCCACGGTCCAAGCTGTTCTCTGCAGAAACACAAAACATCGCTGCACCTTCACAGGAAAGCTAGGACCGACTGCTGCCTGTGCTTTTATTATTATTTGTATCATAAATCATCCCATGCTTGCCCCGCAGAAGCGAAAAGAACATGTTTTCAGTGCGGATCGTCACGGCGGATTATTACATGAGCAGTCCGATCAGAGAGCTGGACGTCTGTTATTCTGACTTCAGAGAGAGCGATGTCAAGAAAGTGCCCGTTGTACGGATCTTTGGGTCCACACCAGCAGGTATGCATGCATGCATTCATTTGTGTGTTCATAAAGCGTGAAACCTCACCTAACTGTTGACATTCGGGTCCACGCTAATAACTTTGAATTTTTTGCAGTTTCGGGGTCTGTTGTTTTGTGCATGTGATTAGGAGTAAGGAACAAATTTTTTGGTGTTTGGGTGGTTTGCTCCATGCGCCATGTTGTCAACACGTCTGACCGCCATGTGGACGTATTTACTCCGACCGAATACTCCATGCCATTTCTGCTCGGCCATTCCTCTGATGTATTAGCACAAAACCACATATAACGAAAGCAGCACATTACATCTGTGCCGTTATTTATGTGTGTGATTTCATAATTATGTAATTGTAACACTGGCTGTCTTTTTCGTTGTGGCTCAAGATTGCAGGGAGAAAGACCGTAAAGAATAGAGGGGATGGGGCGGGGGTCATTGTTCTGGAGTGGTAAAACTCGAAAAAGTCTCTCTCTCTGTCTCTCTCTGTCTTTCTGTCTCGGTGTGTTGTTGTTGTTTAAATAACTGCCAAAATGACAAATACACTATACCTAGCTAGATTTAAACACAGAGGATCATTTGTGTCATCATAGTGTACCGCTCTAAAATGCTGTTACAGCATTGTCCCTATAGGCATACTCCTATAACTTTCTGTAAAGCTGCTTTGAAAAAGTGTTTGTGTTCTCCTGAGAATTATTCAAATTAGTTTTACAAGACATGAAATGGAAAATCTATAAAAATGGATAGTTATTTGGCTCATCCTGCAATCAAATATTCCAACTCCTCGGATAAGCAGTGGGTCCAATGGTGGTTGAGCCCAGAGTTTAATGCTTTTACTCATATGTTTTATTCATTTAGCAGACACTTTTATCCAAAGTGCCCTACAATTTAATTTATCTTTTACTACTCGTGCTGTAACCATCGCATAGCATTTATTATTGTGCATATTTCCATATAACTCTAATCTTTTACATGATCAAAGTTTTAAGGAGTTTTATTGCTATTACAACAGACTGTGTTCCTGACTGTTGGATTGCTGCTTCCTGCACTGGCTTTTCTGTCCAGCGCGCCAGACTCTATTGAGCTCTAACTTCAAAGGATCTCCTTTGCTAAGGTGCAAAACTAACCTCTTCAATGCATCTGCGTTGTGACTAGCTGGACTGAGCAGTCAGTGCAAGTGGGCCGTAACCCACCAGTTGGGATCATGTTAACTTGACTGCTTTTTAAAGTTAAAGTTTCTTAAAACATTGATCATGTAGAAAAATATAAATAAATAAATACATACAATAAAAATTATATGAATAGATGCACAATAATAAGGTACTTCCTTACAGAAGACCTGGGCACACATCTGTGTGCAGGGCCTCACATCATAGTAAATTTAATGTTCACTTAAGACCATTATATTCAAATAGCTTTATTGGCATGACAAAAATACATTTTGTATTGCCAAAGCATTGAGACGGCAAAGAAAATGGTTTAGAACATCTAAAAATGTATATTATTATTTATTATAACTAACTCTTAACTAGTCACAGAAAACCTCCCTAGAATCTTAATTATGTAAATTAATGTCCATAGTAATGTGTCTTGCCCTGTCAGGTGCTGTGACGGACACATATGCTCTCAGATACTTCTGCTGTTTAATGCATTTGAGATGTGGTGTTGTCCTCATTGCATTTTACTGATATATTTTCCGTCTGTAAATGTTTCAAAGTCATGCATGTCTATTTTGCTGTCAGGAGTGGACAAGACTCGGCTTGCAAGCAAATCTCGGCTAAACATCACAGACTTCAGTGAACGTGCACAGTTGCGTGCCAAACAGACAGAGTGAATCGAATAAGAGCACAATAATTCTGATACATTTTGCATAAATATTTGAAGGGGATTTTTTATTTTTTTTTGCAGTTAATATTAAGCATAGCCTATATTTCTACATACAGTATAGGCTTTTTTAAAAACAAATTGGAGCCTTAAATGTGCACATTGTAAGAAAATATTGGCAGGATGCGTTTAAAAAAAAATATAAATACAGATTATTATTATTATAATTATTTTTTTTTAGGTCCAAATGGAAAATACCGGGATGTGTTGTATATTAGCATTCAGGCTAAAATGCAAAGCTTATTATTATTATTATTATTATTATTATTATTATTATTATTATTATTATTATTATTATTATTATTTTGATTTATTATAAAAAAGATTTGTGGGTTCATGTTGCCCAAACCTAGCTGTAAATGGATTGATGAAGCACAAAATATTTAATCTACCATATATTGGTTGTATGTGGTTGACATTGTCAGAGTGGAATGTCAGCTACATGCAGACAACCAAATTCAGACTGCCAGCTGCAACCCCTGACAGGTCACACGGTCTACCGTCTAGCCCTGCCATAAGGTTTTTTTTTTTTAGAATTTTTTTTTTATCCAAGTCATCAATTTTGATCTCAATTTCATTTCAGTACACTATAGGGCTGGCAAAAAAAATTTGAATTTTGAATATTCGTTGAATTTAAAATAACAATCCACATTCGAATGTAAGATGCTACATTTGAATTTTAGGTGTCCGTCAGGCAGCCTGGCACACAAAATATGATGACGAGGTGTCGTAGCATTTTAATGCCTTTTTTTTTTTTAGTCTTTCCAGTTGAACCCACTTGATGCGGTGCTGAACATTCAAAATATTGCGGAAAACGAGAACATCAATGTGGAGAAGATGTTGTTTACCTCAACTGAAACTAAGCCGTTCACACAGAACGCATATTTATTGCGTTTTCTAGAGGGACGTCTATCATCGTTGCACTCGAGCCTCACACAAGAGAGCCCAAAGCCATGTAAAATTCATGTAAGTTCAACATAAAAAAATAATAATAATTACTAGATTAAGAAATGAGCTGGCTAGAGAATGTGCATATTAACAGTGTAAACACGAACCTTGTGATCATATGATTCAATGTTAATAAATAACGTGTATCAGCAATGATACATTTTGAGTTTAAAGCGGCTCTGACAGAAAGGCTGCATGTGCCCTGACAGAGACGCGCTGTTTTGAGCTATGTGCTCTTTTCCTAAATGCATAACTTACATCTAGAGATCGACCGATATATCGGTTTACCAATATTTTTCCCGATATTTAAGTATTTTACCATTATCGGTTTTGTAAAAAAAAATATCGTGTTTTTTTTTTTTTTTTTTTTTTTTTTTTTTTTATATACATACATAATTATACAGAGTATAACCAGCAGTGAAATGTTGTTCTCTGCATTTGACCCATCCAAGTACACACACACCTGGAGCAGTGTTCACTCAGGAGAAGCTCCAGCACGACCACGCATGTAACTTTATACAAGATTAACTTGTTTGAAACACGCTGAATTATATTAACATTTACTATAGAACCATTATTTCGCCAATAAACATCTAAATAAATACATCTCTATCGAAATTAATTATTTATTTTCTCCACAAGCGATCACAGTTTGAGTATAGTTCTGTGTAAATGCATAGATAAACCGCGCTGTCAGCAGTTATTTCATAATCTAGAATGACAAAAACATTTGAATAATTCTGATAAAACATGCCAGTTGAGAAATGCACTAAAATACGATGTTTTGTTTGTTATAGCTTATTTCAATATTTCAGAGAATATTATTCAGTGAATTAACATTATCCAGTTAATTATTATTATTCACTCTTTAGCCTATTAAACTGCTTATAAACCTAAAGCTGTAGTTTAAAATTAATTTGATATTTTGTTTGAGTTTTCGGTCTTTTCCTTATAGGTTTTAAATAAGCCTGTAAGCGCCGTGCGCATTTTACTTTGACTTTAATATCAGCAGCAATTCGGTGTCAAGCAGTGTTTAAAATAAAAAACAGCAAATACTGTGGAACCAAATAAATGAGAAACTAATGTTTTTTTTTTTTTTTAAACATTATCACTTAGATCAGGGGTAATAGATCGTATTCACCTCTCTACGTATTCTGTGTTTAGGAGGAGAAATACGGTTCTCATGGCGCTGTGAATACAGACTGAACGGTGGCTCAAAGCCGCTGTATGAGAACATGATACACAAACTACTGCTCTCGCTGGATAAAAGAAGCCAGCGTCACACTAGTACACACAAGTTTGGATGGGCAAGTTTTGTAATCAAGTTAAAGCTGATTACAGTGACATGATCGTGCATTAGGCGCGCGTTATGTCCGTTATAAATGATGCGCAAACGAACCATGTATGTGCGCTCTCGATCACTATAACATCATATTTCTGCTTGAATACAGCTCAGTATATAGTTGAATACAGCGACGTGAATAGTGAATAATAATAAAATACTATTTTATTTATCATTATTAAATTAATGCAACATAAATATACATCACAACAAGCCTTTTTAATTATTTATTTAATGTGTATTTTATCATTACTTTTCACTTGGTAGATCTCGGTGAGTTTTCTTCCAGACTAAGATTAATGTCAGACTCAGAAGTCAAAACGGGCGCTTTTACATTTGGTTTTGAAACTCTTCCACATCGTGTTGTCTGTGTCACCTCACTCTTCTTGTCTGTGTCTCCTCACTCTTCTTGTCTGTCACCTCACTCTTCTTGTCTGTCATCTCTCTTTACATGATAAATGAAATCTGATCTGTGATGCAGAGGTCTGCGCGGGACTATTTTAGGTTGTATTCCGCACACAACCGCTCCCGCAATATATTCTGTTTGTTCACATTTCTGCTGAAAGAAAGAGAGCTAGGCTAACAAATAAAAGTTTAGTCTGCACAAAAGTGTATTTATTTTATTTTTGTCTTGTCAAGAGTCTTGAATTTATTGACTGATAAATGTCAATAACATTTTGCTGCCAACACGGAATAAAGTTTCACAGAGAGGAAAAAAGTTATACAAAAATTGTAATCCCTATTATAATTTGTTTTGTCAGGATATAATTCGTTTATGCTAACATTCAGCCTACAACACAATAGGAAAAAAATGTAGGTTTAGCCTAATAGCTATTTTATTAGTCTTGTAAAAACACTAAATTCATTTAACATCTTGCTATTAACACAGTGAAAATTGCAGCAGAGAATAAATAAATACATTCGACACAGTCTGTCATTTAAAATGATAGGATAAGCATAATACAAAAAAAAAAGGAAAGAGAATTGCACGTCCTTCAATGACAGCGGAGTAAGAAATCCCGCGGAGTAATAAATCTGGTCGGGACAGCCGCAGCAATGCAGACCTAGACTGCTGTGATGCAAGACTCTCGTTCATTCGGTGCGTTGCATTTAGCAGCCGCGTTCAGTTTTAATTTTAGTGTCCTCTATCTAAACGAATTTATTTTTATTACTATAAAAACAATCTAAAGAAGGTGGGGGACGGTGCCATGGTGAGCAAGTGATGTAACAGTGTTGCGGCTTAACACCAGTATAACCGTCGTCACATCTATCGCGGCAAGCCTACTTCACTCTGTTATTTATTTACTTTAAAACAGTAAATAAATATCGGTTCTGAATATCGGTTATCGGTTAAATAAACTATAAATAATCGGTATCGGTTATAAAAAGTCAATATCGGTCGATCACTACTTACATCTCACGGGTATATTCTCCATCTGTAAATGTTAGACCGCCATGGAAATATTTCCATCTTGAGATTCTCCGCTAAACTCCACAGACTTGGTTCTGAACACGCACGCATGCGTGCCAAACAGACCGAGCTCAATTACATTTTTATAGCTTAATATTTTAGTGACTAAAATATACTAAAATAAAAATTTTGCTGAAATGTTTGTAGTTGAACATTTTTAACCTACAAGTGTATTTGTATGATAGCAGTGACTGTAATGGGGTAATCAAAATAGCCTTTTTACTCAATTAGCCTAGTCTGTTTTTTTTGTTTAGTAAATTCAACTCCGCTTTAAAAGCATTCTTTTAATTTTTAGATCGCAATGTTAGATGCAATGCAATGTGATTGTAACCCTTTTTGCACATTATATATGCCTACATTAGGGGGGGGCGATATGACCAAAATCGATATGACTCATTTTATATCACGGTAACAATATATATCACGATATAGTGATTTTTTTTTTTTCTTTTAAAAAGGTTTTTTTTATATTTATATATTTAAATCTTTGATACCATAGAATTTTCAAAATCCTTGTCACTGAATTCAATATCAAACTAATACAAGCCTAAAGAGAGAGAGAAAAATACTCAACCTCACTGAAGATAAATAAACAGTCAGTGATGAAATAAGGATAAGAAACTAATTCCAAGCAATAGGACAAAAATACAATCAATAAGAAACACTACATACATTGTGTAAATTAATTAGTCTTCACTGTGTTTACATAGCTATCTATCTATGACAGATATAATTAACACGTGTATTATGCATATATTCTATAAATATATCATTATTATTGTTGTTTTTATTTATTTATTCTCATTTAAGTTACAAAAGTGATTTAGTCAAGAGCAGTGAGAGATTTTCTAGCTGTGTGCAATGTTTAACATGAATGGCAGACAGAACGAATATTGGACCGTTTCCTCTTTAAGACCAAAGTCCGGATCCAATATAGCTAAGTTACTGTTACATATGCGCTTTCTCTTTCTACCGTTTACTCTCTCTGAAGACCTAAATCGCTGTGTTTATGAGGATACTTGCAAAGACGGGGATTCTGACGTATATAAGTGAGTTTATGTAATTGTTCAAAGTCAGCGAAAATGAAAAAGCACACTTCTCTCACACAGAAAGAGACGGCGCACGCATATAGCTCTGTTTGGGTTTTAATGTCTTAAAATCGGTTGTTTTAAAACTGGAGTGTTTAAAATGCGTGACCATGCTACAGATGTAGTCCCTCGTTTAGGAACGAGCTCCTGGTTTTGTCCTGCCTGGTTCTGTCTCCCCTTCATGCCCCGTGGTGGGCGGTGTATAAAGATCGCAGTCACCCAAATGATGAAAAAGTATTACCGTAAACAATGTACTTTTGCGACACCACGAAATAAACGATAGAACATAATATGAAACGATAGACTTTTTATTTCGTCCATCCGATATATATCGTCATATTGCACAGCCCTACTATGCAGTCTGAGCTGGAAAAAGACTTATTATTATTATTATTATTATTATTAATAATAATAATAAACAACCAGCTCTTTAGTTTATTACCTTTTGTTACCACATTCAGTGTTATGGAAAAGAACCATTATGACAGAAATTCACATTTATAAACTGTAAGAAATAAAAAGCTAAAATTTGAGACCAGAAACGCATCACGTAACTACAAGAGTAAATAATGATGATAATAATAATATCCCTGTCTTTGCAAGTATCCTTATAAACACAGCGATTTAGGTCTTAAGAGAGAGAAAACGGCAGAAAGAGAAAAACGCATATGTGACCGTAGATATATTGGATCCGGTGTTCTCTCGCTTTGTCCTAACGTTACCCGGTCAGATTTTGCTACCTCCCATTAAAACAGTGGGTAAGTTAGTACAAATTCGACAACGAAAAATGCTACCTGTTAAATTGTTTTATTAACGTCTACACCAACCCTAAACCTACCCTCACAGTAATGCAGATACATTCAATATTGTTGTTCAGCGTGAGAAAAAGGATGCAATATTGATGCGCGCATGCGCAGTAAGCCGAGGTAGGAAAATCTGACGGGTAGGATAAAATGTCAGGACAAAAACTCATTAGATTGCAAATGACTCCCCCAGAGAAAAACATCTTTAGACGTTTTACAGTGTCCTTTTAATCTGATATGGTCGCGTCAGTAATCATCACACGACCCTCACTTCGTTGCACTGCGTGAGATGAAATATTTGCATTTAGTACCTTAGAAGTTAATTGCGACTGAAAATCCAAAGATCGTCAAAACATTTGCTTTCATATCAGTTTGTAGGCACATACGCGCATACACATTTTAACTGCTATACCCTACCATGAGATTGACCAAAAAAATCAAAGAATAAATAAAGGAATGGGTAAATTAAGTGTTAAAAACTAAATAAAATAAAACCATCCTGCGGTTTGGAAGAAAACTTGTGTAACCTAATTTTTAAGTGAAAAAAGTCTGGGGGGGTTATATAGCATTGCGGAAGTCTTAACCTTGACAAAATTAAAGACTATATAAAGGAATTATGTAGGTTAAATAAAATAAAACAAATTTACCCGCGACTTAGGATCTGTTTGTTTAAAAGTAAACTATACTAAACTATTTTTAAAGTGAAAAGCTTTAGGCTGAATGTTGAATTGTTTAATTAAGAAATCTAAACGATTTTTTTTAAATAACCTTCATTCTAATGTATTAAAACATTACATGGTTTAATTATTTTAAATCTCCGCTTTGGGTCTCTTCTCCGGTGATAGGGGGTCGGTCTTTGGGCGTGGTTTGTCTGGGGCCAGATGTCACCATTCTGAGTTTTGACAGTGCTGTGCACGGATGTCTCAATGCAAGGTGCTCAACTTTTTCTCTTGTTTATCTTTCCGTCAGCGTAGCTAATAATAGACTACAAGAGAGATTTCAACAAGTATCTTTTGGTGGTGTTTTAACAAATACCTCTGATATTTCTTTTCTTTTTTAGATTGCGGCTAAATGTGTAATTCTTTTTTCCTTTTCTAACTTTTTTGTGACAAACTTCTGACAACTGTCTTACTTACACTTGCTTAGCGATCTGATTTTTTTTTTATTTTACACCATGGTAAGTAAGGCAGCTCTATATTATTTAACTTGTAACAAACTCTAACTTTGATAGACTACAAGATTTTGACAAGTATCTTATGCTGTTGTTTTAACTAACATGTAGGGCTGTGGCCGTGACAACCGCGTCACCGGCGGTGGTCGGTTGCCACCGCGGTTGTGTATTGCCACCGGCGGTAGTGCACGTGACGTCACACACTCTATAACAAACATAATACAAAGTTTTGTAAACAAGTGTAATAATAGTAACAGTTGCAAATTGTTTTATTTAGACTATAAATCTGTTAATTCACAAATTACCTCAAACGCCATACAGGGCGCTTCCTTTAGATTGGCAGGTTTGAGCGCAAGAAAATAGGCCTACTGTTTATTCTGCATTCAGCATATTTATTTCGTGATGAGCGATGGACCTTGTTGGGAAACCAAATACTAAATCGCTGATCTGGAATCATCTCCATTCATGTCACCCATCCGCGTTTGTACAAGTGTCTTCAAGTTCACGTCATCGCAAACGCCCGGATGATCAGGTGTGTATTGGTGAGGATTTCTCCAAATTGGCCAAATACGAATAAGACCACGGTAAATGGAAGATGTTAACAAGAAATGTGGCAACATACGGCGCGATTCCTATTCCACAGAGAGCGCGTGCAGCAGACGAGGAGTTAACGCACCCGCTTGCTTGGTGGCAGAACAGTGAACCGTGTCTAAACCGGATGCCGCGTCGCAACACAACAGGTTGAGTCTGTCCACAGGACATTTTAATTTTTTTTTTTAGGTCGTCATAAATAGGACAAGACAGTTTACTGTGACTGATTTGTCGTGTTGTATCGCGCATCTGGTGTAGACAGCATCACTGATTATAATGGGTTCTTGCCGTGCTGCTCGCGTGAGGTAGACCGGGTGTATTTAACTTTCTCATTTAAGGCTACTTTCCTATTTAACTGTATTATTTATTAGATATTTATTTTAGTGTTTTGCAGGCTGAGTGTTTACTGAATAGTAAGTGCTAAAATAAACACGTATGTTTGTTAATAGATGATTGAGCCTCATTTATTTATTTTTGCATTTCAGAATATATATATATATATATATCACAACACCGCACCACCTGCGGTAGTTGGTCCATTACCACCGCGGTGGTAAAAATCTGCCACCGTCACAGCCCTACTAACATGTCTGATTTTGATTTATTTTACGCCGTGTTAAGATGTGTTTTTTATTTTATTTTGTTGAACATTTCTTGTGACAAAAGCTAGATTTTAAATTGTAATGTTACAAGATTTTGACGCACGTATCTAATGCTTTTTATTTGGGGGGTGGAGAGAAGTTCCTTAGGAATGTGCTGTTCCTCAATCATTTTGTGCGTTTTCTCTCTCGACAAGGCTCTACAGAAGTGTCCCCAACTAAGCAAGCCAGAACAGACTCGCATGTTCTTTTCATACAGAATAAAATGTATATTAATTCTCCACTGAATTATGTGATCTGACGAGCACCGTCCATTTTCTTCAATGAGCGTGAGTGTTTGAGTCTGAGCTTGTTCACTCTAGACCTGTCATTCATTTAATCCTATCTGACTGTCGTTTAATAATAAAACGCTCTATAAACACTCTGTGAAGTAAAGTGATGTTGCCATACTAGCCTTTACCTTCTGTTCTAGAGTCTTGTTTGCGTTAAACATGGCAGAAAAACAGTCTTAAGTAGGGATAACTGCAGGCTCGCGCAATGGGCGTGGCTAGGTGCATCGCATCGACGCACTTCATGCTAATCAACGTATTTTTATAGTCGACGTAATCGATGACGTCGACGAATTGCTCCAGCCCTACTTGAATGCAACTTCTTTGACTGGTTTTGTTAAATCTAGTGTAAAAAAATTGGGATTTGTTCTGGATAGTGATTTAAATTTGGACAGGCAAAGTAATACTGTTTTTTTTTTTTTTTTTTTATCTACCTCTGTTAGCCAAGAAATGAACCATTTCTATCTAGTTCAGATTTTGAGAAAGCAATAACGTTCATTGTCCTTTTCTCGAATGGATTATTGTAATTCCCTTTATTATGGAGTTGATGTTGGAGCTCTTATGTTTACAGAAAATCCAAAACGCTGCAGCAAAAATTATCAAGTTGGCAAAGAAATATGAATCTGTGACTCCATTATTTATTTAATTAAAGTGGCTGCCAGCCCACTACTACTTAGAATTATTTATAAGATCCTCTCACTTGTTTTTAAAGCCATGCACAATCTAGCTCCTGTGTATTTGTCCGGTTTGGTGGCAATCTAGATCCTTGAGATCAGAAAATTATCATCTGCTTTGCACTACTAGGACAAAATATAAACCGAGGTGACAGAGCTGTTTCTCGAGCAGTTCCTAAATTGTGGAATGACCTCCCTCAATCTATTCGATCTGCCAAATCCTTACTCCTATTCAAAGCTATGTTAAAACAACATATTTAGGGGCCAAGCCCAAAGGGCTGTAGCCCCTATTGTATCCGTATGTTTTCTTATTATTATATTGCTTCCCATAATTAGCTCAAATTATCTTTGGAGCGAGCCACACAGAAATGACCAAATAGATTTTTTTTATTTTTGTTTGTTCAAAAGTTATGATGTTGTGAACTTAATGAGGTTGACCCAAAATAGGTTCAGAGGCTGTATCTCGGCCAAACTTTGATCAATCGAAACGAAACTTGGTACACTTCATCAACACCATGATCCGAGGGTCCACGCCAAAGTTGGGAACCGCGCCACCTATGGGTCGTGAGATACCAAAAATTCTAAAACCGATTGACTATTCAAAAGTTATATCAATTATAAACTTAGTGTCTATGGGATCCTTGGGTCATGCCGAATCAGATGATTTCAATTATGCCAGAATTGGCTGAATCACGTGTCCACCATTTTGAAATTAACAATACATTGTAGGGATGGGCATTTTAAGCAAATGTAATATTCGATAATCACTGGGTATTATTCGATTACTATTCGAAAATCGCACCCCTCCCGCGCATGCACCCGCCCACCCACGCGCACACACACACGCACGCGCGCACACACACACACACACACAGAGAGAGAGAGGGGGAGAGAGACCATCCAGGCTTTTAATCTGTATGATAACAAACTGTTTAGTTAATTAGAGAATAGTCTATCTTAACCCAAGAAAATTAATGGTTGTAAAGTATGAGTGCTGAAACAGATTAATATAACACAACCGAAGGAGGCATTTATTAACAGAACAGTCCGTCGATTATCAACTGCTCATAAGGCTAGGACATTTCTATTTTAAAATTGAACAGGAACATTCATATTATTAAAAAGAAAATCTTAAATCTGATTAATGCATCAATGAATATTAGGCGTAAAACATATTGCACGCTAAACAGAATATCATTCTTAAAACATATTACGCGCTAAAACATATTGTGAACCGCCTGAATGACGGCACTTATTATGTGAACATTAATTTTAACGTCTGTCTTCATAACAATAACCTATTTCATATATACAAATATATTAAATGAACATGTTCACATGCTCGGGAAGAAGACGGGAGTGTTGTTCACAATTAGTTCAGTGAACTTTGAATTGAAACGAATATAGAGCAGAATATATTCTCAGAATTCCCCGCCTGAGTCTGAGCCCGTGTCTCTCTCTCTCTCTCTCTCTCTCTCTCTCTCTCTCTCTCTCTCTCTAGCTGAGCCATTTAAATAGTTCAGTTTTGTTTTTTAATAGCAAATTGGTCATTATTGTGTTTCCTTTCTTTATTAATTTAATTTAGAAATATGATTGGAACATCTTATGTTTTTTTAAATACCAAGCGGCCAGCGCAAATTTGATCAGTTTATCCTTCTCAAATAAATAACTAAATAATTAACGTCATAATATTTTAAGAATAAAGTCAAAATTACGATCATAAAATCATGTTACATTGCCTGAAGTTAAAATTACACCTGTATACTCTGCCAAAAAAATAATAATAATAAGTGTGGCATCCAACCTGTCACTCTTCACATTTAACACGAAAAACAACACAAATATTTTGCATATAAATATAATATATCAACCAGTGGAATATTATTATTTCAGCAAAAAACGAATAATTTGAATGCAGGGAGCTCGCCACGGCTTCATTAATGGGAAACAGCACGTGAAGGCGGTAGAGAAGCTCTGTGGAGTGCGTCGTTTTGTTAATTTTGTGGTTTATTATTTTGAGTTGTTTGGGACGCTGTAACAAACGGCCCTCTCACAATATATTGTTTAACAGGTCTATTGTTCACGCAATCAGGCTGAACGTATCAGAAGTTCTGTTCTCCGGCGTGGTTAGCGCTCACACATAGTGTGTGTGTGTGTATGTATGTGTGCTGCGCCCGAGTGCCGACAGTGCAGTTCGCGCATGTACTGAAAGGAGTTGTCTTTCGCGCCCAAATGCTTTTTAATCGCTTACATTTTTAAACAAACAAGGCTTAAAAACGCATGCAAATGATACAATTTAGTTACCACCTGCAGTGGCCCGATCTGGCAAGTGACAAATCCGAGCGTACTTCACGCCATCGGACAGTCTTTATTGTCAAGCCCTGTTACACCTTTAGAAAATAATCGCACAACCTAATCGATATTCTATAATTAAATAGAATATTCGAATATTCGATAATCGTGACCCATCCCTAATACATTGTAATATCTTTTTAACCATTTGACATATCTTCACAAAAATCGGTAGGGATCATCAATACAATGTCCTGGAGGTACCCCGCTAGAATGAAGACAGCGCCACCTAGTGTTCACGATAAATAACAACGCTTGCAAAAGTACTTATAACTTTTGAAAACGTTGTCGAAAATGTCATTTTTATGTCCTTCCCTTTCGGGTCTCTAAAAACAACTCTATAGCTCCACCACCAGTTCAAAAACTCAACATTGAAATAATAATAACTCATGAACCCCTTGTTCTAGAAAAATAAAACTTAGTACACCTGATTACTCTCTTTATGGTGATTACATTGAATAGCTTACATTAAGACTCCTCCCATTACAGTAGCAGCCATTTTGAATAGTACAGTATTCCGTATTTTTGCTACTCCTCGAAAATGTATCACATTTTTCCCAAAATTGGCTCAGATGATCTCTGGACTAAGCTGCACAGAAATGACCAAACAGATTTTTTTTTTTATTCATCTTTGTTCAAAAGTTATGAGTTTGAACAACAATGTTAACCAAAAATATATTCGGAGGCTGTTATCTCGGCCAAACTTTGATCAATCGAAACGAAACCTGTTATGCTTCATCAACATCATAATTTGAGGGTCCATGCCAAAGTTGGGAACAGCGCCACCTATGGGTCTTGAGATAGAAAAAAATTCACATATTTGCTCTTAACTTTAGATACATTTGTAGTGATGGTCATTACTAGTGATCTGACCAACATTGGGGTCCCTAGAATCAACTCTATAGCGCCACCACCAGTTCAAATATTCAACATTGACATTTTAATAACTCCTAAAAACCCCTTATTCTACGAAGATAAATCTTAGTTCTAGGGGTCGACCGATATATATTTTTCAGGGCCGATACCGATTATTACAGATCAAGTAGACCGATAACCGATATTTTGAACCGATATACGTGTCTGGTGTAAAAATGAAAATGAATGCCAAAATTAATAATAACAAGAGCTCTGACAAAAAAAACGTTCTTTAAATGCTTTTAAACATGTCTTTAATTCTGAAAACTGTTAATAACAACAACATTAAATAAACAGTAATATTAATAATAACAACGTAAGTGCAGGGATCACCCAGAAGCATTCTGTAAACATTTTGTAAAACTTAAAGTAAACGTATTTAGCGTATTGTGTGATTATTCCCAACAAAAGTTGTAATAATTGTTGTAGTTGTATTACGTATATTCTACTGCACCACAGTAATATATTCGGCTAAACCGAACTTATATTTTGACAGGTTGCCCAGGGCTCTAGAGTGCGACCAATTTGGTCACACGTGCGCCCTAATTTCTCTCCGGTGCGACTAACAAAAATCCCAGGGCGCACTGGTGCGTCCAGCCATTCGAGAAAAGAAAAAAAAGTATCCGCGACTCAGAAACTCTGTGGTTCAACAAAAGACACCCCCGTTAGGCTTATATCGTGGTCTAAACCAATCAGAGATAGTGAAGGGCGGACCCCCCCTCTGATTGGCCGCAGTCCAGATATTCCTGTATGTGTGTGTGCGCGTTGACAAATGCGTCACGTGTGCTGCTGCAGTCAGACAGAGAGAAAGAGGTGAGTAGTAAAGATGCGTGCAGTGTTGCCAACTTAGCGACATTTAGCGCCTTTGTAGACCCCCATAGCAACTTTTTGTTTTCCAAAAAAAGCAACTAGTGACAAATCGAGTCTCTCAGAGTGTCTCTGTGATCGCCGCAACGGCGCGAGATCAGCGCGCTTTCTCTGCATCTGCTCTGTTCAGCAAGCGTCTGAGAGGAGCCCGTTCAGTTAAAACAGATATTATTGCTTCTCTAAATGTACATGCAAATATAGAAGAAATCACAGCACAGGAATTGTCTTGTCTTATATTGTGTATTATTTGATTTCATCAGACAACAGCTCAATACAATTATAAATTAGTATTTTTGTGCAGACTAGCTTCTTGGAAAGGAGAGCTGGTTATGAATTCTTAAAGGGACGTGTTTCAGTCATTATTTCATATTTATCCTGTTGACTGACAATATAAACAGTCAAATATATAAAGTAAAACAGTTTTATTGAGAATTTGGCTGCATTAAAATACCGTATGAGTACAGAGAGACGATTAGACAGAACAGAACAGTTATTTTTTTCTTTACTTTACTTTGTCATTTAGCAGACGCTTTTATCCAAAGCGGCTTACAAATAAGAACTAAAATTAAAAGTTAAAACTATACATAATATATACACACATTTAAGAAGATAAAGACATGAAATAAACATGACAAATGCATACAACATTTCAAAACTAAACATTTAAATGAAAATAAAGCTAAAAAAAATCTAAATATTAAATCTAGAAAAGGTATGAGTATAAAAATGCTTCTAATATAACACTAAAGGCCTAAGTATACTTCTTTTTTGCATAGTAAGAATTGGTTATAAAAACTGTAAATACTTATTTTTTTCATTATGTTTAGTGCAATTATTTAGTAGTCTGTGGTGGGATGGGGCGCAGGATTGTTTTATGGGTTTAAGGGGGGGGGGGGTTGAGAAGCACTGCACTAGAGCATCCCTTCGTTCAGACACAGTGGAAGATCTGATAAGACTCAGTGTAGAAGGGCCAAGTCTGGAAGATGTTTAATGCTAGAGAGAGTGTGGCCAGCTGGTTTAGCCAAGGACAAAGATCAAGAAGGCCAAACTACAGGAGTTGGCCATTCGAGGGGCATGTAACTGCAATGGAGGATAGTCCATAATACATTGAGCCATGAGATGTTCAGTTTGACGCCCTTAAAACACTTAATTTAGATTTTATTTATCTTGAGATGTTTTAAGTTTAAATCTCTGCTCAGTGAAGCACTTTAAGCACCAACACTTTTTCAGTAAGTTACCTTTCTTGTAGAATTGTGCTTCAAATAAAGAACTTTATGTTGACCAGATTGTTAATTAGTCGTTTACTAGTCAATATTGCCTATATACAAATTTGGGTGCACCTAAATTTTGTGCCGGTGCACCTAAGAAAAAAAGTTAGGCGCACCAGTGCACCCAGTGCAAAAAGTTAGTCTAGAGCCCTGTTGCCATGAGGACCTTTTAAGTTTCTGTAGCATATGTATATATGATATGACGATCGTTTTACTCAAATGAAACGGTCAAATGCTCATGAAGTGACTCTCCGAGCAATTCTGGGGATGTTGTTCATGTATTTATGTCCTCATTTAGTGAGACGGCAGATGCTGAAAACACCGCGAGCATCACACGCTCTTCAGTATGTATGTGTGCAGTAAATGAAACCGCAAGTCTGTGTCATTCATTAACGGAGATGCAGAACATGCAGGATTCATATTTAAATAGTGTTTTTGCGGCTTAATATTTATAGATATTAGTTCATAGCGCAAGTCGATTTAAGTGTACTGACCTACTTTTGATTAATTCATCCAAACTTCGACAAATTCCATGACATTCCGCGTTATACGGTAAATTCCATTATATGACTGCATTCCACGATTCCGCCCGCATTTTCCGCATTGCGGACATCATAGGTTATATTGAGGTGTTTTGCAACTTCAGTGTAGTGGATTGTGATTTATTGCAACTTCAGCAACGTCTGCTGCTGCCTTACCTTTGAGAGACAAATGATGCGTGATAACTGACGCAGCTCCAGTTAGGAAGTGCTTTCGGTGTGAGACTGCCTTCAGTTTTCCGCGTTGATTGGTCGGACTCGTGACTCCCTACATATCAGATGAGCGGTGGGCGGAGATTGCTCTAGGCCACAGAATGTTGAGCTCAGACAGGCTGCATCGGAGCCAAATAGTGCATTTAAAAATTAAATAATTTCACCTGTATTATTTATTCACCAATAAATAATGTCACCTGTAAATAGTATGTTTGTTTGCATAAAAAAAAAAAAATAATAATAATTATCGGCAAATCTGTTTTGAAAATGGCCGATATCGATAATCGTAAAAATGCTTAATATCGGTGCCGATAATCGGTCGACCCCTACTTAGTTCACCTGATTACTCTCTTCATGCTGATCACATTCAATAGCTTACATTACGACTCCACCCGTTACAGTAGCGGACATTTTGAAAAGTACAGTATTCTGTCTTTTCAATACTCCTCCTTCAAAAGTGATCCAATTCTTCCCAAAATTGGCTCAGATGATCAGTGGACTAAGCCGCACAGAAATGACCGAACGGATTTTTAATATTTTCTTTCGTTCCTAAGAAATACGTCTTGGAATTTGACCGTGCCCGTGTTTGTTGTGTTTTGCTATTAATCTTAACATTCTAATAAGTTACAGGCTAACCAATTACCATACTGTTTAATGTGACTCTTCAGCTGTCCAGTTAACCATAAGCTGCTTTACAATTAAATAATTGTGCTTGTTAAAATGCTAAATAACTTTTTTTGTGAGCTCATTCTCACACCTTAACCTCTCTAAGGCAGCAGGTCAAATGTCTAGTGTCTGAGTGGCACTCTCTGTTAAGCCGCTGCCTTTGAAGTTCAAAGCCTGTTGTGTTATGGGTTCGAATCCCATTTTGATCAACTTTATAAAATTTACCTTTTGCTTTTGTTGCAGACATCGGATCTTCCGTGCATGTTCGCCTTGAATCAGAAACGTGTGTTTGTATATTTTCGTCTGAACTTTTGTTCAGTTTTGAACTTATGTACTTCTGAACCTATCTGTTTTTTCCATGTACATTCTGTTTCTGTTTTTTTAAGCTTGTGATTGTGAAGCATTTTGGGCAACGTGAGTTGTATTAAACTGTGCTATATAAATAAACAAAGCGTGAAAAGTAATGGCCCTAGTACTGAGCCTTGATGTACTCCGTACTGCACTTGCGATTGGTATGATACCCCTTCATTTACTGCTACGAATTGATAGCGGTCAGATAAGTATGATTTGAACCATGTTAATCCACTTCCGCTAATGCCCACAAAGTGTTCTAGTCTATTAAAAGAAATGTTGTGATCGATAGTGTCGAATGCAGCACGAAGATCCAGTAGCAATAATAGAGAGATACAACCACTATCAGGTGATAAGAGCAGGTCACTTGTCACTCTACAGGGTTCGTACGGTCATGAAAAACCTGGAAAAGTCATGGAATTTTAAAACCGCATTTTCCAGGCCTGGAAAAGTTTTGGAAAAATGAATAAACCCAGAAAGTTTTGGAAAAGTCATGGAAATCTATTTTACAAATCTCTGTATAATACAATTATGTTTATTCGGGTCCTGAATTTCGGTACGGGATTGCGCATGGGCTATATTGCATATTTCTACTCTTTCCCGCAGCTTTCGAATTTAAAATGATGGATATTCACACATTTATTCAATAGCCTATAGCTTGTAGGCTGAAGAGTAAATAGATCCACACAGAATATCAAATCGGTCATTTTAAAACGGATTCATCAGCTATGTTTCCTCTCTTTGACCTCTTAAAACACGTAATCAGCGCATCTCGTCTGCACTAAAGAGCTGCACGGTGCGATACAAGTCTTTCTCTGGCAAATTGACTTTGGTACTAAACAAGCTCAGTAGAATCCTGCACGGGCCTCAAACATACGCCCCAGTCCAATCCTTGTCCAGCAGATGATCAGAATTACCTTCTCGAGTCCGACTGGAGCATGTCTTTCTTTCTCTCTTCCCCATTACACAGCTGCTGTTCTAGCCATTAAAATAGTTCAGTTTCGTTTTTAATGGCAAAGCGTATTTCGTTTCTTTAAGTTAATTTAGAAATATGTTTGGAAAATTTGTTTATTAAATTCAAGTTTTTGTTTTTAAAGTAGCCTATCTTTTGAGCAATCGGCCAGCTGCAGACAGTGAGTTTGCCTATTATGTTTGATCAATTTAGCCTTCTTAAATCACCACTTGACTAAAATAAAATCTATATATAAAATACTTAAAAAAGCATATCACAATGTTAGTTTAAACGTTTAACCTATTAGACAGGTCGAGCTGCTCTTGTCAGTCGCGGTATTGTTTCCACGAGCGGCTAATCCTTTTCATCACCATAATAATTGATGGATTTCTAAAATACAAAAATAAGGAGGAATCCTAAAACAAGCCTGATGCCCGGCCCGCGTCTGATGTGAAAATTGTCCCGAAGCCATAAACTAAAAGTCGAGGCTGAAATATGGGGCTCTAAAAGTGCAGCTTGTTGCGTTTAAGCGGCAAAATTACACTCAAAATTACGTTAAAATGGCCATCCTGGTGAGCAGGGTGCGAACTACGGGGGAGCTAGGGGCTCCCCTTAATAATACATGGGCTCCCCTGAAAACGTGATTTGTGGAAAGTAGGCTAATTTATTTTTTGGGGGGTGGGTCTCAAAAAATATTGACTGTTATTTTGACGTGCAATTTCAGTTTTGTGTACTGTGATCATCGTGGATTATTATGTGTAAAATTGCAACAACAAAAATCATTAATTAATGCTTGACGATTGCGATTTAAACCTAACTCACTTCAATAAAGATAATTATAGGCCTACATGAGCATCTGCTGTCCTCGATTACGCAGCGCTCTTGTTAGGATGACAAAAAAAGCTTTAAAAGTCTGCTCTGCCTCAGCGGCAAACAGCGCTCGTCAATGTCAAAGTAATTGAATTCAAATCAAAGTAGGCGGAGTTTAGCGTTCACAGATGCTGAGTGCGCGACGAAGCGTCAGATTAATCAAAGAGAGCGAGGTAAGATGTTTAGTCAACTGTTACGAAAGAAATGTTAAATGACCGACAATTCTATTCAGTGAAGCAAACTACTCGACTTGTTTCTCAAATATGCTCATTTTGAGAGTGACAGAGAAGAAATGTGCATGTTTTAATTATCTGCATCTGTTTGTCCCTACAAACAATGAAACTGAATTTAGTTCTACTTCAAAAACACGTCTACTACTACTGTTGAAAAATAATACAACTTTATTTTAAGACATAATCACAAAATATTTAATTTTTAATAGTAGGCTAAATCCCCTTTATTTTTCAACATGTAAATGTTTAATTTTCATTCATTAAAATATAAATTAAATCGATGTTTCATGCCTTAATCTGATAACCAGTCAAATTTAAATACACAACACAGAATTTCTGAGGAAAAATAACAATTCATAAGGCTACTGTAAGAGTAAAAAAATGTTTTGTATGCATTCAAATAATCAGATGAGCTAAAACAGAATTTGGCAACAATAAAACATAAGGTAAGAAAAAAATATAACATTTCATACGGCCATAAACATGTCATTTTTGTTACACTTTTAATAAATTAAATTGTATAAGTTTCATGATTTTAATTAATTAGACATGCTTTTTGATAAATACAATTTAATTTGATCATTAAAAAGGAGTCTATAAAATGAAAACGGAAAAAAACGGAATCTAGAAAAATTGAAACGGTAAAAAATGAATTTAGAAAAAAATAAAATGGAATTTGGGAAAAATTAAAACGGATTTCATAGGGCCCTATATATATATATATATATATTGCAAAACGAAATTCTGGCCCTGTGTTTAACTGAGTTAAATAAATGATAATAGTGATGTGATAGTGATATGTTCTCTGTGTGGAGTAAAGGTCCTTACACACCGAGTCAGAAATGTTTGTATGCGTTTTTGCATGTGAAATTTCGGACTGCAAGGACCTTCACATCTGGCGCAGTTTAAGCTTGTACTAAAACAAAAAAGCAAACAATAGTATTAATAGTCATTCATTTTAGTTAAAATGCTATGATAATTTGAACAGATTTTTAATCTTATTGTAAAATAATGTGAAATTAGGTCATGGAAATTGTCACAAAAGTCATGGGAAAAGTCATGGAAATTTGTTGGTAAAAATGTGTACGAACCCTGACTCTAATAAGAGCAGTATCAGTACTATGTATTTCTCTAAGGAGTATAATTGAGGATACTACATTTTCTAGTATCTTTGACAGAAAAGGGAGATTCGAGATCGGTCTGTAATTAACTAGATCTTTGGGGTCAAGTTATGGTTTTATTTTTTTCATGAGAGGCTTAATAACAGCCAATTTAAAGGTTTTGGGGACACAAATTGCGCTTTGTGGGCGTGCGCTCTGCTCAGTCGTTCACGGCCAAAGCAAACGCTCCGCTAATGTTCCGCTCACGCTCACCGGTAAACTAAATCCCGCTCAGATCACGCGCTCACATTAAATGTCTCCAGTAACGTTAGGCCTATTTATTTTTTCCTGTTTATAGTGACATTATTGAATAAATGCCTCAATTAAAGCAGTAGTCTGTTAAGAAATGGTTATGTTTCAGGGTGAAATTGTTAATTTAAATTAGGGATGTTCATTAACCTTTAACCGACCGATAAGAATTTTGACCCATTAATACAATCAGTTAAACGGTTTAAAGTAACTTATTTATTTATTTGTACTAATTTATCAAAATATTTTAAAAGGTTTGCTGCATGGTTAAAATAAGCTATACGAGTATAAAAAAAAACGTTTTTTAGAGAGAGCGAGAGAGGAAAAAACCAAGTCGCCTATAAGTCGCATTTTATTATTTCATTCAGAAATAGGCCAACGCGAATAACAAACATTATAATAAACACTGTAAACATAGCTTGGCTATTTTAGTTCCCCTCACTCCACAACAAATCCTTTCAATTAACAGTAGGATAGAAAACAACAAGAATTAAAAATAAGAAGCTATAAGGACAAACCAAAACTAATTTAGGCTAAAACAAAACTGAAACCAATGTTGGGTCTCTCCTTCAACACAAAATCAAATGTTCCCGTATTTGCGGTATTTAAATGGCAAAATATTATTTACCTTTTATTTACGCCTATTTCCCTCCCTTACAATATCCAAGTAAAACAAAATGTTTTGCATAACTTCACGGCGGTACAGTGATAACGCTAAACAGCACAGATTTTACTACATATTTCAACTGAACAGTGTGTTTTTTCCGTATGTTTCACTGGTTGTTTTTATAATGATAATGAACAGGCTGCATTGTGAAGGTAGAATGTTTAAATGTGAGCGCATGCGGCGCTGGAGCAAGCACTGGATTTATTTCCCTTCCAACAGTGGAAGCAGTTACTCCTTAGTCATGAAGATAATCGGAATTGTAAAAGGTCTGTTTTTATTTGTGTACATTCAATAAAAAAAGAATCTTTGCTTTTTTGTAAAATAAGACAAAAAAAATTGAATGCAGCTTTCTGCCATCTGCTTTAATTTCGCGCAGCACAATAATGAACCAATAATGAATAATGAACCAACTTGTTAAAAACAACCCAATTTGGGCTGGGTAAAAGAGTACATTTGGGGTTAATTTTACCCAGTAAATTTGATTGTTTATTTAACCCATCATTAATGGATGATTTAACTCAGCTAATTGGTTTATTCGTTTCTATTATAATATTTGCTTTTCTATTTTTTTACTTTATGCATGAAATAATGTTTACAGAGTAACTTAAATCCTCTAAACTTTTGTAAAATACTCCAGAACCACTGGTTTACGTGATAACTTCCTTTATTTCTCATTTGCTTGTTTTTATAAGCTATAGGCCTACACATTGCCTATTTAATCTCGTTTAACAAACATTAGAAGTAAAGATTAAACATTAAACAGATGTAATTCATGAGTAAATCGACCACTCTGTAATTGGGTGATTCTCACGAAACCATTAAAACACCATGGCACTAATGATTTTAAATATAAAACGTGAAATTTAGTAAAATAAAAAAACATCAGAATGAAGACAATACAGTTCTCTACCTTGCACAATGTGTAATTTCAACATTAGAATTAAAAATTTTTCTATTTTACTGCATTTTCTGCTGAAATTCTCATTACCGCAATGCGTCCGGCTGTGTTTGAATGTGTGTTATGTTGTAATTTAAACAAATTAACAAAAATATTTAGAAAAAATAAAGAAATGAATGTTCCACTATATTATTTTAGATGACAGAAAAACATATTTACTAAATATTCATGTATAATAATAATGAAAAAAAGTAGGAAAATGATGTGTCCATGCCTTATGCTCTCATCCTCCGCAACATTTTTTAAGGACTGTTTAAACACACACATACAGAATTTAAATCCATTTTGATTTTGAGTGAAGGAGCACATGGGCCAGTTACTTCAAGATGGCTACCAGGTAAGATCATCTTTTTATATCTCTCCAGTTAAATGTTAAAAATTATATTGTCAGAATGTTAACACGACATTTTGATTATCATTACCGAAACAGGAAGTTTTCTACATTTCGAAAATTGTTAGATTTACAATTTGTTCATGAAAATGTACTTTATTAAGGTCTAATTATATGCACTGAGAAAAAAATAGCAAAGCCATCATGGCTTCTCTATTGTTAGCAAAACATACTGAGGCACCTCATCCTCCGCAACACCATTCTCATATACCGCAACCATTTAAGGCCAGTTGCGGTAAAGAGAACTTCGGGAATGAGAATTTAAGCATATTGTGTATGACTTTTAAATATCTCTTATAAATTTAATATTAATTTAAAATTTGCTAAATATTGATATTTTGCTTTATGATTTGTTTCATTGTAGACAGTCAGCAAGTGAGAAAAAAAATCTTTAGCAAAGGCCAGGTTGACAAAATTCAGGGAGAAATTACACAGCAACCAAGAACTGCTCGACGAGTACAAAAGGAAGGAGAGAGAGAGGGAGAGAGGGGTTAGGTTTGGAGATGTTACAGCAGGTGTAATTAGCAAAAAACACCCTACAGTGTTAGGAAATGTACATGAGAGTACACACACACACACAACCTTTTAGCCACTACTATAACAGGGATTTGGTGCTGGATGAAGTGTACTGTTCATACTGTGGGAAATTCCCGCCACACTAAGGCATGTTGGTTGTGTGACTCTTAAAGTGACAGCAGCCTAATAAATTTGCTGCACTCTGTCATTAATTTTAAGTAAAAACAAACTTCAGTAGTTTAAATTAATCCATTTGTTACAATTTAGTAATAATTGAATTAATAGTTATTTGTTCTTCTGTTTGTAATTTGTTTATTTTCTTGTTTACTTAATAGTTCAATTCATTTCAAAGACTAAAATTAAGCTCTACCCCACCCCACAACTTCAGGCCCAGTATAGAACACGCACACACAAGCACACACAAGCATCAAGTCTATAATATATGAAGATGTGTACATAAAAGGTTTTTCCCCCATTTTATGAGACATGCTTATTTGATGTCATGCTTTCTTTCCGGTTCCAGGTATCAAAAACGAAAACAAACTGGCAAAATAAAGAAAACAGAAGAGCTGACTACAAAGCAACATGAAAAAAAAGACAGTGGCGTGAAAACTCAAAGCGTTATTATAAAAGAAAGAAACAGCTTAAAGCTGTACTAGACACAACACCATCTAGTGAGGAAGATGATTCACTTCAGTTTATTCAAGAAGCAAATGAAGTTCAAGAAAATCTTCAAGGAGCTGCCCCAAAAGAACAGCCATTCTTGTCTCAGCAGGTACATGTCCCAGTTAAAAAAAAAAAATCTAATTTCCAATTTTGTCAAATAAATCTATTTTAAAGGTTGACTGAACTTTCAAATGTTGAAGTCAACATTATAAATACGTAAAATTATAGTTAATTTAGTAGGAACAACTTATATTATTAAAATATTAAAAAGCAGGAGCTTAAAATGTCAGGTTTTATGGTCAGGTCCAACTAATTGATCACAGATTATGCTCCTGAATAACTTGTGTATTTTTGCCAAAATATTTATGATGACAAACATTTGTTACTAAGATTTAACATTTGAGCTTTTTAGTGTTTTTTAAATTATATTAACAGTAATAATAATAATAATTATAATAAATAAATAAATAAAATAAAGAATAAAAATAATTAATATGAATTATTGTAACAGTCCTGTTTTATTTCAAGTCACTATTAGAGTGAATAAGATTTTCAATAAGTAGATCTGTATGGTGTACTGAATTCTCGGTTTGGTCTACACAAGTTAAAGTAACTGAGTATAATTGTAATTAAGTTAAACTAAAACAACATGCACTATTCTCGAAAGTTCCAAAGCTTAGCAAGCTTAGCTGTCTTTTTTTTGTTTTTGAGTTACCAACTACTTTTTTTTTGTTTTTTTTACAGCGTAATGACATCAACTCAACTCCCCCAAAAAATGAGATACAGACACCAAGACAAATAAATACATCTACCCCAAAAAGAATCACCTAAAAAAAAAAAAAAAACTATCAAAATTGAGGGGAAAGTTGCGCAACATGGAAGAGAAGCTTCTGGAGAGGACTAAAGAGACTATAAACCTAAGGAAAAGACTGGGAAGACTTGAGAAGAGGGAGAGAAAGCTGGGACTTGTGAACATGGAAGGCAGAGAGGTCCAAAAAATATCCAGAAAGAGAAGTCACCAGAGAATATTACCCAACAACCAGAGAAGATTAATGTGTAGAATTATTAGCCACTTCTTTCAGCAAGATGAAGTTTCGACTGTAATAAATGGCAAATCTGGTGAAATTTGAAAAAATGGCCAGATATTTCGCAAGAGAGCCTTGACAGAAAACATGGCAAATCTTCATAGACAAACTTTCCATGTCTCAGTTCTGTAAACTTAAGCCATATTGGATTGTCCACCGTACAATAAAAGATAGAGAAACATGTGCTTGTAAAACACATGAAAATTATGGCCTGAAGATAAAAAAGCTGCATCAGCTAGGAATCGTAGCCACATCCTCTCCAAGGGACATTGTGCAGGCCAGTGTGTGTAGTGACAATGATATGTCCTGCATGTACAGGACATGCAGCAATTGCAAGAATAAGAAATTTCCCACAACACTGGATCCTTCCAGGGCTCTAGAGTGCGACCTAATTTCTCACGGGTGCGACTAACAAAAATCCCAGGGCGCACTGGTGCGTCCAGCCATTCGAGAAAAGAAAAAAAAGTATCCGCGACTCAGAAACTCAACAAAAGACACTCCCGTTAGGCTTATATCCTGGTCTAAACCAATCAGAGATAGTGAAGGGCGGACCCCCCCTCTGATTGGCCGTGGTCCAGATATCCCTGTATGTGTGTGTGCGCGTTGACAAATGCGTTACGTGTGCTGCTGCAGTCAGACAGAGAGAAAGAGGTGAGTAGTAGAGATGCGTGCAGTGTTGCCAACTTAGCGACATTTAGCACCTTTGTAGACCCCCATAGCAACTTTTTGTTTTCCAAAAAAAGCAACTAGTGACAAATCGAGTCTCTCAGAGTGTCTCTGTGATCGCCGCAACGGCGCGAGATCAGCGCGCTTTCTCTGCATCTGCTCTGTTCAGCAAGCGTCTGAGAGGAGCCCGTTCAGTTAAAACAGATATTATTGCTTCTCTAAATGTACATGCAAATATAGAAGAAATCACAGCACTGGAATTGTCTTGTCTTGTATTGTCTTATTTGATTTCATCAGACAACGGCTCAATACAATTATAAATTAGTATTTTTGTGCAGACTAGCTTCTTGGAAGGGAGAGCTGGTTATGAATTCTTAAAGGGATGTGTTTCAGTCATTATTTCATATTTATCCTGTTGACTGACAACATAAACAGTCAAATATATAAAGTAAAACAGTTTTATTGAGAATTTGGCTGCATTAAAATACAGTGTGAGTACAGAGAGACTATTAGACAGAACAGAACAGTTATTTTTTACTTTACTTTGTCATTTAGCAGACGCTTTTATCCAAAGCGGCTTACAAATAAGAAGTAACTAAAATTAAAAGTTAAAACTATACATAATATATACACACATTTAAGAAGATAAAGACATGAAATAAACATGACAAATGCATACAACATTTCAAAACTAAACATTTAAATGAAAATAAAGCTAAAAAAAAATCAAAATATTAAATCTAGAAAAGGTATGAGTATAAAAATGCTTCTAACATAACACTAAAGGTCTAAGTATACTTCTTTTTTTGCATAGTAAGAATTGGTTATAAAAACTTTAAATACTTTTTTTTTTCATTATGTTTAGTGCAGTTATTTGGTAGTCTGTGGTGGGATGGGGCGCAGGATTGTTTTATGGGTTTAAGGGGGGGGTTTGAGAAGCACTGCACTAGAGCATCCCTTCGTTCAGACACAGTGGAAGATCTGATAAGACTCAGTGTAGAAGGGCCAAGTCTGGAAGATGTTGATGCTAGAGAGAGTGTGGCCAGCTGGTTTAGCCAAGGACAAAGATCAAGAAAGCTAAACTACAGGAGTTGGCCATCCGAGGGGCATGTGACTGCAATGGAGGATAGTCCATAATACATTGAGCCATGAGATGTTCATTTTGACGCCCTTAAAACACTTAATTTAGATTTTATTTTTCTTGATGTTTTAAGTTTAAATCTCTGCTCAGTGAAGCACTTTAAGCACCAACACTTTTTCAGTAAGTTACCTTTCTTGTAGAATTGTGCTTCAAATAAAGAACTTTATGTTGACCAGATTGTTAGTTAGTCGTTTTACTAGTCAATATTGCCTATATAAAAATTTGGGTGCACCTAACTTTTGTGCTGGTGCACCTAAGAAAAAAAGTTAGGTGCACCCAGTGCAAAAAGTTAGTCTAGAGCCCTGCCTTCACTGAAAGAAAATATCATAATATGAGAAGAGTGGGTTACAAAATCTGTACCAAAAAAAGTACAGGTGGGCCCACTGAAGAGAAGGAAGTGAGGAATGTTTTTCTTGAGAAGAGACATATCTCCATTGAAAAGCTTGTAGAACTGACATAGGACCACCTCTCAAAATTCTCAAGACACATTTACAGAACATGTTGTGTAGCGTGTAGAATTAATATACATGTGACAAGTTCTGACAAATCAGAATGTTTTTTTTTTTTTTTGTGCCATAGTAAAATGGTTCAAGTTTTTTAGGTACACGTTGAAATGTTGCCCTAGTTATTCCTGTTGTAATGTTTTTCCTAATTTTTCTTTTTTGGCTTTTGTATTTTTAAGCACTACACAATAAAAGTTTTGAAATTGAATGCATGATTGTGCAAATATTATCAGTTTTTTTTCTACATTATTTCAGACTAGTATACTAGTCTCAGTATAAATCTCACACTAGTATACTTATTATCATTACCGAAATAATTAAAATAATTTCCGAAACCTATGCATCATTACTGCAACAGATGTTCATTAGATGTTAATTTAATTCATAGAAAAATAGTACTTTGATTTTAAATCCATGTGCAGAATCTACAAATTATGTTCTTTCAGGTTTGTCGCATCATTTTGAAAAAATGTCAGGTTTCATCAAAATATTTAAATTGTGGAAGGCGTTGCGGTAATGAGAGAAATCAATAAATTTTTTAAAAACTGTTAAATTAGAAATAAATATTATTTCAGAATTTCAAGTAACTGTGCATGACTACTAATAATCAATTTTTTTAAATGTGAAAATGTATTTGCTTTTCTAAGAGTGTTGATGTTTTCAGTCTGTTGCGGTAATTAGATTTTCTTTAGGACTTATTTTGGAAATTATGTTCAAAAAGGTGTTAAATGGTAAGTAAAAAATGTTAATTAATGTTCACAGCATTCCAGACTTTGTTACTAATATCTTTAAAAAAAAAAAAACGTTAATTTTCATGCTTGAAATTTTTAAAACCAAGATTTCGTGAGAATCACCCAATTCTGTTTCCACCGTAACAGCGCTGGCTCTCACGCCGAGCTTGAGTCGTGTTCGGCGGGAACTGATCACGGATAAGACCGCCGCTCTGAGCTTCACTCATGGACGAAATTTACTGCGATTGACTTCACAGTCTGCCCAAAAACAAACAGTAAACTGCTCTGAGGACATATTTTAACATCCAAAGTATTTGTGTTCTGTAACTTTATAAATATAATAGTTTATTTTATGCAAAGCATCAGACTCTTCATCATGCTGCAATGATAACATATAATATATATATATTGTTATAAGGGAAACAGGTCAATTTAGCTCAAAGGGAATCATTAATGATTTTATAGGAAATTTGAACAGACTCACTGTTTCACGGCGATTCACTGAACAAGCCGTATAACAAACTCTGCACTGGATATTAAAATCCCAAAATATAGTGAAAAACACTATTAAATAGCACAGTAACAAAATCGACAGATTAAGACATTAACTTATGAGCACAAAACACAAGATATTTCTCTTTTCAATATAAACAAGACTTTATTTATATAATGCTAAGACATGTAAACTAATCTACACATGAACACAAGCATTCACACATTCACGCGTTGCAGAAAGAGAGAAAGTGAGGAAAGGATTAGATTAAGAGAATGAGAATTTGATATCCCACGTTTACAGCAATATGTGCAATTGCATAAACCTGAACAACCATCAATCACATATTTAACACTCGCATTGACTTTTCCAATGAGGCTAAAATCTATATTAATATGACACCAGCACAGCAAGAATCTTGGGGTTTGTACTTGCAGCTTTTGTGTTTAAGGATTCCCTTTGTCCTCCGTCTTTGCGGGAAAGGGTTTCTCCGAAGTCGCTGATTGGCTTAGAGTTCAGGAGCCGTTGAAGTGGGCGTTGGTTCTTGGCCGGGTTTGCAGAGTTTTGGGCTAGTTGTCCTTGGCAAACGCAACTTAGCACACGAACTCAACGGAAAGAAAATAAACTAAAGTAAAAGGATGTAAAGAGACTAGGTGGCTTTTCTTCTCATCATGGTAGCAACTGGCTGGGTTGTGGTCCAGAGCACATGGCTGAAGAGAAAGTTAGATGGCATTTTCAAGAGTTCATTTTTCCAGAGACAGAGAGAGAGAGATTCAAGAGGACGGAGCATTCAAAAACGCAGAGAATTTTTAGAGGGCGAGGAGAGGTGTGTCCTGGGTATTTACTAGGGATGAGCGAGTACAGCATTATCTGTATCTGTATCTGTATCTGTTAACCATATGAAGTATCTGTATCTGTATCTGTACTCGGACTGGGCGGGGCCTAACCCGGAAGTGGGCGGGATTTATCCTGGAAGTGGATCGGGTTGTCTTGAAATGGGCGGGGCTTTAACCGGTATGTTATTTTAAGCATGCAATTGATATGGGTTGATCAGAAATTGTTATATTTATTGCTGATTAGAAAACTATTTACATGACAGCGTCAGCATTGAGCTTCAGATCAATGGTTTTGATCACGATAACAAACGAACTATGTACAGAACAAGTTTTGCAACAATGAATACAACACATGCGGTTGCAATTATGAAGTAAAATGTAATGAACAAGAGTTTTCATCTCAACATAACTTTCTTTTTTTAACTTAATTTTTTTATGATCAGTGATATTTTTTTTTATTTCCACACCAGGTATGTGTGTGTAGCTAATTAATTTGTAATATAGTTTTATACCACTACTTTTTTTAATGAAATACAGCAAGAAAGTGTCAGACACCCAGTGCGTGAAGTAAAAAAAAACTGGTTAGAGCCAGCTGACGGTTTAAAAAAGAAAAAAAAATTCTCTGACAGGCAGAGACGCGAGTCGCATTCTACCAAGCACCACGTCTGAACAAACCCCACATTTACCAAAACTCTACTGGTTAATAAGTAAGTACTACAAACCAAAGTAAAAAACAAACCTGAAGCTGAAGAAACCCTAAACGTTAACGGAAAAAACCCGCGAACCTGAGTGACTGAGGGAGAGACAGAGAGAGAGCGCGCTGTTCTCTTCTCAGTGTTCTGTGTGTGAGTGAGCAGAGCGGGACACAGCAACACAATAAGGGGCCGCTCACATATCGCGTCTTTTGCGCACTCAAGTTCGTTATTTCAAATGTAGACGCGCGGTATGCACGCTCATAATGGAAGCGACGCGGTCGCGGAGCGACGTGCTCGTTTTTTCCAGGCGCGTCCGCGCCGCATCGAGATAAAAACATCTCAACTTTTCAGAATGCCGCAAGCGCACCACGGGTCATGTGACGAAATTTCCTTCTTGTAACGGAGTTGCTTAGCAACGACAAATGCCTCCGGAGCGCAACCGCCCGAGCGCTTTGGAAAAAATGAGAAAGCAGCGCGCCTAGCGTTTTCCACGCGTTTTTAGGCGCGATATGTGAACGGGCCCTAAATCTGTATGTGTGTAGGGGAGGGGCGCTGTGACTAGCCTATCACAGAACGCAGACACAGTCAGCTACCCAATGAGAATGTTTATTCAATCCGAGCACAGATATTTACTCGTATGATACTCGTACTCGGCAAAAGTGCTTTATCCGTACCGGATACTCGTTTCAGCCGAGTATCCGGCTCAACTCTAGTATTTACCCTCTGCTTTTAGACACCACCCAATCAATAAATCAACATGTCATGTTCAGTCACATTGCCCGAATTTTACATTCTCTTGCAAAGTATCCTTTTGAATGTGATTTCTATAACCAGAATATGATGCATTTGACAGGAAATCAATCAAAAGTAACGTTTCAACCTAGAAGTATGACTCTCATACATACCAAACATGACATTAACCCTTAAGGCTTAAGCTAGTCAATACTAATTAAAAGCACGATAACCACAATGATTAAAACAAGGATAGTCAAATTTGTGGGTCACATACATAATATGCAGTTATGCATATAAATTATTATTTTCATTAACAATGAGAATGAAAGTCCTTTTAAGATGATTTTACAGTCTGTAGTTGTGATTTCTATCACAGATTTACATGTAATGGTCACATGTTGCATCTCTTTGACCATCAATATTTATTCCTCAAATGTATTACCAAATTCCTGCATTGGAATTATCATTAAGTGTTCCTTTGGTTTTGCTGTTGCAGGCTGTATTCAGACGGGCTGGAGCTAGGGTCTGATTTATGACTTCCTGCTGTTGTCTTGTGGAATTCGGCTCCTCATGTTTCAACCATGCTTCGATCGAATCTTGATTTGTCTGATTCGGTCCTTGATATACTACAATGAAATAAGACAGACGCGAGCGAACGTTTGTTTAGTGATTCACACCGCGAATGTTGCTCTGCATAAATTTGAATGATATACTGCACAGAAACAATTTTATAAATAAAATGTACACAAACTACCCAAACACTGAAAAAATAACCCAAAAAAATTATCCAAAAGGCTCAACCAAGCATTTAGGTTAAAAAAAACAACCCAGGATTTTTTTTACTGCTTGTTGCA
The DNA here is from genome assembly GCA_027422435.1 of Schizopygopsis pylzovi. Taxonomy (NCBI): domain Eukaryota; kingdom Metazoa; phylum Chordata; class Actinopteri; order Cypriniformes; family Cyprinidae; genus Schizopygopsis; species Schizopygopsis pylzovi. Next base: position 31,225,782 of record CM049816.1, on the reverse strand, counting down.
CAGTATTTCTTTTGTTTTCCTAAATTATTATTTAAGTGAAAATATATTTCTAGTATATGCCTATTTATTCATTATAATATATAGCACCTAGCTTCATTGTGTTTCTCTGCTCGCAGAAGTGCTGCAGGTGTGTTATGTTATATGATCATGTGAATCCTTGTTCTTTTTGCGCATGTAAAATTAATTCCCCAAAAACAAATGTTAGTATTTTTAATGGGTCACAGACACGTATTCTTTATAATTTAATTCAGTTCTAATTTAAAATATTTGTCGATTAACGGTTAGGAAAAATAACCGAAATGAACATCCTTAATTTAAATGTATAAAATTTAAAATCTTAATTTAAAAACGTGTCTTGTTTTGAAGCCACTTGGAACATTTTCGTAAAAAATTAAATAACTGAAAAGTATACTTTTAGATTAAAACAACGCTACATATTCAAAACACGCACACAAGATGAAATGCAGATATAGAATTCACAAAATACTTATCAGGCCCATGAAAGCACACACAAGATGAATTGCACTTGACAAATATTTATTTTGTGGCGTAAATAAAATAAACCCTTTCTAAAATTAAAATAGACCAAAACTGCGGGGAAATGCGGTCTATTAAAACGACTGTCAATCTTCACAGGATTTTAGAATTTGCTTTTAGAAACAAATTACCAAAGGGGCATTTTGGGCTGAGAGAGCGGCGCTGAGAGTATTGAGCAAGCGGAGCGCAATCTTCATAAAGATGCTCTCTGCTCTGAAGGAAATATGATCGTTCCGCTCGCGCTCCACTCCGCTCACATGCTCTGCATGCAACATGCATTTTTTTTGGCCACCAAGTCCTTATCCTGTTCTGAACTCATCTTCCCTGTTTCTTTAGCATACTATCTGTCTGTATGTCTGTTCTGTTCTCGTGCTCAATTTAGGCGCGTTGCATTCTGATTGGTTCGGATAGCATACTGCGGGAGGTTGGGGCCGGGGGCGCAGAAAAAATCGTGCTATAAAGCGATTTAGAAATCGTGCAAGCTCAAATCACGATTTTATTTTGTTTTTTATTATTATTAATCGCACAGCCCTATTATATAGTAAATGTTAAAATAGTTTAGCGTGTTTCAAACAAGTGCATCTTGTTAAAAGTTACATGCGGTGGCTAGGGGTGGGTGATATGGAAAAAATATAATATCACAATTTCTTTTTTTTAAATATCACGATTCTTCGTCATGTTGGTTTTACTATTTTGCAAGTTGTCTGAGCAGTACAGCCAAACTAAGTTCCCCTATATAAAGCCTTTCAAGGTAACAAAAAAGGGAAAAAAAGAACTGCAGATATTTATAATAATAATAATTGGTTACATTTATATAGCGCTTTTCTAGACACTCAAAGCGCTTTACTTAGAAGGGGGGAATCTCCTCATCAACCACCAATGAGCAGCATCCACCTGGATGATGCGACGGCAGCCATATTGGGCCAGAACGCTCACTACACACCAGCTTACTGGTGGAGAGGAGACAGAGTGATGAAGCCAATCAGTGTATGGGGATGATTAGGAGGCCATGATGGTCAAAGGCCAATTTAGGCCAAAGTGGGCAAAGAAAAACATTGTATTTTTCTTATTAAAAAATAAGAACAAAGATACAGATTACAAATACACATAATAAATCAAATCAAATCAAATCACTTTTATTGTCACATCACCACAGCACAAGTGCCTGGGTGAGTGAAATTCTTATGAGCGTGCTCCAGACAGTGCAAAAAAACAACAACAACAATTTACATATGGACAGACAGTGCAAAAAAAAACAACAACAATTTACATATGGACAGACAGTGCAAAAAAACAACAAACAATTTACATATGGACAGACAGTGCAAAAACAAACAATTTACATATGGACAGACAGTGCAAAAAAGCTGCACTGGAGCATTTACAGTGCTCCAGACAGTGCAAAAAAACAACAACAACAATTTACATATGGACAGTACATATTTACAGACTGTACAGAAGACAATGTGCAAAATACACATACATATACTCAGTACACATAGTGTACTATAAAGACACACTCAATTATCAGCGACACATTATACACCGTATGGGCACATCTACATTATGTACACTATCTATACATAATGTAGTCTATACATAGTAATAATGTGAAGGTGCAACAGATTATAAATTAACAGCAGATTGGTTGAGCAGCAGATAGATGTGCAACAGATTATTTATATGCAGTGTCGTGGATGTGCATTGTATGGTGTCCAGTGATAGCAGATAGGTTGTGTTAGTGCAGTGTGTGCGTGTAGTCCAGTTGAACTGTGTTAAAGTGCAGTGCATGGCATGTTGTGTGAGTGGGAGTGTGTTGTAGGGTGGGTCATTTCTGACTGTTCATTAGCCTGATAGCCTGAGGGAAAAAGCTGTCCCTCAGTCGGCTAGTGCGCGATCGGATGCTGCGGAAACGTCGCCCTGAGGGCAACAGAGAGAGCAGTCTGTGGGACGGGTGGCTGGAGTCTTTGATAATCCTCCGGGCTTTCCTTGTGCACCGCCTGGTGTAGATATCCTGGAGGGAGGGAAGCTCACCTCCAACAATGTGGCGGGCAGTTCGCACGACACTTTGCAGAGCCCTGCGGTTGCCAGCAGTGCTGTTTCCAAACCAGGCGGTGATGCAGCCGGTCAGGATGCTCTCCACAGTGCAGGTGTAGAAGGACCTGAGGATTCTGGGGCTCGTTCCAAACTTCCTCAGCCGTCTCAGGAAGAAGAGACGCTGATGTGCCTTCTTCAGCACTGCATCTGTGTGAGCAGACCATGTGAGATCCTCGGTGATGTGAACGCCGAGGAACTTAAAGCTGGTCACCCGCTCCACAGGTGTCTTGCCGATGGTGATGGGTGTGTGTTCTCTGCTCTGTCTCCTGTAATCCACCACCAGCTCCTTGGTCTTGTCGATGTTGAGTGAGAGGTGGTTCTCCTGACACCATTTAGTCAGGGTACTCACCTCCTCTCTGTAGGCCGTCTCATCGTTGTCGGTGATCAGGCCTATCACCGTTGTGTCATCAGCAAATTTGACGATGACATTCGAGCTGTGTTTAGCTGTACAGTCGTGTGTGTACAGGGAGTACAGGAGTGGGCTGAGGACGCAACCCTGCGGTGCACCAGTGTTGAGGATCAGGGGAGATGATGGGTTGTTGCCCATTCTGACCACCTGACTTCTGCCTGTCAGGAAGTCCAGGATCCAGCTGCACAGAGATCTGTTCAGTCCTAGAGTCTGGAGCTTCGCAACCAGTGTGGCAGGCACTATGGTGTTAAATGCCGAACTATAATCCACGAACAGCATCCTCACATAGGTGTTCTTATTTTCCAGGTGGGAGAGAGCAGTGTGCAGGGTGAAGGCAATAGCATCGTCTGTGGAACGGTTACTGCGGTATGCAAATTGTAGTGGGTCCAGTGAAGCAGGCAGCACAGAGCAGATGTAGTCTCTGACAAGCTTCTCAAAACACTTGCTGAAGATGGGGGTCAGAGCAACGGGCCTCCAGTCATTCAAGCATGTGATTTTATTCTTCTTCGGTATGGGCACAATGATGGATTTTTTGAAGCACGAGGGAACAACAGACAGAGAGAGGGACAGATTGAAAATGTCTGTAAAAACCCCAGCTAGCTGGAAAGCGCATGTTTTGAGCACACGGCCTGGTATACCATCTGGGCCTACGGCTTTACGGATGTTCACCCGTTTAAAGGATCGGGTTACGTCCGCGACAGAAAGCGTGAGTGGACTGACCTCTTCTGCGGCAGCCGCGGCAGCGCTCTCTGTGTGGGCGGTGTTATCAGCCTCGAACCGAGCATAAAAGGTGTTGAGCTCGTCCGGTAGAGAGGAGGCAATGTTCACAGTAGCTGGTTTATTTCCTTTAAAGCCTGTGATGTTGTTGATGCCCTGCCACATGCTTCTTGGGTTATTGTTGTTGTAGTGTTCTTCAACTTTGTTTTTATATGTTCGTTTGGCTGCTTTGATGGATCTCCTGAGATCGTAACTGGCTTGTTTCCGATCGTCAGTGTTTCCGGATTTAAAGGCAGATGTCCGCGCTGACAAGGCTGATCGAACATCGCTGTTAATCCACGGTTTTTGGTTGGGGTAGATACGGATTGTTTTGGTCGGAACTACATCTATACACTTCCTGATGAAACACGTGACCGTATCTAAATACGCCTCTATGTTGTCTTCAGACGCTGCCCGGAACATGTCCCAGTCCACGTGATCAAAACAGTCCTGTAGTATAGCGTCCGATTGGTCGGACCAGCAATGAACTGTCCTGAGGGCGGGTGCTTCACGTTTCAGTTTCTGCCTATAAGCAGGCAGGAGCAGAACGGAAGAGTGATCCGAAAGGTGGGCGGGGGAGGGACTTGTATGCGTCCCAGAAGGGGGAGTAACAATGGTCGAGTGTACGATCTCCACGCGTGTTGATGGTGACGTGTTGAAAGTATTTTGGAGCTATTGTTCTGAAGTTGGCTTTGTTAAAGTCCCCCGTGATAATAAAAGCTGCATCTGGGTGCGCGGTTTCCTGCTCACTTATATTCCTGTACAGTTCCTTGAGTGCCTGGTCTGTGTTGGCTTGGGGGGGGATATAAACAGCCGTGATTATGATGGCTGTAAATTCCCTCGGTAGCCAGAACGGTCGACACAGAAGCGTATGAAATTCCAGATCAGGGGAGCAGAAGGATTTAATAGAGTGTATGTTCCTTTCATTACACCATGAGTTGTTGGTATAGAAACAAACACCCCCTCCTCTGCTTTTCCCTGTGAGCTCCTTTGTTCTATCCGAGCAGTGCACGGAGAAGCCCGTGAGCTCGATGGCTGAGTCTGGAACTATAGCAGACATCCAGGTTTCTGTGAGGCAAATAACACAGCAGTCTCTTGTTTCTCGTTGGTATGAGATGCGCGCACGCAGTTCACAGAGTTTGTTATCCAGTGACTGAACGTTGGCCAGTAAAATGGTTGGAAGAGGAGGTCGGAAAGCACGGCGTCTCAGTCTGACGAGAACGTCAGCTCTTTTCCCTCTTTTTCGGCGTCGGCGGCGGCGTGTCAATTTCGCAACCCACACAAAGGGCTCCGATGCCGTGTCTGTGAACAGTCCACCGGCATTCAAAAATTCAAAGTCCGGTTTGCGTTGCGCGACGGAGGAACCAATGTTCAAAAGCGTGTCTCTATCGTAGACAGTTATACTAACAACATCTAACACGTAAAACAACAAAAAAACAAATAAAACATACGAAAAACTGCAAAGTTTTCCCGGAGCTCGCAACACGGCTGCCATCCTCGGCGCCATCTTGACTCTGTATTGACTCTTGACTCTTTATTTGTAATATACAAATAAAACAAACAGTGCTTTATTTCCAGGTACAATAGATGTATTTAGCAGGAGCTTTCAAGAAACTGAATTACCAAGTGTAAAAATAAAAATGTATATAGACTGATTCCTAAAGCAACTGTATTAATTTTTTCAGTCAAGAACAGTGAGCGATTTTTCTCTGTGCTTTGTTGTTTTATTAGTCTTCCTGTGGCTCAGTGGTAGAGCATTGCGTTAGCAGAGCAAAAGGTTGTTCAATTTCCAGGGAACACACTTACTGACAATGTATAGCCTGAATGTACTGTAAGTCGCTTTGGATAAAAGAGTCTGCTAAATGTAAATGTATTAACGTTAAAAGGAATAGTTCACCCAGAAATACAAATTATGCAGTCTGTCGATTCGGTCATGGTGTTATTTTTTTTTCATTTTTTCATCATTTACTCAAAAGTTGTTTTAAACCTAAGTGAGTTTCTTTCTTCTGCTGAACGTAAATGCTATTTTGAGGAACAAGGAAAACCCAAACAGTTTGCTGATCCTCGGTGACTTACATATTTTTCCTACTGTCAATGTGGACCAGCAACTGTTTGGTTACCCAGATTCACCAAAATATCTTATTTTGTGTTCAGCACAAGAAAGAAGTTAATACAGGTTTGGGACAACATGAGAGTGAGTAAATGACAGAAATGTAATTGTAGGGTGAACGCTCCTGTTACTATCGTAACCTCGGTTCCCTGAGAGCGGCAACGAGACATCCCGGAGAATTTCTCCGTTATGGGAACTCCTTCCCTCCAACCTTTCCTGAAGACCTATTGGCTCACGCCAGTCCAAATGACTGGCCAATAGTCGCGAAGCATGCAAATACGAGCTCGAGAGGCAGTATAAATGCGGCGCCCGCGACAATTACATCAGAATCTGATACTGAACGCCGCTTGGCTGAACGAGCAGCGATCACGGCGATCACCGTGAAGTCTCGTTCCCGCTCTCAGGGAACCGAGGTTACGATAGTAACCGGAGCGTTCCCATTTGAGCTTTCACGAGACATCACGGAGAATTTCTCCATTATGGGAACGCTATTCAATCCCGCCGTGAGAGAGGCTACAGGCAGCCTGTACCAGTTACACAGCGAGGTAGAATTCCCATCAATAACGGCGCTCGTAGGGCAGGCTCACAGCTGATAGGTGGAGATAAGCCAATGAGCGCTTACACCTCAGGTATACTAAATTAGCATATCTGGCAAGTGACTACATGGGCTGCGCTGAGAGCAGGGCAGAACACATTCAGCAATAGCAGTATTATAGGAGCTATACAGAGTTAACTGTGTTTGAGCAGCATACCATGACCATGTCCGCGGCACTGAACTCAGGGCCGACAATAACCACCACCTCATAGAGGGCTGCGTAATGTACTGTACAAACAGCACCTCCCACAAAAAAGGTAACGTTAGCAACATTAATTAGTCACTCACCGACCGCACTTGGGAGGCTAAGGACTGAACGTCCAGCTTGTAAAACCTGGCGACGGTATTCTGCAAAGACCAACCGGCTGCCAAGCAAATATCTTGAATACACATACATCTTGACCACGCTCAGGTGGAACGATAGCCCTCGTTGAACGGCCCCTAATGTGCAGAGTGCATTTTCCAAACCTTGGGTTGTATATGCCTCCGTGATCGCGTCCACAATCTAGTGTGACAGACTTTGTTTCGATATGGGTCGGCCCTTCGTACACCCACCATAGCACCCAAAAGCTGGATCGATTGCCGAAAACTGGCTGAACGGTCAATGTAAAATCTCAAAGCCCTGACGGGGCAAACTGCAGTCTGGGCGTCTGCACTCTGTAAGGGCGATGATTTAGGCACATATTCCAATCTCGGCCGGAGAGTGACACTGCAGTCCCCGGGACCGAATCGAATGCAGTTGCTGTCCACAGAAAAAGCGTGTAAATGCTTTATGCGGTTAGCCGAAGCGAAGGCCAGAAGGACTGTAGTTTTAAGGAATAGCTCCTTCAAACCTACGGATGTTAAAGGCCCAAATGGTGGCTGTGAGAGAGCTCTTAACCCACTTCCTGGTCCCAGGGCGGAAACGAAAGTGGACATGGGGGATGTAGTCTTTTTTTACCGAACGATTGCCCGCTCTGCGGGGAACGAACGCAGCAATGGCCACGACATAGACATCAGTGTTGATGGTAACGATCCACTATCCAGTCTGTGCAGCGGGAAACTCAGAACATACGATACGTTGCAAGTAGTTGGGTCGATATGAGCCTGACTCTTTCACAAACACTCCCCATTTTGAAGCATACAAACGTCTTGTAGAGGGTTAGGGTTAGGGTTAGGGTTCCCGCTCCCATGAGCTTGCGAGCATGCGAGACTGTAAGGCGCCCATCTCCTCTGATACCCCTGAAGCGATCACACATGATGGCTCCATAGTTCCAGGTTCGAGTGCCACACCGAGCCCTCCACCTGGGATAGCATATGCTTCCTGCCGGGGATCGGCCAAGGTGGTGCCTCCAGCAGTTCCGTCAAGTCTGGGAACCCAGGCTGGTTCGGGCCGATGAGTATCACTGATGCTTGCTCCTCCCTGATCTCTCATAACACCAGTGGCAACATTTCTTGATCGGAGGAAATGCATACGGCCTAGCTGCTGGCCAGCGTGATGTCAGCGGGGAGTTAAGAACAACGGGCAGTGCGTGTTCTCGCTCTTGGCGAACAGATCCACCTCCGCTCTCCCTTAACGCTAGCGGTTCCAAATCATCCGAACCGACTCGGGGTGCAATCTCCACTCTCCTTGAGGAATCCCCTTCCTCGAAAACATGTCCGCCCCTCGGATCAGGAGACCGGGGATGTGCGCAGCTCTGATGAAGAGGAAGACAGTCCGTTGCCTGCTTGCACAGCGCCCTTGAGCGAATTCCTCTCTGGTGATTTATATACGAAACCACAGACGTGTTGTCGGTGCGAATCAGTACATGCTGCCGTTCCAGCTGTGGCTGAAAATCCTTTAGAGCTAAGAAGACTGCTTTCAGCTCCAGCGGTTTATGTGCCACCGGCTCTGAGATTCCAGCTACAGTCCCGAAGCTGGCATTCCCTTGCACACTGCTCCCCAGCCGTGAGTCGATGCATCTGTCTTGACCATCACGTGTGACGCTACCGAGCACAGGGGAACTCCCCGGCTGAAGAGATCTGGGTTGCGTCAGAGCTTCGATGTGGCCGCGATGCGCAAACATCCCGAAGTCCACGCCGTCCACGGGACTCGAGATTTCAGCCATAGCTGCAGCGGGCGCATGTGTAATAATCCCAGATGACATACCGCTGAATCTGCCACCCTGAGTCCGAGCAGTCTCTGAAAATCCTTCAACTGAACAGAGCTGCCTTGCCTGAAAAGGTGCAGGGAAGACAAATTGGCCGTGGCTTGATCTCGCGAGAGGCGGGCTTTCATCTCCACGCGATCTCGCGAGAGGCGGGCTCTCATCCCCATGCGATCTCGCGAGAGGCGGGGGCGAGAAAGCTCTCTGCCTGTTGACACATAGCCCTAGGGACTCCAAGTGAATAAGCAGCGAGTCTATGTGGCTGATAAACTTATCCAGGGACTGAAGCTAAAATCAGCCAATCGGCCAGATAGTTGAGGATGCGCCTTCCACTCGATCTAAGGGGGAAGTGCTGCATTGATGCACTTTGAAAGTGCGTGGGGCCAGAGCAGCCCGGACGGGAGAACAGAGTATTGGTACGCTGTGCTTTTCCTTGACAGTTGACAGCATACCTCAGAAAACCGTCTGTGATGCGGTGCTATCTGAATGTGAAAGTACGCATCCTTTAAATCCACGGACGCAAACCAGTCCCCGGGGCGAATTTGCGCCAGGATCTGCTTTAGCGTTAACATCCTGAACGGACGCTTGCCAAGTGCTCTGTTGATGGGTCTGAGATCTAGAATCGGGCCGAGTCCACCCTCTCTCTTAGGCACCCCAAATAGCGGCTGGACAAAACAGCCGTCCCGCCTGCTCACTGAGACTTGTTCTATCGCTCCTTCTCCGAGCAATTTGCATTGTTTAGGATAAGGGCATTTCGAGTCAGTGTTAGAGACTATGCCACGCCATTGAAACGGGGTGGTCTGCGTCTGAATTGAAGGGTGTACCCTCGCTCTTATGCAGAGCAATCAGCGTGAGATTCTTGGAATAGCTTCTCACGCACTCAGGAACTGACACAGCGGCTATAGCGGCTTGTCCCGAAGGTCCACCGCTGATCAGAGGGCAGACGGACTACCTTTAAGAAAATGTCATACTCACCTGAATGCTGCAGAGGAGCAGCCATGAGGCTTGCCTTCGAATGAGCGAACCTTAACCGTGAGCTGTAATAGTTTAAGCCATAAACTAGGTTCAGCAAAGTGAAGAAAAAGATTCTGACGTAATTGTCGCGGGCGCCGCAATTATGCTGCCTCTCGAGCTCGTATTTGCATGCTTCACGACAATTGGCCAGTCATTTGGACTGGCGTGAGCCAATAGGTCTTCAGGAAAGGTTGGAGGGAAGGAGTTCCCCTAACAGAGAAATTCTCCGTGATATCTCGTGAAAGCTCGAAAGGGAACTATCCCTTTTAATTACAGTCGGCTGCATGTTTAATACTGTCCCTTTAAGACCTGTGACTATGATTTTGAGATCCATCTTTTCACATGGAGGACAATTGCTCCGGACCAACGAGGGACTTATAAATAGGGTTGGGTACCGAAACCCAGTACCAACATGGCACCGGTACCTATGGAACCGGTATGTACCGAATCAGAATGCAGATTTCGGTGCCTCATTTCGATGCCATGCCTGAGCGATCGGTTGAAATATTTGTCCTTTGTTTCCCCGAAACGGACGTAAGAAACATCATCACTGGCGCACCACACGTGCAAAATTATTTCCCGACTGAGAAAATGCACATGAACTCAATTCGGAAAGCTCTAATAATACAAGTCCAACAAATCTTTGTAGTAACGCGAGTGTGCGATTTTCACATTTCGACTTAAAAGCACAACTCTGGAAATGAGAGGATCTGAGGAGCGCGTGAATGCAGTAATTACACTTGCTCTAACGACCTTCCATTAACTAGCTAAGCTACTACTACATGGGCTACTAATTCATCGATTAGCAATGGATTATAAATATACTTAATTATTATGAAAATATCAGAGATGGCTTGAATAACACAGATAAACTATGCATTGTCGTAGTCGAGTGTTTATTGTATTTATTTTATCATTCACAACGTTTATGTCTTCTGTTTATTTATCCATATCATGGGGCGAAAAGAGTTTGCTACTTTTGTGACTGGATCTGTGAATTTTCTGTGCGAGGGAGCCTTCTAGTGTCCAGTATGAATTAAAAACACATCACCCCCCGGTTTCACAAACATAGCTTGAACCTAGTGCTAGACTAAAATGTAACTCTTAGCTGTTTTAAGTTTTGTTAAAAACTCTTAGCTGTTTTCTGAGTTGCTTTTTCATACAATTAAATGAATGTATATCTCTCTGACATTTGTGTTCCAAATATATTGATTTATATTGTAAAAATAATTGTAGTTATTCAATATTAATATAATTGATTTAGCTAAAGTGATTACATGTTTAAATAGTTAGAATATATATTATATAACACATCTTACCAGCAAACACTCATTCACATACTTCTCTCCACTCTCTGAGGCAAAAATCTCTAAACTCATCCTTTCCAGTCATCCTACTACATGTCCGCTTGATCCTATTCCATCTCATCTCCTTCAAGCTATTTCTCCTGCAGTTGTTCCTGCACTCACTCACATCGTTAACACATCCCTTCACACTGGAATTTTCCCCCCAGCATTTAAACAGGCTCGTATAACCCCACTTCTTTAGAAACCCACTCTTAACCCAACTCTTTTAGGGAACTATAGACCAGTTTCCCTTCTACCTTTCATTGCAAAAACACTTGAACGAGTTGTTCAACCAAGTCACTGCCTTTCTCACACAGAACAACCTCCTGGACAGTAACCAATCTGGCTTCAGAAGTGGACATTTCACTGAAACTGCCTTGCTCTCAGTTGTTGAAGATCTAAGACTTGCAAGAATGGCTTCCAAGTCTTTATACTTATATTGCTGGATCTGTCTGCTGCTTTTGATACGGTCAACCACCAGATCCTCCTGTCAACCCTATTGAGAAAGGGCATCTCAGGAACCGCACTCCAGTGGTTTGACTCTTACCTCTCAGATAGGTCCTTCAAAGTATCTTGGAGGGGTGAGGTATCCAAGTCACAACATCTAGCTACAGGGGTGCCACAGGGCTCAGTTCTTGGACCACTTCTCTTTTCTGTCTACATGGCTTCACTAGGTTCTGTCATTTATAAACATGGCTTTTCATATCACTGCTATGCTGATGACACTCAACTCTACCTCTCATTCCATCCTGATGATCTGACGATAGCTGCTCGCATCTCAGCATGTCTAGCGTACATTTCTAGCTGGATGAAGGACCATCACCTTCAACTCAACCTAGCTAAGACAGAACTGCTTGTGGTTTCAGCAAACCCATCGTTTCATCACAATTTCACCTTCCAATTAGGCTCATCAACCATAACTCCTTCAAAAACAGCCAGAAACCTTGGAGTTGTGATTGATAAGCTGAATTTTTCAGACCACATTACTAAAACTGCCCAGTCCTGTAGATTTGCATTATATAATAAGAAGATCAGGCCCTTTCTCTCGGAACATGCAACTCAACTCCTTGTTCAGGCTCTTGTTCTGTCCAGACTTGACTATTGCAATGCTCTCTTGGCAGGTATTCCAGCCAGTTCCATCAAACCTCTACAATTAATCCAAAACGCTGCTGCAAGGTTAATCTTTAATGAGCCGAAAAGAACGCACGTCACACCGCTGTTCATCAATTTGCACTGACTACCAATAGCTGTTCGCATTAAATTCAAGGCATTAATGTTTGCCTACAGAACCACCTCTGGCTCTGCACCCCTTTACCTAAATTCATTACTTCAGACTAGAGCTGGGCGGTATGACCAAAAATTTATATCACGGTATTTTTCTAAATTATACCGGTTTCACGGTATATGATGGTATTTTTTTTTTCCCATGGATGACCGGGTGTTAACCAGATTTTCTACTGACTGAGGAAAAACTGCAGTAGATTGACTTAGAATGTCATGATGAGTGAATATTGTAAAAAATTCCACACTAAATACAGGGGTTAAAGCAAAAAAAAATATTTTGACTGTAAATATTTCCTCAGCCAAACCCCATTTCACAGCCATACGGCTAGTGTCACACACACAGTTTAAGAGCTGTTTTTCTTCTTGTAATCAGGAGTGCTTGTCCTCCTAATTTTAAATATTTAGGAGCGCCTTCTGATCAATAATACAAAAATTCTGATAAATTAGTCTTCCGAACACGGTGACATTTGACTCCTTAAAGTGACTTACAGGGGTATTTTCTTTTTACCTTTGCAATGGCATAATTTTCATCTACGTCAAATAAAAATGTTTATGTTTATAAGCTTTTTAAAATGTATATTTAAAACAATATAATAAGTACAATACGACAAATAAGTTACTGATCATGAAATTAGTATTAATAAAAAAATGTATTTGTACTACAGAGGTGGCACAGAAGAACACAAACGTGGCTTGAACGTACATTTTCAGACGTTTAATGAGTCTCAGGGGTGGCATGAGTGCAATTATATTCATAGATTCATGTGGACATTAATGTTTTAAATATAAATGAGCTTTTAGAGATGCACAACGGCTCAGCTGTAACTTTATTTGGAACTATTTTCGTTGATGATATAGAGCAAAATCATGCAGTACTTGTTTATTGATCTGTTGTATTAAATCAATATATCACATTTGCAAACTTCCCTTATAATTATTAAAAGCTGTCACTCTCCTTATCGTGATCTGTGGGCGCACAGAAATTGAGAGCGCGTGAGTGAGCTCTCAGGACTCAAAAGCACGATGCAAATGTGATACATTCTGTCAGAACCTGCGGGAATGAGTATAATTATTATTAATAGCAATCCCGCGCCGAAATTCAAGTTCTGCTCTGTGTTCTCTGCTAAGAACCCGACTGTAAATGATGCGAGTGGCGTTACTATGTTGTCAGTGAGAAACTGCAGTAGAGGCGGGGATTATTTTTGGTGTGCCGGCATAACAACAACAGTGCGCTACAAGTTTATTTCCCTCAGTAATCCCAGATAACGTTTAAATGGAGTGAACACAGAGCAGTTTTTCCATGAGCGGGAATGTAAAACCCGGAGTGGATCCAGAGCGGAGTGATTACAGAACGCTTAGAGCGGAGAGAGGAACGTGCTTTAATCCACTCCAGGCTTTGATCACATCCCCCTCAGCAGACTGAATGCACCTCGTCTTTCCTTCATTAAAGACCTATTCAAGCTAAATAAGACATCTATAACACTATTTGAGAAATGTAAGTGTATTTACGGTCTTAAAGTTATGAAAAGTGAATTTAAGAAGGCGGGAACCCTGCAATTGACGGGAATCCGTCGTACCGACGGAGAACTGTTGTGTGTGAGAGCCGCGGGAGCTGATGGCAGCGGACGGTAGATATTTGTTGTGGATGACTTCTTATCTCTCATCACATTCTACTAGTGCTTCAGTTTCGGAACTTTCACGCTTAGTAACACATACAGCTGTATCCTCGCCAAAATGCAATGGTGAAAATAGACCCCTCTCTAACAGTGTCGCGTTACGAACGTTATTTAAATGACACCGGTATTGCGGTATTTTAAAAATTCATATCATAAGAAAAATAAACACCGGTATTCGGTATGAACCGGTATACCGCCCAGCACTACTTCAGACTTATATGCCCTCTAGAAGCTTGCGTTCTGCAAGTGAACGACGCATTACTGTACCATCCCAAAGAGGCACAAAATCCCTTTCACAGACTTTTTCATTTACTGTTCCCATCTGGTGGAATGACCTGCCCAACTCAATCCGAGCAGCTGAATCCTTACCCATCTTCAAGAAACGGCTAAAAACACATCTCTTCCATCTTTATTTGACCCTCTAACTCTCACTCTCTATTCTAAATGTATTTTATCTAATCTGTCTTCTTTTTATAAAAACACAAACATTTGACTCTCTATTAAATGCATATTTATTCTCTAACTGCTAGCTTTTCGTGTAAAACTAACACTGTTTAATTTTTCTATATTTTACATACTAGTTTTCAAAAAAAATAAAAAAAAATCCTTCCTACGTGTACTGCGTTAGGCTAACCAGGACTTGTAATGGCACTTGCATGTTATTGCTCTTTTGTTGGTTTTGATTTGCTTCTATAATGTCCTCATTTGTAAGTTGCTTTGGATAAAAGCGTCTGCTAAATGAATAAATAAATAAATAAAACAATATTTTAGCTAATTGTAAAAGCTGAATAATTGATCAAAGTTTATAATCAATAATCGCAATAATCGAATATTCGTGCACACCCCTAGTTTATTTTTCCACAAAATTAGTCAAGTTCTAGGGGTTTTGTTAAATCTAAAAACTGAGCTTTTGCTCAATGCTCAAAACCGCATTATGTATGTTAACGTTTTGGCACTGTGATGTTCCCTTGTGCCATTTTCTATTTTCTCTTTTTATTTCATTTAGAACGGATTTAAAAATGTTTCTCGTTTTTACTGCTCAGACAGCCACATTTTATTTAAGCCCAACTTGCCAGTGGTGAATAACCCTTTAAGTCTTGCTGTGTAAGTGATCTATCATGTATGACATGTCACTTGATCTATCATGTATGGTGTTTATTTGGATTTAAAAGCAAAAAGGACAAATTTAAAACATCGTAATGTGCAGGATATTTATCAACCAATGATGACATTAGCAAAAATCTGTTGTAGCGGAGAGTGTTGTGCTGTCAAACCAAACTGCAGAAGAACAACTTATCTGAATGCACAATCGATCAAGCACATTTTATTTAAAAAATGTTTGTCACTTGTTTAAGATGATGCTGATTCGCTTTCTCTTTTGTTTCTAGGCCAGAAGACATGTCTCCATCTGCATGGTGTTTTCCCATACATCTATGTGCCGTATGATGGGTTTGGGCAGGATACAGATCGTTACCTTCGGCAGGTGGCCTACAGTATCGACAGATCCCTGAACATCAGCATGGGAAACCCCTCGTCTAATGTGCAGCACATCTTTAAAGTGATTCTGGTGTCTGGCATGTATGTGTAAAAGGCACACAAGTGCACACTAGTGTTTTCTTGGACCACTACTAGTGCTGGGCGGTATACCGGCTCATACCAAATACCGGTGTTTATTTTTCTTATATGATTTTTTTTAAATACCGCAATACGGTATTTAAATAATAATTTAAATATTTTTTATTATATTATTATAAATATTTTATTATTATTATATTATTATTTAAATAATAATTTAAATATTAAATAATAATTTAAATACCGAAATATGTAGTTTAAGCAACGTTCGTAACACGACACTGGTCACTGTTAGTGACTTCAGCACTATATTTAGCAACTTTCAGACCCTTTTTAGCTCTTTTTTTTCATAAAAGGTACATATTGACAAACCAAGAGACTTCTCTGGAAAAACCTAAGCTATGGTTCAGTTGGAAGATGTCTCTAGTACTGCCCCGCGAGCACAAGGTCTGCCTCTCCAGGCGCGGTGTCGCCTCTCTGCTTCTCTTCTGAGCAGTGAGCGGTAGAAAAGCAGCACATTCAGCTGGCCGTACCGCAGCAGACTCGTCTGTAAATGAGTACAAAACCGCGTTTCCATGCACCTGTTGTCGGTAACTGACTGTTTGGAATTATAAATATGAACATAGGTTGTCTGTTAATATTATGTGCTTTATTTGTTTTTGTTTTTTTTACTCCGAACACAGTGCGCTGCATGAGACAAAAAATAATAGCCAAAACCACCACATAGCCCTTCTTTAGTTATGCATGTTGATTTTATCAGACGATGTCGCGATTATAAACGAGAGTGACTCCTGGTTAACATGTATTAATGGGTCGTGTTTAGTCACTATTAATATAGAATCTTGTCTACAATATTCACTCATGACAGTAAAATAGGACATTGTAAGTCAGTCTACGGCAGTATTTACTCTCTCAATCAGTAGAAAATGTGGTAATTTTTCATGCATGAAAAAAAAAAATACCGTCATAGACCGTGAAACTGGTAAAATTTTGAAAAATACCGTGATATACATTTTTGGTCATACCGCCCAGCACTAACCACTACTAATTTTAACGAATTTTATTTCGTTTTTTATTACATAATAGAGATGTATATATCGGCACAAGCCTGCCTGCTCAAACACAGATCAACACCCACTTCATCATTGCCTCTTAGACCCACCCACTGCTGCATTAATGTGTTCAGGCAGAAGAAATACTGGACAGGATCACTGCACTAAAAACATTACCTTTTAAATCTTAAAGTGGCTGTTTATTTTCACCCATATGAATGTTTCAGAGCGATTATCTGTTTGTTCTGTTTATTTCACCATGGATTATCCAGTTGAAATTTGGTTTGGTTTGCAGGCTTTGCTCATTTTTATGGACCTAACAGTAATGTTGCAGCATGTAAGCAACCAGTGACTAAATTATCAGCTTCACATTGTTCCTCTTACTAGTATATTTAATATAAATTGATTAAATTATAAACAGAAAGCGAGCAAAGAGTGCTCCCTTTTTAAAATCAGATGTCAATCAAAAAGTGTGAGTTCCAAGTTGCACTTTCGCCAAACCTTCCTCTAAAATTAGTGCTGTCTACACTGCTCAGTGAAACTTGATATTAGTAAACAGCATAGATCTAATAGAATGCTGTATTCAACACTTCATAAGTAGTTAATCTTGGCAACTGTAGTTTTAAGATTATAGCAAAAGTTTTCATAACAGTTCCACGTATGAAATTGAATTTAGTATATAGTGTAATGCTTTTCACTAGTGTTTTCAATGGTAATCAGCAAGTAGTCTGTTAATTAGTCAGAGAGGAGTGTCAATGTATTATCCATGTGGCAGTAGTATACTGCTATGATACAGATCATGCATGTGACTCATCATTATTTCAGTTAAGTATACTTAATGAATATGTTAGGTAATGATTACATCTTGTGATCATAATGACAATATACATATATAATTTGACTGCATTATGTGAATGATTAGCTGGAAGAGATGGCACTTTAACTTAGATTTAGAGAGTACGTCTGACCCCCATATATATTTAGGAAGGCTAGTTCAGTGTTTAAGAGACAAATGCAAAATGTTCTACCTCCATTAGTAAACTTTGCTTTTAGTACTATAAAAAGTCCAGAGTTTTGTGACCTTAAACTACATGATGGTTTGTAGCATGATAGATGATCAGTTAACTATGAAGAAACTAGACCGTTTGGGCTTTCCTACAAAAAGGAGCATAATTAAGCATATTCAACTTTTTGTAATATTATAGACATAAGTAGGATTTGAGATGGGTCTGTAATTTGCCAATTAACTATAGCAGTGGTTATTTGACCATAAGTACCCTGCGAAGTGGACATCACCGGATGTTCCACCATGAACATATGGAACCTCGTTCAAAGGGCACATATACGGTCCATTCAAAGGGGATTAAAGTGTGCGAGACATGAATTAAAATTTGTATTTATTTGCAGATGTATATAGCGTCACATTTCACACTTCCATTGTCCTGCAGAATTCAGCTCCAACCCTAAACAAAAACACCTGAAAGCTAATTAAGGTCTAGGCTGTGTTCCAGTTCATACATTTTTTTTTTTTAATGCCCTTCACTTGCAAACTTCCCTGTCTCGTTTACTTGGATTTACATAATTTGATTATGTTGCACGAGTGCCCACTTCTGGTGGTATCCTTGCAATGGGCTGAACTGGAACGTCCTAAGCCCTTGATCACTTATGGCGCTTTTCCACTGCATGGTACGGCACGGTACGGTTCACTTTTGGGGGGTTTTCCACTGGGTACTGTACCTGGTACTTTTTTAGTCCCACCTCGGCCGGGGTTCCAAGCGATCCGTACCATTACCAAAACGTGACGTGTAAACTCTACTGATCACTGATTGGCCAGAGAGAATCGTCATTACTGCGTCACTGAACTTGCGACATGAGACCCATAGACCCGCTAGATTTAAATCGGCACAGCCAGCGACGGAGCGGACGCAACTTTTGTTTGAACAAACGCACCTTTTTTTATCAACCACAAAATAGCAGTGTCGTTGTCTGTTGAGGAAGTACAGACGTTCCTCTCGTTGATAGCCAAGGAGCGGATCCAGTGAGAGCTTGATGGCGCGACGCCGAAGGAAAAAGCCTTGTGTGTATATACTTTTGAACTTGCTATATTTTCAGAGTATGTCTTCTGTTTATATTTTTACCTTTGTATGTGTGTTTTGCTTCAATTAAAAACAATCTGATCGAATAAGTGTACCTCCAGACTATATTAAATATGTATTATTGTATGAGCACGTTATGAACCTCTTGAAAAAGACAAATGATTAATGCCACGATTATAAAAACCATCACATAAATAAAAAAACAAGGGATACATTGAAAATTTTGAAATATTCAAAAGTTTATTGATAATTCACTTTACAGAACACGCTACATAAATAGTTAACTAATCAAGTAATGCAGCACACCTGCCCTCCTCCTCTACAGCCCGTGGCACTGCACCACAGTCTCTGCTGCTGGGGGTAAATCCCAAGCATTCTCATAGACCTCTCCATTGTTGTTAAAAACATACACATGCCGAGAATGAAGAACACTATTCCGTCTCCTTTCTTTGTTGTGAGTTTGTTTGTGGCGTGTTTACGATGATGTCACGGCAGTAGAGGCGGAGCAATTATAACGACGCTTGAATAATCCCACCCACTCTAAAGCGGTACTAAACTGCAGTGGAAACGCAAACTGAGCCGAGCCGTACCGTACCGTACCGTACCATGCAGTGGAAAAGCGCCATTAGAATCTGCTATGGAGTTGGTTTATTGCTTACATTTTTCCCTTAGGAATTTGTTCGGTGCAGTATTCTTAGTGTATATAGGTATGCTTGGGCTGTTATAAATATCAAAAAATATGTATTATAGATTTGTGTGGGGTAGGGATTCAACGCAATCTGCGATGTCACAATTG
Source organism: Schizopygopsis pylzovi (assembly GCA_027422435.1). Taxonomy (NCBI): domain Eukaryota; kingdom Metazoa; phylum Chordata; class Actinopteri; order Cypriniformes; family Cyprinidae; genus Schizopygopsis; species Schizopygopsis pylzovi. Next base: position 31,206,313 of record CM049816.1, on the reverse strand, counting down.
TTTTGCATTGTGGTCTGTGAAGTGTCCTGAAGTGTGCATAGGAAGCAGACTCGCTCCCTTGGTCAAAATCGAGAGATTGAGGGTCTGTCCATTAGGGATGGGTCATGATTTTCGAATATTCGATTAGTCGATTTAATTATAGAATATCGATTCGGTTATGCGATTTATTTTCTAAGGGTGTACCCACATTGGGTGTTTTGAACCGTGCCTGAGCGCTTCTGAGCCCCAAAGCCCTATTCGTTTGACTAATGTGATCACTCTGTGCCGCACTCGGGCAAGGTTCATTTAGCAGGCCCTGGATTGGTTGTAAGAGGTGGACCAGAGTGCGGTTCAGTTGGACTCGTGCGCGGCACACATGTAGTGTGAGCGCTAACCGCACCGGATCACGGAACTTCTGATACGTGCGGCCTGATTGCGTGAACAATAGACCTGTTGCAATATATTGACCAATATATTGTGAGAGGGCCATTTAGTTACAGCGTCCCAAACAACTTTAAATAATAAACCACAAAGTTAACAAAACGATGCTCTCCACTGTACTGAGCGAGAGCGCTTCTCTGGCACCTTCACGTGCTATCGGAAACGTCCTGTTTCCCACTTATGAAGTCGCGACGAGCTCGCTGAATTCAAATTTGTTGAATGAATAATGTGATATTCCACTGGTTGATAACCATTAATATTTATGTAAAAAAGATTTGTGCTGTTTTTCGTGTTAAATGTGAAGAATGACAGGTTGGATGCCACATACTTTATTTTTTATTGGCGGATTATACAGGTGTATTTTCACTAACTTCACACAATGTAACATGATTTTATTATTGTAATTTTTACTTTATTCTTAAAATATGACATTAATCTTATTTAGTTATTTATTTGAGAAAGATAAACTGATAAAACTTGCTCTGGCTGCTTGGTATTTTAAAAAACAAAAACTTGAATTTAACAAGCATAAAATGTTCCAATCATATTTCTGAATTAAATTAATAAAGAAACGAATTAATGACTACTTTGCTATTAAAAACCAGCAGCTTTTTAACGGAGAGGAGAGAGAGTGAGAGAAAGACGTGGGCTCTGGTCGGACTCGGGCGGAGAATTCTGAGAAGCTGCAGGGCTCTATATTCGTTCCCTTGTTTCAATTAAAAGTTCCCGGACTAATTGTGAACAGATTGCACTCTCGTCTTCTTCCCGAGCATGTGAACGTTTTTTTTATATATGAAATAGGTTATTGTTATGAAGACAGACGTTAAAATTAATGCTCACATAATAAGTGCCGTCATTCAGGCTGTTCACAATGTTTTAGCGCGTATTTTTTAAGAATGATATTCTGTTTAGCGTAATATGTTTTAAACCTAATATTCATTAATTAATCAAACGGTTACGTTTTTTTAATAATATGAATGTTCATGCTCATTTTTAAAATGTCCTAACCTTATGAACAGTTGATAATCGACGGACTGTTCTGTTAATAAATGCCTCATTCGGTTATATTAATGTTTCAGCAATCATAAGTTACGACCATTAATTGGCTCAGGTTAAGATAGAATATTCTCTAATTAATTAAACTGTTATCTTACAGATTGAAAGACTGAATAGTTTCTCTCCCTCTGTGTGTGTGCGTGGGAGGGGTGCGATTTTCGAATAGTAATCGAATAATACCCAGCAATTATCGAATAATACTTTTGCTTAAAATGCCCATCCCTACTGTCCATATAAACTTGCCTCGTCCACTTCATAAAGTGAAACGCTCTTCCAAATGGCAGTGGGGATTCCCCTATACAATTACAGGCAGGTGAGTTTGATCAAGGTTGGAGCTAAACTCTGTAGGACAATGGATCTCACGGGCCAGAGTTGAGAACCCCTGATTTAGAAGCTTAACCGTCAGCTTGAAGATCATCAGAACAAGACCTAGAGATAAGGAGGTGTTTATAATGATGAGAATAGGCACACCCGCTACAGGGCACAATTATTTCAGTAGTGTAGTGGTAGGGATCTAGTTTACATGTCGTTTGTTTTGATGTAGTGTAAGTTTTGTAAGGTGTGTCTTTTCTTTCTTTTGTCCTATGGGAAGTAAAGGACTGCAACTGATAATTATATAGTTATCAAAACAATCATAAATTATTACAGAGTACAGAGGTGCTCAGCCTTGCCAAGTGCGTAGAGCCCTGTCTGTATCTAGGCTTATTGGCTTATTGTCATTAATTAAAAAAAAAAATGTGTGTATATATATATATGTGTGTATATATGTATGTATGTATATATATTTTTTTTTTTCCATTCGCACTTAAAGTTTGGATTTGTTGTCTTGAGAGCATATACAAAGACTATTCCCAATTATAGAAGTGAGCACCTGGCCATTTAAACGGAGATCTAAAATCAATATAGAAAATATCCTTTTATTTTAAAATGTCCAGTTATAAGCTCTCTCCCAATTCATAAGCTGTATACATCAAAAAGGGTTTTTATTAACAAAAGGGAAAGACAAGAGTAGCTAACAACTACTAAATGGAGACAATGAATGGATAAAGTGCAAAAGATTGACAAATGCAAGTGACTGAGTTGGATGTTACTATGGACATTATCTTGTGGAAAGATTAACTAAAGTTCCCTAAAAGTAATAAGGTAAACCTTATTCTAGTTTCAACTAAACAATTGAAAGATTAATTGTTAACTGACATCAGTTTTATAGAATCTAATGTAAATTAGATAATCATGCACTGACAATACACTAATGCCAATGGTCTCTGGAAAGAATTATATATCTACGTTCCACCAGGTCATGTGCGGAGTCTGAGCGGCGACGTCTTCCACTTGTTTTTGCGTTGGAAGGAAAGGAGTTGGATCCGTTTCACAGTCTTGAACCGAGCACTGAGACGATCCTTTGGTCTGAAACATGCATACCAGAGCCTTGAAGGTGAAGGTTCTGAAGTCTGTTCATAAGATCCGGACTACCAGGAACATGCAGGAGGGAGGATCATTGACGTTAGGAAAGTCGTTGCAGAAGATCCTGCCAGTTGGGAACTTGCAAGCAGAGGATCGCTAAAGAGAAGATTCTGAAGTTTTGGTCATGAATGTTGTTGCTGTGGCAGTTTCCAATCTCCCCCAACTCGCTTATTGCAGAACTTCTTAGTTTCGGCTTAGAACCTAATTTTGCAACCGCATCTTAGCGCAAGGTCGACCACACCACTTGGCACACTCTGTCTTGAAGATACCCTTTTATTCTTTCCATGAGAAGGTGGGGTTAGCAAGTTGCTGCTTTTCAGATCCAGCATTCTGATTGGCTGATGCTGTCAGAGGCCACCCTCTAATTAGGGTTGCATCTAAACTCTTTAGGGCTGTGGCCCTTCAGGAACTGAGTTTGAGACCCCTGGGTTAAAGTCTGCATTTGTAACTTTTTACAATTTTTTTTGTATCTATTTAAATTTTTTCCTATGCATAATTCACTTTACAAACCAATTCCAGATTAACCTCCTACACATTGTGCTGAGGGTTATGCTGAGCATTGACCCCTGTATTCATATAATATAACATAATTCACTAATTTTAAACTCCAATTCTCCTTCTCACTTTTCAGTTTCAGTTTTGTTTAATGAGTGAATTATCGTTAGTTTGTATATGTCTGTAATCTGCGAACGACATGCTTTATTGCACATTAACATTTCATTATCGTATTAATTGTTTACTCTTAAAATAGGTAACAGCAAAAAAACAAATAAGTGTAACTGCCAATAATGTAATATTATTTTTAAAATGAGTTATTTTCAATGAACGTCAAGTGACAAGCCTTCTTAACCTTCCGAATTTATAACTTTGAACTTTATGAGCTCAAAGATGTTTTTAATTGTTTGGTCATATGTGTTTCTGTTAGCAAGCAAACAAAAAACACATTTGACAGAGGCAATTTAAGGTTATCATCACGCCACTTATCTCAGTTCTCTATTTGCATTTCATATTGAGCTGATCTGTGCAGTTTTAACTTGTCATCCTGGAGGAGCTGGACTACCTGTACAATCTGATTGGGTTTAAGCTACTGCCCCATGCTACAAGCAGTGAAAAGGACCCTAATAAAACAAACTTGAGGAAAATCAGTTAGGAATGAAAAGGAGAGAGCAATCGTATATGGCCACCACAATGCGCTTTTTAGGGGTTTTCTTGCGGTTGCAGGTGAAACTGATTCATAATCACGAATGCTTTGTATTCGGACAGAATTATATCATTGATTGTTTAATTGACTTGGTGTTATACTGTGATTTTAAGTTTTCCCTTATTCATTTAGTCATTTATTTATTTGCTTTTTATGATTATTTGTACTAAGAATTCCAAATACAGAGCTCTGCACATGCATTCATACTATGTAAATTTAGAGTTCCAACTGAATTATAGAACTCTGCACTTAATTACTTACTATTTAGAATTCCATTTAGAGAGCTCTGCAGTTAAATTCTTACTAGTAGACTAGTTCTCATTGGTTAAATGATCTAATTGAATAGTATCTTTACAGTGTATATAATTGTAGTTAGAGCTCTAATATGTTATTTTTACTAGTAAGAATGCAATTACAAGAACTCTACTTTCAAACATGTCATGAAATCAAAATCGACATTTCTTTTTTCAAAATAACATTGCCTCCCTGCTACAATGACGTCTCTTCTCTTCTCTGATGATATGTGACTTCCAGTAGTGTTGCACATCACAGCAATAGCAAATGACAATGATCCAGTCAGTTCCTGATGGGCATATATTATCATAGCCCACTTGGACACATCTCAATAGTGAAGAAGAGACCATTTCAACTTCCATTTCATGCTGAATTTGTCCATTTGGTTTAGTTTTCTTTTTCACCTATTCAAACTATTTGGCTATTATACAAATAATACTATACAAAATTAATCTTATGTAACAACACTGGTGCTCAAATTGTGGAAAATTTTTCTCCCTTCAGCCACTATAGCACATAGTAGTATAGAACAAGTGCACATGAAATCACACTATCCACAGCTAGTTAAACAATGTTGTATGGTGCCAGAATTAAGCTTGTCTGTGTTACCCCCAGTTCAAAGACACAAATTTGATCTCTCTCTTCTGTTAACCCTTTAAGAATCCAGCGTCCCGCCTAAGGGTAAAGTCAGGGTAAAGTCATCAGAAACAAAAACTCAAAAAGAAAAAAAAAGTTGAACATGTCATATATCCATGGAAAACTGAGATTCTTGTGATTTCAACTATGTAAACCATTTAAGATACAATAAACAGCATGTACAATCAGTGTCTTTATCGGACCACTTTTTGTTGAGATAATGCAGACATGCATGATAGTACAGACATACATAGGAATAACACAGTAGGGATGCAATATAACACCAATATAAGAAACAAAAGGCTTATTGTCATAAAAAAAAAAATATATATATATTTCCATTCACACTTAAAGTTTGGATTTGTTGTCTTGAGAGCATATACAAAGACAATTGCCAATTATAGAAGTGAGCACCTGGCCATTTAAAAGGAGAACTAAAATCAATATAGAAAATGTCCTTTTATTTTAAAATATCCAGTTATAAGCTGTTAAAAAAAACACAAATTAAATTAAAGCTGCAAGCAGCGATGGAAGGGACCTCGCCCGGCTCACCGCCGACCGGTGGCTTCAGAAAGACAGGGAACAGTGAGCAATATGTATTTAAAAATGCAAATATAGAGGAATTTGTCAAAGTCATTTATATGTACCAAACCTGCTGCCAGCTGGTGGCGCTATGTCCATAACTGAACATTAACATATAGATGTCTTCAGGCTAGCACCTTTATCGAACATATGAAGTTTGGTACAGATTGAACATAGTATGTTTGAGTTAGTATAAAGCCTGACACATCCTGTTGTCAACAGGTGGCGCTAGGATTACATCTGAATTTTGGCCTTTAGATGTCTTCAGGCCAGGAATCTTACCAAATATGTGAAGTTTGGTGCAGATTGGACATTGCATGTTTATGTTAGTGTAAATCAAGTCATTTCCTGTGGCCAGCAGGTGGCGCTCTGATTATAATGGAATATTCATATTTAGATGTGTTCAGGCCTGGATTCTTATCGAACGTGTGAAGTCTGGGGCAGATCGGTTATTGCATGGCTGAGTTACAACAACTTTTATTCCCATGGCGAGACATCGAAATTTGTGATGCCGCCAAGGACACGCCCATTAGCGAAAAGTCAAGCTCTTCGCAATTCAACATCACAAAGGCCTTTAGATTAAACTGACCTAAATATTATGTTGATGTCATTAAATCTCTAGGAGGAGTTAGTTACAGAGTAAAACATGTCACTTCCTGTTGCCAGCAGGTGGCGCTATGACTATAACTGAATATGGTCACGTAGATCTCTTCAAGTCCAGAGTCTTAACAAATATGTGAACTTTGGTGCAGATTGGACATTGCATATTTATGTTAGTGTAAAACAAGTAATTTCCTGTTGCCAGCAGGTGGCGCTCTGATTATAATGGAATATTCGTATTTAGATGTGTTCAGGCCTGGATTCTTATCGAACATGTGAAGTCTGGGGCAGATCGGTTATTGTATGGCTGAGTTACAACAACTTTTATTCCCATGGCGAGACATCATAAATTTGTGATGCCGCCAAGGACACGCCCATTAGCGAAAACTCAAGCTCTTCGCAATTTAACATCACAAAGGCCTTTAATTAAATGACCTATACATATTAATGGCCTTAATTGATGTACATTAGAGAACTGTGCATATGAAGTGTTGTTAGCAGTTGTAAGACATCGTCTACTTGCTCTGAATTGCCAGTCAGGTTTGGTCGCGATAAAGTAACTATACATCTTTGAATCTGTAAAGACTCACTTAGATCTCTTCAGGATCAGGATTGCGTTATTAGCAAACGTGTGAAGCTTTAGGTTATTGGAACATGATGCGAGAAACTTAGACAACTTCGTCTTTGAAAAATTTCTATAGAGCGGAAATGTCTAAAAAAAAATGACAGACGCTGATCGGTACGCCCTGATGATTTACATGAAATCTAGATCTGTCGCAATTTAACGTGCATAATAAGATGGCTTTAGTTCATTAATAACAAAAACGGACATTTTGGGTGTTTTATCTGAATAAATCTGGTGGGCACGCTGTGATCTGTATAAGTTTATGTAATCCTGACAGATATGGCAAAAATGACACAAAATATGACGAGACAACATTCGGGAGGAGGGAATGAGCCAATCTTCCTGTTGGGTTTACTGATTTCGTACCTGGAGACTTTTTTGTGGGTATTGGTTACGAGTTACATAAGTTTGTGACCGATTTTGCGTACATGTACGATGAAACGCAGCTCTAATGCGCACTCCTGCTTGAGAAACCTTTAATAGGTGGCTTGTCGAGCCATTTTGCCGTAGCACACATATCTGAATCTTGGAGAATTCAGACCATTTTAATCTAGATGTAAATTAATTCACAGTTAATCTGACGGTGTGAAAGAATTAATCTATGCACCTCTAATATAGCTATGATATTTCCATTCACACTCTAAAAGTTTGCGATTTGTATGTTTGAGAGCAAGACAAAGACAATCAATTATAGAAGAGAACTGGCCATAGAACGAAGATCTAGAATAATATAGAATAATAAACGGAGCTTTTATTTTAAAATAGGGTCCTCGTACCATCGTGCTCGGTAAAAACCACAAATTAAATAATGTACTATGTACATAAATAGAAATATAGGAAAAAATGTATTTAGATTATAAATTATAAATATATATGTAATTTTAAAAGTGTACACATTTTGGATTCTATAAATAAATGTCACTATAATGTGTTTATGCTTCAGTTACTATGTGTCAGCAATTATTGACAGTGAATCTGGATGAGAAATGTAATAGCTCTAAGTGTAACCTTTCATTAGAGCCCAAAATGATGACTGTACATTAAAGCATTCAAGAATTACAGCATTGTATGTGTCGTTGGTTACAAAGGGTCGTTTGGAGTCTCCCAAGTGTAATTTTTTGGAAGCGTCTAGACATAAAATTAGATAAACATGTGTAAAACACTAATTTTCTAATATATTGTTTATCAAATGGTAAATTTGGCTTGGTAAGGCTTCATTCTGTGATACCAATATATTTTCTTGTTCATACCTCCCAGCTATAGTCATCTGCAGGCTTCTATTTACAAAAAAAATTCAGGCAGAATTATAATTTTTTTGTGTATTCAAAGTGTGATATACAGTAAACTTACAGTCTGACTGTTGAGAAACAAACCTCAGAGTGTCACCTTTCAAAGGAGACCAACACCATGCATATCATCCAAATGGCCCAAGAACAGCATGTCATTTACTTTGGGTATGCCTTTTTAGGCGTTTTAGGCAAATTTTACAGGAATCGTAAAGGGTTAAAACATTTGGACATAGATCTGACCATCTTATCTCTCCTTAGGCCTTTCTATGGATACCATATGAAGGAAAAAACCTTTATGAAGATTTACCTGTACAACCCACAGATGGTCAAAAGGTGAGTCCTAGCGATCTGGTAGTTGTTTCTTTTTATGAACTTGTGTGTGTGTGTGTGTGTGTGTGTGTAACTGTACACGTGGGTGTGTCAAGGAATGTCAAAAAGTACTGGTACTTTTCTGCGCTGATGGCCTCATGGGCTGCGCGCTGACTTGTTGCGCTCCGGGTTTCCCGAGTTCGAGTTCCGACTCGCAGACCTTTCCTGATCCCTTCCCCCCTCTCTCACTCCCACTTTACTTCCTGTAGACTTACTATCATATTATAGCAAAGTTCGTAGATGGGGAAGGAGGTGGGAACCGGCGAACATTCAAAGACTTTAATAAAATAAACATATGCAAATGAAAAGCAGCAGCCCCTCGCGGACGGCTGCTGCACACAAAACACTAAATAAAAGTCCTGGCCTGGTCTTCTCTCGCCTTCCACTGTTGTCGCTCCTCCTTTTATCCTTCCGGAGCTCCTCAGTGGGACTCGAGACCGGTGAGTGGCGCAGGTGTCATTCATTATCATTAACTCATTAACTTTGGCCTTGCTCCGTTCCCACAGCTCTCGGCCCCGCCCCACTCATCACACCTATCCAAAATAAAGGCATAAAAATGAAAAAAAAAAAACTTGTACTTCTGGGTCAAGTTGTTGCTATGACTTGTACAGGTCTGAATCTTGCAATGCGATTTCCATTTTTTTATGATTCAAAGGATAACAATTTGGTTACAAAAACGAATTTCCATGCATCAATTAGTCTGATCTATCCATTTATTTAAAATACCCTCTGGAGTTGGCTGCCAACATTTCATTTGAAATATTTCATATTTCAATACAAGATAAATGCAATTATTATAAAATATATCAAAAAGGCCCGGTTTCACAGACCGGGCTTGGACTAAACCAGAATTAGGCCATTTAGGTTCAATTAGGACATGCAAGTAATTTTTATAAACATGCTTGGAAAAAATACATTACGGATCTTGAGACAAAACAAAGCCACTGATATATTTTAAGATCAGTCAGTGCAAGTTTATTTCAGATGAGGAAATAAGTCTAGGAAAAGGCTTAAGCCTTGTCTGTGAAACCAGGCAAAATGCCAGTTTTTTTTTTTTTAAATAGCAGATTAATCATGAAAAAATAATTTAAACTAACTAAATATAGCTTCACATACAAGCAACATTACAAGTAGTAAACCTGCCTTCACGAAGTGCTTTAATTATTAAAAAGTAAATAAGTGTCGGTGCCAATGGTGGTTTGTGCACCGACAACTGCTCTTCTGGCGAACAGAGTTCGATTCCCATCTTGTGATCCTTTGCCCCTCTCTCCGCCCAATGCTTTCCTGTCACTTCTTTACTGTCCTATCACATTAAAGGCATTACAAATCCCATACATATAACTTAAAGTAAATTTAGTGTTATTATAGTGGTATTGATTATTGTTGTTATTATTAATATTATAGACCGCAATATGTATAAGAGACTGCGTTCACACTGCACAGATGTTTTAACATCAAATGCTTGATCCCCCTCTGTATATAAAACTGTTCACATTCATTTTGCATCATACAGAGAGCATTAATGACATAACATTGTTGCAACATCAAGACAAATATTGTTTTTGATAGTGTAGAATTAGTAGCAATACTGTTGCATTAGTGACAGCATAGTGCACTTAATTGAGAAAAGCTTGGTTTCATGTTTTTTTCACATTTTAAATTCTTGTGCTGTACTAAAATAAGTATTGCATATTTAACTTGTATTGGTATCGACAACTAAACATTTGGAGCCAAACTAACCTTGGTGATTTGGTGCTAATTGTTCTGTGTGTGGTGGGTGGAGGAGTGGTACATCAGGATGTGATAGGTGTTGCTGATTGTATGTGTGTTTTCTTTTTGTAGGGTGAGTGAACTCCTGCAGGGTGGAGCTGTAATGAATAAGAGTTTTCAGCCCCATGAAGCTCACATTCCCTTCCTGCTGCAGCTCTTTATCGATTACAACCTCTACGGCATGAACATGATCAGTCTTGGTGCGGCTAAGTTTAGAAAAAAACATGCAACAGGTAACACACACAATACAAAATCACAATACAAGTCATTTTTCATAATAACCCTTTATTCCGCTGACAAAATTAGTCACAATGAGTAAATTTTCATAAATTGGTTATGTTAACCTTATTATAACAGCAAAATTATGTATTATTTATTGGATTCGGACAAAAAAAAAATACTGAGCTACACTTATTTGAAATTGATAGTCAGAAATGTAGTTAATTTTGTCCAAACCAAAATCACCTAGCCACCATAAATCTCTAGTAATACCACAAAATTCAGCACACCACGTCAAACCCCATAACTCCCCAACCGCCCCGGGTGCTTTGACCAATCACATAAGACATTATTAGAGGTGTCAGTCTTCACTTGCTTCATGATTCGATTGGATTCTGAGGGAAACAATTCGATTATAAAACCTCGATGCATCTTTTCCTTTTCTCTTTTCTTCAAAATAATTACTTTATTAATCACAATATAGTTTTTGTGTGTGTGTGTGTGTGTGTGTGTGTGTGTGTGTGTGTGTGTGTGTGTGTGTGTGTGTGTGTGTGTGTGTGTGTTTAAACATAAGAGCAAAGATTAAAATAAACAATCATTCAAGTAAGAAAAACAAATAATAAAATGTAAATGTCAGGCACAAGTGCTTTGCCTCTGATGGACATTTTTTTTTTTTTGCCTACAGCTTATAATTAGCACATATGTATTCCAAATCATTTTGCCAGCACGGGTCACATATGTGACCCTGGACCTTAAGTCGCTGGGGTATATTTGTAGCAATAGCCAAAAATACATTGTATGGGTAATAGGGCTGCAACAAACGATTATTTTGATAATCGATTAATCTAACGATTATTAGAACGAATAATCGATTAATCATCGATTATTTCAATGACTAATCAGTAGGTTTTTAATGATTATTCAGCTTTTGCAACTAGGTAAAACATTGAGTTATACATATTCTAAGTAATAAATAAAAAAGAAAATCACTTCAGTTTTGAAATAGTTTTAATGAACTTTGAACCAACTGAACAGGTTACTCTCTTTAAGTTTTCTGATTCTGTCCAACTCAAATCACACAAATACTCTCAAAGCATTGTTTAACTTTTTTGTTTCCTTTCAATATAAAAATAAATAAATAAGCTACAATAGACAATTTTTTTTTTTTATGTAAACAAATCTCTTGACAGCAGCATTAAGCAGCATTTCTATGACAACAGTTCAGTTTAACAAAAAGCACTGTCTTTTTTGGATTGTCAAATAAGTGCTGAGTTAAAGTGAAGAAAGGTCAGCATGACAACGTGTTCACGTGACAAGCTTGCGTTTTTTTGTGAGCAAATGTTTCCTGCAGCAGAGAAGATCCGTTCTGCTGGAGTGGATGAGGCAGGAATGCATAGAAAAGAAGCAGAGAGACATTCTCATAAGTAACTGACATAATATAATTTTTCCTAACATCTCCTTTTGTAAGTTGTCATGAATATGGAACAAAATAAAGGCAAGTGATAAGTCTTCATTTAACGTACCTCTCTTATAATCACTTTCCTCTTATGTAATACCTAATAGTGTTATAATAATCAAAACAGTCCTGACTCCTAAGCTCGATCAAGCTTTATTCTTTGCAAAACAAATAATATTACTGTAATTATATTATTATTGTTATTATCATTACTATTATTATTGCATTCTCTAATAAAAAGATTTACTGCTAGTTAGTTAGCTGTAGATGGAGAACACTCACCTCTCTCCTGCTCTTGCTCCTGCTCCGGGATGTTTCCTCTTTAAATGCTCCAGCATGCAGGTTGTGCTGCCGTGAAAGGCAAGTTCCGCCTTGCATGTATTGCACACAACCGCATTTTTTGTTTGAAGTTTTGTGAAACTTTCCCACACCTTTCTTGTTCGAACTCTTTTGCACTCCATCATAATTCGCGCTGTGTGTCCTTCTACTGTCTGGAATAGCATTCAGGAGGGCTGCATACACTCTAGCGCTACAGCGCCGTAGCGGTCAAATTGTGATATTGCAGGCCCTTACATTAGGTCACGTGATCAAACGATTACTCGACAACAAGAATATTTGTCGACAATTTTTTATTGTCGACGTTGTCGACAATGTCGACTAATCGTTTCAGCCCTAATGGGTAAACATTATCGATTTTTCTTTTAAGCCAAAAAATCATTAGGATATTAAGTAGATATGTTCATTAAGATATATAGTAAATTTCTTACCATAAATATATTAACTTAATTTTTGATTAGTAATATGCATTGCTAAGAACTTCATTTAGACAACTTTAAAGGCAATTTTCTCAAAATGTAGATTTTTTTGGCACCCTCAGATTCCAGATTTTCAAATAGTTGCATCTCGGCCAAATATTTTCAGATTTTAACAAACCATACATCAATGGAAAGCTTATTTATGCGGCTTGATGTATAATCTGTTTCTAAAAATTAATACTTAAGACTGGTTTTGTGGTCCAGGGTCATATGTCACAATACAGTTATTTTTGCTTAGAAAAATGGATGTTTAACTAGTTGAAAATCACTTTATTTTAAACTGCAAGGCTTAAACGAATGCAAATTATAAACTTTTGTTATCGTACAGCACTAGGTCACAGGAGCATAACTCCTAAGTTTTTTTTTAATGTTTTTGGAAATGAATCTTTATTCTCCCTAATTAACTAAACATTTTAAACTCATTTTGAGCACAAAGTGTGCTTTCTGCAAATATAATTGTTGCATGCATAATTCTCTAGTTGATTTATTTATTTTAATTATTATTAAAATCGAGGTGTAGTTTCACTCATGTACCTTAGTTAAGGTGTTTGGGAATTAATCCATTGTGATGGCAGAATGTTTGTAAATGTTTAAAATTGTGTGCAAGACAATTTCACACTCTGTTCAGGTCCTGTTATGTCATATAACAGTATATAGGCCTTATGCCCCAGAGAAACAAGTGCGCATCTTTAGAATTGCACACCGCACGCAGAGGCGGCGCAGCAGCACGTAGCAGGAGCAGAGCAGAAGCGGCAGTGCCGCGATCGTTTCGGCGCCGAGTCTATTTTTGCTAATTACGCTGAATTAAAGTCACAGTGCATTGTTCTTGATCAAAATTGACCCGATTAACATTAAAAATAACACATTTCTACATAAAATCATGTAAGTGATATGTTTCGTGTTTCACAATCACCATGTGAAAAACACATCACTTCCACAAGTTTTTGCCCAAACTTCAGATATGTTAAATTAATAAAACTAGAGGCATTTGTTAGCTTCAATATTACTTTAATTCAATTATTCAATCAAATTACACTTTATAACTTTAGTCCAAACTTTAGTTGAGGATAGTAAGAATGGATACGGCTTTGGATGCGACTAACTCAGGGAGTCCTGTACATTGTTCGGTTCCGGTAGAGCCGGAATGAATACATTATTTTAAACCAGTCTACCCCCCAAGATTACTGATATAAAAATTAACCACATCCAAAAGGCAAAGGGGGAGGTGTTGCTACAATTGATAGCAATATTATCAGTATTTCTCAGAAGACAGGCTTCAAGTATAGCTCCTTTTAAAGTAATGGTGCTTCATATAACATTATCTAGAGAAAGAAGTATTAATGATAAATCCTCCGTGATGTTTTACTGGCTACTGTATACAGGCCACCAGGGCACTTTACAGACTTTATTAAAGAATTAGGTTATTTTTTTTTTTTTTTTTTTCTATCAGAGTTAGTGCTGGCTGCAGATAAATCAAATCAGTTTTATTGTCACATCACCGCAGCACAAGTGCCTTGGTGAGTGAAATTCTTACGAGCGTGCTCCAGACAGTGCAAAAAAACCCCAAAAAAACCAACAACAATTTACATATGGACAGTACATATTTACAGACTGTACAGAAGACAATGTGCAAAATACACATTCATATACTCAGTACACACAGTGTAATATAAAGACATACTTAGTTATCAATACACATTATACACCGTATGTACTAGGGTTGCACGATATACCGGTACTACGATAGTATCGCGATACTAAAGCTTAAAAATACCCGCGGTGCCATTGCATTTTTTAAACGGTAGTATCGTTCATACAGTAATACCGTAATATATGTTGTATGCACGGCTGGCACACTATTTAAAATGCTGGCATGCATGTTCAAATGAACAGAAACATTGTTTGCCAAATGCCTTTTTGCTGTGCTCTGTGTAGTATGGTGTGTGTATACGCTTTATATCGTAATGTCTGAACGATCTGCCGCTGCTAGGATTTGCGGCTGCTCTCTCTCTCTCTCTCTCTCTCTCGAAGAATGACAGACAAAAGACGCTCCGTACCGTATGCGGATGCACGCTTAACTCGCTCGTCTCTCTCTTCCGGGTCCTGAACTCCCGCATTAACACTATCGTTGCCGGAGCAAAACAAATAACAGCAATTTCCCATTGATTATTAAGTCTGTGCGCTACAATATGGTGTTTCCCGAGGCTTCAGTTCAGATTGCAATGAGAAGTTGCACTTGCACGTCGTTGTTCATGCTGCGGAAGAAAGGGTTTAATTCAGGCCGTCTGATCTCATAAAAAAAAAAACAGCAGCTCAAGCATCACTTAGGCCTATTCAACATCATAACATCTTACAAGAAATTATTCTCACAGTTGTATTAATTTGACTACTTCTAGAACATGTAACAGTTCGTTTCTGGAAGCATCTTTGCGATCATGAATGCAATTACATTCATCAACATAGTGGCTTTGCACTTGGTTCTTATCAATCATCATAATGATTATATATATATATATATATATATATATATATATATATATATATATATATATTAACATTATAAATAAATATGTTTTAATATACATTCTGCTAACTTGTAAATTTCAAGATATGCGAGTAAAAATGCTCCTGACAGTTCGGCAATACGACACGAGCGAGAGCGCTGTTTTTGTTTCATTTTGTGTTCGAATCCGAATCCGAATCGTTGGCTTGGGTGAATCACTGATTCACTAAACCATTCATAAAAACAGTCATTTGATTCGCTCCGGCAGTATTCAGCCGTTTTGAAAGAATCGTTTGAATGACTCAGTGATTCAATAACGAACTGCTGCCACCTGCTGGCCGTTTTTACCAGTTTCTTTTCTAAAAGTAGGCTTATACATTGTTTTCCAACATATTTCTACATTCAGAATTTTGTATTTAAAATACATTAATCCCATAAAATATTTTATTCAATTATAAATAATAAATACAGTCTAAATGTACAAATGCCACATCTAAATGTCACTTCATGCTGCTTCTGTGCAGTGCTAAGATGAGTTTTGTTTACATAATTTCAGGGAAAACAATAGCCAGTCATTAATTCACATTAAGTATTCAGAGAAAAATATTGTCTGTTTTAATTTATTTATTTATAAAATTTTTGATTCATTTTGTAGAATTTAATTTTAAACTGACAACACTGCATGGATGGGATCGTGATACTACTTGGTATCGTGATACTTCAGCTGGTATAGTATCGTACAACATTTTTATGGTATCGTGACAAGCCTAGTATGTACACATCTACATTATGTACACATTTATGTGTGTGAAGGTGCAACAGATTATACATTTACAGTAGATGGTTGTGCAACAGATAGTTGTGCAAAGGTGCAACAGATTATACATTTACAGCAGATGGTTGTGCAACAGATAGTTGTGCAAAGGTGCAACAGATTATGCATATGCAATGTCGTGGATGTGCTTTGTATGGTGTCCAGTGATAGCAGATGTGTTAGTGCAGTGTGTGCATGTAGTCCGGTAGAACTGTGTTAAAGTGCAGTGCATGGCATGTTGTGTGAGTGGGAGTGTGATGTAGGGTGAGTTATTTATGACTGTTCATTAGCCTGAGGGAAAAAGCTGTCCCTCAGTCGGCTAGTGCGGGATCAGATGCTGCGGAGACGTCTCCCTGAGGGCATCAGAGAGAGCAGACTGTGGGACGGGTGGCTGGAGTCTTTGATAATCCTCCGGGCTTTCCTTGTACACCGCCTGGTGTAGATGTCCTGGAGGGAGGGAAGCTCACACAATTAAGATAAAGTCTTAATTGTGGGTGATTTTTAATATCCAAGTTGATAATAAAAAAAAAATGTATTATGATCAGTGTTAGACAACAAGTGTCAGGACCTACTCATTGTCGAAATCATACTCTAG
>CM049816.1:31124051-31189505 GCA_027422435.1 Schizopygopsis pylzovi | reverse complement strand
ATAAAGCCATGTTAATTAAGCTGCTAATCTATCATAGAAATATATATTTCATACATATATGTGTATGTATGTATGTATATATGTATGTACAATGGGTACGGAAATTATTCAGACCCCCTTAAATTTTTCACTCTTTGTTATATTGCAGCCATTTGCTAATATCATTTAAGTTCATTTTTTTTCCTCATTAATGTACACACAGCACCCCATATTGACAGAAAAAACACAGAATTGTTGACATTTTTGCAGATTTATTAAAGAAAAACTGAAATATCACATGGTCCTAAGTATTCAGACCCTTTGCTGTGACACTCATATATTTAACTCAGGTGCTGCCCATTTCTTCTGATCATCCTTGAGATGGTTCTACACCTTCATCTGAGTCCAGCTGTGTTTGATTATACTGATTGGACTTGATTAGGAAAGCCACACACCTGTCTATATAAGACCTTACAGCTCACAGTGCATGTCAGAGCAAATGAGAATCATGAGGTCAAAGGAACTGCCTGAAGAGCTCAGAGACAGAATTGTGGCAAGGCACAGATCTGGCCAAGGTTACAATTTTTTTTTTGCTGCACTTAAGGTTCGTAAGAGCACAGTGGCCTCCATAATCCTTAAATGGAAGACGTTTGGGACGACCAGAACCCTTCCAAGAGCTGGCCGTCCGGCCAAACTGAGCTATTGGGGAGAAGAGCCTTGGTGAGAGAGGTAAAGAAGAACCCAATGATCACTGTGGCTGAGCTCCAGAGATGCATTCGGGAGATGGGAGAAAGTTGTAGAAAGTCAACCATCACTGCAGCCCTCCACCAGTCGGGGCTTTATGGCAGAGTGGCCGACGGAAGCCTCTCCTCAGTGCAAGACACATGAAAGCCCGCATGGAGTTTGCTAAAAATCACCTGAAGGACTCCAAGATGGTGACAAATAAGATTCTCTGGTCTGATGAGACCAAGATAGAACTTTTTGGCCTTAATTCTAAGCGGTATGTGTGGAGAAAACCAGGCACTGCTCATCACCTGTCCAATACAGTCCCAACAGTGAAGCATGGTGGTGGCAGCATCATGCTGTGAGGGTGTTTTTCAGCTGCAGGGACAGGACGACTGGTTGCAATCGAGGGAAAGATGAATGCGGCCAAGTACAGGGATATCCTGGACGAAAACCTTCTCCAGAGTGCTCAGGACCTCAGACTGGGCAGAAGGTTTACCTTCCAACAAGACAATGACCCTAAGCACACAGCTAAAATAAAGAAGGAGTGGCTTCACAACAACTCCGTGACTGTTCTTGAATGGCCCAGCCAGAGCCCTGACTTAAACCCAATTGAGCATCTCTGGAGAGACCTAAAAATGGCTGTCCACCAACGTTTACCATCCAACCTGACAGAACTGGAGAGGATCTGCAAGGAGGAATGGCAGAGGATCCCCAAATCCAGGTGTGAAAAACTTGTTGCATCTTTCCCAAAAAGACTCATGACTGTATTAAATCAAAAGGGTGCTTCTACTAAATACTGAGCAAAGGGTCTGAATACTTAGGTGATACCATGTGATATTTCAGTTTTTCTTTTTTAATAAATCTGCAAAAATGTCAACAATTCTGTGTATTTCTGTCAATATGCGGTGCTGTGTGTCCATTAATGAGGAAAAAAAATGAACTTAAATGATTTTAGCAAATGGCTGCAATATAACAAAGAGTAAAAAATTTTAGGGGGTCTGAATACTTTCCGTACCCACTGTATATATTATATATAAATAACAAAAAGTACCGATAAGAATACCGTTAAAGTACCGGATCGATAAGCAGTATCGATAAGAGTAGTAATACCGTTAAAACCTTAACGATACCCATCCCTAGTCATCCATCAAAACTTGTGTCTACTAGTGTGACACTGGCTTCTTTTATCCAGCCGAGTGCTGATGTTTGCTCATAGTTTTTGAGCCGCTATAGACCCCTTCACGGTATACGTCACAGGAAAATTCGAAGTTCACAGTGCGCATGTCGGGGTCAGAAAGTTCATTCCATCCCATTGAATTGTGTGTTAACCAGAGAATTTCTTGTCAAGACAAAACTTAGGGCTGTGACGGTGGCAGATTTTTACCACCGCGGTGGTAATGGACCAATTACCGCAGGTGGCGCGGTGTTGTGATATATATATATATATATATATATATATATATATATAATTCTGAAACGCAAAAATAAATGAGTTTATTTTATATTTTATACTCAATCAGCTATTAACAAACATATGTGTTTATTTTAGCACTTACGTCAGTGAACACTCAGCCTGCAAAACACTAAAATAAATATCAAATAAATAATACAGTTAAATAGGAAAGTAGCCTTAAATGAGAAAGTTAAATACACCCGGTCTACCTCACGCGAGCGGCACGGCGAGAACCCATTATAATCAGTGATTCTGTCTACACCAGATGCGTGATACAACACGACAAATCGGTCGCAGTAAACTGTCTCGTCCTATTTATGACGAACTGAAACTAAGTTAAAATGTCCTGTGGACAAACTCAACCTGTTGTGTTGCGACGCGGCATCCGGTTTAGACACGGTTCACTGTTCTTCCACCAAGCAAGCGGGTGCGTTAACTCCTCGATGCACGCGCTCTCTGTGGAATAGGAATCGCGCCGTATGTTGCCACATTTCTTGTTAACATCTTCCATTTACCGCTGTCTTATTCGTATTTGGCCAATTTGGAGAAATCCTCACCAATACACACCTGCCCAGCCGGGCGTTTGCGATGACGTGAACTTGAAGACACTTGTACAAACGCGGATGGGTGACATGAATGGAGATGATTCCAGATCAGCGATTTAGTATTTGGTTTCCCAACAAGGTCCATCGCTCATCACAAAATAAATATGCAGAATAAACAGTATTTTCCTGCACTCAAACCTGCCAATCTAAAGGAAGCGCCCTGTATGGCGTTTGAGGTAATTTGTGAATTAGCAGATTTATAGTCTAAATAAAACAATTTGCAACTGTTACTATTATTACACTTGTTTACAAAACTTTGTATTATGCTTGTTATAGAGTGTGTGACGTCACGTGCACTACCGCCGGTGGCAATACACAACCGCGGTGGCAACCGACCACTGCCGGTGACGCGGTTGTCACGGCCACCGTCACAGCCCTAGAAAATGCCTACTTGTTGCGTCGTGGACTGTGAAAATCGCACCAGTTCTGGAGTCAAGTTTTTCAGGATTCCTGCAGGATCTCATCTGTTTAAAAAAAAATAGACGACAACTGTGCTATTAAAGCTATTAAACGGGCAGACTGGGACAATACTACGATCAAAGAGGCTCGTGTTGGTAGCGCTCACTTCATATCAGGAAACGTTAAAGTCATCCTTTATCATCCCTTTCTGTTTGCTTAAACTCGAAAGCCTGGATTGCATGAACAGTTTTCTGTACGTTAAGCTATGCAAGTTAATAGTGTTGTAAATGTCATGGACCTGTGTCATGCTACAGACGTAGCCAGCTGCTAGTAGTTAGCCGCAGGCTAGCGTCAACATTGTGCCAACAACGGTAGAATTAAGCCATGATAATTAAACAAATGTTTTCTGTAAACTGTAGACTGATTTAATAGTTAGGTGAAGTTTGATATTTGGCATAAATTGTGACCTGTGGCATGCTACAGACTTAGCAGATAGCAGACTAGCTTTACATTAGCGCTTTCACTATGACAACAGTAGATCGTGTTGTAATCAATGTGTGCAATTCTTTTTTGTAGGAGAGGCATCACTTGACTCCAGTAGTCCTGACTTTGTGCCCTCCTTGTTTGTGTACACAAAACAAAGCCAGACACCTAAGACAAAAATGGAAAGGTACAAATAATAATAAAAAAGTATCTTATCTATCTATAAGGCTTGTCTGTTTCTCCTTGACACAATATGCCGGTCTATTAGCCGCGCCATTTTTCTGACCCCAAGCTGCGCGTGCACCCAACCTAGACTTTCGATGTTTACAAACATTGAAGGGGTCTATTCAGTCTGTATTCACACAGCGTGATGAGAGACGTTTTGCTGCTCCAAAACACAGAATATGTAGAGAGGTGGTACTGTTATTTATTTATAACCTATATTTTTTACATGACTTAACAGGCGAGTCATAATATTAGTGAATATATTATATTGTAGTTTTATCTCTCGCCCCCCTGGTTGAGAAACACTGACCTAAAGCGCATCTTCCAGCATTGTCTTCACGATCGATCTATTAGGCATTACTGATGTGATGTTTAAAAAAATAACATTTGTTTCTCATTTATTTGGTTCCACAGTATTTGCTGATTTGTATTTTATTTAAACACTGCTTGACGCAGAATTGCCGCTGATATTAAAGTCAAAGTAAAACGCGACCGGTGCTTACAGGCTATTTAAAACCTAAGAAAAGGGGAAAAGAGGGAAAAATCAAACGACCCCCCACCACAGTGATACCGTTATAACTGGTGTGACATCAGGTCGATTAACCGGTGGGAAAATTTCCTTACCGACACAACCCTAGCGGGCATATGCATTACAGTGACCCTCTAGCAGTTTGGATTTAAGGGATACATTAATGGAAGGGTTCATCCGAGCCATCAAGACACACACACACACAAAACAAAATATAAAACTTTGGAATGAAAGGTTTCCGTTATTAGCATTAACTATATTAATTAACATGAACAATAATTATACAGCTTTTATTAATGTTAGTCTCTAGCCATCCTCTCTCTCTCTCTCTTTCTCTCTCTCTCACACACACACACACACACACAAACACACACACTCACACACACACACACACACACACACACACACACACACACACACACACACACACAAATAGCAATATTCGAAACTTTTGTAGCAATTTTTTTTTTAATAAGGTTTTAGCTTTTAACATTATACTTTCAATAAGGTTTCATTTATTAGCATTAACTATATTAATTATCATGAACAATAATTATACAACATTTATTAATGTTAGTCTCTCTCTACCCTCTCTCTCTCACACACACACATACACACACACACACAGAACAATATATGAAACTTTTGTAGCAAACTGTTTTCAATAAGGTTTTAGCTTATAACATTATATAAGTTAAAATGAACAATAGTTTTTATAGCATTTATGAATCTTAGTTAATATTATGTTACAAATTGACTACTACATTATAAATAAAAATGTGGTAATGTACTTTTGTTACTGTACCATGACCTAAAATAAAATAAAAAATACTTACACAAATACAGTAAAATATGTTGTTAGTACTAATACTCATGTTTAAAACAATATTATTAAACTATAGTTACAGCAGGGTATAGCGTAGTTACCCTAACCCTAATTCTCAATTCCAGCAAATTCAGCAATTCTAGCAAAATCACTAGCACGTCGTCCCGGGAATATTGGTTTAATACCAGTCGGGCTACCAATATATATCACTGTCCTGCCCTACGGGCTACCTTAAATACAGGGCTCCCGCAGGTCCTTATAAACTCCTTATTTTAGTTGTATCAAATTTAAGGCCGTAAAAAGTTGTAAATACGTTAAATGTTTTAAGAAAAGTCTTCATTTACAATTTCAAGAGGTCTTTCAGTTTCAATCGTGAAAGGGCTGATTAAACTTCAAAAGGCAATTATAATGTCATTGAATATTTATTTATTTGATATATAAATCAAAAACAGAGCTGTCAAATCACTACATGGTCTAGTGTCTGTGATTATTAAAGCAAAAAAACACTGCTTTATAAAAATATAATCAGTTTGTTTTGCGTGTCTCTCTGTGAGTGAGCGGTTATCATGTACTTACTCAAGTAACGTTAACGTTATGCGTGCTGGCGCCGCTCAGTGTTTAACAGCGCCTGCTGTCTCACTATCTGAGGACAAACACTGAGAGCCTCACTGACATTGAGTGAACAATTAATAATCCTTTCTTCCTTTTATTTGAGACAACCATTGTCAAATACACGCAAAGATCTTCACTAACTTCACATTACGTTACCCGTCTTCTCATTCTTCTCTGATTTGCAGAAGTTTAGATGATTAAAATGCCTATTACTGCCCCTCTAATGGCGCTTTTCCACTGCATGGTACGGTACGGTTCGGCACGGCTCGGTACGGTACGGTACGGCTCAGTTCGGGTCGGTTTGCATTTCCACCGCAGTTTAGTACCGCTATAGAGTGGGCGGGATTATTCCCGCGTCGTTATAGCTGAGCCGCCTCTACTGCCGTGACATCATCGTAAACGCGCCACAAACAAACTCACAACAAAGAAAGGAGACGGAATAGTGTTCTTCACTCTCGGCATGTGGATGTTTTTAACAACAATGGAGAGGTCTATGAGAATGCTTGTGATTTACCCCCAGCAGCAGAGACTGTGGTAGTGCCACGGGCTGTAGATGAGGAGAGCAGGGATGTTCGTGCAGGTGTGCTGCGTTAACGTTACTTGATTAGTTAACTATTCATGCAGCGTGTTCTGTAAAGTGAATTATCAATAAACTTTTGAATATTTCTAAATGTACAATGTATCCCTTGTTTTTTTTTATTTATGTGATGGTTTTTATAATCGCGGCATTAATCATTTGTCTTTTTCAAGAGGTTCATTACGTGCTCATACAATGATACATATTCAATATAGTCTGGAGGTACACTTATTCGATCAGATTGTTTTTAATTGAAGCAAAACACAGATACAGAGGTAAAAATATAAACAGAAAACATACTCTGAAAATATAGCAAGTTCAAAAGTAACGTTATATACATAAGGCTTTTTCCTTCGGCGTCGCGCCATCAAGCTCTCGCTGGATCCGCTCCTCGGCTATCAACGAGAGGAACGTCTGTACTTCCTCAACAGACAACTACACTGCTATTTTGTGGTTGATGCAAAAATGTGCGTTTGTTTAAACAGAAGTTGCGTCCGATCCTTCGCTGGCTGTGCTGATTTAAATCTAGCAGGTCGAGCTGTAGAGGAGGGTCTCGTGTCGCAAGTTCAGTGACGCAGTAATGACGACTTTCTCCGGCCAATCAGTGATCAGCAGAGTTTACACGTCACGTTTTGGTAACGGTACGGCTCGATGGAACCTCGACCGAAGTGGTACTAAAAAAGTATCAGGTACCAGGTACAGTACCCAGTGGAAAACCCCCCAAAAGTGAACCGTACCGTACCGTACCGTGCCGTACCATGCAGTGGAAAAGCGCCATAAGTTCACTTCTACCCGTCAAAATAAAAGTCCGCTTTTTAACTTGAAGAAATTACAATGATTATTTTCATTGATTGAAGATTGTATTATAATGTAGACCACTTCTAAAATAATAATAACAAATAGAAAAATGTAAGAAATATGATTTCCCCCTCATTTTAATTTACTAAATCTCTATTGTGCAACCCTTTATGAAAGCATAAAATGATAAAAGTTATTTTCATTTGATTACATTTTAAAGCATTAATTAAATTGCTAAAGCTTTATACATTAATTTCATTACCACCATTTTTGATAGTATATTTGTATTAAGTCATAAAAATACAGAATCCAGAAAAATTAAGTAAAACCAGAATTTATTAATTATATTAATGATGAATATAAGTTGTTCAACTAATATATAAATCATTGATGAAATCTACTTGAATGTTTTTGATGAATTAAATTTGAATGAACATGCTTTGTAAAGCAAAAAAAAAACCTGCTCAGATTGTTTAATACCATACAAAAAAACACCAACAACAACCAAAAATGACTGATATTTTTTTTCTGGTGATTAAAGATATGTTTAAAACTCTCACTCTCACTCTCACTCTCACTCTCACTCACTCTCTCACACTCACTCTCACACTCTCTCACTCTCTCTCTCTCTCTCTCTCTCTCTCTCTCTCTCTCTCTCTCTCTCTCTCTCTCAACCCTCCTCACTGTCACACTGAAAAGACAGCCCCCTCCATTCCACTTCACTCACACACACACACACAGGGCCGGCCCTGCACACACACACACACACAAACACACAGAGAACAATATATTAAACTTTTGTAACAAACCGTTTTCAATAAAGTTTTAGCTTTTTTAAGGTCAAAGCTTAGCATTGTCCAACTCCCCACTCATATGGTGTTGATTTGACTTGTGCATCTCTTAAAAACGGTCATAAATTGCCTTAAATTGGTTTAAAAAAACTCTGCAGATACCCTGTAAATAATGAAATAAACTCCCTTCCTTGATATTTGTGTATTGAAAAAGTATTTGATTGACATTTAGACACCTATCTGATTTTATATATATATATATGTGTGTGTTCTTTTTATTTGGGCTAGTTAAATACATTTTCGGGATACCAAAATCTGAAACCAGGGATTTTTTTTATTTTGCAAGCCCTTGTACTGTGAATTAACATGTACATTAATATTTTTAATGTTAGTATTACCCAACATTACAAAAATATTAATAAATGATTTAAAAATATAATGTTCCTTTTTAGTTCATTTCATGTTAGTTAATGCATTAATTAATGTTAACCAGAGATAACTTCATGTAAATTGCTGCTAACACTTTTTATGATCGATAACTATTTTTTACAAAAATTTTAATGGCCTTATTGTAAATTGTTGCCAACAATTGTATGATACATAATCATTAAAACGTGTAATTGTAAAATTGTAAAACTGTATTACCAATAAAATACATATGAACTAATTTTATGTATATGTTTCTTATTATGTTTAATTGAACTGAGCAGTAAAGGGTCAGACTTAAACGATTTCATATACTATCAGTGAGACATTTTAGGAAACATAAAAGTTGTAATGATTTTTCCTTTAAATATTTGTAAAAAATATTTTTATGCTCTATAGGCACTTTAACAATAATTATGTAAAAGTATACTGACAGTACAGAACATTTGAACTGATTAAATGCATTATATTATTCAGATAAACAGAGAGTCAGATCATGCAGCTCCTCAGGTTTAAAGTTATGTCTCCATCTGGTGTTCATCCTTAGTATTACAGTCTTCACCTTTTACCTATTATCAGTGATAGCTTAAATTTTAATAACTGTAGTAGTCAGTTCATCCTCTATAAAGCATTGTCCCAACATTAATAGTCATTGATAAGCAGTTTATAAATACACCTATAAATGTTTTGATCTTGAGCATATATAATGTTTAATAATTGTAATAATATTTAATAATTAATAATAATAAGTTTAATATTGTATTTTCATACTTTATTAATGATCAATTTATAATTTCTAAATTATTACTTTGTTTACAGACCAGTTATTTAAGTAAATAATTAACTATTTAAATGTACATTTATAAATATTATTTAGACATAATAATTTCTCAGTTTTAATAAATGCTTTATTAACATATTCCTGCTGTAATTCATGATTAAGTCAGGTAGTTATAAAACATGTAGCAGTTGCCTGCCATCTATTTGTGTGAGCTCATCTAAAGTGAGGACTATTTATACATCATAAAGCATTAATAAAGCAGATTTAAAGGATCATTTGTCTCACAAACAGATAAGTTAAACAAACACAACACAGAGGGCTACAGGACTCCAAAATATTTTTTTCAAGATGCAAAAAATGAAACCGTACACTTGATAAAAAATGAAAAATAAACCTTGAACATTTCATTGAAAACAAATAAATTAAATTGTACAGTTTTCAGAGTACACCTGGAAGATGACATAATGGAAGACACTCGTCTCATCGTAGAAGTGGAAAAACAAAAAGTTATGACCCAAAAAATTTAATGTATAAGGTAGGGATGGACATTTTAAGCAAAAGTAATATTCGATAATCGCTGGGTACTATTCGATTACTATAAGAAAATCGCACTCCTCCCGCGCATGCACCCGCCCACCCACGCGCACACACACGTACACACACAGAGAGAGAGAGAGGGGGAGAGAGACCATCCAGGCTTTCAATCTGTATGATAACAAACTGTTTAATTAGAGCAGTGGTTCTCAACCGGTGGGGCGCGAGTAGGCTACAGGATGGGAGAAAAAAAAAAAATGTGCAAATTTTTTTTAGCACTACACTACTGTCATAAAAAGTTATAGTTTTGTATATACATAACTCCTGAATAAAAATTAAAATGTGTTTGGACTGATTTAAAAAAAAGAGTTTTGAACAAATTTGATTGGTTTGTCGATAGTGAGCGCAAATGCAGGTGATAAGCGGTTTTAATAAGCGAGTCATTGAGTCGTTCATTCAAACGATTTCTTCAAACGGCCGATTCATCAAGAATGAGACAGATGTTTGTGCATGGGTCATTGAATCTTTGACTCAACCGATTCGTTCAAAACACTGAATCATTCAAAACACCATTGAGTGTTGCTGTGAGATGCGCTATGCTGTGATCTTTGTTTGGATTCATCGGATCTATTTTCGCTGCTAAAATAGACCAAAACAGTCATTATTTCATCTAAAATGTAAGTGACTTAATTATTATTAACTTGTTTGTTGAACTGTCATATGAAATCAGTGTCACATTTTCAATCGTGAGGTGATGGTAAATTAAGTGATGGTCAATTGTCAGCTCTCTTGGTCGTCAGGTCGTGTGATGCATGTTGCTTGAACTGTATTCAAATGTTATAAATATAAAAACACCACATTTTTAAATTTAACTGCAGTATGTCAATTTAGTTTATTTGTGTGTGCTGCGCTCATAGACTTTAGAAAACGGCGCTCATTTGTTTGATTTCTCCTCGAGAAGCTGCGCAAGCCTCAAAAGTTTAAGGTCCTTGCACCCTGACTGAGTCCGAAACTGTCGTATTCGTTTTTTCATATTCGTCATTTGGTGGCTCTCAATTGTCAAAAACACCCCTCAAAATATTTGCTACGGATGCGAAAAATGTAGAAAATCGAACCATCCGAATGAATTTTTATGACGGACGGAAGTTTCAGAGGCTGCAAACGTATAAAACGTGAGGTCGTATTTAGTTTTTTTTATATATATATAAATATTTGTTTATTCATTTATTCATTATTCGTTTATTATAAAATATTTGTTTATTCGTTTTATATATATATATAAAACGAATAAACTAGTCAGAATATAGGCTACAGTTAAAGCTTTCCTTTAGTTTTTGTGAAATACACACACGCACGCAGCCACGCACACACATACATGTTTAAATACATTTATGCTGTTAATAGATAAATAACAATAAATTGTTGTAACAGCAATATCTCCTAGTTTTGTTTTTCACTGTAAAAGTGTAATGATTTGCCAATGCAAAGAGAGTACCGCCACCTTTTTCCCCCCACTTCAAGCACTGATTATAACACAAACAAATCATCCTCCTGGCGACTTTTTTTTTTTTTGTCAAAAGCGACAAATCCAGCGACTTTTACTGGTGTTTTTGGAGACTTTTGTGGTGTTTGGAGACTCGAAAGCACGAATCACTCTGCAGTTAGGCCTACTGTGCTCAACGAGCAGCGGGTGCTGCCGTGAGCCCCTCTCCCGTCCAAAAGCACTCACAGGCGGTCAGTCTCTCAGTAGCCTCGCGCAGCAGTCAGAGCAGAGAGGAGAGGAGACACACACCCCTCCGCGTCCAGGCTGCAAATGAATCGCGCATGCGCATGGCCACCGCCGTTCCCGCCCTGGCTTACAGAGCGGGGTGTAAATGTAAATGTTCACTCACTCTCACACAAAAATAAATCACTGCATTTAAATTGACTCACGACATAGCTCTCCATTCACTCTAGTCTAGTCTCTTGCCAAGTTCGCTTGTGCCAGCTCTCGCTAGTCAGTTATCAATCTCGATTTACATAGGCCTTTACTACAAAACCCCAACAGTCTTTTTAAAGACTAAACCCACAAACATTCTTGTTAAAGATTAGATCAAATCTCAGCCCTAGCCAGTAATTTTTTTTTACTGCTAGGCAGTAGCTACACTTAGCTAAAACTACCCACGCGACTAAGACACACACACACTACAATTGTTAAGTATTAAAATAAAATCTGAATTGTCTGCAAAATAATTATTTTGTTCGTTTAATTAAAGATCGTGCCTAAATCCCGACTGATTAGCCCCTGATACGTCTCTCAACATAGCCACACACACAGTTACATATTGCCTAAACTTTATTGAAAACATAACAAAAATTGAGAAATTTCTTGTGAGGACCAACAAGCCAACCGACGCACCACCAGCTGCAAAAAAGCTTCGAAGGTATGATGAAGCATACCTGCAGTTTGGGTTTATAGTCACGGCTGATCTGAGACTTCAGTGTGTCGTGTGTGCCGAGGTGCTGGCAAACGACAGTATGAAGCCCTGCAAATTAAAAAGGCACCTCGAAACAAAGCATGCTGGCATTAAAAATAAACCGGCTGAATATTTTAAAAGAAAGCTTGATGGCCTCCATCAGCAACAGGCAACCATTTCAGTGCACAGCACTGTGTCTAAACAGTGTTTGGAGGCATCATATGTAGTGGCCAAAAGAATCGGTAAACTGGGTAAACCGCATACAATCGCCGAGACTCTCATTTTGCCGGCAGCGCAAGACATGTGCAGAATAATGATAGGCGATAGTGCAGCAGCCAAACTCGGAGCAGTTGGCCTATGCACGGATGGTGCGCAGGCAATGACGGGGCGTGAACGTGGCCTAGCTGCTCGCGTTCAGCAAGTAGCTCCACCTGTGAAATGGACACATTGCATGGTCCATCGCGAAGCACTAGCTGCTAAAAAAATGCCGGTTCTTTTTGACTCCGTGCTGAACCAATCCGTGAAAATGATAAATCTCATCAAATCACGGCTACTAAACTCTCGCTTGTTTGGGGTCCTCTGCCAGGAGATGGGGTCAGGGCACGAACAGCTGCTTCTGCACACTGAAGTTCGCTGGCTCTCCAGGGGGCGGGTGTTACAGCGGTTGTATGAGCTGCGAGAGGAGGTGAAGTGGTTTTTGACAGAAATCAAATCAGATCTGGCGAAGCATCTGGATGACACTGTAATGATAACATATAATATATATATTGTTATAAGGGAAACAGGTCAATTTAGCTCAAAGGGAATCATTAATGATTTTATAGGGAATTTGAACAGACTCACTGTTTCACGGCGATTCACTGAACAAGCCGTATAACAAACTCTGCACTGGATATTAAAATCCCAAAATATAGTGAAAACACTATTAAATAGCACGGTAACAAAATCGACAGATTAAGGCATTAACTTATGAGCACAAAACACAAGATATTTCTCTTTTCAATATAAACAAGACTTTATTTATATAAATCTAAGACATGTAAACTAATCTACCCATGAACACAAGCATTCACACATTCACGCGTTGCAGAAAGAGAGAAAGTGAGGAAAGGATTAGATTAAGAGAATGAGAATTTTGGGTATCCCACGTTTACAGCAATAGGTGCAATTGCATAAACCTGAACAATCATCAATCACATATTTAACACTCGCATTGACTTTTCAATGAGGCTAAAATTACATTAAAATGACACCAGCACAGCAAAGTCTGGGATTTGTACTTGCGTAGCTTTTGTGTTTAAAGGATTCCCTTTTGTTCTCCGTCTTTTCAGGAAAGGGTTTTTCCGAAGTCGCTGATTGGCTTAGAGTTCAGGAGTCGTGGAAGTGGGCGTTGGCTGGTTTTGCAGAGTCTTGGGCTTGTTTCCGCTGGCAAACGTAACTTAGCACACGAACTCACGGAAAGAAAATAAACTAAAGTCAAAGAATAAAAGGATGTAAAGACTAGGTGGCTTTTCTTCTCATCATGGTAGCAACTGGCTGGGTGTGGTCAGAGCACATGACTGAAGAGAGAGTTCATTTTCCGGAGAGAGAGAGAGAGTTCCAAGGAGAAGTTAAGAGAGGCTGAAGAGAGCGTTAAGAGAGGGTGTCCTAGTATTTATTCTCGGCCTTTTAGGGACCTCCCAATGGTTGTCTTGACCAATTAAATCCCATGCTGACTCTGGGTGCCGCTTTGTAGCTCCACCCACTTAATAAATTAACATGTCATGGCCAGTCACATTGCTCGAATTTTACATTCTCTTGCAAAATATCCTTTTGAATGTGGTTTCTATAGCCAGAATATGATGCATTTGACAGGAAATCAATTAAAAGAAATGTTCAAAGCTGGAATTATCACGCTCATACATACTAAACATGACATTAACCCTTAAGGCTTAGCTAGTCAATACTAATTAAAAGCACGATAAACACAATGATTAAAACAAGGATATTCAAATTTGTGGGTCACATACATAATATGCAGTTATGCCTATAAATTATTATTTTCATTAACAATGAGAATGAAAGTCCTTTAAGATGATTTTACAGGTTTTGTGAACCCAGGAATTTTAGCCTTTGTCCTCGAAACCTGGTCAGGGTGTATTCAGGCGGGCTGGGGGTCTGATTTATGACTTTCTGCTGTTGTCTTGTGGAATTCGGCTTCTCATGTTTCAACCATGCTTCGATCGAATCTTGATTTGCCAATTATTCGGTCCTTGATATTCTACACACCCCTCTTCGTTCGGCGAGGTGTTTTAGCAGAAGACATCGTCGAGCGCTGGAAAAACAAGGGCAGAAGAAGCAGACAAAACACAGCAAACAACAAGACAACACCTCCATGACAGTTACTGTACTGGTGCCGGGCATTAGGTTATTCAATTTTGGAAATTATTGTTTTAGTTCTTCGATCAACTTTTGCGACTAGATTTGTGTGTTTCTTCTAAGTTGTCTTAACTTAAGAATGTTCACATTTAGTTTCTAGTGAACTAATTTGTGGTAAAATGAATCGACCTATCGTGCATGGAGCTCTCTGGCTTTCCTTCAGTCTAGAGTGGCTTGTGGATATTAGGTGTAGCGAGTCAATCCTAATATCAGACCTTTGACCCTTGCAGGGTGTCTAGGTGTTTCACCTACTAAAGAAAGAGGGGAAGGAAAAGGATAGGTAAAAGAAGAACAAAACAAAACAAAGCTGCTGTGGGTTTTCCTAGCATGATTTGCAACTACTGTTGAGCTAGGATGTCATGTGCAGCTAGGGGGCCATGCACCTTAACTTCGTGTCAGGTGTTCTAACTCTTGTGAGGATAGCTATATGTTTCTTCATGGTGGTGTATGTAACTGTGTTGTGCTAAAGTTGGATATTCTACTTGTGGGAAGAATATGTTTGTTGAATGTGTTATCAGTAGATGTGGTTACCTCTGGGTGTAGGTAATGTTGTGTGTGTTAATGGTGTAGTGTATGTGTGGTCAGATCTGTTCCAGTCTGTGTCGTCTCCCCCCTTTTCAGGTATGTTACATAAGACTGGCTCTCTTCATCCTTGGCTTGGATGTGGGCATGTCCATGATCTAATGGGGGTCAGTCCAGAAAGGCAGGAAGTTCTTTAGCAGACAGTCGGAGGTAGTTTGGCATGGCTGTGTGAAGCTGGGATGCAAACTTTGTCTCCTTTGTTGCATTCCTCTTGCGCTACCTTCTGGATGTGGCAGACTTTCTGACCTTCTGTGCTTTGGTGGTTGCTGTTGCACAGACAGGAATGTGGTTCTAGGAGTTGGAGTTCATTTAGCAGTTTGCTAGTGAGTGATGGGTGAGTGAGGTGATGTTCTCTGGTACCTCAGTTTTCATCAACGGTTGGCCATGAGAGACTTGCTTGCCCTGTGTGGTTGTTGAACAGGTGCTTGTCATCTCGGATATGGTGGTGTACCATGCGATTGTCGGCCTTCCGCTCTGTCGCTGGTCACAGCGAGCATGACTCAATTTCGTAGTCATCCGTGTTCAGCTTATCTTGAAGGAACTCGTTCAGTTGGCTCATGACTTGTTCCATGTCTTCTGACGGTAAGCTGTATGGTTCTGGAGCATACTCAGCACTGTGCATGTCTGAGTATTGCTGAGGTGGGTTTCGTTGTCGCTTAACCCTACGAGATGCTCTTGGATGAGTCAGGCGATTACCTTTGGATGTCTGGTTAGGTTTCCAGTTGTTGCTATCTTTTGCGTTTCTTGAGAAGCGTGGCTGGTCCCATGGATTTTTCCAGAAGTTGGGCTGATAGCTTTCGTGGACATGGGGATCACGTTCTCTGTGCTCTTGATGGAGGACTCTGGTTTTGTGATGCATCTGGGTGTCGTCCAGTGCAAGGCTTGAGTCTTTGTTGACAGAGTTCAAGAGTGTGGATGTTTTGTCACCTTTCTTTGAGGCCATCTTCTGCTTGTTGTAGGCCTTCTGTGTTAGGTCACGCAACTGTTGGATGGTCATGGAGCGTGGACAGGCCATGACGCCTAGATGGTGGCTGACTCCAGGGTGCAGATTTCTTAGGAAGAGGCTTTTGAAGTTCACATCCTCTTCAAGGTCAGGTTCGTTGTGTGCACCAAAGTAGGCTTGTCGGAGTCGGTTGTAGTAAGCTTGTGGAGCCTCTTGTCGACCTTGTTTGGTTTCTAAGGCAGTTAACAGTCCATGTTCGGAGTCAGGGTCGGTAAACTCTTTAATCAGGACCTCACGAAGTAGCTGGTAGTCTGACTTCGTTCGACTGGGCTGTCGATCTAGGAAGTTTCGTACCTCGGAACTGGACGTGGCTCTAAGGAGGTATAACCTGTCTCTGTCAGTCACATGAGGTCTCATTTCTAGATAGAAGTCGATATCTTGAAGGTGGGCCTGGATGGTGTGGCCCCCTGTGGAGTTCGGGTTGAACTTGCTGACGTTTTTAGACAGCTTGTCGAGGTCTTTGATGGTCATCCCAGGTGCAGCTCCAAGGTCTGCTTGGATGGGAGGTTTTCTTTCGTTGACAGGAAAGAGTTCTGTGGCGAAGGCAGGTGAGGTTTTGGGTGGTGGCCCTTCGCTTCTTTCGCTGTATACGAGTTCTTGGACATGGGACTCTGCTCTGCTCAGCAGTGGTGAGGCTGAGTGTGGTTTCTCTCGCTTTGGCTCTTGCTTCTGCGCATAAGCATGTTTGAGTCCTCTTCTGACCATGTAGAGCTGATCATTGGTATCGTCTAGTTGTGGGGTCAGATCGTCCATTTCAATTCTGTACCTTTCAAGGTGGTCCTTCAGGGCACTTATTTCAGCATTCTTGTTGCTGATGTCATGCTTGGCTTTCTCTAGTAGCTGGTTGGCATACTGAAGTCTGTTTACCAGGTCTTCCTGGGCAGCCTTTGCATGTTGGTCGAGCTGAGCTGCTGTCAGGGCTGCTTGGAGCTCCTTAACTTGTTCCGTTGTTTCCTGCTCGCTCTCGTTGGGTGCTTTGAGTTGATCTTGAACTTTCACTTCCAGCTTGTCTATGCGACGTTGAGCACGTGTCAGTTCCTCTTGAAGGTGGGTGATGTGCTTGTCGCTCAGTTTCAGCTGGGTCGTGAAGGCATAGCTTAGGGAGCTGGCAATTTTGACTAGCTCCTCATGGTTGTTATTCTGGCTTGAATCTTGTGTCAGGAATCTTCTCAGACCTAGGATTATTATTAAAAATAATAACAGTTCAAACGTCTTGGGGGTGAGGCTGTCTGTCGTGCCTCTCAGCCAAGTGTTCACATCTTCCCCTTTTGCCAGGGGGTCTGCAGTCTGCGGCATGTTGGCACGCTGGGGAGAAGAGAGACTGACACAGATCTGTGTGGAGTGGAAGCTTATGTGGGGTGTGACAACTAAGTGTTATGTCAGTGATTCTGAACCACTGGTGAAGTGTGGTGATCACTGTGTTGGTCTCAGAGTATCTAGGTAGACTAGCGATGTGAAGACTTCGTCACTCTAATGAGGAAGAGGGAAAAGAGACAAAAAGGTGAAAAACAAATTTAATAAAAAAAAACAATTCCTTTTCTATTTTTTTTTTTTTCAAATGAAGAAAATTCTTTCCTTTTTTTTTATTATTAAATGTTGTTATCAAGGAGGCAAACAATATTATTAAATCTTTGTCTTAGACAAACGAATAGAATAATAATTCTGATATCTCTTTTCTTAGTCTGACAGAATTGACAACGCACACCTTACAGTTGGGACCGCTCACCAGGGAGGCTGCGAAGGCGACAGTTGCTCAACACTTATCTCTATTAAAATTGATCTCAGCGTTGCATGAGTTGTTCAAATTTGGATTGCGTTTTAAATATAGGGAGGTTAAGAAGAACAAAAGTAGGTTTGATTGCAATCAAATTCGTAAGGATGATTCGCCTTTTGACAGGATTGTATATCTCATACACTTAGAATTGATTGATGGTTCTTACAGGTCCCTACAAATGTGAAAAGTGAAGAGGAAAGAAAGGAGGATAGAACAGGAGGGAAGAGAAAGAGACAGTAAGTTGAGTGGATCGGTCCACTAGCAAGCAGTTATGCCCGACTACGCGTATAGTGTTGTTTTCAGTTGCTACACAACTATCAACAAAAATAAATTTTGGGTAAAAGAGATTTGTCTCTCTAATTTATTTGAACTCGTAGCGAGGGATAACAATGCGTCCTATTAAGGCTCAGGTGGGTCGTTCCCAAGCTAGGATACACAGAGGAAAGGAAATGGTAAGACAAAGTAAAATTGTAAAGTAATAAACAGGCAAAATAAGCAAATATGAAATTAAGTAAATGAGGAAATAAGTAAATAAAATAGTGGTTATGTTTATAACCAAAACAGGAAGAATTAGGGGTAAAACGCAATAAAGTAATGAGTGAGTATAAGTCTGAATAGAATCTACTTAAATGGGTAATAAATCAATTAGGTAGAATAAGTTTACTTAAACTTTTAAAGTTCAATACTTATTTGTACCTAAAATGATTATGCCCAAAAGGGAATACTAGAAGGAAGGATCATATTAATAATATGAGGGGGAAAATTAGAATGATTCCAAATAAATTTAATGTTTTAATTAAATTTGAATTTGGCACAATTAATAATTCTGAACTAGTATTTTCCTTTCTAGTAGAACTACAAATAAGTGGTAAAAAGGGAGAAATAGGGAAGAGAAAGACCAACAAGTATATTAGTTTAAATGTTTGAAGGGTTAAACCACTTTAGCTTTTCAAAACACACACTTTATTCAACCATTGGAGGTTAATGCTAACTTCTAACCTTTGAGGCTAATGGCTTTAGCATAGACTTCAATGTAAACACCACCGTGCCATTAGCAACAGCATGGAGCTTGTTTACAAAAGCATCGATGTACTGCGCGTGCGCAGTTCAAAGTTGCTCCGGAAGTATGTTACATTAAATGTTGGCGCATCTCAACACTGTACAAATAACAACACCGCTTGTTCTGCGATGTGACGCTTAAACTTTCAGTTCGTTCAGAGTTAAACTTAAACCTTATTCAAATAATAGCTTCGTGCTGCGGTTGAGGAAACAGTGAATCACAAGCCTGTGTCCGTTTATATGGACATAAACACAACAGGGTTTCTTCGCTGTTGGTTCAAAGGTAAACTTTACTTGATAAAGCTTTTAAAGCTCCCATTCAAATCACTCTCGGACACGCGCAGTGTTTCGCGAGATTTAATCCACTTTGTGAACAGTGTAACGTACACAAACAGGCAAGCATTAATCTCTAATGTTTAACCCAGGGAGTCATAGCATATCTGACAATGGAACACGCACTGACGATCAAACTATGAATAATAAGGCTTTGATAAAAAGAATTGAGGAACACGCTCAAAACTATTCTTTATCCACTGATTTATTTCCCTTTTAATTACTGCAGTTTAGCTTCGTGCGGCTAACAGTTACTGAGATTATGGAGTAAGTTATAGCTATTAGATGACCTGGAACACGCAGGACATTAATTCAGCTATAAAACAAGGCATTACAAGAAGAGAGGAACACGCTCATCTCCAACCTCATTCTCCGATCTCAAATGTTAACTTTGAGTTCCCTTACTGCAGTTAAACAAAAAAAAAAAAAGAGAGGCTGACTCGAGTTACAGCCTTCTCTGTGCTCATTCATTCAAGGAGGCGCGCGCTGCTGACGTCACTCACACAAACGCACACACACACCAATCTCGATCTCAGATCTCATCCGTAAGAATATAAAAGATTAAATAACTTGGTTTATGCTCATAATTTAGATTAATCTGCCCGCATCCTCCACCAATATGTAATGATAACATATAATATATATATTGTTATAAGGGAAACAGGTCAATTTAGCTCAAAGGGAATCATTAATGATTTTATAGGGAATTTGAACAGACTCACTGTTTCACGGCGATTCACTGAACAAGCCGTATAACAAACTCTGCACTGGATATTAAAATCCCAAAATATAGTGAAAACACTATTAAATAGCACGGTAACAAAATCGACAGATTAAGGCATTAACTTATGAGCACAAAACACAAGATATTTCTCTTTTCAATATAAACAAGACTTTATTTATATAAATCTAAGACATGTAAACTAATCTACCCATGAACACAAGCATTCACACATTCACGCGTTGCAGAAAGAGAGAAAGTGAGGAAAGGATTAGATTAAGAGAATGAGAATTTTGGGTATCCCACGTTTACAGCAATAGGTGCAATTGCATAAACCTGAACAATCATCAATCACATATTTAACACTCGCATTGACTTTTCAATGAGGCTAAAATTACATTAAAATGACACCAGCACAGCAAAGTCTGGGATTTGTACTTGCGTAGCTTTTGTGTTTAAAGGATTCCCTTTTGTTCTCCGTCTTTTCAGGAAAGGGTTTTTCCGAAGTCGCTGATTGGCTTAGAGTTCAGGAGTCGTGGAAGTGGGCGTTGGCTGGTTTTGCAGAGTCTTGGGCTTGTTTCCGCTGGCAAACGTAACTTAGCACACGAACTCACGGAAAGAAAATAAACTAAAGTCAAAGAATAAAAGGATGTAAAGACTAGGTGGCTTTTCTTCTCATCATGGTAGCAACTGGCTGGGTGTGGTCAGAGCACATGACTGAAGAGAGAGTTCATTTTCCGGAGAGAGAGAGAGAGTTCCAAGGAGAAGTTAAGAGAGGCTGAAGAGAGCGTTAAGAGAGGGTGTCCTAGTATTTATTCTCGGCCTTTTAGGGACCTCCCAATGGTTGTCTTGACCAATTAAATCCCATGCTGACTCTGGGTGCCGCTTTGTAGCTCCACCCACTTAATAAATTAACATGTCATGGCCAGTCACATTGCTCGAATTTTACATTCTCTTGCAAAATATCCTTTTGAATGTGGTTTCTATAGCCAGAATATGATGCATTTGACAGGAAATCAATTAAAAGAAATGTTCAAAGCTGGAATTATCACGCTCATACATACTAAACATGACATTAACCCTTAAGGCTTAGCTAGTCAATACTAATTAAAAGCACGATAAACACAATGATTAAAACAAGGATATTCAAATTTGTGGGTCACATACATAATATGCAGTTATGCCTATAAATTATTATTTTCATTAACAATGAGAATGAAAGTCCTTTAAGATGATTTTACAGGTTTTGTGAACCCAGGAATTTTAGCCTTTGTCCTCGAAACCTGGTCAGGGTGTATTCAGGCGGGCTGGGGGTCTGATTTATGACTTTCTGCTGTTGTCTTGTGGAATTCGGCTTCTCATGTTTCAACCATGCTTCGATCGAATCTTGATTTGCCAATTATTCGGTCCTTGATATTCTACAACACTATGTGGCTTGCGTCTCTGTCCTATTTGGTCGATATATTTGACCGCTTGAACGGCCTCAACCTGTCTTTGCAAGGCCGCAAAACTCATATTTTGCTCCTTGTAGACAAAGTGCACGCCTTCACACAAAAACTAGACCTCTGGCATGGCCGCATCAGTCGAGGGAACTGTGACATGTTCCCCAGCCTTGCAGACTTTATCACTGATGCAGGCACGTCACACGATTTCTCCTCCCTATTTCAATCAGCGTCTGAGCACCTGTCAGCAATGAGAAAACAATTTGCGACGTACTTTAAACATGATTTTCAGTCTTTTGCGTGGGTTCGAGATCCGTTTGTGTGCACAGCAAACGAGCTATCAATTGATATGCAGGAACAGCTTATTGAGCTGAAGAGTGACAGTAGACTGAAGGAACTCTTTAGCTCCTGCCCTCTTTCGTCATTCTGGGCAGCATTGATGCAGGAATATCCTGAACTCTGTGACGTCGCCTTGAAGATTCTCCTTCCTTTCGCGTCGACATATTTGT
This sequence comes from Schizopygopsis pylzovi, assembly GCA_027422435.1. Taxonomy (NCBI): domain Eukaryota; kingdom Metazoa; phylum Chordata; class Actinopteri; order Cypriniformes; family Cyprinidae; genus Schizopygopsis; species Schizopygopsis pylzovi. The sequence continues at coordinate 31,167,464 of CM049816.1, read as the reverse complement.
GTGAGGCAGGATTCTCAAAAATGACTGCACTCAAAACGAAATACCGTAATCGTGCACAAATCGAGGATGATTTGAGGCTATGTTTATCAAACATTGAGCCAAGAATTGAGGATCTTTGCAAGGCAAAGCAGGCTCAGGTCTCACATTAACATCACCTACCTGCAAGCTTCTGTAAAAAAATGCAAATGATGCCTACCATTAGGCCTAGTAATAATAACAATAATAAAGCATAAATTAATATCAGAGGTCTGGTGCCAATTCCCAATTATAGCAATAGCCTAGTAATGATAATAGGCCTATACTGATGATAATAATAATAACAACAACAACAACAATAAAGCATGTAACCTCATATACTTATATAGCAATATCCTAGTAATGATGATAGGCCTACTACTACTCATAATAATAATAATAATAATAATAATAATAATAATAATAATGTCTGCAAGCTCACATTAGAAGTCTGGTGCTACTGTCAATTATAACAATAGCCTAGTAATGATAATAGGCCTACCTACCGCTTCTGATGATAATAATAATAATAATAATAATGTGGGCCTAAAAATAATAGCCTAGGGCTATCTATCTATCTATCTATCTATCTATCTATCTATCTATCTATCTATCTATCTATCTATCTATCTATCTATCTATCTATCTATCTATCTATCTATCTATCTATCTATCTATCTATCTATCTATCTATCTATCTATCTATCTATCTATGCAAGGTGGTGGTGGGGGGGGGGCACTGGGGCCCCAACTGCAATGAACCAGCTTTGGGAGGGCCCAGCTTGCAAAAGGTTGAGAACCCCTGAATTAGAGAATAGTCTATCTTAACCCAAGAAAATTAATGGTTGTAAAGTATGAGTGCTGAAACATTAATATAACATAACCGAAGGACGGCATTTATTAACAGAACAGTCCGTCGATTATCAAGTGCTCATAAGGCTAGGACATTTCTATTTTAAAAATGAGCATGAACATTCATATTATTAAAAAGAAAATCTTAAATCTGATTAATGCATCAATGAATATTAGGCGTAAAACATATTGCGCGCTAAACAGAATATCATTCTTAAACATATTACGCTCTAAAACATATTGTGAACCGCCTGAATGACGGCACTTATTATGTGAACATTAATTTTAACGTCTGTCTTCATAACAATAACCTATTTCATATATACAAATATATTAAATGAACATGTTCACATGCTCGGGAAGAAGACGGGAGTGTTGTTCACAATTAGTTCGGTGAACTTTGAATTGAAACAAGGGAAGGAATATAGAGCCCTGCAGCTTCTCAGAATTCTCCGCCTGAGCCCGTCTCTCTCTCTCTCTCTCTCTCTCTCTAGCTGAGCCATTTAAATAGTTCAGTTTTGTTTTTTAATAGCAAATTGGTCATTATTTTGTTTCCTTTCTTTATTAATTTAATTTAGAAATATGATTGAAACATCTTATTTTTGTTAAATTCAAGTTTTCGTTTTTTTTAAATACCAAGCGGCCAGCACAAGTTTGATCAGTTTATCTTTCTCAAATAAATAACTAAATAATTAACGTCATAATATTTTAAGAATAAAGTCAAAATTACGATCATAAAATCGTGTTACATTGCCTGAAGTTAAAGTGAAAATTACACCTGTATACTCTGCCAAAAAAAATTATAATAATAAGTGTGGCATCCAACCTTTTTTGCATATAAATATAATATATCAACCAGTGGAATATTACGTTATTATTTCAGCAAAAAAACGAATAATTTGAATGCAGGGAGCTCGTCACGGCTTCATTAATGGGAAACAGGACGTGAAGGCGGCAGAGAAGCACTCTGTGGAGTGCATGGTTTTGTTAACTTTGGTTTATTATTTTGAGTTGTTTGGGACGCTGTAGCAAACGGCCCTCTCACAATATATTGTTTAACAGGTCTATTGTTCACGCAATCAGGCCGCACATATCAGAAGTTCCGTTCTCCGGCGTGGTTAGTGCTCACACTCTGTGTGCCGCGCCCGAGTGCCGACAGTGCAGTTTGTGTTCAAGCACGGAACAGAAGATGCTCTAAAATAAAACAAACAAATATCCTGTTGATCTGTGCATCTGTACTCCAGTATATAAATTCAATATAGATTAATTATTGCTAAAGTTACTTGCCAAGAGGGGTAGTTTGACATACTTCATGTATTTGCCCGTTCAGGCGGCTCGCGCATGTCAGAGACGCGGCTGTCTGTGCTCGCGCTGTTCACACAGAACAGAACACAACGTGCATGTACTGAAAGGAGTTGTCTTTCGCGCCAAAATGCTTTTTAATCGCTTACATTTTTAAACAAACAAGGCTTAAAAACGCATGCAAATGATACAATTTAGTGACCACCTGCAGTGGCCCGATCTGGTAAGTGACAAATCCGAGCGTCCTTCACGCCATCGGACAGTCTTTATTGTCAAGCCCTGGTACACCTTTAGAAAATAATCGCACAACCTAATCGATATTCTATAATTAAATAGAATATTCGAATATTCGAAAATCGTGACCCATCCCTAGTATAAGGACTTACAAGCCAAAGAAAAGGCATGGGAGGCAGTGGATTGATCATTTGATAATACACGAAGTGACAAATGAATAAATACATATTCAAATACGTCACACAAATATTACGCATGTAGCCACACCAAATAATTTGTTATAAATTAACAATAACACATTTTTTGAAAGTGTGTTTTTCGTGTGTTTGCTAATATTCCTATTAAAATGTTTACATATAGTGTTAATAAAGACATTTACGATGCATGTTGAAGATGTTAGCTTGGAGATTGCTTGTAAATCTGCTGTTTATGAGTATGTTTATCAGATATTGCTTCATTATTAAAGAAGCGTTCGTCAGCAGGCATTATGAAGAGGTTTGCTAATAAATGTTAAATGTTGAATAAAGATGCAAAACATGTCAACATTGTAGATGTAATCTTTTGACCAAAACTTCAAAGGCATGTAATTCTATAATTAATGCGTTTTCTTTACAAAGTACTAGTCATTTTGTGTTGGCAGATGGTACGTAATTTTTAATGGTTTTCTTTTGTATTAAAATACAAAAAGTACAATCTGCCCAATCAGTACAACTTTTTACAATCTGTAAATAACAATCAATACAAACAAACATAAAGAACAACAGCTTACAGTATATGTGCAAAAATAAATTTCTGGTTACAAATATAAACCTATAAAATATTGACCATATTCAATATAAACACAATGCATAAAATAACTATAACATTTCTGCTATGGCAGGGCTCTAGACTAACTTTTTACACTGGTTGCACTGGTGCGCCTAACTTTTTTTCTTAGGTGCACCAGCACAAAAGTTAGGTGCACCCACATTTTCGTATAGGCAATGTTGACTAGTAAACGATTAACTAACAATCTAGTCAACATAAAGTTCTTATTTGAAGCACAATTCTACAAGAAAGGTAACTTAAAGTGCTTCACTGAGCTGAGATTTAAACTTAAAACATCTCAAGATAAATTAAATAAAAATTTAATCTAAATTAAGTGTTTTAAGGGTGTCCAACTGAACATCTTATGGACTATCCTCCATTGCAGTCACATGCCCCTCGGATGGCCAACTCCTGTAGTTTGTCCTTCTTGATCTTTGGCCTTGACTAAACCAGCTGGCCACACTCTCTCTAGCATCCACATCTTCCAGACTTGCCCCCTGATTCTTATCAGATCTTCCACTGTGTCCCCCCCCCCCCTAAACCTATAAAATATCCGGCACCCCATCCCACCTCAGACTATTAAATCATTTCACTAAACATTATTTAAAAAAAAGTATTTACAGGAAAAAAAAAACTGTTCTGTCTAATTGTCTCTGTTCTCATACTGTATTTTAATGCAGCCAAATTCTCAATAAAACTGTTTTCCTTTATATTTTACTGTTTCTTTTGTCAGTCAATGGGATTAATATTAAATAGTGACTGAAACACAGCCCTTTAAGAATACATAACCAGCTCTCCCTTCCAAGAAGCTAGTCTGCACAAAAATCATAATTTATAATTTTATTGAGCCGTTGTCTGATGAAATCAAATAATACACACAATATAAGACAAGGCAAACACAATTCCTGTGCTGTGATTTCGGCTATATTTGCATATAAAGCTAGAGAAGCAGTAATATCTGTTTTAACTGAACGGCTGCTCCTCTCAGACGCTCACTGAACAGAGCAGATGCAGATAAAGGTGTGTGCGCGCTGATCTCGCGCTGCCGCAGAAGTACAAACGATCAGAGACTCACTACACTTTGTCCAAGAAGTTGCTATATTTGTCACTAGTCGCTTTTTGGGGGAAAAAATTTGCTAGGGGGGTCTGAAAATTCACTAAGTTGGCAACACTGCGCACATCTCAATTACTCACCTCTCTCTCTCTCTGACTGCAGCAGCACACGTGACGCATTTTCAGAAGCACACACACGTGCAGGAATATCTGGACCACGGCCAATCAGAGGGGGGGGTGGGGGTCCGCCCTTCACTATCTCTGATTGGTTTAGACCACGATATGGGCCTAATGTGTGTAAGTTGTTGAACAACAGGGAGACTTTCAGAGTCGCGGAGACTTTTTTTTCTTTTCTCGAATGGCTGGTCGCACAGGTTGGTCGCACTCTAGAGCCCTGTATGGTCAGTTATTGTTTTTTTTTCTGTTCCGTAGCCTGGGTGCACCCAAAATCTACGTCGTATCCTTCTTCGTAATCTCCGTAGTAACAAATACAGCGTGATTGCCTTTCTTCTATCTACAATACATACTCCTCATAAACAAAGATAAACATGTACAGTGTAAATAAAACAAATACAGTAATATAAACTATTCTAATAATAAATCAAGACCAATTGTATTTAAAATTAGATTCGAATTTACCCATTCTGTACAGAAGACGCTGTTCAGCCGCACGCTGCAAACGCTACCGGTGTGAAAGGGCAATGGGCGCGCGCTGCTCCTGCTCTGCATACGCACCGCTTCTGCGTCGCTCACGCTTGCAGTGTGAAACGGGCGTGAGAGAACAATTAATAATCCTTTCATCATTTTATTTGAGACAACCATTGTCAAATAGACGCAAAGCTATCCACTACCCGTCTTCTCCTTCTTCTTCTGTGATTTGCGGCAGCAGACTCTTCAAATGCGCATTACTGCCCCCTTCAGTTCACTACTACCCGTCCACTTTTTAACTCAAAGAAATTGACAGAAATGACGATTGTACTATAGTGTAGCCTACTTCTAAAATAATAATAATAAATATAAACATTTAAGGAATATAATTTCCCCCTCATTTTTATTTTGTAAATCTCTGTTGTGCAGCCCTTTACAAAAAGCATAAAAGGATATGTTATTTTAATTTGATTACATTTTAAAGCATTGATTAAATTGTTAAAGCTTTATGCATTAATTTCATTACCACCATTTTTGATAGTATATTTGTATTATGTCATAAAAATACAGAATCCAGAAAAATTAAGTCAAACCAGAATTTATGAATTCTTATGAATTATTAATGATGAATATAAGTTGTTAAACTAATATATAATCAATGATGAAATCTACTTGAATGTTTTTGATGAATTAAAGTTGAATGAACACATGCTTTGTCAACCAAAAAAACCCTGTTTTGATTGTTTAATACCGTATACCATGAAACCGTGATATTTTCTGAGACGATTATCATACCGTCAACATCTATATAGTGTAATAGAAATGCCTTATAAATAAAGAACCAGGCATTTATAGCTGTATTTATAAACTGCTTAGTAATAACTCTTAATGTTGGGACAATGCTTTATAAAGGATGAACTGACTATTTAATAAAGCTTACCAAATTATGCAGTCAGTGTCCTATAAATGAACTGGTTCTATGACTTTTTTTGTCCCTAAAACTGATAAGGCCTAATACATTTCTTAAGCTGTAATGCAGAAAAACACCAACAACAAACAAAAATGACTGATTATTTTTTTCTGGTGATTAAAGATATGTTTAAAAGTCTCTCTCTCTCTCCCTCTCTCCCTCTCTCATCAACTGACAGCCCCAACCCCCACCCACTCCACTCACTTGACACCAAACACACAGGGCCAGTCATAGAAGAGAGAAGAGTGTGATAGTTTTTTAATTTTCTCTCATCCATAGAGTTTTGGAAAGTCATGAAACTAACCATACTTCCTCAGAATGAATTTTTTCCTGCATGTAAATAGTTTTGAAGTTTTTGGAGAGAACTTTTTTTTTAAATATAAGATATTTCTGCTATCTTTTTTTTCTCTCACTTTAATAAACCACTATTTAAACACCGTTCAAGCTATCCGCAAGCCGTTTGCAATTTAGCATCTTCAGTGTCTTGGCATCATGTTGACAAAGTTTGGTGTGAACTACTTGTTTCTTCTTGGAGGAGTATGAATTAGTTTGCAGCTTGATTATTCCAGAAATTGACATTAAAATAAAAATAGCCGGCTTCCTGTTGGTCGTAGCTAATGAGTATAAATTAGAAAGTTGTCCGGCTTGATGAGAACAATATATGTACTAAGTTTGGTGACTGTAGCTAAAATTAACCCCGCATGTTTTGACAAAAGGTGGCGCTATAGAGTGCCTCCTCCACGCCCGTTTATGAGCTTTTGCCAGTGTCTATCTATAATTAATACTGATGTGTGTGTTGAGTTTTATGAAATTCTAAACATCTTAAGTGCCTCAAAATCACCAGAAGATATATTGAGGTTTGACACGTTGCCATGGCAACAATATTTTAGATATCAATATTCCCTTGACAGTTTCACATCGGCCGTTTTTTGACATTATTCTGATGAAGTTTGAAGCAAATTGGGTAAAAGTAAGATGGTGAATTCAAAGCATTTTGAAAATGACACACTTCCTGCTGCCAGTTGGTGGCGCTATAACTTTGCCTCATAATTGTCACATCGATGCGATCGGCTTCATACACCGAACAAACCACTGAAGTCTGATCAAAATCAGACAATGTATGTGGACTTTATTAGACACTTCCTGTATCTCAATTCTCGCCATAACTTCATCGCCTTGCAACGGGCAAACCGTTCGAGATATCAAAAATCCCTCCGCAATTTAGCATCCCCAATGTCTTGATCACGTTAACCGGGTTTGGGGCTCGTCTGTTGAAAATCCTGGGAGGAGTATTTCAAATTCCAGACCATGTGCTTTTTAAACAGCCCTGAATAGCCGACTTCCTGTTGGGCGGAGCCCATGACATGCGGTGCAAAAGTTGTTCGGCTCGATGAGATCTATATGTGTACCGATTTTCATATTAATACGTGCAAGTATGTGTGAGCTACACCAAGTTTTCTGATGGTTTTCCAGGGGGCGCCGTAGAGCCTCTGTGCCACGCCCGGGTCCCAGCCTCAGCGGTATCCTAACTGCCGCGGGTTCCAATGTGTGTGCAATTTTTCAAGAGTTTTTGACCATGTTAAGCCCCCCAAAAATGCCCGGATAGTCAAAAAAAAAAAAAGAATCCTAATGAAAACAATAGGGCCCTGCGCCTTTCTGGCTTGGGCCCTAATAAACAGAGCAGATTCAATAGGGTCCTCGCACCATCGGTGCTCGATCCCTAATAAACGGAGCAAGAACAATAGGGTCCTCGCACCATCGGTGCTCGGTCCCTAATAATAAACGGAGCAAAAACAGTAGGGTCCTCGCACCATTGGTGCTCGGTCCCTAATAATAAACGGAGCAGATTCAATAGGGTCCTCGCACCATCGGTGCTGGGTCCCTAATAATAAACGGAGCAGATTCAATAGGGTCCTCGCACCATCGGTGCTCGGCCCCTAATAAACAAAGCAGATTCAATAGGTTCCTCGCACCATCGGTGCTCGGTCCCTAATAGGGCTGTAACGATACACCAAACCCACGATTCGGTTCGTATCACGATTTTTTCGTGGGGGGTAAAAAAAAAAAAAAAGATTTTTAAAACAATAGTTTTTATTAAATAACATTTGAAAAATCTTTATGAATTGAACACCAAAGAACAAGATTATGCAAATTATTAACAATATAAATAGCCATATATAAAATAAATAAATAGCCAAAGCTATAACACTTCTGTTTTCTTTGTAACAAAATACTGTTGAAAAACAAACAGAACTAAACTCCATTGTGGAGATGATTCGAGCATGTTAAAAATTCTTCTTCAATCAAGTTCCCCTTCATGGGAACTTCGAACTGCGTCCCCTAGGGGTCGTTATGGGGGAATGCCTTCAGCGTGACTCGTGTCTGAAGATACATATGTAAAAACACCATCCGTTGGCCGGCGCGACCATAATATAAGGACCGCTGGGAGAATACATCATCAGCTTTTTCGTCTTCACTGACTGGTCTGTTTGAAGAAACGTGCATTCTGGTAGAAATACAGTTTTCCTTTATTATCATGGCGAGCACTAGCAAGGCGTTCAATAAGTGTGTGGATCCGTGTCCTCGTTATTTGCGATGACACACAATCTTTGCGTCTTTTGTTTGGGCAAGGAGCACGCACGCGATGTCCTTGAGGGGAAAATCTGTGTGCAACTAGCTCAACTTTTGCAGGCAGGCGTCACATGATTGGAAAGGTAGTCACGGGGTGTGTCGCGATTCTCTCTTATCACACCGCGACACAGGATCGTGGATCTGAGTGTCGCGATTTCGGTTTCATATCGCGTATCGTTACAGCCCTAGTCCCTAATGATAGCCTACTGCGCGACATGGGAGCATGCACACAAAGCGTGATTAATACTCTCACATTCCTCATAAACATTTGAAGTGCGCCTATATAGCGATTTTATTATTCATATAAAAAATAATAAAAATACCAACCAGTTTTGGTCATATTTACTATTAATTGCCCAGCTCCCCCTGTCATTGATCATTCATCTTGTGCCCTGTAATAAATAATTACTCTACTCTCTTTTATGAGATGAAGGGGGGAAAAGAAAATAGACCAAATATTCTATCTGTGTTCCTGTGGCTCAGTAGTAGATCATTGCGTTGGCAACGCAAAAGGTTTTGAGTTCAAATCCCAGGGAACACACATACTGATAAAAAAAAAATGTATAGCCTTAATGCACTGTAAGTCACTTTGGATAGAAGCATCTGCTAAATGCATAAATGGTTATCGTTGATAATTGAGTATGTCTCTATAGTACACTAAGCGTACTGAGTATATGTATGTGTATTTTGCACATTGTCTTCTGTACAGTCTGTAAATATGTACTGTCCATATGTAAATTGCTGTTGTTTTTTTTTTTTGCACTGTCTGTCCATATGTAAATTGTTGTTGTTGTTTTTTGCACTGTCTGGAGCACTGTAAATGCTCCAGTGCAGTTTTTTTGCACTGTCTGTCCATATGTAAATTGTTTGTTGTTTTTTTGCACTGTCTGTCCATAGGTAAATTGTTTGTTGTTTTTTTGCACTGTCTGTCCATATGTAAATTGTCTGTTGTTTTTCTGCACTGTCTGGAGCACGCTCATAAGAATTTGACATACTTCATGTATTTGCCCGTTCAGGCGGCTTGCGCGTGTCAGAGACGCCTGTCTGTGCTCACGCTGTTCACACAGAACAGAACACAACGCGCATGTACTGAAAGGAGTTGTCTTTCGCGCCAAAATGCTTTTTAATCGCTTACATTTTTAAACAAACAAGGCTTAAAAACGCATGCAAATGATACAATTTAGTGACCACCTGCAGTGGCCCGATCTGGTAAGTGACAAATCCGAGCGTCCTTCACGCCATCGGACAGTCTTTATTGTCAAGCCCTGGTACACCTTTAGAAAATAATCGCACAACCTAATCGATATTCTATAATTAAATAGAATATTCGAATATTCGAAAATCGTGACCCATCCCTAGTATAAGGACTTACAAGCCAAAGAAAAGGCATGGGAGGCAGTGGATTGATCATTTGATAATACACAAAGTGACAAATGAATAAATACATATTCAAATACGTCACACAAATATTACGCATGTAGCCACACTAAATAATTTGTTATAAATTAACAATAACACATTTTTTGAAAGTGTGTTTTTCGTGTGTTTGCTAATATTCCTATTAAAATGTTTACATATAGTGTTAATAAAGACATTTACGATGCATGTTGAAGATGTTAGCTTGGAGATTGCTTGTAAATCTGCTGTTTATGAGTATGTTTATCAGATATTGCTTCATTATTAAAGAAGCGTTCGTCAGCAGGCATTATGAAGAGGTTTGCTAATAAATGTTAAATGTTGAATAAAGATGCAAAACATGTCAACATTGTAGATGTAATCTTTTGACCAAAACTTCAAAGGCATGTAATTCTATAATTAATGTGTTTTCTTTACAAAGTACTAGTCATTTTGTGTTGGCAGATGGTACGTAATTTTTAATGGTTTTCTTTTGTATTGAAATACAAAAAGTACAATCTGCCCAATCAGTACAACTTTTTACAATCTGTAAATAACAATCAATACAAACAAACATAAAGAACAACAGCTTACAGTATATGTGCAAAAATAAATTTCTGGTTACAAATACAAACCTTTAAAATATTGACCATATTCAATATAAACACAATGTATAAAATAACTATAACATTTCTGCTATGGCAGGGCTCTAGACTAACTTTTTGCAACTTTTTTTCTTAGGTGCACCAGCACAAAAGTTAGGTGCACCCACATTTTCGTATAGGCAATGTTGACTAGTAAACGATTAACTAACAGTCTAGTCAACATAAAGTTCTTATTTGAAGCACAATTCTACAAGAAAGGTAACTTACTGAAAAAGTGTTGGTGCTTAAAGTGCTTCACTGAGCTGAGATTTAAACTTAAAACATCTCAAGATAAATTAAATAAAAATTTAACCTAAATTAAGTGTTTTAAGGGTGTCCAACTGAACATCTTATGGACTATCCTCCATTGCAGTCACATGCCCCTCGGATGGCCAACTCCTGTAGTTTGTCCTTCTTGATCTTTGGCCTTGACTAAACCAGCTGGCCACACTCTCTCTAGCATCCACATCTTCCAGACTTGCCCCCTGATTCTTATCAGATCTTCCACTGTGTCCCCCCCCCCCCTAAACCTATAAAATATCCGGCACCCCATCCCACCTCAGACTATTAAATCATTTCACTAAACATTATTTAAAAAAAAGTATTTACAGGAAAAAAAAAACTGTTCTGTCTAATTGTCTCTGTTCTCATACTGTATTTTAATGCAGCCAAATTCTCAATAAAACTGTTTTCCTTTATATTTTACTGTTTCTTTTGTCAGTCAATGGGATTAATATTAAATAGTGACTGAAACACAGCCCTTTAAGAATACATAACCAGCTCTCCCTTCCAAGAATCTAGTCTGCACAAAAATCATAATTTATAATTTTATTGAGCCGTTGTCTGATGAAATCAAATAATACACACAATATAAGACAAGGCAAAGACAATTCCTGTGCTGTGATTTCGGCTATATTTGCATATAAAGCTAGAGAAGCAGTAATATCTGTTTTAACTGAACGGCTGCTCCTCTCAGACGCTCACTGAACAGAGCAGATGCAGATAAAGGTGTGTGCGCGCTGATCTCGCGCTGCCGCAGAAGTACAAACGATCAGAGACTCACTACACTTTGTCCAAGAAGTTGCTATATTTGTCACTAGTCGCTTTTTGGGGGAAAAAATTTGCTAGGGGGGTCTGAAAATTCACTAAGTTGGCAACACTGCGCACATCTCAATTACTCACCTCTCTCTCTCTCTGACTGCAGCAGCACACGTGACGCATTTTCAGAAGCACACACACGTGCAGGAATATCTGGACCACGGCCAATCAGAGGGGGGGGGGGGGTCCGCCCTTCACTATCTCTGATTGGTTTAGACCACGATATGGGCCTAATGTGTGTAAGTTGTTGAACAACAGGGAGACTTTCAGAGTCGCGGAGACTTTTTTTTCTTTTCTCGAATGGCTGGTCGCACAGGTTGGTCGCACTCTAGAGCCCTGTATGGTCAGTTATTGTTTTTTTTTCTGTTCCGTAGCCTGGGTGCACCCAAAATCTACGTCGTATCCTTCTTCGTAATCTCCGTAGTAACAAATACAGCGTGATTGCCTTTCTTCTATCTACAATACATACTCCACATAAACAAAGATAAACATGTACAGTGTAAATAAAACAAATACAGTAATATAAACTATTCTAATAATAAATCAAGACCAATTGTATTTAAAATTAGATTCGAATTTACCCATTCTGTACAGAAGACGCTGTTCAGCCGCACGCTGCAAACGCTACCGGTGTGAAAGGGCAATGGGCGCGCGCTGCTCCTGCTCTGCATACGCACCGCTTCTGCGTCGCTCACGCTTGCAGTGTGAAACGGGCGTGAGAGAACAATTAATAATCCTTTCATCATTTTATTTGAGACAACCATTGTCAAATAGACGCAAAGCTATCCACTACCCGTCTTCTCCTTCTTCTTCTGTGATTTGCGGCAGCAGACTCTTCAAATGCGCATTACTGCCCCCTTCAGTTCACTACTACCCGTCCACTTTTTAACTCAAAGAAATTGACAGAAATGACGATTGTACTATAGTGTAGCCTACTTCTAAAATAATAATAATAAATATAAACATTTAAGGAATATAATTTCCCCCTCATTTTTATTTTGTAAATCTCTGTTGTGCAGCCCTTTACAAAAAGCATAAAAGGATATAAGTTATTTTAATTTGATTACATTTTAAAGCATTGATTAAATTGTTAAAGCTTTATGCATTAATTTCATTACCACCATTTTTGATAGTATATTTGTATTATGTCATAAAAATACAGAATCCAGAAAAATTAAGTCAAACCAGAATTTATGAATTCTTATGAATTATTAATGATGAATATAAGTTGTTAAACTAATATATAATCAATGATGAAATCTACTTGAATGTTTTTGATGAATTAAAGTTGAATGAACACATGCTTTGTCAACCAAAAAAACCCTGTTTTGATTGTTTAATACCGTATACCATGAAACCGTGATATTTTCTGAGACGATTATCATACCGTCAACATCTATATAGTGTAATAGAAATGCCTTATAAATAAAGAACCAGGCATTTATAGCTGTATTTATAAACTGCTTACTAATAACTCTTAATGTTGGGACAATGCTTTATAAAGGATGAACTGACTATTTAATAAAGCTTACCAAATTATGCAGTCAGTGTCCTATAAATGAACTGGTTCTATGACTTTTTTTGTCCCTAAAACTGATAAGGCCTAATACATTTCTTAAGCTGTAATGCAGAAAAACACCAACCAAAAATGACTGATTATTTTTTTCTGGTGATTAAAGATATGTTTAAAAGTCTCTCTCTCTCTCTCTCCCTCTCTCCCTCTCTCATCAACTGACAGCCCCAACCCCCACCCACTCCACTCACTTGACACCAAACACACAGGGCCAGTCATAGAAGAGAGAAGAGTGTGATAGTTTTTTAATTTTCTCTCATCCATAGAGTTTTGGAAAGTCATGAAACTAACCATACTTCCTCAGAATGAATTTTTTCCTGCATGTAAATAGTTTTGAAGTTTTTGGAGAGACTAAAATATAAGATATTTCTGCTATCTTTTTTTTCTCTCACTTTAATATACCACTATTTAAACACCGTTCAAGCTATCCGCAAGCCGTTTGCAATTTAGCATCTTCAGTGTCTTGGCATCATGTTGACAAAGTTTGGTGTGAACTACTTGTTTCTTCTTGGAGGAGTATGAATTAGTTTGCAGCTTGATTATTCCAGAAATTGACATTAAAATAAAAATAGCCGGCTTCCTGTTGGTCGTAGCTAATGAGTGTAAATTAGAAAGTTGTCCGGCTTGATGCGAACAATATATGTACTAAGTTTGGTGACTGTAGCTAAAATTAACCCCGCATGTTTTGACAAAAGGTGGCGCTATAGAGTGCCTCCTCCACGCCCGTTTATGAGCTTTTGCCAGTGTCTATCTATAATTAATACTGATGTGTGTGTTGAGTTTTATGAAATTCTAAACATCTTAAGTACCTCAAAATCACCAGAAGATATATTGAGGTTTGACACGTTGCCATGGCAACAATATTTTAGATATCAATATTCCCTTGACAGTTTCACATCGGCCGTTTTTTGACATTATTCTGATGAAGTTTGAAGCAAATTGGGTAAAAGTAAGATGGTGAATTCAAAGCATTTTGAAAATGACACACTTCCTGCTGCCAGTTGGTGGCGCTATAACTTTGCCTCATAATTGTCACATCGATGCGATCGGCTTCATACACCAAACAAACCACTGAAGTCTGATCAAAATCAGACAATGTATGTGGACTTTATTAGACACTTCCTGTATCTCAATTCTCGCCATAACTTCATCGCCTTGCCACGGGCAAACCGTTCGAGATATCAAAAATCCCTCCGCAATTTAGCATCCCCAATGTCTTGATCACGTTAACCGGGTTTGGGGCTCGTCTGTTGAAAATCCTGGGAGGAGTATTTCAAATTCCAGACCATGTGCTTTTTAAACAGCCCTGAATAGCCGACTTCCTGTTGGGCGGAGCCCATGACATGCGGTGCAAAAGTTGTTCGGCTCGATGAGATCTATATGTGTACCGATTTTCATATTAATACGTGCAAGTATGTGTGAGCTACACCAAGTTTTCTGATGGTTTTCCAGGGGGCGCCGTAGAGCCTCTGTGCCACGCCCGGGTCCCAGCCTCAGCGGCATCCTAACTGCCGCGGGTTCCAATGTGTGTGCAAATTTTCAAGAGTTTTTGACCATGTTAAGCCCCCCCAAAAATGCCCGGATAGTCAAAAAAAAAAAAGAATCCTAATGAAAACAATAGGGCCCTGCGCCTTTCTGGCTTGGGCCCTAATAAACAGAGCAGATTCAATAGGGTCCTCGCACCATCGGTGCTCGATCCCTAATAAACGGAGCAAGAACAATAGGGTCCTCGCACCATCGGTGCTCGGTCCCTAATAATAAACGGAGCAAAAACAATAGGGTCCTCGCACCATTGGTGCTCGGTCCCTAATAATAAACGGAGCAGATTCAATAGGGTCCTCGCACCATCGGTGCTGGGTCCCTAATAATAAACGGAGCAGATTCAATAGGGTCCTCGCACCATCGGTGCTCGGCCCCTAATAAACAAAGCAGATTCAATAGGTTCCTCGCACCATCGGTGCTCGGTCCCTAATAGGGCTGTAACGATACACCAAACCCACGATTCGGTTCGTATCACGATTTTTTCGTGGGGGGTAAAAAAAAAAAAAAAAGATTTTTAAAACAATAGTTTTTATTAAATAACATTTGAAAAATCTTTATGAATTGAACACCAAAGAACAAGATTATGCAAATTATTAACAATATAAATAGCCATATATAAAATAAATAAATAGCCAAAGCTATAACACTTCTGTTTTCTTTGTAACAAAATACTGTTGAAAAACAAACAGAACTAAACTCCATTGTGGAGATGATTCGAGCATGTTAAAAATTCTTCTTCAATCAAGTTCCCCTTCATGGGAACTTCGAACTGCGTCCCCTAGGGGTCGTTATGGGGGAATGCCTTCAGCGTGACTCGTGTCTGAAGATACATATGTAAAAACACCATCCGTTGGCCGGCGCGACCATAATATAAGGACCGCTGGGAGAATACATCATCAGCTTTTTCGTCTTCACTGACTGGTCTGTTTGAAGAAACGTGCATTCTGGTAGAAATACAGTTTTCCTTTATTATCATGGCGAGCACTAGCAAGGCGTTCAATAAGTGTGTGGATCCGTGTCCTCGTTATTTGCGATGACACACAATCTTTGCGTCTTTTGTTTGGGCAAGGAGCACGCACGCGATGTCCTTGAGGGGAAAATCTGTGTGCAACTAGCTCAACTTTTGCAGGCAGGCGTCACATGATTGGAAAGGTAGTCACGGGGTGTGTCGCGATTCTCTCTTATCACACCGCGACACAGGATCGTGGATCTGAGTGTCGCGATTTCGGTTTCATATCGCGTATCGTTACAGCCCTAGTCCCTAATGATAGCCTACTGCGCGACATGGGAGCATGCACACAAAGCGTGATTAATACTCTCACATTCCTCATAAACATTTGAAGTGCGCCTATATAGCGATTTTATTATTCATATAAAAAATAATAAAAATACCAACCAGTTTTGGTCATATTTACTATTAATTGCCCAGCTCCCCCTGTCATTGATCATTCATCTTGTGCCCTGTAATAAATAATTACTCTACTCTCTTTTATGAGATGAAGGGGGGAAAAGAAAATAGACCAAATATTCTATCTGTGTTCCTGTGGCTCAGTAGTAGATCATTGCGTTGGCAACGCAAAAGGTTTTGAGTTCAAATCCCAGGGAACACACATACTGATAAAAAAAAAATGTATAGCCTTAATGCACTGTAAGTCACTTTGGATAGAAGCATCTGCTAAATGCATAAATGGTTATCGTTGATAATTGAGTATGTCTCTATAGTACACTAAGCGTACTGAGTATATGTATGTGTATTTTGCACATTGTCTTCTGTACAGTCTGTAAATATGTACTGTCCATATGTAAATTGCTGTTGTTTTTTTTTTTTGCACTGTCTGTCCATATGTAAATTGTTGTTGTTTTTTTTTGCACTGTCTGGAGCACTGTAAATGCTCCAGTGCAGTTTTTTTGCACTGTCTGTCCATATGTAAATTGTTTGTTGTTTTTTTGCACTGTCTGTCCATAGGTAAATTGTTTGTTGTTTTTTTGCACTGTCTGTCCATATGTAAATTGTCTGTTGTTTTTCTGCACTGTCTGGAGCACGCTCATAAGAATTTCACTCACCAAGGCACTTGTGCTGTGGTGATGTGACAATAAAAGTGATTTGATTTGATTTGATTTGAAATGTAAATGTAAATATATTGGCCAAAAAAATTATATATTGGCCATCGATTGCTAGGAAAACCCCTATCGGTCGACCTCTAATGCTGACACTTAAATTAATTGTTTTGCCACTTTTGCACTTGTTATTAATGTATTTAGAATGCAAAGGGCTATTTATTTATTTGTATTTGTGTTGATTTGTTATGCATGTTATGTATCTTTATTAAAAACAAGTTTTGTAATAACCAATTGTTCCAGACCTTTGACACTGATGACAATTCAGATTTGGACCTTTGAATGTAGACTTTGAGAACCCCTGTCTTAGGACATAACACAGCCCAAACCCACACATGCATAAACCCAGACATACACAATACAGACCATGATCTCTGGTGAAGGTACAAGGATGCCAATTGTGTTGCTAACTGCATTGAATTGCTTGAGAGTGGGCAGGCAGAGTGCTTGATGTTTATCTTGTATTGCAGGACTCAAACTGGGTCTGAAGTGGACGCTTTCTCAGAGCGCTCACTCTATCCTACTGTACTGAGCCCAGATGACTTGCCTTGCATACCTGCCAGCCAAGTGGATGCGCATCAAGATGCATTTAAAGGTGAGGTGCACGATCTCAAGTAACTCCTTGACCACATATGCAATTACACTCAAACATAACAGTAACATTTTTTAACAATCATGCCATGGGCCCACTTATGATATTATAAATATGTGAAAGGGTTAATAATTGATTTCCAGCTGTTGAAATATTAAAGTCATGGTTGACCGCTTTAGTTTGTAATCTACAGCTACAAACTTTTGCTGTAGTCCATTTAGAAATGTTAAATACACAAGTACAACAGTGATTGATTTGATTTATTTTGAAAAGTTTATTTTGAGTTTTTTTTTTTACTAAGAATAAATCTAAATACTGTAAGATTAAAATATATTACTGTACTCGGTCACTGTCACAAATGTGACCCTTGACCACAAAACCAGTCTTAAGTCACGGGTATATTTGTAGTAATAACCAAAAATACATTGCATGGGTCAAAATTATAGATTTTTATTTAATGCCAAAAATCATTAGGATATTAAGTAAAGATCATGTTCCATGAGGATATTTATAAAATTTCTTATTTAAGAGGGTGAGGGCGAGGGTGATTTTATTTAATAAAAAAAAATATATATATATATATATATATATATATATTTTGCACCCTCAGATTCTAGATATTCCAATAGTTGTATCTCGGCCAAATATTGTCAGATTCTAACAAACCATACATCAATGGAAAGCTTATTTATTCAGCTATGTATTCAGATTTTTGTTTTATGCAAGATGTTATTCTACTACTACATCACATGGTAGTCATTTCTATCAATGTTAAGACACAAGTCACATAAGCTTATTTCTCGAACAGCTGTAACCGAGCACATTAATTTCTATGTTGCAAGACCAAAAATTTCATCTAGTTTGAACAGGTTATTTTAAGTAAAGGTACACCTTGGAGGGTACTCTTATATTTGAGTTTTGTCTTGTTATATTGTTAATATTCTCATGAAAGTCCTGTCCTAGTAAGTGAGGACTACATCATCGAAAGATAACATAACTCTGAAGATTCACCAGCAATGATGTGCTAGTCTTGTTCTCAATAGCAGTGCAGGAAATAGCAGTGCCACAGTTTATATGAAAAACTATGTAACACTAATTAACATCCTCCTAGAAAATTGCTTCAGTGGGTCCTTCAGCTAAAAATAAACCACTGACCATACATTATACCATGATGTCAATGTCAATTTTTGGCTGGAAGCAAACAAAAATATTTGTAATATAATATTTAGTATCTTTAAATGCAAATGAGCTGATGCACCCTTTCCAGAAAAGGGCTGTGCCTTTACAACTCATGCCTTGGTTACTATGGCAACAATGAACAAAGCATTGCTTGTTTTTGATTAGCATCTCTATTGCCCTCATGTGACATTAAAAAATAATGTTTAAAAATTAAGCAGTTTGGGTGTTTGAGGTAGTTCAGAAACAGTGTTTACTGGTATAGAGAATAACTATCTTTAATTTAAAAAAGCATGATGGGACCCCTTTCAAATTTAATGTATTAAAAATGTTTCCTTTTTTCACTATATAGACACAAAAAGGCATGGTGGGAAAAATGCTGAAGTGGCTGTCGTTGATGAAGAGGCCATTTTGAGTTTGTTGGAAAACAGTCAAACCTTCCTCCCTCATTCTCAGGGACCCAACCAATCAGCAATACTTGGTACTGAAATGATCATAACTAATATATCCTGTAAAACTCTTACATTTTCCCTAGATTGTTTCCACACTACAATTTGTTTTCCTTAATCAGTATAAAATATAAAGATAATTTTTTTCAGAGATTCAAATATATTTACCCAGAATTTTTTTTAAAAATCTATAATCAGTATTTTTTTATATAACATTCACTAGATTTATGGTAAAAAAAATGGGAGTAGAAAAAAGTGAATTTCAAAATACATTATCTTAAATCTATATTAATTGTAACGATAGGCGTATTCGTATTGAACCGTGAATGAGGCTTTCGGTTCGGTACACATTACAAACCGAACGGTTCATTGGACTAATCCGATTATGTTTGGAAAATAAAAGAGCTTAAAGTGTGTGAAATATCAGTGCCACTGTGCTCAACAATGCAGCTTGCTCCAAAGCGTCCGCTTCATACAGCGCTGCAGAGGTGCGGCTCATTGTTGCAGGAGTCACTGCACTGATCACGTGATGAGAGGCGCATTTAATGCATGCAGAGAATATTGAAAGCCAAATAGTTTAGAATTCGTGTGCTTTTCACTGCCGAATCAATATTAAAACGCCGTTTTCATAACGCCGCCAGGAGTTAAATAAACGCTGGTAGGCGATAAGTTAACGGCAGATGCCACAACGCGTTAAAATAATGCCACACAATACTCGATTTAAGGACTGGATAGATAAGGGGATAACAGTTTTATGTAATTTAATAGAAGATAATATACTAGCCAGCTTTGAAGTACTTAAATAGAAACATTCATTAGAAACACAAGACTTCTATAGATACTTGCAGATGCAACATTTTGTTAATATAAAGATTAAGAATATGGAAGAATATATTAAGATATATAAGAATTGTTTAGAAAAGCATATAAATCGGATTTACACAGTAGAATTGTTTAATGCATATACAAATGTTTGTTAAACCTTAAAACACACTCAACTTCTTATATCAAAACAAAATTGGAGAAGGAAGGAGGGATAATTATAACAGAGGAGGAATGGATTATAATGTGGAGGTATCAATGGAAATGTTCGAAGGCACAGAAATGGAGAGAGTTTGGCTGGAAAAGCTTGATAAGGTATTTTATTACGCCTGCTCAGAAATCACACCATGGTAATAATTTGTCGGTATGTTGGAGAAAATGTGGAAACCAAAACGCAAACCATTACCATATTTTCTGGGACTGCGCCATTATTAAGGGCTACTGGATAGAAATACATACTGCCTTACAAGATATCTTTAAATGTACGATACCCTTTAAGGTAAAATCTTATTTTTTGGATACATACCCCATGAATGGTTTAAAAGAGATACATTTCTAATTACTATATTGTTGGTGGCTGTTAAAAAGAGTTTTACGAAAAAATGGTTGTCACAGGAGAGTCCTACCCTAAATGCATGGATGGAAATCACAATGGACATTTATAAAATGGAGCAAATAACAGCATCTGTAAATCATAAAATGGAACGATTTACTTTGCACTGGGAAAAATGGATCGAATATGCAACATCTCATAGATATATATATATTTTCCCCTCCCCCTTTTTTCTCCTCAATGTGTACAGAACATATGTAACGGGTGCATATATGGGCACATGCAGATATATAAATACTTGTAAAAATGAATATAGATATATGTGTGTTTAGGTATGAGTGTATTCAGATGTATAATGCGTGATGTGCATCTGATGGAAGTGTAATATTGTTTGAGGAAAGTAAATAAATAAATAATAAAAAAAATAATGCCACACACCGACCGACGTTAAGTTAACATCACACTCCACTTAAGATGCAGATTTATTGGCTCATCTACATGGACACACCTCTCATTTGTGCCTCCCCTCGCGCTGCTGGCTGCACGAGTTCTGATGACCTCTAATTCACGATTTACCAGACTCATCGTATTTCATGTTGCGCTTTAAAATGGCAAATTCTAGTAAAAAGTCTAGTTATATTAATGTAATCCGGGGCGCCTGCAGGATTTCTTTTCAAGGGTACGCACTTATCAGAATTACCCGAGTCCATCGTCCCCTTCTCCCAAAACAGACTAGTTTGCTACTGTTGTGAAAATAGTTCAGTTCTGTGTGTAATGGAAAAGTGATCATTTAGTTTTTTTTCATAAAGTTCATAATGCTTCATAAAGCATTTTATTTGTTCGGTAAATGCTTTTTTTAAGCAAGGACCAAGCAGCCAGTGGCAGCAGTGAGTTAATCATAGCCTGTGTTTGATTAATTTAGCCATATCAAATCATCACGACTGATAAAGCAGGCGAATTCTGAACTATTTGGCTTTCGATAGGAGAAGAGCCTGTTTACTCGCCGTGTCAGCACGAGCACGAAGGTACACGCGCGGCAAAGAAATTATGCGAATATTGAAGAAATGATTGCGAACAAGAGGAGTTGGTTTAAAAGTAGAAGTCAGTTTCTTAAAACCAGAGAAGGTGAAAATGCTGGTGTTCTTGTGGATGCTAGCACGGTCACCGACAGCTAGTTTAGTATTGCTTTTCTTTTTGTTTTCATTTTAAAAAGCTTATCTTTTCGGTTTACCTCACGTTAAGGCTTTCTTTTATTCATTTTTATTCTAATAAAAGGTGAATAGATGCAAGCAAAACAGACAATTATATTTTCTTGTAAAATGTGACTACAAGATCGCAAATTCAAAATGAAAGTGAAAGCATCTGAAGTCATCTGAAAACAGCTATAGGATATACCGTTGTAAGCATATGCTGAAGTAGATTCGTCTCTCTTTGTCTCTGAGAAAATAAGCGGCATCAGATGCCGAAAGCTCCGTCATTCCATTTATACTTTCATATTTTGCTTATAGTGAAATGACTGATTAAGATGTTCACCGGCATAAATTTTGCTGTGTACAAACCCCGGTACAAACGTGTGCTTGTGTAATATACATTGGCTCATCTTCATGGTTTAAAACAGAAATATTTCCAACATTGCAACGTAAACCCCCGTCTAGAAAACGTACCGAACCGTGACACCACTGCGTCGTATCGAACTGTACCTTGAATTTTGTGAACAGTTACACCCCTACTTTTAATATCTGTTACATGCTTTTCAAGTAAACCCATTTTTGGGATAGTTATACTGGAAAACACAAATATTTACAATACAAAATTATTTTGCAGTACTTTGTGTGCATATCTATATATTCACAATTTTGTTTTGCATGTGTACATATCCATAATTCGTATTTTCTTGTACATGCTCCAATTATATTTTCAAGTTTACATTTACATTTTCCACAATGTTTTAACAGACAGCAGTCAAGACCAGACTATGGTTGATCTGTTTGAATCGTTGGCTGATGATGGATTTAGAGCCGACAGGTCCAAAGCAGTGTCCCAGCAGCTGTCAGGGATTGCTAGCTGCATCTGTAACAGTGATGATGAGGAAGCTGGGCCTGAGCTGGAGAAAGAAGAGTCAGAGCTCAGTAGAATCATGTCCCAAAGATGGGACTGTGACATGCCCTCTGCTGGGAAAAGGTCACCAGATTTCCCATGAGTATTTTTTGAATTGTGTATTATATGCTTTTTAATTCTTGTTTGCATTAATTATATAGTTATTTTAACTACATTATACAGTTCTTATTATATGTTATTATATGGTTAGTCAGGTTCATTTGAGCAGAAAGCTTAACTTACTGTATACCTTAACAGGCATTTAGAATAGACCTCTTAGGAAAACACTGGCTGGTCTACAGCAGATGGTACCTGTGTGATGTTATGCCTTTCAATTATTTAAATTGATGGCGTGTTGTTTAATCATAATCGGTGTTACCTTCCTGCACAGATTATGTATGAACGAAGCAAACGATAGCTCCAGTGAAGAGCAGCATGCCTCATCTGATGAAGAGATATATTGGAAGGGAAACAGTGCTCTTCTTACTGATCTGTCCATTCCACAGTTGGATGGAGCTGCAGACGAGAATAGTGGTGAGTAGCGTTTTAATTAATTGTATCTAATGAATTAAAATTAAAAGTATGATTGCTTTTGGTGCAGTGGTGTATACATGTTGTCATGTTTCCTGTAGATTCATCACTAACAGACAAGGAATCCCAGACACGCTCATCCCTAAAAGCAACAGACAAGATCCTTGGTAGCAGAAATGTTTTTCCAAATGAAGCTGTTCATATAGAGCCACCATCTTCTGCTAAAATTGTTATTGAATACAAATGTGCTGAGCAGAAACTCAATCAAGAGGATTTAGCAGAAAGAAATTTAAAAAGTGAAGAGGCAAATGAATATTCAACTGGATTAAGAGTAAACAAAGAGGTGCCCTATATTCCACCAGTTAAACACCCAATTCCTTTTAAGACAGCAAATTTACCTAAACTCTGTGCTGAAAAAATTGGTGTGCACTCTTTGTACGCTGATGAAAACCAAGCCACTGGCCTTAATCAGTCAGATCCTGACGATTCCATTTTTGGAAACTCTAAGCTTACCCAGAGCAAAAAAAAATCTACCAGTATTATAAATGTGGAAAAGAACCATTTATCCATCCCCGAGAATCACAAGAGCTTTTTTGTATGTTACTCTGAGCTGATGAACTGCCCCACCAATACTGAAATGCAGCTCAGTCCAAATTACTGCAGAAGACCTGTGATAATTTTCGACCAGACACAAAGCCCTATGGAAGAGAGCCAAGCTTTGGGCCCTCAAGAAGGTGAGACAGGACAGGATACAAAAGAGGAAGATGTCAGCAAACTGAAAATAAGATATGAGGATTACCGAGAGAATAAAACTGATAGGACCATTGTGGCACAACAGGAGGCACACTACAAATTTTTCCCCAGCGTTATTCTGTCTAATTGCCTGTCCAGACCCATCAAGAAACAGACTGGGAGCAAGATTGGGGATAGTTGCTCTATCTTGGACCATCCTGAACAGGGAAGGTCAAGGTTAAAGTTGATAAAGAAAACCACATTGGGTCAAAAAAGGGTAAGTCCTGTGAGGACAACATCTCCTATGAAAGAGGAAGCCACAGCACTTATTTCCAACGCTCTAGGCTCCCTTAACCAGAAAGAAATGGATAAGGAGTTTGACAAGGAAACCTCAGATCAACCAATCATTGAAGGTTTGATTAAGAACTCAGTAGAGGATGAACTTGCAGATATTCCTATCAAAATATCTTGCACCAAGGTGTCCAGTTTACCAGGTAACAAATATACCTTGCGGGCAAAAAGGAAAATGAGTTACGATGGAGATCAGGCAAGTTCTGGTTCTTCCAAACGAGCTTTGGTGCAACATGAAGGCCTTAAAGGCAAAGATCATGTCTTCGGCCAAAAAAAGAGGAAACTGACTAAAAAAGAGCCTCCAATCATCATTAAATATATTATTATTAACCGATTTAAAGGGCAGAAAAACATGTTGGTGAAGATTTCTAAAATTAACGCTGAAGAAACTTGCACAGTTCTAACACCAGAAAAGCTTGCCGAATACAAAAAGCTCGCTCCTCTCAAAGAGTTCTGGCCCAAAGTGCCAGAGTCTACAGCAGTAAAGAACCCGCTACTTGAGCCAAAAGTAAATAAATGTCCCAAACGAAAGGATAAGGTGAACCCAATGTCAAAGCGGGCCGGCAAGTCTCCAAAATCTAGGTGTTCACGAGCTGGTCAGACTAGGAGGGCGAAGCATGCAAAAGCACTGATAACTTTACCTAAATTACCCCCTCCATGGCCTTGTTATAATGAGTTCACTGATGACTGCTGTACAGAGTATTCTGATGTGATGGTGGAGTTGGGTTACTTGTCAGAAAGAGCCTCCAGTCCTACTGATTCAACCCCACCTAGATGTTGGTCTCCTACTGAGCCCTTACTGGGATCAAATTCAAATCTAATAAACCCACATAATGATCCATGCCTAGGTTCGTCCTATCAAGTACTAGCTCCAAAACCATACCAAAGAGGTCTTTGGGATAGAAGCAGAACAGCGAGGTCTAAAAAGATGTCTGCTACCAGCCCAAAAAGACAAGCTAATACTACAACAAAGTCAGTGAACAAAGATTCAGTGACAGCTGTGGATTCACAGAGGAAAGGTATCCGAGCAGCTTCAAAGAGACAAAAGAAACGTTGTGAATGTATTAAAGGAATTGTTCTCGAAGATGACACCTCTACCTCTCAGAAAGACAGGATGCTGAACGAGAAGCAAGTCCATAGAAAAAAGCAGGTCCAAGGTTTGGAGAGTGATAATTCACAGGCTCCACATTCAGTTAACAATGCACCTATTACTTCCTCACCTGATGACTTAACTCCTTATCAACATCCCAGTTCTCTAAAAAGCAGTCAAGAGGACTTTTCTATCAGTTGTTCAGGCTCTCAAACAGAGGTCACCAGCACTGGAAAAAAATCTAATCAAGATGTTGTTTTTGTCTTTAATACCATTGCCTCAAATGACTCCCAAAAAGACTCCCAGATTGTCCTCAATCCCTGTATTGAAAAATCTCTAAATCATATGCTTTCCCCATCCACCAAGACGGTAGGACATCCATGTTCCGTCATCACATACAGCAGTTCTAATTCAATATCACAAAATATGAGTCAAGATGGGACTATCACAAAGAATCTATATCAATTCAAATCAGAAGTCTCTGGCCATGAAGAGAATCCCAGAGCTGTACAGCATTTGCAGTCAATCAGAAAAACAACCATAAGATCAAGAAGGCTGCAAACAAATAAGAAGGATACCATAACTTTATTGGAGTCTGTCGATTGTAGATCCTTCCCTATGCCCTCTGCTAAGAGTGCAATTAAAGCTGGATTTCACACAGGTCTTACGTTGCTCTCAGACTCTAAAATTGATGAAATGCGTGTTCCTAAGTTGCCTTCTGGGCTCGCTGCGTTGAAGGAAATTCTCCAGAAGAGGCAACTCAAGTCAGGACAGGAACCACATGAAAGCGATCATATGACTGAGGATATGTCTTCTATCTGTCAACCTACAGATATTCCCAAAACAGCCAAATCTAAAACAGCCCATTCATCAACATCAAGAAAACCAAGGGGTGCAAGAACTAAAGTGCCAAAAAAATTACAGTTCAAAATCATAAGTAATAAAATGAAACGGGATGATTTGAGAATTGACCATCTTTCATCAGATGAGAGTCCTGTGTTTTTCTCTGACCCTAGCTTTGACAGCTGTTGCTCCATTGAAGATAGCTTGTCCCCAGAGCTCCCAGACAATTACAGCTTTGATATTAATGCGATTGGGCAAACAGAGTTCTCTAGTCTCTATTCTGGTAACCAGTTTGTGTTAACTGATAGGAATTTTCCTCAGACGTTTCTCAGTGATGTCAGTCAGGAGGCAATCACTGCCCTTGTTGAGTTAGGCGACAGGACACAAAAGGTGTTTAATGTTGATGATGAGAGCAGCAAGCATGAACAGAACTGGCATAAGTCTGGGGCTCTTAGTCCAGAACTCTTTGATAAGTCATTTTGTGAAAATGGCAAAGTTTATCCCCATAAGGTATCTCTTGATTCAGAAAAGATCTTTGGCAAAGATTGGGGGGGCTCTTTAGGTAAAATCCATGGCCTCAGCCACTTTCAGGACTTTCACTGTGAAAAGAAAGATGTGTTGCTTGACCCAGAGCCCTTTTCCCCCCTTACTTCTGCTTCTTTTGCTTATAGTGGTGTTTCCCAAAGTAGTGATCCTCTAGATGGCAGTTCAGCAACACCAAGCAGTTCCCCACAGTCCATCAACTCGCTGTCCCAGCTGAAAAATGGAGGTCAGAGTTCAAAGAGTGGGGGAACTCACATTCTTAAACCTCTCATGTCTCCACCTACTCGGGAAGAAGTCTTAGCTACTCTCATGGATCTGGAACTCTCAGAAGCTACCTACCAGGAACCATTCTGCAGTGACCCATCAGATGCACCCTTGAAGCCAAGGTAACATTTATAATGGATCACCCGCACAGGTTTTGTTTTTGTATATTCGTTTACTGTTAAGTTACAGTTTTGTTATGTTTTGTTTTTCCGCAGGGAGGTTGGTGGTCGGAAGTTGATTTTGGAAACCACGTTGGCGAATGAACTAGTTGAATTTAATGGAGACTTATCTCAAAACGGCTTACAATTTTGGAAAATTTCATTTTTTGCAATGACAAATCAAGCCTCCGCACCAAACAATGGGTGTAAATCCTCTATACTGACCAAGGACCAAAGCCCATTTTCTAGCATTGATCAAAAAATTATTATGCTTCCCTGCAAGTGTGCCCCAAATCGAGAACAGGTGCAGCTCTGGCTGCAAGCCAAAAAACAGTATGAGTGCCTTCAGAGTGATAGGAAACAAGTGGGTGGCCAGACAACTGTGAAACTTGGTACATATGACAGGACCTCACCTCAAGATGAGGACTCTAATTTACCTTCCTCAGAGAATCATGATAAAAGGTGGAAGAAAAAAGATGAAAAGGCTTCAGAGTTGCAGAGTATCAGTAGGAATGGCTTAAGTTTACCACTCCATATTTCACCAGTTAAAGCAGCTTCATCTAACAGTAGCCCTAAGAGTACGAAATGCATCTTGGACAATGGCTGTCAGATCACTTCTCCAAATTCTCCTGATCTTTCTACATTGCAACAGAGGCCTGCTGAGATTAAACATGATGAGGACATGGAGGATTTGACTGTATTACAATCCCCCAGTGTGGACCAGTCTCAAAATCTCAATGACACATCACTTGACCGTGTACAGCCAAAGGACCTCTTGAGTCCATCAGTTTTTCCTGTGAAACACCTAGATTCTGATGTCAAATGCTCTTACCTGCTCCATAGCACACCTGTCCACTCGAGAAGCTACATTGATGACGATGGGTCTAGCTGCAGTCCAATAAGAAATGAAGGTATAGTTGTATGTTTTTTCTTGAAAGCTTGAATGTTTTAACCAAGTTGTTCAGCTCTGTTATCTATAATTGGTTCCCAAACATGTTCAGACTGGAACATTTGTGTTGATGGGGTTGACACGGCTTGGCAATAAACAATATCATATCGAGATAATTATAACATTTGTCAATGATGATGATTAAGCTGTGGATATTTTACTCAATTGGGATTAATATAGCAGTCTATAACAGCAGAAATAAATGAGACAACAGCCAGTTAGTGCGTTTCGCTAATAAGGCTGCGTGTTCTGCTTTTTTTGTGTGAAAGAATGGCATAGTTTTGTCTGTTACACAACCAAGGACATGAACACATGAATTTTATTACCATATCTACTTCGATAGTCACTTTTCTGTTTCATTTGAGAAAAGCTACCGTCAAATACACAGTGAAACTCAAAAGATCTTCATGGCAAACCGCCAAAATAAGTTTGGTTTAATTGAAAGAAATTGACAAATATTACTATTGTACTATTACAATTATAGTTGTAAAACAATTATATTTTCTTCTACTGATAAGATCAAGATAATTGTGAATCAGTCATTCTTGTCTTATGCAGTCATGCTTGCTAGACTTTATTTATTTCCAAAAAAGATGACTACTAAGCTTTTACATTTATCTATAATATCTATATTATTAAATAATATAATATAATATCTATATTATAAAAAAAAACTTACTATGTGTGCTGTTACGCTAACCGAGACTTGTCATTGCACTTGCATATTGTTGCTCTTTTGTTGGTTTTGATTGCTTCTATTGTCTTCATTTGTAAGTCGCTTTGGATAAAAGCATCTGTAAAATGTAAATGTTATCATCTTATTGCAATATTCTTTTGGATCTGTTTTTGTACAAACATAGATCTCAGATCACAGCGACTACATCAGAAGGTTAACAAAAACAAAGATGCTTTACGGAGAGTTTTGCTTACCACACAAATTAAGGTAAGATTAATTTATTCAGAAGAAAGTTAATGAATTTATGAATCTCCTGACGTTTCAATCTTATCCTTGTTTAGTATTGTATAGGGTTTTTATAGCAAATGCATTATATCCCGTACAGAATCAGCTTACCACTATGAATGTTCAGAAAAGAGAAAACTCCCAGATTGAGGGACCATCAATCTGTAATTCATATGGCTTTAAAGTCAATATGCAGAACTTGCAGGAGGCCAAAGCATTGCATGAGGTAGGATCTTTTGACTGTTTTAGTAAGAACTGCTATAATTAAACTGAGTGATTTAATCAAAATTACAGTGTTAACAAAGGGGGCGAAAGCTGTCGTCATGTCACATGGTTAGAAACTCAAGTTTATTTTTATGGTATTTCAACTGATCTCATCTTACGTTTTTATCTCTCTTCTATAGGTACAGCACCTCACAATGATAAGTATGGAGCTTCATGCAAGGACTCGTCGTGACCTTGAGCCTGACCCTGAATTTGACCCGATTTGTGCTTTGTTCTACTGCCTCAGCTCTGATGTCCCTCTCCCAAATTGTGAAACTACCCAGATGACAGGTGCCATTGTCATTGATAAAGATTGTTGTTCTTCATCTCAAGGTGAGATTGGTGTTGCGTTTGTTTATTACTGATGTGTGTACCAATTGGAAAAAAAAGCTCCCAACTATAAATCAACTTAATGTTGATCAGGGATGTGTTTCCCATACAACATAACTCGCTGATTTAACCACCGTAGTATGATGGATTGTAGTGGAAATGAACTAGCTAGTCACAACTGTTTCCCAAACAATGTAGCATCTCTAATGTTTGAACCACATTAGTTCAAGGGCCATTGTTAATGACATGACATGCATGTGGTAGAGTAATATCTTGTGCTAAGTAATTGATTTGAGATCTCCGAGATGCTGCTGTGTTGATCATGGCACCTGATGACTAATTTACTAAGAATGTTTTTGTTACCTGACATTTTGCTTTATTTAATGTTTAATTCATCACAGGTTCCCTCGTACGTCATACTGCGGGGTTCCCTCCATGCGAATTATGCACATGCAATGTGCACTCTTTAAAAACACTGCTTATTGACGCTGCACTAAAATGTTTAAATTCCAATTTGTATTTAAATAGAATGGAAGATATAGATTGTACTGCATGCTAGCTTGCTTATTGTGCCTAAGAGCATAATTTATTTAAGTACATATGTCTTAATAACAAGTACTAGTGCTCTTCTAACCTGTTCCAGCCACATACGTTTGTGAATTTTTGTTTGAACTATGGTTTCGGGAGACACCGAATGTTGGTAATGACGAAACTTGTGACCATAGTTGGCTAACGATGCTTTTGGGAAACAATGTTGATGTTGAATAGATAGTTCACCAAAAAAAAGAAAATTGTGCCATGTAATTGACACAACTTTAGTTTTTGGGTGAAATATCCATTTAATCTGTCCAGCAAACGAACCGAACTCGGTCACGTGACACTGTTATACACCGTGCAGAACGATACAGTGAATAAAATAGTTGAATTCGTCGCAGAATCAATAACATCTGTCAAATCGTGTGCGAAGCATTCATTTGATGACAATTAATGAGGAATTTTCTTCTTTTGACATAAAATAAGTAATTGTAAGATTTTAAGACCGTATACTTAAGAGTATTGCCTATGTGTGCAGTGGTTCTGTTATTTTGGAGTAAATGCATTTTGCTGAAGTCAACAGGTTTTACTTATAGACCTACCAATCTCTGTATAGTAATAGAAATGTCAGCATACTCGCCTGTAATTTTGGCTCCGAGTCTCAAGTGAAAATGGTCATTCCCCCCACACACACACACACAACAGTGGATAACTCCCTATTTCTTTCAAATATTCACAAATCTGTCTAAATTTGTGTTAGTGAGCACTTCTCCTTTTCCGAGATAATCTATCCACCTCACGGGTGTGGCATATCAAGATGCTGATTAGACAGCATGATTATTGCACAGGTGAAGTCCCTCCAGGATTTTGCGATTCTGCGATCGCTGAATTTATCGCAAAGTCAAGCAAACTCCGCAATTTTCGCAAGGGCTTGCAAATATTTGTAATTGCCGCAAATTTTTCACAGATTTTGGGCTTAAACGCATCCCGTGATGTCATCACAACGCATTCAGTCAAAGAAAGGTTGTTTCTCATTTTGAAAAATGGAATGAACAGCCTGCGTTCTCATCATACCTGATTTAAAAGAGCTATATTGGATAAAACGAACCGAAAGCGGAACGAATACGTGCTAACATTACTCGTTTGGGCTTCACAGCGCAGACCGATTATCTGCTTGGGCCAGAGCCACGGGCTGCTCTCGTTCACGTGACACCGTTATGCACAGCACAGAACGATACAGTGAAGAAAATAGTCGAATTCATCGCAGAATCAATAACATCTGTCAAATCTTGTGAGAAGCATTCAAGTTCAGCGCATAATTCTGTTAAAGCTACAGATATCAGAACAAACACCACTGATGTGGAAACCAGGAAAAACATTGTTCAATAAACACAAATCTCCAACATTCACCATGGATTTAACATGGCTACAGGAACAACATGTGGCAGAAATGGTCTAATGTTTTCGAGTATTTTTAAATGCTTCACACAACTTTTCCCAACACTTCAAAGCTTTAAGTATTAGCCTACCGAATTTGAAAGTTATTTTTATTGTGATATATTTGTTCATCCTTCATAGGTTGCCTCCATTTATAAAAACTAAAAGTTTCATAATGTAGGAAAGCAAACACTTATTTAAAAATAAAAAGGACATTAAATTACCACTATATGGCTGCAGAGGCTTATTAGCCATTTCCACTCCATACTACATACTACTCCATATACATATTATATTATATCTACTTATCAAATTATATTTAGATATTATGGATGAGAGTAATACAAGTTAATTTTGTCTGCATCTGAACTACTCAGACAGCACAAGTAAATATGTAAGACGTCTACTAAAGATCTGGGAAGCATCTGCCTTTTAATCTGATAAACATCTCAGAAGCAGTTTTACATGCATTCTAATAAATGTCTATTTGACATCTGACAGGAAACGTCTTAGAGACATATTGGAGATGAGCAAACACCCTAAAAATATGTCTTGTATATGTAAATGCAGACATCACAAGACATCTCCGAGATGTATATGTGCTATTAGGCTTTACTAGGTGCTTTACTGTCAGGTGCTGGTGGCACCTTCTGTAGAACTTAATGGCACTAAATGTTAGTATGGAGCCCTACAATGGTTCTCGAATTCAGAAAAGTCATAACAATGTTAGAAGAATGTTGTCCATGGTATATTTTCACTGCAAAACAATAAGAATTGCCGCAAATATCTCCGCAAATTAGAAAAATCAGTCATTTTAGGCTGCAAAAATCTGAAAAAAGTCCTGCAGGGACTGCACAGGTGTGCCTTAGGCTGGCTACAATAAAAGGCCATTCTAAAATGTGCAGTTTTTACTGTATTGGTTAGGTCCGAAAACCAGTCAGAATCTGGTGTGACCACCATTTGCCTCATGCAGTGCAACACATCTCCTTCGCATAGAGTTGATCAGGTTGGTGATTGTGGCCTGTGGAAAGTTGCTGGATATTGGCAGGAACTGGAACACTCTTTCGTATACGCTGATCCAGAGCATCCCACACATGCTCAATGGGTGACATGTCCAGTGAGTATAATGCCATGCAAGAACTGAGATGTTTTCAGCTTCCAGGAATTGTGTACAGATCCTTGCAGCATGGGGCCGTGCATTATCATCCTGCAACATGAGGTGATGGTCGTGGATGAATGGCACAACAATGGCCCTCAGGATCTCATCACTGTATCTCTGTGCGTTCAAAATGCCATCAATAAAATGCACCTGTGTTCCTTGTCCATAACATATGCCTGCCCATACCATAACCCCACCGCCACCATGGGCCACTCGATCCACAATGTTGACATCAGCAAACCGATCACCCGCACGATGCCATACGCGTGTATGTCTGCCATCTGCCCTGTACAGTGAAAACTGGGATTCATCCGTGAAGAGAACACCTCTCCAAAGTGCCAGACAACATCGAATGTGAGCATTTGCCAACTCAAGTCGGTTACGATGACGAACTGCAGTCAGGTCGAGACCCCGATGAGGATGACGAGCATGCAGATGAGCTTCCCTGAGACTGTTTCTGACAGTTTGTGCAGAAATTCTTTGGTTATGCAAACCGATTGTTGCAGCAGCTGCTCGGGTGGCTGGTCTCAGACGATCTTGGAGGTGAAGATCCTGGATGTGGAAGTCCTGGGCTGTTGTGGTTACACGTGGCCTATGGTTGTGAGGTCGGTTCTCTGAAACGCCTTTGGAGACGGCTTATGGTATAGAAATGAACATTCAATTCACAGGCAACAGCTCTGGTGGACATTCCTGCAGTCAGCATGTCAATTGCACGCTCCCTCAAAACTTGCGACATCTGTGGCATTGTGCTGTGTGATAAAACTGCACATTTTAGAGTGGCGTTTTATTGTGGCCAGCCTATGGCACACCTATGCAATAATCATGCGGTCCAATCAGCATCTTGATATGCCACACCTGTGAGGTGGATGGATTATCTCGGCAAAGGAAAAGTGCTCACTAAGACAGATTTAGACAGATTTGTGAATAATATTTGAGAGAAATAGGCCTTTTGTGTACATAAAAAGTCTTAGATCTTGAGTTCAGCTCATGAAAAATGGGGGCAAAAACAAAAATGTTGCATTTATAATTTTGTTCAGAGTGTGTGTATTAGAGGGTGACACGGGAGTGAATTCTCAAACCTCTCCCGTCCCACTCCCACAAAAATTAATCTCTTCCCGTCCCAATCCCACGAAAAAACTGGGGGAAAATCCCGTCCCGTTCCACTCCCGGAAGAATGACTCCCACTCCCGTGTTGTTGTTTTTTTTTAATCTGTCAATTACAGTAAAAATATAGTACAGATCACAGCGTGCCCACCTTATTAGTTGAATAAAAACCCAAAATTTAGTTTTTTGTTATTATATTGAACTGAAAGCCATCTTATGCACAGTGTTGCACAGATAAAATTTCATGTAAATCATCCATGCTAACACACACGTCTTCTATTTTTTTTTGAGTTTCGAAGTTTCTCGCTCAAGTACACATGAGACCTAAAGCGCATCCTGTTTGCTTAAAAGCGCAATGTTTCATTGTTATTCTGAGTGCACACAAATAAACATAGAGTCTTTACAGATTCGAAAGATGTATTAGGCTACTTTTATCTGTATGACCAAAAATTACGGAGATTTTAAGAGCAAGTGAGCGCACCGGAGCCTGTCCTGCAGCAAACGCGCTTCCACTCTCCACACAAACACTTCAATAGCGCACATTTCTCTAGGTTAACATCATATTGAGTGGCCATGTAAAGTTGCTACTACATACATCTTTCAGATAAAAAGACTGTACCTATCTACTGATGGCTACTTCCAGCTAAATAATGCACCATGTCACAAAGGTCAAATCATCTCATACTGGTTTCTTGAACATGACAATGATTTCACATTACTCAAATGGCCTCCACAGTCACCAGATCTCAATCCAATAGAGCACCTTTTGGGATGTGGTGGAACGGGAGATTCGCATCATGGATGTGCAGCTGACAAATCTGCAGCAACTGCATAATGCTATCATGTCAATATAGTAAATGCCGTTGTTACTTTTGCTGCATTACTTCACTTATAAAGTATTGTGTCATATTTTGCTTCGCATTCATGACTTACCTGATTATTTGTTAGTCTTAACACTTTGGTATTAGTCCTAGTGTGCATGATTACATATTTTATATAGTGTTTAGTCTGTCTATGTTGCAACATTATTACCTGTGGTATTCTTACTTTAGCCTCCAGGAGCACAGCGCCATTGCTTTTTAAATCTGGTGTAACAGGACTGCCGGTGACCTATGTCAGTGATGAGAAGGAGCTTTTTGAAGAGGTCACAAACATTCTAAGAAAGTAGGTTAACAACGTATGTTTGGGATATTCCAGAAAAATAAAATGTTGAAGTAGCTCTTCTATACAATAATATGTCATTGTGACATTCTGGTATGCACCAAACAAGAAAAAAAGTAACTGAATATATTTTTTTCCACTACCATTCAGGGGTTGCACTCAAATTAAACTTTGGGAGCAGGGGCGATGATGTTCTGTAAATATAAACTTAAAGACAATAGACAACACACAATAGCCAACAAACCATATTCTCATTTTGTGTACAACAGGGGAAAAAAACAGCACACTAGTTTAAAATATTAGGGCGAGGATGTTTTTACTGAATTTTGATTATGATGATAATAAGCTATACACCCAGCAAGTAAACTCATGAACCCACCAACCCCTCCACCACTAGGTATGACCCAGACATTCTGGTTGGATATGAGGTCCAAATGCACTCTTGGGGGTACCTACTCCAACGAGCATCAACACTCGGTGTAGACCTGTGCAAGCAACTCTCCCGTGTGCCAGGTAAGGTTAGCTCATTTAGCAGTAATGTACTTGTTTATTACCGGTTTTTGCTTAATTTCACCATCAGAAATGGTTCCAAACAAGGCCATAGCAGAACTGTTGTGCCTTTCGAAGCAACACACAGCTTTTAATAATAAATTATTATTTTTCTTAATGAATCGAGTGGGCCAATGATTCACTGACCCATTCATCCAGACAGTCACTTGGTTTGTTTCTGAATGTATCAGTCATTCTAATGAATTGAATGACTCACATACTGAATATTTTAGTTTTATATTTACATTATAATTTCATTAAAAAACAATAAAAAAACTTTTTGGGAGTTGAAGCAGGCCAGGTCTTCTGCCAAATTTGTGTTATTTTTTCTTATCCCATTTCTCAAATGTTGTATTTGATGTCATTATAACAGGAGATGCAAAAGAGAATCGGTTCATGGCAGAGAAAGACGAATATGGTGCAGACACTATGACGGAAATCCATATTGTTGGACGTGTTGTCCTCAACATGTGGAGGATTATGAAGACTGAGGTTCCCTTGAAATTCATACCCCAAGAATGCCAGAGCTTACACTGATTATCTGAAAGTGTTTTATCAAGTGCTTCATGTATGTTTTCAGGCTGCATTGAATAACTACACTTTTGAGAATGTGGCTTTCCACCTCCTGCATCAGCGCTTTCCTCTCTACAGCCATCGTACACTCTCTGACTGGTTTGACCACAACACACACCTGCATAGGTGGGAATTGTTCTCACATCTGTCAGATGCCTATTACTGGTCTTGTTGCAGGGTTGTTCCGATGAATATCATTGCTTCATTCATCTTTCAAATAGTTAAATTCAGAATTGAATGCTATCATACTGATTACTGCATATTGTGCTATATATACAGTTGCTGGTCATATAATTAGAATATCATCAAAAAGTGTATTTATTTCACTAATTCCATTCAAAAAGTGAAACTTGTATAATGTATACATTCATTCCACACAGACTGATATATTTAAAGTGTTTATTTATTTTCATTTTGATGATTATAACTGGCAACTAATGAAAACCCCAAATTCAGTATCTCAGAAAATTTGAATATTGTGAAAAGGTTCAATATTGAAGACACCTGGTGCCACACTCTAATCAGCTAATTAACTCAAAACACCTGCAAAGGCCTTTAAATGGTCTCTCAGTCTAGTTCTGTAGGCTACACAATCATGGGGAAGACTGCTGACTTGACAGTTGTCCAAAAGACAACCATTGACACCTTGCACAAGGAGGGCAAGAGACAAAAGGTCATTGCAAAAGAGGCTGTCTGTTCACAGAGCTCGGTGTCCAAGTACATTAATAGAGAGGCGAAGGGAAGGAAAAGATTGTGGTAAAGTGTACAAGCAATAGGGAAAACCGCACCCTGGAGAGGATTGTGAAACAAAACCCATTCAAAAATGTGGGGGAGATTCACAAAGAGTGGACTGCAGCTGGAGTCAGTGCTTCAAGAACCACTACGCACAGACGTATGCAAGACATGGGTTTCAAGCCACTCTTGAACAACAGACAGCGTCAGAAGCATCTCGCCTGGGCTAAAGACAAAAAGGACTGGACTGCGGCTGAGTGGTCCAAAGTTATGTTCTCTGATGAAAGTAAATTTTGCATTTCCTTTGGAAATCAGGGTGCCAGAGTCTGGAGGAAGAGAGGAGAGGCACAGAATCCGCGTTGCTTGAGGTCCAGTGTAAAGTTTCCACAGTCAGTGATGGTTTAGGGTGCCATGTCATCTGCTGGTGTTGGTCCACTGTGTTTTCTGAGGTCCAAGGTCAACACAGCCGTATACCAGGAAGTTTTAGAGCACTTCATGCTTCCTGCTGCTGACCAACTTTATGGAGATGCAGATTTCTTTTTCCAACAGGACTTGGCACCTGCACACAGTGCCAAAGCTACCAGTACCTGGTTTAAGGACCATGGTATCCCTGTTCTTAATTGGCCAGCAAACTCGCCTGACCCATATAGAAAATATATGGGGTATTGTGAAGAGGAAGATGCGATATGCCAGACCCAACAATGCAGAAGAGCTGAAGGCCACTATCAGAGCAACCTGGGCTCTCATAACACCTGAGCAGTGCCACAGACTGATCGACTCCATGCCACGCCGCATTGCTGCGGTAATTCAGGCAAAAGGAGCCCCAACTAAGTATTGAGTGCTGTACATGCTGCTCATACTTTTCATGTTCATACTTTTCAGTTGGCCAAGATTTCTAAAAATCTTTCTTTGTATTGGTCTTAAGTAATATTAATAGTAATATTAAGAATAAAAAGGTCAAGATGGCGCCGAGGATGGCAGCCGTGTTGCGTGCTTCGGGAAAACTTTGCAGTTTTTCGTATGTTTTATTTGTTTTTTTGTTGTTTTACGTGTGACAGGTTGTTAGTATAACTGTCTACGATAGAGACATGCTTTTAAACATTGGTTCCTCCGTCGCGCAACGCAAACTGAACTTTGAGTTTTTGAATGCCGGTGGATTGTTCACAGACACCGCATCAGAGCTCTTTGTCTGGGTCGCGCAATCGAGGAAACGCCGCCGACGCTGAAAAAGAGGAAAAAGAGCTGGCGTTCTCGTCAGACTGAGACGCCGTGCTTTCCGACATCCTCTTCCAACCATTTTACTGGCCAACATTCAGTCACTGGATAACAAACTCTGTGAACTGTGGGCACGCATCTCATACCAACGAGAAACAAGGGACTACTGCGTTATTTGCCTCACAGAAACCTGGATGTCTGCTATGGTTCCAGACTCAGCCATCGAGCTCACGGGCTTCTCTGAGCACCGCTCGGATAGAGCAAAGGATCTCACAGGGAAAAGCAGAGGCGGAGGTGTTTGTTTCTATATTAACAAACCTATATTTGGATTTTATATTTCTTCTCTTTTGGCACTCAACGGAGGCGGTCGCATTTTTCACTCCCCGTCCTCCCTTATTTTCCCTGCTTGCTCTCCAGTATTGTCTGATCTATTGAGAGACTCTCACTGCACTGCTCTTCAAACTGAGAAATTATGGATTTGGTCCCTCAACGCTATTGACACCATCTTTTCGACTAGAAAACTGGGTTCCGGGGAACCTGCCTGTCCGGACGGAACGTTCGCAGCTGGGTATACGATGGACGCGTGGGAGAGGTGGCGAATCGTATGTCTTGCGGCTCTTTCCGTGGAGGACATTGAAGACATCTACCTATTCGGAACCATGATAACAGGTCTTCTGCTGATTGGATTAGGCTTTGCCCTGGGTTATCGAAGAATTCAGAAAACGGGTACAGCTGTCCAAAGCCTCACAAGGCTGCCCGTCATGACTGAAGCTGTGGGAAGAGTATTGAGCATTGAGACTGAGACTATTTACCGCAATATGGAATCTATCATGGAGAAGCTCACGGCTTTGCAGAGGAAAATTGACGATATTCGGGATCAGAATGGACAGAGAGAGTAGCTGTGGAATGCGGCTACTCGCCTAAACAAATCACAATCTTATCTTTTCTGGCTCCCCCGTACCAGCACTGCCCGGCAAGGACGTTGTTGGAAATTTATCCCTGGGAAAGAACACTGCAGTGAGACGCTCTTGCCCCCTCCCCCATTCTACAGACATTGATTATAAACTATTACACACACACACAAATACTTCCCCTCCCCCCATCCCTCGCCTCCGTTCGCTTTGAACCTGCCAGCCTGACGGGCGGGTCTGTGACCAGCGCCGAAACAAATGGCTGCTGAACCGGATGGCTGCTTGCCAGAGCTGGATTTGTTTTCCCCTGTTGCAAGAGTCGTGTGTTTATGGTGTATGTGCTTTTTGTGCTGAGGTGTTTTTTTTCTGTTCTCACACTGTACTCCCTAAGGAGCATAGTCTGGGGGTTATTTATTTTTTTTTATTTTTTTACTTTCCTCATGTAAATGCTGTATTTTCTTCAATTCCCTGTCTTCCTGTTCTGTCTACCCCCTTGTCATATGTATGTTGTGTATGTATGGACAGGTTGATGGCTAATTTCGCTGGTACTTGTGACTAGTGACAATAAAGGGCTACTACTACTACTACTAACAACTCGTGGTGTGATGAAAGGAACATACACTCTATTAAATCCTTCTGCTCCCCTGATCTGGAATTTCATATGCTTCTGTGTCGACCATTCTGGCTACTGAGGGAATTTACAGCGATCATAATCACGGCTGTTTACATTCCTCCTCAAGCCAACACAGACCAGGCACTCAGGGAACTGTACGGGAATATAAGTGAGCAGGAAACCGCGCACCCAGAAGCAGCTTTTATTATCACTGGGGACATTATTATAAAGCCAACTTCAGAACAATAGCGCCAAAATACTTTCAACACATCACCATCAACACGCGTGGAGATCGTATACTCGACCATTGTTACACTTCTTTCCAGGATGCATACAAATCCCTCCCCCGCCCACCTTTCGGCAAATCGGATCAATCTTCCGTTCTGCTCCTGCCTGCTTATAGGCAGAAACTGAAACGTGAAGCACCCGCCCTCAGGACAATACAATGCTGGTCGGACCAATCGGACGCTACACTACAGGACTGTTTTGATCACGTGGACTGGGACTGTTCCGGGCAGCGTCTGATGACGACATAGAGGCGTATTCAGATTCCGTAACATGTTTCATCAGGAAGTGTATAGATGATGTAGTTCCGACCAAAACAATTTGTATCTACCCCAACCAAAAACCGTGGATTAACAGCAATGTTCGATCAGCCTTGTCAGCGCGGACATCTGCCTTTAAATCCGGAAACACTGACGATCGGAAACCAGTTACGATCTCAGGAGATCCATCAAAGCAGCCAAACGACAATATAAAAACAAAGTTGAAGAACATTTCAACAAGAAGCATGTGGCAGGGCATTAACAACATCACAGGCTTTAAAGGGAAAAAAACAGTTACTGTGAACATCCTCTCTACCGGACGAGCTCAACACCTTTTATGCTCGTTTCGAGGCTGAAAACACCGCCCACACAGAGAGCGCTCACACGACTGCTGCAGAAGATGTAACCCGATCCTTCAAACGGGTGAACATCCGTAAA
Source organism: Schizopygopsis pylzovi (assembly GCA_027422435.1). NCBI lineage: Eukaryota > Metazoa > Chordata > Actinopteri > Cypriniformes > Cyprinidae > Schizopygopsis > Schizopygopsis pylzovi. The sequence continues at coordinate 31,126,906 of CM049816.1, read as the reverse complement.
GCTGTGGGCCCAGATGGTATACCAGGCCGTGTGCTCAAAGCATGCGCTTTCCAGCTAGCCGGGGTTTTTTCAGATATTTTCAATCTGTCCCTCTCTCTGTCTGTGGTTCCCGCATGCTTCAAAAAATCCACCATTGTGCCCATACCTAAGAAAAATAAAATCACATGCTTGAATGACTGGAGGCCCGTTGCTCTGACCCCCATCTTCAGCAAGTGTTTTGAGAAGCTCGTCAGAAAACACATCTGCTCTGTGCTGCCTGCTTCACTGGACCCACTACAATTTGCATACCGCAGTAACCGTTCCACAGATGATGCTATTGCCTTCACCCTGCACACTGCTCTCTCCCACCTGGAAAATAAGAACAGCTATGTGAGGATGCTGTTCGTGGTTTATAGTTCGGCATTTAACACCATAGTGCCTGCCACACTGGTTGCAAAGCTCCAGACTCTGGGACTGAACAGATCTCTGTGCAGCTGGATCCTGGACTTCCTGACAGGCAGAAGTCAGGTGGTCAGAATGGGCAACAACACATCATCTCTGACCCTCAACACTGGTGCACCGCAGGGCTGCGTCCTCAGCCCACTCCTGTACTCCCTGTACACACATGACTGTACAGCTACACACAGCTCCAATGTCATCGTCAAATTTGCTGATGACACAACGGTGATAGGCCTGATCACCGACAACGATGAGACGGCCTACAGAGAGGAGGTGAGTACCCTGACTAAATGGTGTCAGGAGAACCACCTCTCACTCAACATCGACAAGACCAAGGAGCTGGTGGTGGATTACAGGAGACAGAGCAGAGAACACACACCCATCACCATCGACAAGACACCTGTGGAGCGGGTGAGCAGCTTTAAGTTCCTCGGCGTTCACATCACCGAGGATCTCACATGGTCTGCTCACACAGATGCAGTGCTGAAGAAGGCACATCAGCGTCTCTTCATCCTGAGACGGCTGAGGAAGTTTGGAACGAGCCCCAGAATCCTCAGATCCTTCTATACCTGCACTGTGGAGAGCATCCTGACCGGCTGCATCACCGCCTGGTTTGGAAACAGCACCGCAGGGCTCTGCAAAGGGTCGTGCGAACTGCCCGCCACATTGTTGGAGGTGAGCTTCTCTCCCTCCAGGATATCTACACCAGGCGGTGTACAAGGAAAGCCCGGAGGATTATCAAAGACTCCAGCCACCCGTCCCACAGACTGCTCTCTCTGTTGTCCTCAGGGAGATGTCTCCGCAGCATCCGATCGCGCACTAGCCGACTGAGGGATAGCTTTTTCCCTCAGGCTATCAGGCTAATGAACAGTCAGAACTAATTCACCCTACATCACACTCCCACTCACACAACATGACATGCACTGCACTTTAACACAGTTCAACTGGACTACACGCACACACTGCACTAACACATCTGCTATCACTGGACACCATACAAAAGCACATCCACGACACTGCATATGCATAATCTGTTGCACCTTTGCACAACTATCTGCTGCTCAACCAATCTGCTGTTAATTTATAATCTGTTGCACCTTCACATTATTACTATTGTTGAAAACTCTGTTCTTCTAAAGTGTAGAAAACTCAGAAGAGAAGACCAGGAGACTTCGGATTGGATTGTCAGCAGAATTTCTTTATTCTATGACATGTCATTGGTATCTGTGGTCATCGAAATCTCCTCTTAAGTCATTTTTACAGGGTATCTTATAGACAGAATTGGAGGCGGGACTTTTGGAGGTTGAGACAAAACATCAAAGAACGCAAACATCTGAGGGAGGCGTTAGTTGGTTACGGGAAACTTCCCGTGGTCCAATAAACCTAACAAAGGTTGAATCTCTCAGTAGTCTGACTCATTGATCTTACCATTATCATAGAGACAAAAAGCACAGCTGTCCCAAGCCCAAATGGTCAGAAAACGATCTCAAACACCTTTGCCCCGACACCTCTTAGTAAGGAAGTGAATTCAAATCAAACATAGAATAAAATTTGTAATCCTTCAATTCCCCCTTTGAGAGTTCTAATAACTCTCACAAAATACAAATTTAGACACTTAAAAGTTAATTCTTGTAACTTGTAATTGTTACAGGCACATTGTACATTGTTCTGTGTTGCTTATATGTAATTGCATGCTGACACAGAAACAAAACATGCAATTAGGGTCCGTGAAGTTCTTACGGGTAATAATCTTTTCTGGTTGGAACTGTCATTTCCTCGTGAGAGGTGGGCGTCATTTGCTAACAAGTTTCCGAAACATGAAGAATTATCTTCAGTCATCTGGTGTAATTTTGCTGAAAGATCAAGTGTACGAAAATCTTGATCATGTTGATGGATGACTGAAGTTCCCGTATGTGAGTCTCTGCGTTGTGTATTTTTTTCTTTCTTTCTTGTGTGATAGTCGGCTCGGCAATGGGTCTAGTTGTCTTCTAGAGGTTGTGGCTTTATCCGCAGGTGAGAAGGGCGGTGCATATGGATCTCAGGACAGCCATCAGGTGGTATCTGCACAGAGGAAGAAAGAAACACAAACAAGAGAGAACAACGGCACAGAGCAGTATTTGTTGTAGAGTCTGCAAACATTAGGGTTGTATCCTCTGTTCAAAATATAGTCTGCTATGGTTGTTCCTTCTTTCCCTATTTCTTAATTCCTGCGACACCTAAAGAACAGTGAGGAAAGGATGGACTAATGGAGGGGAAAAGCCTATGAGGAAATCTTCACCTCAGGGTTGGCCCCCGAAGCCTGTTGCTTTCGGTTCTTCCCTGGGCTCCTCACTGGTTCTTGTGTCCGCCCTATCCTATCCCTGCAGGGGGAGGAACAACCTTACAGTGTGTCACATGAGTCCAAGTTTTCCTTCCCT
>CM049816.1:31086162-31123951 GCA_027422435.1 Schizopygopsis pylzovi | reverse complement strand
AGCAGTTGGCAACACCGCTGAACAGTAGAAAAGTGTAAAAAATAGTTAGTGTTATGGAAAAATTAGTTGACTTAAAACATGCAGGAATCGTTTTGTTAGTCAACACTATCAGCAATTGGCTTGTTTTTTTAGTTGTACTCTACATTGACCATTCTAGAGTTATTTTGATAAAATGTTTTGTTTGCTGATGTTTTACAGAGGTACCAGTTGGAATACCTCAGGAGACAACGTGCAGCCAGGTCGTCATGTTTAAGTAGGTGTAAAATGACAGTTATTCACCTAGGACTAGAACTGTACACAAGCCTCCTCACTGGAATGTTTACAAATGTGCTGAAAAAAATCCCTGAACAAATGTTTTTTTAACTAAAATATTTTAATAAATTTGTTGTTCTGAGTAGTGCAGATCCAAAAATGTTCAAAAAATGTTGAATGTTAAAATGTTTAATGTGTTTGACTTCAGGTTGTCATGTTTGTAACTTATTTTGTTATATCTGTTTCTGTTATTTATTATTTTTGTATTGCCATTGTTTTTATTTTTAAGTATTTGTTTGTTAGCCAAAATCTGTTTTTGTGTTAATTTTTTTTTTTACAAATTTTACATTTTGAATCCTTGTTAATTGTTGACTGTTCTTTTAAATAAAACTTTATTTTGTCCTTTAAGTGTTTGCTTGTTTAGATATTTCAATATAATGTATTTTAAGTAGATGTATGTAGTAGCCCACAGAACAATAATGTTCGACTGTAAATCTAATTAAAACACCATTGGTTACTTTAAATTCACTCTTTAGGAAGGCATAAAATAACACTAGATTTAAATATTTGAAATAAATTAAATAAGTAACGAATCCTTAGTCCAATTATTTATATCCTTTTTTTACAATAAAGAGTTAATTTAAAGTAACCATAATGATGTTGTACATTGAAATAATCACAGAAATGTTCTGCATTTAATTATAACAAAAAAAACCTGTTAAATAATTTCACAGTATGACTACTGTAGAATTACAGTAGATTGCTGGCGACTCTGCTGCCAGTATTTTACTGTAAATTTGAAAGAAACAGAATTATACTGTATATAATTTTTACGGTAATAAACTGCTAAATAATTTCACAGTACGAATACTGTTAAATTACAGTAGATTACTGGCGACTCTGCTGCCAGTATTTTACTGTAAATTAAAAAATAAACAGAATTATACTGTATTTCATTTTTACGGTAATAAACTGCAAAATAATTTCACAGTACGAATACTGTAAAATAACAGTAAATTGCTGGCGACTCTGCTGCCAGCACATTACCGTTTTTTTACAGAACATTTTTTTACAGTGTATATGTGTTTTTGGCATGTGTGTAAAAGAGTAAGTCAAATTGTGTACAGTAACTAAATGCACATGTGTTACACCCCCTCCCGGGTCCATACCACCACAATTTGTTCGTGTTCCGAGCGGGTCTCAAACCCGGGATTCTCGCGCGGAAGGCGGGTGCTCTGCCAAGGAGGCTAAAGGCGCCTCATTTTGAGATCAGGGGAGTGAGGTTTACACACAACAGCCCTTACTGGCATACATCCATTACACATAGCTTGTTGATAAAAACGGATGAGCTGATTCTCAGTGAAATTGTCAAACTCTTGACTACTTCTAAGCATTCTTTCATTGTGTGAGCCACCACATGCAAAATTATCCATTCAGTTATCAAAATCTGTCAGATGCATGTACTGTATATTCCATAAATATCTAACATGGAATGTTTGTGATGTCTGTTGCGATAGTAAACAATAAAAGGTCTCTGCGAACGTCCCCTGGACGTCTTCTTGTAGGGTTCTTTAGACGTCAAAAGGACGTCGTTGACACGTTAGCTGGACGTACCAGGGACGTTCGCAAGACGTTGTTGAAACATTGTGAGTACCTTTAGAGAACGTTCGCTACAGGCCCTTTTAATGTCCTTTAGTGTAAACATGTCATCAGTCAGATTAGACAAAATTGAACTAGCCAAGGAATAAACACACAAGCAATAGTACTTTATTAATACTTTTTATTTTTGTAAACAAGTTCTCTTGATGTGTGTTTACTGTGTGTGTGCGTGTGAGAGTGTGCGTGTGTATGCGTGAGTGTGTGTGTGTGTGTGTGAGTGAGTGAGTGTGCCCGCGGCCGCCGATTGTTTAGCTAAACGGCCCTAAACCGTTTCCCATTCATTCTCAATGGTAGTGCTAAACCACTACGGATGTAATATTCTTTTGCCCGCTCATCCACACTGCTGCTTTGTGTACATCCCCGGTACAACCTATTTGCACATTCTCTTGCACTGCACACTTTATCTCATTGCACATCTTACCCCTTATTTTATTTCATTATTTGTTTCTTATTTCATTCTCACCATATTTGTATATATATATACTCTCTCGTGTTTTTTTTTCATAGTTTTTATTGCTTTTATGTTATTTTTATTTTATTATTATGTTTTATTTTTTTTTTCTTGCACTTTCCATTGAGCGGACCTGTCCTGACTAACATTTCACTACCTATTATACCCTGTATGATTGTGTATGTGACAAATAATAAAGAACCTTGAACCTTGAACCTTAGCGCTCTCGTGGCGCTCTTCCGGGTTTCGGCGTCGCGGGAAGTTTGAATTCACAGAAGAAGAAAACACTGCGGCGATGGCTAGTGTTGTTTAATTCAACGCATTCTCGGCTTATTTATCAAAGTTTTTTATTTTTTATTTTTTATTATTGCTTGAACATACAAAACACCAATTAACAAGTCAGAAAAATTCTTGATACAATTCAAAAAAGTCCAAATAGCAGCATAACAAAATAAATACATATAAACAAAATAAACATAACAGAAAAATACATAAATAAATAAAATTAAATAATGCAATACAAGGGGATTAATCATCAAAAAACACCTTCAAAAGGGCCCAATTTAAGGGCTTTTTCAGAGCGCATGATCTTCAAGGATTTGAAGAAGATCATTAAATCGTGCTGGAAAAGTACTAAAGTGGGAGGGTTATTAAAGAATCTACATTTATGAATGAAGTAATTGGCCAAAATTACAATATTATTAATCAAAAATTCAACATCACAATTCCGACAAAAAGACAAATATTTTACAGTTTTAAAATCAAAGTCAGGTATTACATATTTCAAACTTAACCAAGCATAGAGGTCATTCCATAATGTTTTAGAGAATTTGCAAAAATAAAACAAATGTTCCAATGACTCTATGTCTGTTTCACAAAAAGTGCATTCATTACAATCCAAGTTAAATCTGTGTCTGAGGAACTCATTACAGGGATAGATATCATTAATAATTTTAAACTGAACTTCTTTTGCCTTCGGTAGAAGTGGAAAAGAGAGAAATCTTGTTCTAATTTGAACCACTTTATCTTCATGAAATTCAAAAACAATGGGTCTCTTCTTTACTTTTGAAGGGAAAATCTGCGTATTTACTAATGTTCTTAAAACCTTATTGTTACAGCTCTGCTCTGTGAAATTAATACCAGAGATGATAAGATTACCTAATCTTGGTATCACAGGTGAATAACACAATGCACCTTTAATCAACTGAACCAAACCAGCAAGAACAGCTTTCAACAAAGACACATATAAATCCTGCGTACAAATAGTATTGTATTTTTCACAAAAATCATCATAACCAAGGAAATTTCCATCCCCATCCATAATGTGCACAATGGACCAGACACCTTTGTCCATCCAGTCCTGAAAAAACACAGATTTCCTCTTAATAAGAATATACTTATTACTCCACAAAGAGCAACTATAAGGTGAAAAGTTGTGTTTGTATAATAATTTCCAATATAATAATACCTGACTATGGAAAGATGATAATTTACAACTTAATTTTAATGGCTCAAAATCACACCTTAAAAGGAAATCAATGCCCCCAAGAGAATCAAACTTTTTAGAGGAAATGCTAAACCAAACAGAATGTTTATTACTAAGGAAAGTTTGGAGCCACCTCAACTTCAGGGTACCATTCATAACATCGAAATGAAATGAATTTTTTTTCTTTCTAATGAAATGAAATGTTTTTTGCAATGCAGAAGACAGATTTTCATGAGTTTGAGCTTTTTTGCAGAAAAAGTCATTTTAGAGCTTAATTGCACAAAATCACTTATTTAGAGCTTCTAAGAACACTAATTCTGTGTTTAGTGCAAATTATGAGAATGCAAGGCCACAAATGCTCAAAAGCTTCTTTATCAGTGAGAAAAAGTTGCTACATGAAAAATGTTTCTTTCTCATGAAATAAAATGTTTTTTGCATTGCAAAAGACAGATTTTCATGAGTTTTAGCTTTTTGGCAGAAAAAAGTCATTTTAGAGCTTAATTGCACAAAATCACTTATTTAGAGCTTCTAAGAACACTAATTCTGTGTTTAGTGCAACTAAGCAACTGATGAGAATGCAAGGCCACAGATGCTCAAAAGCTTCTTTCTCGTGAAATAAAACGTTTTTTGCCCTTCGGGCAGAATAAATTGGTGTTCTTAGAAGCTCTAAAGAAGTGATTTTGTGCAATTAAGCTCTAAAATGACTTTTTCTGCAAAAAAGCTCAAACTCATGAAAATCTTTCTTCTGCATTGCAAAAAACATTTTATTTCATGAGAAATAAAATGTTTTCATGTAGTTGAGCTTGACTCTTAAAATTGTATTTAGCAACTTTTTCTCACGGAGAAAGAAGCTTTTGAGCATCTGTGGCCTTGCATTCTTACCATTTGCTTAGTTGCACTAAACACAGAATAGGTGTTCTTAGAAGCTCTAAATAAGTGATTTTGTTCAATTATGCTCTAAAATGACATTTTCTGCAAAAAAGCTAAAACTCATGAAAATCTGTCTTCTGCATTGCAAAAAACATTTTATTTCATGAGAAAGAAACATTTTTCATGTAGTTGAGCTTTACTCTTAAAATTGGCCTTGCATTCTCATCATTTGCACTAAACACAGAATTGGTCTTCTTAGAAGCTCTAAATAAGTGATTTTGTTCAATTAAGCTCTCAAATGACTTGTTCTGCAAAAAAGCTCAAACTCATGAAAATCTGTCTTCTGTATTGCAAAAAACATTTCATTTCATTAGAAAGAAAAATGTTTCATGTACTTGAGCTTTGCTCTTAAAATTGCTTTAGCAACTTTTTCTCACTGATAAAGAAGCTTTTGAGCATTTGTGGCCTTGCATTCTCATCATTTGCTTAGTTGCACCAAACACAGAATTGGTCTTCTTAGAAGCTCTAAAGAAGGGATTTTGTGCAATTAAGCTCTAAAATGACTTTTTTCTGCCAAAAAGCTAAAACTCATGAAAATCTGTCTTTTGCAATGCAAAAAACATTTTATTTCATGAGAAAGAAACATTTTTCATGTAGCAACTTTTTCTCACTGATAAAGAAGCTTTTGAGCATTTGTGGCCTTGCATTCTCATAATTTGCACTAAACACAGAATTGGTCTTCTTAGAAGCTCTAAAGAAGTGATTTTGTGCAATTAAGCTCTAAAATGACTTTTTCTGCCAAAAAGCTAAAACTCATGAAAATCTGTCTTCTGCATTGCAAAAAACATTTTATTTCATGAGAAAGAAACATTTTTCATGTAGTTGAGCTTTACTCTTAAAATTGCATTTAGCGACTTTTTCTCACTGAGAAAGAAGCTTTTGAGCATTTGTGGCCTTGCATTCTCATCATTTGCTTAGTTGCACTAAACACAGAATTGGTGTTCTTAGAAGCTCTAAATAAGTGATTTTGTGCAATTAAGCTCTAAAATGACTTTTTCTGCAAAAAAGCTCAAACTCATGAAAATCTGTCTTCTGCATTGCAAAAAACATTTTATTTCATGAGAAAGAAACATTTTTCATGTAGTTGAGCTTTACTCTTAAAATTGTATTTAGCAACCTTTTCTCACTGTGAAAGAAGCTTTTGAGCATCTGTAGCCTTGCATTCTCACCATTTGCTTAGTTGCACCAAACACAGAATTGGTGTTCTTAGAAGCTCTAAAGAAGGGACTTTGTGCAATTAAGCTCTAAAATGACTTTTTCTGCAAAAAAGCTCAAACTCATGAAAATCTGTCTTCTGCATTGCAAAAAACATTTCATTTCATTAGAAAGAAAACATTTTCATGTACATGAGCTTTGCTCTTAAAATTGCATTTAGCAACTTTTTCTCACTGATAAAGAAAATTTTGGGCATCTAAGGCCTTGCATTCTCATCATTTGCACTAAAAACAGAATTGGTCTTCTTAGAAGCTCTAAAGAAGTGATTTTGTGCAATTAAGCTCTAAAATGACTTTTTCTGCAAAAAAGCTCAAACTCATGAAAATCTGTCTTCTGCATTGCAAAAAAACATTTTATTTCATGAGAAAGAAACATTTTTCATGTAGTTGAGCTTTACTCTTAAAATTGCATTTAGCAACTTTTTCTCACTGATAAAGAAGCTTTTGAGCATTTGTGGCCTTGCATTCTCATCATTTGCACTAAACACAGAATTGGTCTTCTTAGAAGCTCTAAAGAAGTGATTTTGTTCAATTAAGCTCTAAAATGACTTTTTCTGCAAAAAAGCTCAAACTCATGAAAATCTGTCTTCTGCATTGCAAAAAAACATTTTATTTCATGAGAAAGAAACATTTTTCACGTAGTTGAGCTTTACTCTTAAAATTGTATTTAGCAACTTTTTCTCACTGAGAATAAGCTTTTGAGCATCTGTGGCCTTCCATTCTCACCATTTGCTTAGTTGCACTAAACACAGAATTGGTGTTCTTAGAATCGCTAAATAAGTGATTGTGCAATTAAGCTCTAAAATGACTTTTTCTGCAAAAAAGCTCAAACTCATGAAAATCTGTCTTCTGCATTGCAAAAAACATTTCATTTCATTAGAAAGAAAACATTTTCATGTACATGAGCTTTGCTCTTAAAATTGCATTTAGCAACTTTTTCTCACTGATAAAGAAGATTTTGAGCATTTGTGGCCTTGCATTCTCATCATTTGCACTAAAAACAGAATTGGTCTTCTTAGAAGCTCTAAAGAAGTGATTTTGTGCAATTAAGCTCTAAAATGACTTTTTCTGCAAAAAAGCTCAAACTCATGAAAATCTGTCTTCTGCATTGCAAAAAAACATTTTATTTCATGAGAAAGAAACATTTTTCATGTAGTTGAGCTTTACTCTTAAAATTGCATTTAGCAACTTTTTCTCACTGAGAAAGAAGCTTTTGAGCATTTGTGGCCTTGCATTCTCATCATTTGCTTAGTTGCACTAAACACAGAATTGGTGTTCTTAGAAGCTCTAAAGAAGTGATTTTGTGCAATTAAGCTCTAAAATGACTTTTTCTGCAAAAAAGCTCAAACATGTGAAAATCTGTCTTCTGCATTGCAAAAAACATTTCATTTCATTAGAAAGAAAACATTTTCATGTACTTGAGCTTTGCTCTTAAAATTGCATTTAGCAACTTTTTGTCACTGAGAAAGAAGCTTTTGAGCATATGTGGCCTTGCATTCTCACCATTTGCTTAGTTGCACTAAACACAGAATTGGTGTTCTTAGAAGCTCTAAAGAATTGATTTTGTGCAATCAAGCTCTAAAATGACTTTTTCTGCAAAAAAGCTCAAACTAATGAAAATCTGTCTTCTGCATTGCAAAAAAACATTTTATTTCATGAGAAAGAAACATTTTTCATGTATTGAGCTTTACTCTTAAAATTGTATTTAGCAACTTTTTCTCACTGAGAAAGAAGCTTTTGAGCATATGTGGCCTTGCATTCTCACCATTTGCTTAGTTGCACTAAACACAGAATTGGTGTTCTTAGGAGCTCTAAAGAATTGATTTTGCGCAATCAAGCTCTAAAATGACTTTCTGCAAAAAAGCTCAAACACGTGAAAATCTGTCTTCTGCATTGCAAAAAACATTTCATTTCATTAGAAAGAAAACATTTTCATGTACTTGAGCTTTGCTCTTAAAATTGCATTTAGCAACTTTTTCTCACTGATAAAGAAAATTTTGGGCATCTAGGCCTTGCATTCTCATCATTTGCACTAAACACAGAATTGGTCTTCTTAGAAGCTCTAAAGAAGTGATTTTGTGCAATTAAGCTCTAAAATGACTTTTTCTGCAAAAAAGCTCAAACTCATGAAAATCTGTCTTCTGCATTGCAAAAAAACATTTTATTTCATGAGAAAGAAACATTTTTCATGTAGTTGAGCTTTACTCTTAAAATTGCATTTAGCAACTTTTTCTCACTGATAAAGAAGCTTTTGAGCATTTGTGGCCTTGCATTCTCATCATTTGCACTAAACACAGAATTGGTCTTCTTAGAAGCTCTAAAGAAGTGATTTTGTGCAATTAAGCTCTAAAATGACTTTTTCTGCAAAAAAGCTCAAACTCATGAAAATCTGTCTTCTGCATTGCAAAAAAACATTTTATTTCATGAGAAAGAAACATTTTTCACGTAGTTGAGCTTTACTCTTAAAATTGTATTTAGCAACTTTTTCTCACTGAGAATAAGCTTTTGAGCATCTGTGGCCTTCCATTCTCACCATTTGCTTAGTTGCACTAAACACAGAATTGGTGTTCTTAGAATCGCTAAATAAGTGATTGTGCAATTAAGCTCTAAAATGACTTTTTCTGCAAAAAAGCTCAAACTCATGAAAATCTGTCTTCTGCATTGCAAAAAACATTTCATTTCATTAGAAAGAAAACATTTTCATTAGTTTGAGCTTTGCTCTTAAAATTGCATTTAGCAACTTTTTCTCACTGATAAAGAAGCTTTTGAGCATTTGTGGCCTTGCATTCTCATCATTTGCACTAAAAACAGAATTGGTCTTCTTAGAAGCTCTAAAGAAGTGATTTTGTGCAATTAAGCTCTAAAATGACTTTTTCTGCAAAAAAGCTCAAACTCATGAAAATCTGTCTTCTGCATTGCAAAAAAACATTTTATTTCATGAGAAAGAAACATTTTTCATGTAGTTGAGCTTTACTCTTAAAATTGCATTTAGCAACTTTTTCTCACTGAGAAAGAAGCTTTTGAGCATTTGTGGCCTTGCATTCTCATCATTTGCTTAGTTGCACTAAACACAGAATTTGTGTTCTTAGAAGCTCTAAATAAGTGATTTTTTGCAATTAAGCTCTAAAATGACTTTTTCTGCAAAAAAGCTCAAACTCATGAAAATCTGTCTTTTGCATTGCAAAAAACATTTTATTTCATGAGAAAGAAAACATTTTCATGTACATGAGCTTTGCTCTTAAAATTGCATTTAGCAACTTTTTCTCACTGAGAAAGAAGCTTTTGAGCATCTGTGGCCTTGCATTCTCACCATTTGATTAGTTGCACTAAACACAGAATTGGTGTTCTTAAAAGCTCTAAAGAAGTGATTTTGTGCATTTAAGCTCTCAAATGACTTGTTCTGCAAAAAAGCTCAAACTCATGAAAATCTGTCTTCTGCATTGCAAAAAAACATTTTATTTCATGAGAAAGAAACATTTTTCACTTCACGATTTCACACTTACATCTACTAGCACGATAACGTAATGCGTATTTGGCGTGTATGGTAATACGTTGTAGGCGTGCTGTCCTGGGGGAGGGCTCCTAGCCAGGAATGGCCCGAACCCAGTGAACCCCCCCCGTGTGATTAGAAATCTAGTGATATTGGTGGAGAAGGGGTGGTGGAGGGATGCTGCTTAACCGTCGACTAGATGGAGGTAAGACAGCTGTATTTATGTCCAAGGGCTGATTACCTAGATTGTGTACCACCTGTGCTAATTAGCCTAAGTATCTGACGTGCTCCTCCCGAACTTAGTTTATAAACTACGTTTCTAAACTTCATTTCACGATTTCAAACTTACATCTACTAGCACGATAACGTAATGCGTATTTGGCGTGTATGGTAATACATTGTAGGCGTGCTGTCCTGGGGGAGGGCTCCTAGCCAGGAATGGCCCGAACCCAGTGAACCCCCCAAAAAGCAATAGAATGTAGGATGAGCCCTGCCTGCCGATGGAGGAGCAGCGTGGTTGGAGCCCTGGCCAGGAGGACCCGAGTTGCCTGCAGTGGGATAGTTCACGGAGTCGGCGTACCGGCCCTACTGGCCGTCAGCCCCTGCTAATCAGAGGACAGAGGGCGGTATCTGGCCGAGAGGACCCATGAAGCCACAATAGGGCACAATACCCCTCCGACGGACGGATGGGTCCTATCGGCTAGGCAGATAAAAAGAGTTTGGGACGCCCGACAAGGAGGCTCTCACAACATCCGACGGGAGATCGAGACTCACGACATCGAATGGATGAGCATCGCATGCGGACGGCAAGCATAAGAGCTCACCGGGAGACCAGCGTCAACGTCATGACATGAGACCAAGGCTACGCTGCCAGACGGATAGTCTCGCCGACGAGTAGGGAGAAGAGAAACCCGGAACTGGGGAGGCTCTGGCAGCATCCGATGGGAACGCCGCCTGTTTGATGGGTTAGCTTCGCTGACGTAGGAGGAAAAGGTGAGGTTGTCCAGCCGGGAGGCTCTTGCGGCGTCCGACGTGAGATCAATACTCGTGAGTCGGATGGTTGAACCTCGCCGGTAGTGGACTGAAAGCTAAGATTGCCTGAACGGCCGGGCACGTAGCGTTCGACGGGGTTCGATATCGTGGTGCGAGCAGACGGAAAGGATGAGTTTGTAAGACTTAGGACATCGGACGGGTAAGCCTCGCCAGGCGGGGGGAAAAGGTTTGAGGATAGCAGAGACAGTACAATGGTGTTCGGCGGGCGGATGAGGACCGCAGCGACGGCTAGGCCTCGTCGCCCGTCGGACGGAAAAAATAGATGGGTGACTGAGACTGACGCCGACGCTCTACGGGAGGCCAATACTCACTGAGTCTAACGGGTTAGTCTCGTCTGCCAAGTGGGATGCGGTAAGTCGTCTCGCTGTGAGGCTCTCGCCGACGCCCAACGGGGGCACAATACCCGCTGTGTTGGACGGGTAAACGTCGCCAGCGTGGGACTAGAAAAGGTAAGGATGCCTGGCCGGGGAGCTCGCGCCGGCGTCCGATGGGAGATCAAGACTCACTGTGTCGGACAGGTGAAGACGGAAAGGTAAAGTTTTGGTCGGGATGCTTAGCCGACATCCCACTGGCGGGCGTGCCCGCCTGTTTGATGGGTTAGCTTCGCTGACGTAGGAGGAAAAGGTGAGGTTGTCCAGCCGGGAGGCTCTTGCGGCGTCCGACGTGAGATCAATACTCGTGAGTCGGATGGTTGAACCTCGCCGGTAGTGGACTGAAAGCTAAGATTGCCTGAACGGCCGGGCACGTAGCGTTCGACGGGGTTCGATATCGTGGTGCGAGCAGACGGAAAGAGTTTGTAAGACTTAGGACATCGGACGGGTAAGCCTCGCCAGGCGGGGGGAAAAGGTTTGAGGATAGCAGAGACAGTACAATGGTGTTCGGCGGGCGGATGAGGACCGCAGCGACGGCTAGGCCTCGTCGCCCGTCGGACGGAAAAAATAGATGGGTGACTGAGACTGACGCCGACGCTCTACGGGAGGCCAATACTCACTGAGTCTAACGGGTTAGTCTCGTCTGCCAAGTGGGATGCGGTAAGTCGTCTCGCTGTGAGGCTCTCGCCGACGCCCAACGGGGGCACAATACCCGCTGTGTTGGACGGGTAAACGTCGCCAGCGTGGGACTAGAAAAGGTAAGGATGCCTGGCCGGGGAGCTCGCGCCGGCGTCCGATGGGAGATCAAGACTCACTGTGTCGGACAGGTGAAGACGGAAAGGTAAAGTTTTGGTCGGGATGCTTAGCCGACATCCCACTGGCGGGCGTGCCCGCCTGTTTGATGGGTTAGCTTCGCTGACGTAGGAGGAAAAGGTGAGGTTGTCCAGCCGGGAGGCTCTTGCGGCGTCCGACGTGAGATCAATACTCGTGAGTCGGATGGTTGAACCTCACCGGTAGTGGACTGAAAGCTAAGATTGCCTGAACGGCCGGGCACGTAGCGTTCAACAGGGTTCGATATCGTGGTGCGAGCAGACGGAAAGGATGAGTTTGTCTGGCTGGGAGGCTCTCGCCGACGTCCGACGGTGGCTTCAACAATTGCCGTGCCGGACGGGTAAGCCTTGCCGAGCATGGGACTTTGAAAGGTAAGATTGTCTGGCTGGGAGGTTCTCGTCGACGTCCGACGGTGGCTTCAGCAATCGCCGTGTCGGACGGGTAAACCTTGCCGAGCTCAGGACTTGGAAAAGTGAGATTGTCTGGCTGGGTGGTTCTCGCCGACGTCTGACTGTGGTTTCAGAAACGCCGTGTCGGACGGGTAAGCCTTGTCGAGCGTGGACTTGAAAAGATAAGATTGTCTGGCCGGGAGTGCTCTCGCCAGCGTCCGTCGGGAGATCGGGGCTCGCCGAAGAGCGAGTATTGCGGTTTTGCTTGGAGGAGAGTGTTGTAAGCGGCCGGAGTCGCTGTATTTTGCGGTCCGGTGTCTACCTGGGTTATTGGCCCTGAGCTGAGAGGGGTAGGCTGAGGGATTGGGTTGGGAGGCCACTGCGGCCATGCTTGCTAACTTGGGCTACGGGCCCTGGGCCGGATTGTGGGGCTACGTAAGCCGGCCACAGCGGCCAAGCGTTTACTTGGGCTGCGGGCTCTGGGCAGAGGGGGTGGGCTGTTGAGCCGGAACTGGAGGTGGAGGTGGCCAGAAGCCCGTTTGCGTTATGTCCACCGGCATTGCTGACTGGAAAGCCGTGCCGGACAGCTGAGCTGCAGCCGGACCCTCTGCGGGCCTTGCATCTGCGAAATCGGGGGCATGGCCTTGGTCTCGAACCCTCGTTTAATTTGCGCTGCCTATAGGGGAAAGCTGAACAGGTTATTTCAGGATGAATACGGCTGAACTCGATGGAGAATTTGGCAAATGGCAACTTTGATGTCCATATTCAATGATTACGATTGTTGCAGCGCTTCTGTCATGGAGAAATGACCAAGTCCCTCTCGAACGATTCTGAGAATTTCAGAATCAATTCTGGGCTTAGATTTTAACCAGATGAGCGATGACGCCGAGTTGCTTTAGAAACACCCATATGCTGCTTGCTTCCCATCCCTCACGAGCATGCGCCACTTGAACCTTCTGTAAAATAATCTTTCATAAGGTTTGGAAAGGTTGGAGCAAGTTACAAGGAGATTCGCTGGCTTCATTGCGCGGGAGCACTGAGAGAGACACGCGTTCGTTTGATGTACACTTGAAGTGTGCGGTCTCGCCAGTCTGAGTTTTTCTTACGAATGCTCTGTGGAGTCATTATGCCTGTGGTTTGGAATGCGGTGGATCTATAAATGTAAGATGTAAACCTCACTACGGAAGGCTGCTCTTATTTTAAACGCTGATGCGCGCTTGATTGTGTAGACTGCTTGCGAATGCAGCTGTGCACGATTCCGTGTAAGGGGCTTCATGTTCTTGCGTCTCAAAATGGTTATGACGCAAAATTAATGTAAACACGGGCAGTTACGTCTTAAGTACGGACGCTTGCTTTGACTGCCGTAGCTGTAGGCCACAGGAAGGAGGTCCTGAAGAGCTATCGTAGCCTGCTCTGCTAATGGAGGTAGCCTCACGCTAGTGTCTGCTACGGGAGCTGGAGGTCACTGTAAAGGAAAAAGAGAGTTATTCATAGCTGAAGGAAAAAGACTGAGATGTGTGGGGCTGTGTTGCAAGCGGAGGCAGCTTCGAGCTTGTGCCTGCGGCTGTAGCTGTATAGGCCACGGTAAAATGGTTGTGACGTTTAGCAGGGCCGCTGATGGTCAGTAACGAAGTAGCTTACTTCGCTACCATACATTTCTAATACCTGTAGTTTCTGGAGTCGTTTATTTAGTAACTTTACTGCGTTCCAAAGATTGCACTTTTCCTTCGCTACGTATCATGAAACATACCGTTACTCCTTATAATGTATATAATGTGCTCTGGGACGTAGGAGCAGTGTCTGATTCGTAAACAGAATGAACCTGTAAAATTAGTTTGCTAATTGCTCCGACGCTTCCTTCACAAGTTGGAATGATCCGATAGCAGCTGTTCTCTAGTCGACGATTCATGGATTCAAATGTTCTGTTTAGAGTGATGTTTACGGTGAAATTAAATGCACAAGAGAGAACCGGGAGATCTTGGGGATACATGCGCAACTGATGCTGCAACATA
Source organism: Schizopygopsis pylzovi (assembly GCA_027422435.1). Lineage (NCBI taxonomy): Eukaryota > Metazoa > Chordata > Actinopteri > Cypriniformes > Cyprinidae > Schizopygopsis > Schizopygopsis pylzovi. The sequence goes on along the minus strand of CM049816.1, from coordinate 31,109,813 downwards.
ATTTATTACTGTCGAAATTTGGATTAATTATGTAACTGAAATTCATATTTGGGTCAAACCTGACAGTTGTTTGGGAACTAAATCTGTTGTGAAGGGGCTCTATTTAGCCCTCTGAAATGCATATGCAAATCAAGGTCCGTGTCTCTATGATTTAGGTCAAAAACAAAACATTAATATAGCACAGGTTGAATGAGAATACCTCGTGCACGTTCATTTACTGTTGGTCCGCGGTGATCAAGGGTGTATTCGCAAAACGCATTTTTGCGGGCGTGGCCCAGGCTCGTTGGAAGCCGGCGGAGGAGAGCGTGTGGCTGGTTGAGCAGAGAGCAGCGGTCGTGACGAAGCCCGGAGCTCGGCGGCCGTGTCTGGTGAAAAATAAAATAAAAATAAAAATAGACGATCCTGGGGCCGGCAGATTGACCGGAGGATACGAAAACCCCAACATGGGTCTCGTTGTTTGGACGGAAATGTTGAGTCTGTGATGTAATGGTAAATGGTGCCACCGAATGCTGCTTAACCGTCGACTAGATGGAGGTAAGACAGCTGTATTTATGTCCAAGGGCTGATTACCTAGATTGTGTACCACCTGTGCTAATTAGCCTGAGTATCTGACGTGCTCCTCCCGAACTTAGTTTATAAACTACGTTTCTAAACTTCATGTAACTGAGCTTTACTTTTAAAATTGCATTTAGCAACTTTTTCTCACTGATAATAAGCTTTTGAGCATCTGTGGCCTCGCATTCTCATCATTTGCTTAGTTGCACTAAACACAGAATTAGTGTTCTTAGAAGCTCTAAATAAGTGATTTTGTGCAATTAAGCTCTAAAATGACTTTTTCTGCAAAACAGCTCAAACTCATGAAAATGTGTCTTCTGCATTGCAAAAATAAACCATTTTATTTCATGATGAAAGAAAAATTTTTCAAAATGTACTTGAGCTTTGCTCTTAAAATTGCATTTAGCCAACTGTTTTTTCACTGAGAAAGAAGCTTTTGAGCATTGTGAGCCTAAATGTTGCTAATTGCTCACCATCTTGCTTAGTTGGACTAAACGACAGAATAGGTGTTCTTAGAAGCTCTAAAGATCAGTGATTTAATGTTCAATGTTAAGCTCTAAAATGACTTTTCGTGCAAATAAATGCATAAAAGACTCATGAAAATCTGGGATCTTGCTGCACTTGCGAAAACATTTATTTCATTAGAACTACGAAATTGTTAATTCATGTACACTGAGCTTTGCTCTGGTAAACATTGCATTTAGCAACTAATTTTCTCAGGGCTGATAAAGAAGCTTTTGAAGCATTGAATAGGCCTGCATTCTCATCATTTGCTATCAAACTAAACACAGTAATTAGATCTTCTTAGAAGCTCTAAATAAGTGATTTTCGGTGCAATGTAAGCTCTAAAATGACTTTTTCGGTGCAAAACAGCTCATGAACTGCGATGAAAATCTGTGCTTCTGCATTGCAAAAGCAAAACATTTTTCGCTTCATGAGAAAGAAAAATTTTTAATGTATTGAGCTTTGGCTGCTTAAAATTGCGATTTAGACAACTGTTTTTCACTGAGAAAGAAGCTTTTGAGCATTTGTGGCCTTGCAATTCTCACGATTGCTGCTTAGACTAAACGACAGAATATGGTTTCTTAGAAGCTCTATTTAGAAGTGATGTTTACGTGCAATTAATGCTACTAAAGATGACTATTTTACTGCCAAAAAGCTAAACTCATGAAAATCTGTCTTCTGCATTGCAAAAAACATTTCATTTCATGAGAAACTGACAGTTTTGAACTTATCATGTATTGAGCTTTAGCTCTTAAAATTGCATTTAGCAACTTTTTCTCACTGATAAAGAAGCTTTTGAGCATTGTGGCCTCGCATTCTCATCATTTGTTGCCCTAAACACAGAATTGGTGTTCTTAGAAGCTCTAAAAAGTGATTTTGTGCAATTAAGCTCTAAAATGACTTTTTCTGCAAAAAAGCTCAAACTCATGAAAATCGTGTCTTCTGCATTGCAAAAAAAACATTTTATTTCATAGAAAGAAAAATTTTTATGTACTTGAGCTTTGCTCTTAAAATTGCATTTAGCAACTTTTTCTCACTGAGAAAGAAGCTTTTGAGCATTTGTGGCCTTGCATTCTCATCATTTGCTTAGTTGACTAAACACAGAATTGGTGTTCTTAGAAGCTCTAAAGAAGTGATTTTGTGCAATTAAGCTCTAAAATGACTTTTTCTGCAAAAAAGCTCAAACTCATGAAAATCTGTCTTCTGCATTGCAAAAAACATTTATTTCATAGAAATAAAATTTTTTCATGTAGTTGAGCTTTGCTCTTAAAATTGCATTTAGCAACTTTTTCTCACTGATAAAGAAGCTTTTGAGCATTTGTGGCCTTGCATTCTCATCATTTGCTTAGTTGCACTAAACACAGAATTGGTGTTCTTAGAAGCTCTAAATAAGTGATTTTGTGCAATTAAGCTCTAAAATGACTTTTTCTGCAAAAAAGCTCAAACTCATGAAAATCTGTCTTCTGCATTGCAAAAAAACATTTTATTTCATTAGAAAGAAAAATTTTTCATGTACTTGAGCTTTGCTCTTAAAATTGCATTTAGCAACTTTTTCTCACTGAGAAAGAAGCTTTTGAGCATTTGTGGCCTTGCATTCTCATCATTTGCTTAGTTGCACTAAACACAGAATTGGTGTTCTTAGAAGCTCTAAAGAAGTGATTTTGTGCAATTAAGCTCTAAAATGACTTTTTCTGCAAAAAAGCTCAAACTCATGAAAATCTGTCTTCTGCATTGCAAAAAACATTTTATTTCATGAGAAAGAAAACATTTTCATGTACTTGAGCTTTGCTCTTAAAATTGCATTTAGCAACTTTTTCTCACTGATAAAGAAGCTTTTGAGCATTTGTGGCCTTGCATTCTCATCATTTGCTTAGTTGCACTAAACACAGAATTGGTGTTCTTAGAAGCTCTAAATAAGTGATTTTGTGCAATTAAGCTCTAAAATGACTTTTTCTGCAAAAAAGCTCAAACTCATGAAAATCTGTCTTCTGTATTGCAAAAAAACATTTTATTTTCATGAGAAAGAAAACATTTTTCATGTAGTTGAGCTTTGCTCTTAAAATTGCATTTAGCAACTTTTTCTCACAGATAAAGAAGCTTTTGAGCATTTGTGGCCTTGCATTCTCATCATTTGCTTAGTTGCACTAAACACAGAATTGGTGTTCTTAGAAGCTCTAAATAAGTGATTTTGTGCAATTAAGCTCTAAAATGACTTTTTCTGCAAAAAAGCTCAAACTCATGAAAATCTGTCTTCTGCATTGCAAAAAACATTTTATTTCATTAGAAAGAAAAATTTTCATTTAGTTGAGCTTTGCTCTTAAAATTGCATTTAGCAACTTTTTCTCACTGATAAAGAAGCTTTTGAGCATTTGTGGCCTTGCATTCTCATCATTTGCACTAAACACAGAATTGGTCTTCTTAGAAGCTCTAAAGAAGTGATTTTGTGCAATTAAGCTCTAAAATGACTTTTTCTGCAAAAAAGCTCAAACTCATGAAAATCTGTCTTCTGCATTGCAAAAAAACATTTTATTTCATGAGAAAGAAAAATTTTTCATGTACACGAGCTTTGCTTTTAAAATTGCATTTAGCAACTTTTTCTCACTGAGAAAGAAGCTTTTGAGCATTTGTGGCCTTGCATTCTCATCATTTGCTTAGTTGCACTAAACACAGAATTGGTGTTCTTAGAAGCTCTAAATAAGTGATTTTGTGCAATTAAGCTCTAAAATGACTTTTTCTGCAAAAAAGCTCAAACTCATGAAAATCTGTCTTCTGCATTGCAAAAAACATTTTATTTCATGAGAAAGAATTTTTTTTCATGTAGTTGAGCTTTACTCTTAAAATTGCATTTAGCAACTTTTTCTCACTGAGAAAGAAGCTTTTGAGCATTTGTGGCCTTGCATTCTCATCATTTGCTTAGTTGCACTAAACACAGAATTGGTGTTCTTAGAAGCTCTAAATAAGGATTTTGTGCAATTAAGCTCTAAAATGACTTTTTCTGCAAAAAAGCTCAAAGCTCATGAAAATCCTGTCTTCTGCATTGCAAAAAACATTTCATTTCATTAGAAAGAAAAAATTTTTCATGTACACAAGCTTTGCTTTTAAAATTGCATTTAGCAGCTTTTTCTCACTGAGAAAGAAGCTTTTGAGCATTTGTGGCCTTGCATTCTCATCATTTGCTTAGTTGCACTAAACACAGAATTGGTGTTCTTCGAAGCTCTAAATAAGTGATTTTGTGCAATTAAGCTCTAAAATGACTTTTTCTGCAAAAAAGCTCAAACTCATGAAAATCTGTCTTCTGCATTGCAAAAAACATTTAATTTCATGAGAAAGAAAAAATTTTCACGTAGTTGAGCTTTACTCTTAAAATTGTATTTAGCAACTTTTTCTCACTGAGAATAAGCTTTTGAGCATCTGTGGCCTCGCATTCTCATCAGTTGCTTAGTTGCCCTAAACACAAGAATTAGTGTTCTTAGAAGCTCTAAATAAGTGATTTTGTGCAATTAAGCTCTAAAATGACTTTTTCTGCAAAAAAGCTCAAACACATGAAAATCTGTCTTCTGCATTGCAAAAAAACATTTCATTTCATTAGAAAGAAAAAATTGTTCATGTACTTGAGCTTTGCTCTTAAAATTGCATTTAGCAACTTTTTCTCACTGAGAAAGAAGCTTTTGAGCATCTGTGGCCTTGCATTCTCACCATTTGCTTAGTTGGACTAAACACAGAATAGGTGTTCTTAAAAGCTCTAAAGATGTGATTTTGTGCATTTAAGCTCTCAAATGACTTTTTCTGCAAAAAAAACTCAAACTCATGAAAATCTGTCTTCTGCATTGCAAAAAACATTTAATTTCATTAGAAAGAAAAAAATGTTCATGTACTTGAGCTTTACTCTTAAAATTGTATTTAGCAACTTTTTCTCACTGAGAATAAGCTTTTGAGCATCTGTGGCCTCGCATTCTCATCAGTTGCTTAGTTGCCCTAAACACAAGAATTAGTGTTCTTAGAAGCTCTAAATAAGTGATTTTGTGCAATTAAGCTCTCAAATGACTTTTTCTGCAAAAAAGCTCAAACTCATGAAAATCTGTCTTCTGCATTGCAAAAAAACATTTCATTTCATTAGAAAGAAAAAATTGTTCATGTACTTGAGCTTTGCTCGTAAAATTGCATTTAGCAACTTTTTCTCACTGATAAAGAAGCTTTTGAGCATTTGTGGCCTTGCATTCTCATCATTTGCACTAAAAACAGAATTGGTCTTCTTAGAAGCTCTAAAGAAGTGATTTTGTGCAATTTAGCTCTAAAATGACTTTTTCTGCAAAAAAGCTCAAACTCATGAAAATCCGTCTTCTGCATTGCAAAAAAACATTTTATTTCATGAGAAAGAAACATTTTTCATGTAGTTGAGCTTTACCCTTAAAATTGCATTTAGCAACTTTTTCTCACTGAGAAAGAAGCTTTTGAGCATTTGTGGCCTTGCATTCTCATCATTTGCTTAGTTGCACTAAACACAGAATTGGTGTTCTTAGAAGCTCTAAATAAGAGATTTTGTGCAATTAAGCTCTAAAATGACTTTTTCTGCAAAAAAGCTCAAACTCATGAAAATCTGTCTTCTGCATTGCAAAAAACATTTTATTTCATGAGAAAGAAATTTTTTTCATGTAGTTGAGCTTTACTCTTAAAATTGCATTTAGCAACTTTTTCTCACTGAGAAAGAAGCTTTTGAGCATCTGTGGCCTTGCATTCTCACCATTTGCTTAGTTGGACTAAACACAGAATAGGTGTTCTTAAAAGCTCTAAAGAAGTGATTTTGTGCATTTAAGCTCTCAAATGACTTTTTCTGCAAAAAAGCTCAAACTCATGAAAATCTGTCTTCTGCATTGCAAAAAACATTTTATTTCATTAGAAAGAAAACATTTTCATGTACATGAGCTTTGCTCTTAAAATTGCATTTAGCAACTTTTTCTCACTGATAAAGAAGCTTTTCAGCATTTTTGGCCTTGCATTCTCATCATTTGCACTAAACACACAATTGGTCTTCTTAGAAGCTCTAAAGAAGTGATTTTGTGCAATTTAGCTCTAAAATGACTTTTTCTGCAAAAAAGCTCAAACTCATGAAAATCTGTCTTCTGCATTGCAAAAAAAACATTTTATTTCATGAGAAAGAAACATTTTTAATGTAGTTGAGCTTTACCCTTAAAATTGCATTTAGCAACTTTTTCTCACTGAGAAAGAAGCTTTTGAGCATTTGTGGCCTTGCATTCTCATCATTTGCTTAGTTGCACTAAACACAGAATTGGTGTTCTTAGAAGCTCTAAATAAGTGATTTTGTTCAATTAAGCTCTAAAATGTCTTTTTCTGCAAAAAAGCTCAAACTCATGAAAACCTGTCTTCTGCATTGCAAAAAACATTTCATTTCATTAGAAAGAAATTTGTTTCATGTACTTGAGCTTTGCTCTTAAAATTGCTTTAGCAACTTTTTCTCACTGATAAAGAAGCTTTTGAGCATTTGTGGCCTTGCATTCTCATCATTTTCTTAGTTGCACTAAACACAGAATTGGTGTTCTTAGAAGCTCTAAATAAGCGATTTTGTGCAATTAAGCTCTAAAATGACTTTTTCTGCAAAAAAGCTAAAGCTCATGAAAATCCGTCTTCTGCATTGCAAAAAACATTTCATTTCATTAGAAAGAAAAACATTTCTTGTACACGAGCTTTGCTTTTAAAATTGCATTTAGCAACTTTTTCTCACTGAGAAAGAAGCTTTTGAGCATTTGTGTCCTTGCATTCTCATCATTTGCTTAGTTGCACTAAACACAGAATTTGTGTTCTTAGAAGCTCTAAATAAGTGATTTTGTGCAATTAGGCTCTAAAATGACTTTTTCTGTAAAAAAGCTCAAACTCATGAAAATCTGTCTTCTGCATTGCAAAAAACTTTTTATTTCATGCGAAATAAATTTTTTTCATTTAGTTGAGCTTTACTCTTAAAATTGCATTTAGCAACTTTTTCTCACTGAGAAAGAAGCTTTTGAGCATTTGTGGCCTTGCATTCTCATCATTTGCTTAGTTGCACTAAACACAGAATTGGTGTTCTTAGAAGCTCTAAATAAGTGATTTTGTGCAATTAAGCTCTAAAATTACTTTTTCTGCAAAAAAGCTAAAGCTCATGAAAATCCGTCTTCTGCATTGCAAAAAACATTTCATTTCATTAGAAAGAAAACATTTTCATGTACACAAGCTTTGCTTTTAAAATTGCATTTAGCAACTTTTTCTCACTGAGAAAGAAGCTTTTGAGCATTTGTGGCCTTGCATTCTCATCATTTGCTTAGTTGCACTAAACACAGAATTGGTGTTCTTCGAAGCTCTAAATAAGTGATTTTGTGCAATTAAGCTCTAAAATGACTTTTTCTGCAAAAAAGCTCAAACTCATGAAAATCTGTCTTCTGCATTGCAAAAAACATTTAATTTCATGAGAAAGAAAAATTTTTCACGTAGTTGAGCTTTACTCTTAAAATTGTATTTAGCAACTTTTCTCACTGAGAATAAGCTTTTGAGCATCTGTGGCCTCGCATTCTCATCAGTTGCTTAGTTGCCCTAAACACAAGAATTAGTGTTCTTAGAAGCTCTAAATAAGTGATTTTGTGCAATTAAGCTCTAAAATGACTTTTTCTGCAAAAAAGCTCAAACACATGAAAATCTGTCTTCTGCATTGCAAAAAAACATTTCATTTCATTAGAAAGAAAAAATTCTTCATGTACTTGAGCTTTGCTCTTAAAATTGCATTTAGCCACTTTTTCTCACTGAGAAAGAAGCTTTTGAGCATCTGTGGCCTTGCATTCTCACCATTTGCTTAGTTGGACTAAACACAGAATAGGTGTTCTTAAAAGCTCTAAATAAGTGATTTTGTGCAATTAAGCTCTCAAATGACTTTTTCTGCAAAAAAGCTCAAACTCATGAAATTCTGTCTTCTGCATTGCAAAAAAACATTTCATTTCATTAGAAAGAAAAAATTGTTCATGTACTTGAGCTTTGCTCGTAAAATTGCATTTAGCAACTTTTTCTCACTGATAAAGAAGCTTTTGAGCATTTGTGGCCTTGCATTCTCATCATTTGCACTAAAAACAGAATTGGTCTTCTTAGAAGCTCTAAAGAAGTGATTTTGTGCAATTTAGCTCTAAAATGACTTTTTCTGCAAAAAAGCTCAAACTCATGAAAATCCGTCTTCTGCATTGCAAAAAAACATTTTATTTCATGAGAAAGAAACATTTTTCATGTAGTTGAGCTTTACCCTTAAAATTGCATTTAGCAACTTTTTCTCACTGAGAAAGAAGCTTTTGAGCATTTGTGGCCTCGCATTCTCATCATTTGCTTAGTTGCACTAAACACAGAATTGGTGTTCTTAGAAGCTCTAAATAAGTGATTTTGTTCAATTAAGCTCTAAAATGTCTTTTTCTGCAAAAAAGCTCAAACTCATGAAAATCTGTCTTCTGCATTGCAAAAAACATTTCATTTCATTAGAAAGAAATTTTTTTCATGTACTTGAGCTTTGCTCTTAAAATTGCTTTAGCAACTTTTTCTCACTGATAAAGAAGCTTTTGAGCATTTGTGGCCTTGCATTCTCATCAGTGGTGGGCAAAGTACACAGATCAAGTACTTGAGTAAAAGTACAGATAGGTATAATAAAATATTACTCCAGTAAAAGTAAAAGTACTGCTTTTTCAATTTTACTCGAGTGAAAGTACAAAAGTACTCAATTTTTTATGTACTTAAGTAAAAAAGTACTGATAGACAGATTTATTTTGCAATTTTATATAGACTACTTTATTTAATTTTATATTAGCACATATTTGTATAATCATACTGCTCAAAATACCTGGGTTTTTCCCAAAATAACCACTATATAGAGTCAAGATATATATTTTGTTGATATGGACTACGTTGATGAGAGTGATGTAGTAATGTTCACTGTGAAGCTTACACTGCCATGTACCTGAGAGAAAACAGATTTCACATCTAATTTTCACCAGTAAGAAAAAAGTGTTTTAGAACTTGTTGTTTTGCAGAACGTCAGTTATATATGACATTAGAATTAGGCCTGAAATTAGGAAGAACATTTTAAGGAAAATCTAATTATATTTTCATAATGATTTTTTTTTCTTCTCAAACCTTGTCTGTGGTGTAAAAACACCCCTGGCCAAATGCCCCCAGAGGGCATCACTTCCCACTCTGATAATTACTGTAGTTACTATGTTCTGAACATCAAATCCTTTCTTTTTCCCTCAGATGAAATCTATCTAGGTGGCTGAATAAAGATATTTGGACTTTATATCTAAACATTTCCTCAACTTAGCACCAGCAAGCTTATTAGCTAGACAGTTAGCATCAGCTAACAATATTTACTTATTTTCAGTATGGTTATGAATAAACATTCATATCTGTCTACTCGGCTAGCTGATCTAAACAATATAAAAATGTATACTGTTGATAAACAATATAAAAACAGACGTCACATAGGTCTAAATGCATAGCATTTCATTAGAAAGAATTTTTTTTCATGTACTTGAGCTTTGCTCTTAAAATTACTTTAGCAACTTTTTCTCATTGATAAAGAAGCTTTTGAGCATTTGTGGCCTTGCATTCTCATAATTTGCTTAGTTGCACTAAACACAGAATTGGTGTTCTTAGAAGCTCTAAAGAAGTGATTTTGTGCAATTAAGCTCTAAAATGACTTTTGCTGCAAAAAAGCTAAAGCTCATGAAAATCCGTCTTCTGCATTGCAAAAAACATTTCATTTCATTAGAAAGAAAACATTTTCATGTACACGAGCTTTGCTTTTAAAATTGCATTTAGCAACTTTTTCTCACTGAGAAAGAAGCTTTTGAGCATTTGTGGCCTTGCATTCTCATCATTTGCTTAGTTGCACTAAACACAGAATTGGTGTTCTTAGAAGCTCTAAATAAGTGATTTTGTGCAATTAAGCTCTCAAATGACTTTTTCTGCAAAAAAGCTCAAACTCATGAAAATCTGTCTTCTGCATTGCAAAAAACATTTAATTTCATGAGAAAGAAACATTCCCTTCCGAAGGGAACTTCTACGCTACGTCCTCTAGGGGATGCTATGGGAACGCCTCCAGCGTGACCGGTTACCTGAAGCATGATTAAAAACACCCAATGCACTTGACATTGGCAGGTGGACGCCTATGACGCAAGCTAACGAGCATCTGCGAGCATAAAAGGGCACCTGTGGAACACATCATCCTCTTTTTTCCTTCAGGGGACCTTGTTTCTGAAGTGTGAGTAGATATGTCTGTTGAGAAGCGCTTTAGGAGGTGTGTCAATCCGTGTCAGCGTTGTCTGACACTAGATGACACACACGATCTATGCGTTATGTGTTTGGGTGAAGAGCACGCGCGCTCTGTTCTCGAGGGAATGGAGTGCGTTCATTGTGAGCATTTTTTCTGTGTGAAAAAGCTCCGCTCTCGGTTATCCCTTTTTCTCGAGAGAATTGGGGCGATCATCTGCCCCCCCGCGGCTCGGGTCCAGCCGCTGCTGAGGCAGTGAAGAGACTGAGTTCGCGGCGATCGGCGGCTGACGAGAGTGAACTGCGGGGGAAGATGTATTGTCTGTTACATCTTCTGATCCAGCAGGAAGTGCTTTTCTGGCTCATGGTGTGCTGATGAAGGCGGAGAGGATATTTCTTAGCCTTCTCAGCTTGTCTGCCCCGCGATATAGAGCTGATGGAGTGTTATGAAGCGTGCGCTTCTGCTAGGTAAACCTACAGTGGAAGCACGGAAAAGGGGGAGTGGCTCGCAGTAGAATTGATGAGCGATCTCTCTCTGGCATAACCTCCCAGCTCCCGTGAGCCTCCCATTCCTTCTCCAGATATTCATAGTAAGATCGTAAACCATATTCAGCCTGCATCCATTATGTTAGTTATGCTGACATCGAAGGGAGGCGCGAGCGCGGATATGCGTCGATGCCCCCTAGGGGCAAAAAAAAAAAAAAGTGTAGTTTTTAACCTGGATCGAGTGTTGCTAGGCTTCCTCTCACTTAAGAGAGTCCTTTTGCTGTAGCCTCCACTCTCCAGAGCTCCGCTTAGAACGCACTATTGGTGTACAGGCTCTATCATGAGCCTGGCTAGCTTTCTTTAGCGCTGAGTGTAGTCAGGTCTCCTCTCACTTCAGAGAGTCGTTATGCTGAGACCTCCACTCTTAAGAGCTCTTGTACCTGGATCGAGTGTTGCTAGGCTTCCTCTCATTTAAGAGAGTCATTTTGCTGAAGCCTCCGCCCTCCAGAGCTCCGCTTAGACCGCACTACTGGTGTGTAGGCTCGATTGTGAGCCTTGCTAGTTTTCTCTAGCGCTGAGTGTAGTCAGGTCTCCTCTCACTTTAGAGAGTACTTATGCTGAGACCTCTACTCTTAAGAGCTCCTGAACCAGGTTAGACTGCACTATTAGTACGTAGGCTCTATTTTAAGCCACGCTAGCTGTCGCTAGAGCTGAGTGAATTCAGGTCTCCTCTCGCTTTAGAGAGTCGTTATGCTGAGACTTTCACTCATAAGGGTTCCCCTACCTGGATCGAGTGTTGCTAGGCCTCTCATTTAAGAGTCATTCTGCTGAAGCCTCCGCTCTCCAGAGCTAGAACGCACTATTGGTGTGTAGGCTCTATTGTGAGCCTTGCTAGCTTTCTCTAGCGCTGAGTGTAGTCAAGTCTCCTCTCACTTTGGAGAGTCGTTATGCTGAGACTTCCACTCGTAAGAGCTCCTCAACTAGGTTGAGTGTTGCTAGGCTTCCTCTCGTTTAAGAGAGTCATTTCGCTGAAGCCTCCGCTCTCCAGAGCTCCGCTTAGTCTGCACTGTTAGTACGTAGGCTCCATTGTGAGCCTTGCTAGCCGTCTTTAGCTCTTAAGAGCCCCCCAACTAGGGTTGGGTGTGGTTAGGCTTCCTCTCGTTTAGAGAATCGTCCTGCTGAAGCCTCCACTCTTCAGAGCTCCGTCTCTGGTGCCTCTGCCACCGAGTGTAGCCAGGTCTCCTCTCAAATAGAGAGTTGTTATGCTGAGACCTCCACTCTTAGGAGTTCCTCTACCTGGATTGAGTGCTAGGCTTCCTCTCGTTAAGAGAGTCATTCTACTGAAGCCTCTGCTCTCCAGAGCTCCGCTTAGGCAGCACCATTAGTATGTAGTCTCTATTATGAGCCTCGCTAGCTGTCCTTAGCGCTGAGTGTAGTCAGGTCCCCTCTCGCTTTAGAGAGTCGGTATGCTGAGACCTCCACTCGTAAGAACCCCCCAACTAGGGTTGAGTGTTAGGCTTCCTCTCGTTAGAGAGTCATCCTGCTGAGGCCTCCACTCTTCAGAGCTCCGTCTCTGGCAGTAATAGGAGAATGTGGGCTCTGTTTGAGCATCACTAACTGCCTCTGGCGTTGAGTGTAGCCAGGTCTCCTCTCGCTTTAGAGAGTCGTTATGCTGAGACCTCCACTCTTAAGAGCCCCTCAACCAGGGTTGAGTGTTGTTAGGCTTCCCTCTCAGTAGAGAGCCATTCTGCTGAAGCCTCCACTCTTCAGAGCTCCGTCTCTGGCAGTAAAGGAGGTAGGCTCTGAGGAGCCTCACTAACTGCTTCTGGCATTGAGTGTAGCCAGGCTGAGGCCTCCACTCTTAAGAGCTCCCCTACTCGGATTGAGTGTTGCTAGGCTTCCCCTCGTTTAAGAGAGTCATTCTGCTGAAGCCTCCACTCTCTAGAGCTCCGCTTAGGCAGTACTATGCACAGGCTCTTTCTTGAGCCTCACTAACTGCCTCTGGCGTTGAATGTAGCCAGGTCTCCTCTCACTTAGAGAGTCATTATGCTGAGACCTCCACTCTGAAAGTTCCCTACTTGGATCGAGTGTCAGGCTTCCTCTCATTTAAGAGAGTCATTCTACTGAAGCCTCTGCTCTCCAGAGCTCCGCTTAGGCAGCACCTTTAGTACGTAGTCTCTATTGTGAGCCTCGCTAGCTGTCTTTAGCGCTGGGTGTAGTCAGGTCTCCTCTCGCTTTAGAGAGTCGTTATGCTGAGACCTCCACTCTTAAGAGCCCCCCAACTAGGGTTGAGTGTTGTTAGGCTTCCTCTCGTTAGAGAGTCGTCCTGCTGAGGCCTCCACTCTTCAGAGCTCCGTCTGGCAGTAATAGGAGAATGTAGACTCCTTTTTGAGCATTACTAACTGCCTGTGGCGTTGAGTGTAGCCAGGTCTCCTCTCAATTAGAGAGTCGTTATGCTGAGACCTCCACTCTTGAGTTCCCCTACCTGGATCGAGTGTTAGGCTTCCTCTCATTTAAGAGAGTCATTCTACTGAAGCCTCTGCTCTCCAGAGCTCCGCTTAGGCAGCACCTTAGTACGTAGTCTCTATTGTGAGTCTCACTAGCTGTCTTTAGCGCTGAGTGTAGTCAGGTCTCCTCTCGCTTAGAGAGTCGGTGTGCTGAGACCTCCACTCTTAAGAGCCCCCCAACTAAGGTTGAGTGTTGCTAAGCTTCCTCTCGTTTAGAGAGTCATTCTGCTGAAGCCTCCACTCTCTAGAGCTCCGCTTAGGCAGTACTATGCACAGGCTTTTTCTTGAGCCTCACTAACTGCCTCTGGCGTTGAGTGTAGCCAGGTCTCCTCTCACTTAGAGAGTCGTTATGCTGAGTCCTCCACTCTGAGAGTTCCCTACCTGGATCGAGTGTTAGGCTTCCTCTCATTTAAGAGAGTCATTCTACTGAAGCCTCTGCTCTCCAGAGCTCCGCTTAGGCAGCACCTTTAGTACGTAGTCTCTATTGTGTGCCTCGTTAGCTGTCTTTAGCGCTGAGTGTAGTCAGGTCTCCTCTCGCTTTAGAGAGTCGTTATGCTGAGACCTCCACTCTTAAGAGCCCCCCAACTAGGGTTGAGTGTTGTTAGGCTTCCTCTCGTTAGAGAGTCGTCCTGCTGAGGCCTCCACTCTTCAGAGCTCCGTCTGGCAGTAATAGGAGAATGTAGACTCCTTTGAGCATCACTAACTGCCTGTGGCGTTGAGTGTAGCCAGGTCTCCTCTCAATTAGAGAGTCGTTATGCTGAGACCTCCACTCTTGAGTTCCCCTACCTGGATCGAGTGTTAGGCTTCCTCTCGTTCAAGAGAGTCATTTACTGAAGCCTCTGCTCTCCAGAGCTCCGCTTAGGCAGCACCTTTAGTACGTAGTCTCTATTGTGAGCCTCGCTAGCTGTCTTTAGCGCTGAGTGTAGTCAGGTCTCCTCTCGCTTTAGAGAGTCGTTATGCTGAGACCTCCACTCTTAAGAGTCCCTCAACTAGGGTTGAGTGTTGCTAGGCTTCCTCTCGTCAGAGAGTCATTCTGCTGAAGCCTCCACTCCATAGAGCTCCGCTTAGGCTGCACTATGCACAGGCTTTTTCTTGAGCCTCACTAACTGCCTCTGGCGCTGAGTGTAGCCAGGTCTCCTCTCAATTAGAGAGTCGTTATGCTGAGACCTCCACTCTGAGAGTTCCCCTACCTGGATCGAGTGTTAGGCTTCCTCTCATTTAAGAGAGTCATTCTACCGAAGCCTCTGCTTTCCAGAGCTCCGCTTAGGCAGTACTACGTGCATGCTCTGTCCTGAGCCTCACTAGCTGTTCATAGCGTCGAGTGTAGAAGTCTCCTCTCAATCTGAGAGTCGCTTTCTGAGACTTCCACTCCGAGAACCATACTCTCGTGAGCTAGTCTATGATGGCGAGCTTTTGAGCTGGCCTAAAGAGGGTTTTTGACCCTAGTTCTGCTGGCCAGGGATGGTGTTCCTCAAGTCTGTGACTTAGGAATCCAGCTTTTGGACACTCTTTCCCTCAGCATGGCGGCGTGGGCATAGCGTTCCCATAGCGTCCCCTAGAGGACGTAGCGTAGAAGTTCCCTTCGGAAGGGAACGTCTCAGGTTACATATGTAACCATAGTTCCCTGAGAATGGGAACGAGACGCTACGTCTCTGGGCCATGCTTCGGGCATTCCTGTCGGTCCCCCTTGAAAAAAAGAGGATGATGTGTTCCACAGGTGCCCTTTTATGCTCGCAGATGCTCGTTAGCTTGCGTCATAGGCGTCCACCTGCCAATGTCAAGTGCATTGGGTGTTTTTAATCATGCTTCAGGTAACCGGTCACGCTGGAGGCGTTCCCATAGCGTCCCCTAGAGGACGTAGCGTCTCGTTCCCATTCTCAGGGAACTATGGTTACATATGTAACCTGAGACATTTTTCACGTAGTTGAGCTTTACTCTTAAAATTGTATTTAGCAACTTTTTCTCACTGAGGATAAGCTTTTGAGCATCTGTGGCCTCGCATTCTCATCACTTGCTTAGTTGCCCTAAACACAAGAATTAGTGTTCTTAGAAGCTCTAAATAAGTGATTTTGTGCAATTAAGATTTTCATGAAAAATGACTTTTTCTGCAAAAAAGCTCAAACTCATGAAAATCTGTCTTCTGCATTGCAAAAAAAACATTTCATTTCATTAGAAAGAAAAAAATGTTCATGTACTTGAGCTTTGCTCTTAAAATTGCATTTAGCAACTTTTTCTCACTGAGAAAGAAGCTTTTGAGTATCTGTGGCCTTGCATTCTCACCATTTGCTTAGTTGGACTAAACACAGAATAGGTGTTCTTAAAAGCTCTAAAGAAGTGATTTTGTGCATTTAAGCTCTCAAATGACTTTTTCTGCAAAAAAGCTCAAACTCATGAAAATCTGTCTTCTGCATTGCAAAAAACATTTAATTTCATTAGAAAGAAAAAATGTTCTTGTACTTGAGCTTTGCTCGTAAAATTGCATTTAGCAACTTTTTCTCACTGATAAAGAAGCTTTTGAGCATTTGTGGCCTTGCATTCTCATCATTTGCACGAAACACAGAATTGGTCTTCTTAGAAGCTCTAAAGAAGGGATTTTGTGCAATTAAGCTCTAAAATTTCTTTTTTTCTGCCAAAAAGCTAAAACTCATGAAAATCAGTCTTTTGCAATGCAAAAAAACATTTTATTTCATGAGAAAGAAACATTTTTCATGTAGTTGAGCTTTACTCTTAAAATTGCATTTAGCAACTTTTTCTCACTGAGAAAGAAGCTTTTGAGAATTTGTGGCCTTGCATTCTCATCATTTGCTTAGTTGCACTAAACACAGAATTGGTGTTCTTAGAAGCTCTAAAGAAGTGATTTTGTGCAATTAAGCTCTAAAATGACTTTCTGCAAAAAAGCTCAAACTCATGAAAATGTGTCTTCTGCATTGCAAAAAACATTTCATTTCATTAGAAAGAAAGAAAAAATTGTTCATGTACTTGAGCTTTGCTCTTAAAATTGCATTTAACAACTTTTTCTCACTGATAAAGAAGCTTTTGAGCATTTGTGGCCTTGCATTCTCATCATTTGCTTAGTTGCACTAAACACAGAATTGGTGTTCTTAGAAGCTCTAAAGAAGTGATTTTGTGCAATTAAGCTCTAAAATGACTTTTGCTGCAAAAAAGCTAAAACTCATGAAAATCCGTCTTCTGCATTGCAAAAAACATTTCATTTCATTAGAAAGAAAACATTTTCATGTACACAAGCTTTGCTTTTAAAATTGCATTTAGCAACTTTTTCTCACTGATAAAGAAGCTTTTGAGCATTTGTGGCCTTGCATTCTCATCATTTGCACTAAACACAGAATTGGTCTTCTTAGAAGCTCTAAAGAATTGATTTTGTGCAATTAAGCTCTAAAATGACTTTTTCTGCCAAAAAGCTAAAACTCATGAAAATCTGTCTTCTGCATTGCAAAAAAACATTTTATTTCATGAGAAAGAAACATTTTTCATGTAGTTGAGCTTTACTCTTAAAATTGCATTTAGCAACTTTTTCTCACTGAGAAAGAAGCTTTTGAGCATTTGTGGCCTTGCATTCTCATCATTTGCTTAGTTGCACTAAACACAGAATTGGTGTTCTTAGAAGCTCTAAAGAAGTGATTTTGTGCAATTAAGCTCTAAAATGACTTTTTCTGCAAAAAAGCTCAAACTTTTAAAAATCTGTCTTCTGCATTGCAAAAAAACATTTTATTTTCATGAGAAAGAAACATTTTTCATGTAGTTGAGCTTTACTCTTAAAATTGCATTTAGTAACTTTCTCACTGAGAAAGAAGCTTTTGAGCATTTGTGGCCTTGCATTCTCATCATTTGCACTAAACACAGAATTGGTCTTCTTCGAAGCTCTAAATAAGTGATTTTGTGCAATTAAGCTCTAAAATGACCTTTTCTACAAAAAAGCTCAAACTCATGAAAATGTGTCTTCTTGCATTGCAAAAAACATTTCATTTCATGAGAAAGAAAAAATTGTTCATGTACTTGAGCTTTGCACTTAAAATTGCATTTAGCAACTTTTTCTCACTGATAAAGAAGCTTTTGAGCATTTGTGGCCTTGCATTCTCATCATTTGCACTAAAAACAGAATTGGTGTTGTTAGAAGCTCTAAATACGAGATTTTGTGCAATTAAGCTCTAAAATTACTTTTTCTGCAAAAAAGCTCAAACTCATGAAAATCTGTCTTCTGCATTGCAAAAAACATTTCATTTCATTAGAAAGAAAAAAAATTCATGTACATGAGCTTTGCTCTTAAAATTGCATTTAGCAACTTTTTCTCACTGAGAAAGAAACTTTTGAGCATTTGTGGCCTTGCATTCTCATCATTTGCTTAGTTGCACCTAATCACAGAATTGGTGTTCTTAGAAGATCTAAATAAGTGATTTTGTGCAATTAAGCTCTAAAATGACTTTTTCTGCAAACAAGCTCAAACTCATGAAAATCTGTCTTCTGCATTGCAAAAACCATTTCATTTCATTAGAAAGAAAACATTTTCATGTACATGAGCTTTGCTCTTAAAATTGCATTTAGCAACTTTTTCTCACTGATAAAGAAGCTTTTGAGCATTTGTGGCCTTGCATTCTCATCATTTGCTTAGTTGCACTAAACACAGAATTGGTGTTCTTAGAAGCTCTAAAGAAGTGATTTTGTGCAATTAAGCTCTAAAATTACTTTTTTCTGCCAAAAAGCTCAAACTCATGAAAATCTGTATTCTGCATTGCAAAAAACATTTCATTTCATGAGAAAGAAACAATTGTTCATGTACTTGAGCTTTGCTCTTAAAATTGCATTTAGCAACTTTTTCTCACTGATAAAGAAGCTTTTGAGCATTTGTGGCCTTGCATTCTCATCATTTGCACTAAACACAGAATTGGTCTTCTTAGAAGCTCTAAAGAAGTGATTTTGTGCAATTAAGCTCTAAAATGACTTTTTCTGCAAAAAAGCTCAAACTCATGAAAATCTGTCTTCTGCATTGCAAAAAAACATTTTATTTTCATGAGAAAGAAACATTTTTCATGTAGTTGAGCTTTACTCTTAAAATTGCATTTAGCAACTTTTTCTCACTGAGAAAGAAGCTTTTGAGAATTTGTGGCCTTGCATTCTCATCATTTGCTTAGTTGCACTAAACACAGAATTGGTCTTCTTAGAAGCTCTAAAGAAGTGATTTTGTGCAATTAAGCTCTAAAGTGACTTTTTCTGCAAAAAAGCTCAAACTCATAAAAATCTGTCTTCTGCATTGCAAAAAAACATTTTATTTCATGAGAAAGAAACATTTTTCATGTAGTTGAGCTTTACTCTTAAAATTACATTTAGCAACTTTTTCTCACTGAGAAAGAAGCTTTTAAGCATTTGTGGCCTTGCATTCTATCATTTGCTTAGTTGCACTAAAAACAGAATTGGTGTTCTTAGAAGCTCTAAAGAAGTGATTTTGTGCAATTAAGCTCTAAAATGACCTTTTCTGCAAAAAAGCTCAAACTCATGAAAATGTGTCTTCTGCATTTCAAAAAACATTTCATTTCATGAGAAAGAAAAAATTGTTCATGTACTTGAGCTTTGCACTTAAAATTGCATTTAGCAACTTTTTCTCACTGATAAAGAAGCTTTTGAGCATTTGTGGCCTTGCATTCTCATCATTTGCACTAAAAAACAGAATTGGTGTTCTTAGAAGCTCTAAATAAGAGATTTTGTGCAATTAAGCTCTAAAATTACTTTTTCTGCAAAAAAGCTCAAACACATGAAAATCTGTTTTCTGCATTGCAAAAAACATTTAATTTCATTAGAAAGAAAAAAAATTCATGTACATGAGCTTTGCTCTTAAAATTGCATTTAGCAACTTTTTCTCACTGAGAAAGAAGTTTTTGAGCATTTGTGGCCTTGCATTCTAATCATTTGCTTAGTTGCACTAAAAACAGAATTGGTCTTCTAGAAGCTCTAAAGAAGTGATTTTGTGCAATTAAGCTCTAAAATGACTTTTTCTGCCAAAAAGCAAAAACTCATGAAAATCTGTCTTCTGCATTGCAAAAAAAACATTTTATTTCATGAGAAAGAAACATTTTTCATGTAGTTGAGCTTTACTCTTAAAATTGCATTTAGCAACTTTTTCTCACTAAGAAAGAAGCTTTTGAGCATTTGTGGCCTTGCATTCTCATCATTTGCTTAGTTGCACTAAACACAGAATTGGTGTTCTTAGAAGCTCTAAAGAAGTGATTTTGTGCAATTAAGCTCTAAAATGACTTTTTCTGCAAAAAAGCTCAAACTCATGAAAATCTGTCTTCTGCATTGCAAAAAAAACATTTTATTTTCATGAGAAAGAAACATTTTTCATGTAGTTGAGCTTTACTCTTAAAATTGCATTTAGCAACTTTTTCTCACTGAGAAATAAGCTTTTGAGCATTTGTGGCCTTGCATTCTCATCATTTGCACTAAACACAGAATTGGTCTTCTTAGAAGCTCTAAAGAAGTGATTTTGTGCAATTAAGCTCTAAAATGACTTTTTCTGCAAAAAAGCTCAAACTCATGAAAATCTGTCTTCTGCATTCCAAAAAAACATTTTATTTCATGAGAAAGAAACATTTTTCATGTAGTTGAGCTTTACTCTTAAAATTGCATTTAGCAACTTTTTCTCACTGAGAAAGAAGCTTTTGAGCATTTGTGGCCTTGCATTCTCATCATTTGCTTAGTTGCACTAAAAACAGAATTGGTCTTCTTAGAAGCTGTAATAAAATACAGTTTAATATAGAGCTATTGTTTCAGCTCCGGGAATTAGTTATTAAATATTTAATATGGCTTGATTAAAGTCATATTAATATTTAACCTACAGTTTACACCTTATTAAGTGCTTGTCCAGCAATCACTAAAAGGTACATTCTGTTACTCTCAATTACAATCTCGCTTCCATTCCGTGGCCCCGGTAGATAAACGAGATTAATAATTTCTCAAGTTTGAGCTAGGTTGCGTTATCGTTGGGCAAAATAAGGATGAAAATACTTAAAATCACATTCCAGAGACAATTCTTTATGAAATGAAAAATGGTTTATTCGTAATACTGCTATTCTAACATAAATGGATTAACTGAGAAGACATAGACATACACACATAGGCATACTGTGAAAGAATACCATTCTTTCTACTTCATAGCTTAACTTAACCAGAAAATGATCACGAACAAATCTGTTTTGTTACTGCATTCAGATCGAATTTTAACGGTTTAGTCAGGATTAGGAATTCAGTTTGTACTTGCTTGGATTGGTTTAAAGCAGGCTCGATGCGTTGGTTTCGTTTCCCGCGTGAGTTCTTTGTTTCGGGTGTCACGTGTTCAGCTCCACGCGTTGCTCTGGAAACTCTGCTGGCTTGCTTCGCTGTCGCGTGACGTCACCGGGAAAGCTCTCCTCTGCAATCGTCGAATTCGTGGCTCCGTTACGGCTTTGGCACAGTCTTAGACCCATAAATGGTTGGTTTCCAAGGCGAGAGTCGAGCGGACCGGCGCGCGTTGTAGGGCGTAGCCGCGAAAACGGGAAGCGTAGCTTCAGAGATGTTCAAGCCATGTTCACGAGAGTCAGAGCGCCAGAAGAAGAGAGAGGGCGCGTCACTCGCGCGTCGTTTTAAACAGTCCGTTTTTTTGGACATCCCTAAAGGCGGCTGGTCCAATCAGAGCGTCGGTACGGGGCGGAGCCCCGCCTGCGCGGCTAGTTTTTGCAAAGCATTTTCGTGTGAGGACAGATAACTTGTTTGTACCCCTGTTATTCAAACTCTTATCGTGTTTACACATTTATACTATCACCACATTCGTTATCTTATTGATTCATACAATTTTGCAACCATTCATAAAAGTCTAAACACAACCTAAACATTCCAGCTTAAAGTATGATTAGAAATCAGCCCACGTTTTCCCAAATAATTCATATTCCACAAGCATATGAGAGAAAGAGTACAACAATTAATATCCACATGTTCCTTGTGTAGATGAATTATTATCATGAAATGAATGTGTCTCTTGGAAATCTTCTAGTGGCCATTTCTCTTTGTTCTGTGACCGGACGAAATCGCGCGCTTTTGCGCTGATGCAAAGGGGGAGGGGTTTTAGAGAGACGCTGATTCTTTAGCTGACGTGTAGACAGTTGAATTCCTGCCGATATACGTTACATATCCCCTCGGGCTTGGTGATGTTCCCTGATGGAACCTCGTCAAGGCCCTGGAACAAGAGGCAGGAAGAACAGGCACATACAAGACACAAACATCATTCCTATCACTGACTAAAGCCTGGTGCAAGGTAATTTGGGAAGGAACAGGTTAGAAACTTGAGAAGACATGGGGATGCATTGTTTATCATTATTGAAAATTGGGTCATTTTTGACTGTTTTAATTGTCAGGGGCTCGACGAGGCGGTATAGGCATGATCTCAGTCAGGTTGGTCGAATTCTCGGGTTCGGATTCTAGGTCGGGATTACCACGTCGAAAGAGGCGAGGGACGCCTGGTGCATTTGTTGAGAGACTCTTGAACGACGTTCACTCGCTTGTGTAGGAGGAAGGCCAGTGTCAAATTCATAACATATCCTACGATAGTAGAGATACAAAGCGCCGTGTCAGCGGCAGACCAGGACCGAATAATTGGCGCGCCGGCGGGGGAAGGCGAGCGATAGCTTCTAGCGCTGTCAGCCGGTGTCAATTCAATAAGAGATTTCGTTTTCAACCTGATATTCTCGTCGGTGAGGTGATACAATGCTAACTCGTCAATATGGAGGATCTCGCCCTTCGGGACAGTGATCCATAACGTTTGGTTGGGCAAATTAATGCGCGTAGTGGTGTCGTGTTAATCGCATGTGAGGGTGGCTGTTCGTGCTGGGGTGTTGACCAGCCATCGGTTTCTGATGATTTCGGCTTGCGTTACCTCAACTTGAGAACGTGGTGTTGCTTCGGCGGGGCAGCTAGTGTCGGGTTTAATGGATTCTAAACCGCAGATGCCCTTGGTATTATCGCGTACGCAGAGTTTACTCGGGTAGGGGGAGTGAATGTCCTAAGTGAGCGTGCCCATCTTTGAGTTTGGGGCCAGATACAACTGTTCGTTGTTCTCGTAATACGCAGCGACTTTAGGAGTTTGGATTTTTACATAGGTTTTCCCTTGCCGTAATCCCACATTCACAACGTCTTTGAGCCGGTAAACATTATTAACGTCGATAATGGGCAAACTGAAAAGACAACTAAATCACCTGTTTCCGGGTTTTATATGGAATAGCGCTACCGGGAAAGGGGCGAGATGGTTTGGAGGGGACTGCGGGGCCCGCAGTGGCCGAAGTTACAACGTTTGAACAAGGCTAAGAGGTATCGTGTAGCACGAATCCTATTCATGGCTACGTTGTCAATCAAGAACTTACATCGTGTATCATGTCGTTCATGATTTTGGCGGGTGGCCTCGATCGGTCGACAGCGGTTCTCACAGCGAATTACAACGACTTTACTGACGGAAGTCGATCTCAATTTCAGGACCTGGATTCAAGGTTTGGTTAAGGGGTTCAAAGGAAAAAAGAAAAAGGAAACACAAAGTGAGACACGCGATAAAGAAACCAAACAATAAAGTAATTAAAAAAAAAAAAATTTAAAACTAAAAAAAAAAAAAATTAAAAAAAAATTAATAAAAAAAAATTATATAATAATGAAAAAAAAAAATTTGAGAGTAACTCCTCTCTACTAGATTGGTCCTAGCAGTGCTGCGGAGGAGAGAATATGGGTTGTGTCTAAGCATGGTTGCTATATGTTTTCCTAAAATGACAATAATTATGCTTGTGTGGTGCATATGGTTGTCGGTCTGTGTCAGTGGGTCGGATCTTCCCCCTTTTCCTGTCGGTGGTTTGGATTTGCCGGTTGGCATTGGCAACCCATCATGGTGCATCGTGTGCGTGTGTCAGCGTACTCCCCCTCTGGCCGTGAGGTACTACGAGCTGTGGCGCAGTGAGTGGCTCAGGGACATACGTGTGGACACCGTCTTGCAGATGCAGCATGTAGTCGACAGAGTGGAGCTTGCGGAGCTCGGAGGAGGTGTTCAGGTCCATATAGGAAATGGAAGTTCAAATGGGTTTGACATGTGAGCTGTCAAGGTTCGTAGTGACGAATCCGCATGTGAGGGTGAGGAGATCGTCAGCAGCGAACTGAGGTGGTATGGTAATGCAGGAGGGCAGGGGTGTGCTCGCCAGTGGCGTGCTGGGGCGGGGTTACTGCTGCCACTGTAGGGTTGGGTGGGAGGGCATGAAAGGTCCAGGACTCTTCATGTGAGGCCCTTTGGGGCTG
>CM049816.1:30952178-31086062 GCA_027422435.1 Schizopygopsis pylzovi | reverse complement strand
CTAGGGGTCGCTACGGGGAACGCCCTCAGCGTGACTCGTGTCTGAAGATACATATGTAAAAACACCATCTGTTGGCCGGCGACGCCCATGACGTCACTACCGGCGTGCCACAATATAAGTGCCGCGGGAGATTACATCATCAGCTTTTTCGTCTTCACTGACTGGTTTGTTTGAAGCGTGCAATCTGGTAAGTGTACAGTTTTCTCTCTATCAAATGGCGAGCACTAGCAAGGCGTTTAAGATTGTGTGTGGAAAAATCGGGACCCACCGCGATGACACACACAATCTTTGCATCTTTTGTTTGGGCAAGGAGCACGCACGCGATGTCCTTGAGGGGAAATCCGCGTGCACTATGAGCTTTTTCTATGTAAAAGCTCCGCTCTCGTCCTGTCCCTCTTTCCGAGGAAAGAGGGGCAGCCGTCTGCTTCCCGCGATTCGGGACCCACCCGCTGCCGAGGCACGGAGGTAATGAAATTAGCAGTTGGATGTGGCCGATGAGTGAGAAAGAAAAGAGGGACCGCCCCTTTTCGCGGCGCGTCGGCCGAGAACGAGAGTGAGCTGCTGGATTGTGACGATGCGATCTTTCTGACATAATCAGATTCAGCGGCTAGTGCTCTTCTCTGCATATGAACGAGTTTTTGGGGGTTGTGGATCATAAAAAAAGCTATTTTTTCTCGTATTCATAGGTTTCAGCATACTAGTTATGCTGACACTGTGTGAAAATGGCTATGAAGGGATGTCCCCTGTGCAAGAGATGATAAACAGCTTATCTCTCTGTGGCAGACATCCTCTCTCAAGGCTTGGCCACCTAAGCCCCTGAATCTCGCTTAAATGGCAGGGTATATGCAGCAGCAGGTCAGACCGTCGACCTTATGCCGCTCCCTGCGGAGCGTCTGAGTTTCCCTCTCATTCTGAGGAATGAGTTCTCCGCTCCTCCGAGCTCTGTGATCTCTCTTGCTGGTCGAGCTAGCATTGCTCCCCTCACTATAGAGGGTTATCTATGAGCATGCCGCTCCCTGCTGAGCGGAGAATCATGGTTGGGAGGTCTCACTCTGAGGAGTGAGTTTCTCCACTCTCGAGCTCCTCTTTGGTAGCTGAGTTCCTCTCATTCCGAGGAATGAGTTCTCCGCTCTCCAGGGCTCGCCGTCGGTAGAGCTAGCACTGCTCCCCTCAACCAGAGGGTCACCTATGAGCATGCCGCTCCCGTCTGAGCGTCCGAGTTTCTCCGCCCCCCAGAGCTCTGTGATAGGTCGCTCGCCCTGTTGGTCGAGCCAGCATTGCTCCCCTCAACCAGAGGGTCATCTATGAGCTTGCCGCTCCCTTCTGAGCGTCTGAGTTCCCTCTCACTCCGAGGAATGAGTAGTTCTCCGCTCCAGGGCATAGAACGTTCTTCTAATAAGTGCGCACGCGAGACTTTGGGCACTTTCTAAAATCCACTCAGTGGTAAGTCCGCACATCAAGGTTTTGAGTTCTTTCTAAAATCCCGTAAGGGTAGGGTTACGCGCACAGCTTCGTGCCCTTTTTTGAGTTGGTTAAAGCCCCGGTTTGTGCCTTGGGCCCCGCTCCCTTGTCCCATATGTGTTGGGTCCAAAAAGGAAAAGAAAAAGAAAAAAAGGGAAAAGGGGTGTACACTACCAAGAGGTCTGTTGAGACAGTTCCCTCAGTAAGGAGCAAGTGGTAACCCCTGAGTGATCGGCCAGGACCTAGTGAGCCAGGTGCCTGGCCATATCCCCTTAAAGGAATCTTTTTCTGATTCCAAGACTTTGAGCTCTACCCTAGGCCCGGTAATCCCGGCACCTAGCAGGTAAGTACTAGGGTATGCAGCTCGGGCCTTTGGCCGAAGGGGATAATATCACTGACAGCCATCAGCCATCCCAGGGGCAACTCCCTTAGCCGGGTAGAGTTGGCTTAGTGCTCGCCTTTTTCGCGAAATTGGCTTGCATTCCCCTCAGCATGGTGAAGTGGGTATAACGGTCCCCGTAGCGACCCCTAGGGACGCAGTTCGAGTTCCCATGGAGGGGAATGTCTCAGGTTACGTATGTAACCATGGTTCCCCGAATGGGGAACGAGACACTGCGTCCCCTAGGCTTTGAGCCATGCTTCGGACACAAACTTCAGACGAAGAAGCTGATGATGTAATCTCCCGGCGGCACTTATATTGTGGCACGCCGGTAGTGACGTCATTGGCTGTCGCCGGCCAACAGGTGGTGTTTTTACATATGTATCTTCAGACACGAGTCACGCTGAGGGCGTTCCCCGTAGCGACCCCTAGGGGACGCAGTGTCTCGTTCCCCATTCGGGGAACCATGGTTACATACGTAACCTGAGACGTTTTTCATGTAGTTGAGCTTTACTCTTAAAATTGCATTTAGCAACTTTTTCTCAATGAGAAAGAAGCTTTCGAGCATTTGTGGCCTTGCATTCTCATCATTTGCACTAAACACAGAATTGGTCTTCTTTAGAAGCTCTAAAGAAGTGATTTTGTGCAATTAAGCTCTAAAATGACTTTTTTGTGCAAAAAAAGCTCAAACTCATGAAAATCTGTCTTCTGCATTGCAAAAAACATTTCATTTAATTAGAAAGAAAAAATGTTCATGTACATTAGCTTTGCTCTTAAAATTGCATTTAGCAACTTTTTCTCACTGATAAAGAAGCTTTTGAGCATTTGTGGCCTTGCATTCTCATCAGTTGCACTAAACAAAGAATTGGTCTTCTTAGAAGCTCTAAAGAAGTGATTTTGTGCAATTAAGCTCTAAAATGACTTTTTCTGCAAAAAAGCTCAAACTCATGAAAATGTGTCTTCTGCATTGCAAAAAACATTTCATTTTTTGAGAAAGAAAAAAATGTTCATGTACTTGAGCTTTGCTCTTAAAATTGCATTTAGCAACTTTTTTTCACTGATAAAGAAGCTTTTGAGCATTTGTTGCCTTTTGCATTCTCATCATTTGCTTAGTTGCACTAAAAACAGAATTGGTGTTCTTAGAAGCTCTAAAGAAGTGATTTTGTGCAATTAAGCTCTAAAATGACTTTTTCTGCAAAAAAGCTCAAACTCATGAAAATGTGTCTTCTGCATTGCAAAAAACATTTCATTTAATTAGAAAGAAAAAATGTTCTTGTACACGAGCTTTGCTTTTAAAATTGCATTTAGCAACTTTTTCTCACTGATAAAGAATCTTTTGAGCATTTGTGGCCTTGCATTTTCATCATTTGCACGAAACACAGAATTGGTCTTCTTAGAAGCTCTAAAGAAGTGATTTTGTGCAATTAAGCTCTAAAATGACTTTTTCTGCAAAAAAGCTCAAACTCATGAAAATCTGTCTTCTGCATTGCAAAAAAACATTTTATTTCATGAGAAAGAAACATTTTTCATGTAGTTGAGCTTTACTCTTAAAATTGCATTTAGCAACTTTTTCTCACTGAGAAAGAAGCTTTTGAGCATTTGTGGCCTTGCATTCTCATCATTTGCTTAGTTGCACTAAAAAAAGAATTGGTGTTCTTAGAAGCTCTAAATAAGGGATTTTGTGCAATTAAGCTCTAAAATGACTTTCTGCAAAAAAGCTCAAACTCATGAAAATCTGTCTTCTGCATTGCAAAAAACATTTCATTTCATTAGAAAGAAAAAAAATTCATGTACATTAGCTTTGCTCTTAAAATTGCATTTAGCAACTTTTTCTCACTGATAAAGAAGCTTTTGAGCATTTGTGGCCTTGCATTATCATCAGTTGCACTAAATAAAGAATTGGTCTTCTTAGAAGCTCTAAAGAAGTGATTTTGTGCAATTAAGCTCTAAAATGACTTTTTCTGCAAAAAAAACTCAAACTCATGAAAATCTGTCTTCTGCATTGCAAAAAAACATTTTATTTCATGAGAAAGAAACAATTTTCATGTAGTTGAGCTTTACTCTTAAAATTGCATTTAGCAACTTTTTCTCACTGAGAAAGAAGCTTTTGAGCATTTGTGGCCTTGCATTATCATCAGTTGCACTAAATAAAGAATTGGTCTTCTTAGAAGCTCTAAAGAAGTGATTTTGTGCAATTAAGCTCTAAAATGACTTTTTCTGCAAAAAAACTCAAACTCATGAAAATCTGTCTTCTGCATTGCAAAAAACATTTCATTTAATTAGAAAGAAAAAATGTTCATGTACACGAGCTTTGCTTTTAAAATTGCATTTAGCAACTTTTTCTCACTGAGAAAGAAGCTTTTGAGCATTTGTGGCCTTGCATTCTCATAATTTGCTTAGTTGCACTAAAAACAGAATTGGTGTTCTTAGAAGCTCTAAAGAAGTGATTTTGTGCAATTAAGCTCTAAAATGACTTTTTCTGCAAAAAAGCTCAAACTCATGAAAATGTGTCTTCTGCATTGCAAAAAACATTTCATTTCATTAGAAAGAAAAACAATTCATGTACATTAGCTTTGCTCTTAAAATTGCATTTAGCAACTTTTTCTCACTGATAAAGAAGCTTTTGAGCATTTGTGGCCTTGCATTCTCATCAGTTGCACTAAACAAAGAATTGGTCTTCTTAGAAGCTCTAAAGAAGTGATTTTGTGCAATTAAGTTCTAAAATGACTTTTTCTGCAAAAAAACTCAAACTCATGAAAATCTGTCTTCTGCATTGCAAAAAAACATTTTATTTCATGAGAAAGAAACATTCCCCTCCATGGGAACTCGAACTGCGTCCCCTAGGGGTCGCTACGGGGAACGCCCTCAGCGTGACTCGTGTCTGAAGATACATATGTAAAAACACCACCTGTTGGCCGGCGACAGCCCATGACGTCACTACCGGCGTGCCACAATATAAGTGCCGCCGGGAGATTACATCATCAGCTTTTTCGTCTTCACTGACTGGTTTGTTTGAAGCGTGCAATCTGGTAAGAGTACAGTTTTCTCTCTATCAAATGGCGAGCACTAGCAAGGCGTTTAAGATTGTGTGTGGAAAAATCGGGACCCACCGCGATGACACACACAATCTTTGCGTCTTTTGTTTGGGCAAGGAGCACGCACGCGATGTCCTTGAGGGGAAATCCGCGTGCACTATGAGCTTTTTCTATGTAAAAGCTCCGCTCTCGTCCTGTCCCTCTTTCCGAGGAAAGAGGGGCAGCCGTCTGCTTCCCGCGATTCGGGACCCACCGCTGCCGAGGCACGGAGGTAATGAAATTAGCAGTTGGATGTGGCCGATGAGTGAGAAAGAAAAGAGGGACCGCCCCTTTTCGCGCGCGTCGGCCGAGAACGAGAGTGAGCTGCTGGATTGTGACGATGCGATCTTTCTGACATAATCAGATTCAGCGGCTAGTGCTCTTCTCTGCATATGAACGAGTTTTTGGGGGTTGTGGATCATAAAAAAAGCTATTTTTTCTCGTATTCATAGGTTTCAGCATACTAGTTATGCTGACACTGTGTGAAAATGGCTATGAAGGGATGTCCCCTGTGCAAGAGATGATAAACAGCTTATCTCTCTGTGGCAGACATCCTCTCTCAAGGCTTGGCCACCTAAGCCCCTGAATCTCGCTTAAATGGCAGGGTATATGCAGCAGCAGGTCAGACCGTCGCTTCGTTGCACACTAAGGCGTACCAGACTGATCTGCTGAAAGACCTGGATAAGGTTCTATATAATCCAGGTCTGAGCCCGAACAACCAGGGGTCCTAGCCCATCTCGGTCTGAGGGTCAGAGATGGGCTCAGAAGGCTAGTCTCGCGACTCATGCCCCTCCCCCTCCTGCGGCTAGGGTGAGAGAGAGGCGCGGGTCAGAGAGAGGCAAGCCCTCTCATTCCTCTCTAATTCCCCTGTAACCACCGTAAATTTCACCTGACCGAGGTTAGGTGGAAATTTCCTGCTAAGCTAAGGCAAAAAAAAAAGGGGAGTTCCCTCTCATTCTGAGGAATGAGTTTTCCGGGGTCACCTATGCCCTCCGGAGCGTCTGAGTTCCCTCTCATTCTGAGGAATGAGTTCTCCGCTCCTCAGAGCTCTGTGATAGGTCGCTCTCCTTGCTGGTCGAGCTAGCATTGCTCCCCTCACTATAGAGGGTTATCTATGAGCATGCCGCTCCCTGCTGAGCGGCGGAGTTCCCTCTCATTCTGAGGAATGAGTTCCCCTCTCTCCAGAGCTCATGGTTGGGCTTGCCGCTCCCTTCTGAGCGGCGGAGTGCCTTCTCATTCTGAGGAATGAGTTCTCCACTCTCCAGAGCTCGTTATAGGTCTCACTCTGAGGAGTGAGTTCTCCGCTCTAGAGCTCCTCATTGATAGCTGAGTTCTTCTCATTCCGAGGAATGAGTTCTCCGCTCTCCAGAGCTCGCCGTCGGTAGAGCTAGCACTGCTCCCCTCAACCAGAGGGTCACCTATGAGCATGCCGCTCCCTTCTGAGCGTCCGAGTTTCTCCACCCCCCAGAGCTCTGTGATAGTGCCGCTCCCTTCTGAGCGGCGGAGTTCCCTCTCATTCTGAGGAATGAGTTCTCCACTCTCCAGAGCTCGTTATAGGTAGAGCTAGCATTGCTCCCCTCATTAGAGGGTCATCTTTGAGCATGCCGCTCCCTGCGGAGCGTCTGAGTTTCCCTCTCATTCTGAGGAATGAGTTCTCCGCTCTCCAGAGCTCGTTATAGGTAGAGCTAGCATTGCTCCCCTCGTTAGAGGGTTATCTGTGAGCATGCCGCTCCCTGCTGAGCGTCTGAGTTCCTTCTCATTCTGAGGAATGAGTTCTCCGCTCTCCAGAGCTCGTTATAGGTAGAGCTAGCATTGCTCCCCTCATTAGAGGGTTATCTATGAGCATGCCGCTCCCTGCTGAGCGTCTGAGTTCCTTCTCATTCTGAGGAATGAGTTCTCCGCCCTCCAGAGCTCGTTATAGGTAGAGCTAGCACTGCTCCCCTCATTAGAGGGTTATCTGTGAGCATGCCGCTCCCTGCTGAGCGTCTGAGTTCCTTCTCATTCTGAGGAATGAGTTCTCCGCTCCCCAGAGCTCTGTGATAGGTTGCGCTCCTGGTTGGTCGAGCTAGCATTGCTATGAGCATGCCGCTCCCTTCGGGGCGTCTGAGTTCCCTCTCACTCTGAGGAGTGAGTTCTCCACTCTAGAGCTCCTTATTGGTAGCTGAGGTCCTCTCATTCTGAGGAATGAGTTCTCCGCTCTCCAGAGCTCGTTATAGGTAGAGCTAGCATTTCTCCCCTCATTAGAGGGTCATCTTTGAGCATGCCGCACCCTGCGGAGCGTCTGAGTTTCCCTCTCATTCTGAGGAATGAGTTCTCCCGCTCCTCCGAGCTCTGTGATCTCTCTTGCTGGTCGAGCTAGCATTGCTCCCCTCACTATAGAGGGTTATCTATGAGCATGCCGCTCCCTGCTGAGCGGAGAATCATGGTTGGGAGGTCTCACTCTGAGGAGTGAGTTTCTCCACTCTCGAGCTCCTCTTTGGTAGCTGAGTTCCTCTCATTCCGAGGAATGAGTTCTCCGCTCTCCAGGGCTCGCCGTCGGTAGAGCTAGCACTGCTCCCCTCAACCAGAGGGTCACCTATGAGCATGCCGCTCCCGTCTGAGCGTCCGAGTTTCTCCGCCCCCCAGAGCTCTGTGATAGGTCGCTCGCCCTGTTGGTCGAGCCAGCATTGCTCCCCTCAACCAGAGGGTCATCTATGAGCTTGCCGCTCCCTTCTGAGCGTCTGAGTTCCCTCTCACTCCGAGGAATGAGTAGTTCTCCGCTCCAGGGCATAGAACGTTCTTCTAATAAGTGCGCACGCGAGACTTTGGGCACTTTCTAAAATCCACTCAGTGGTAAGTCCGCACATCAAGGTTTTGAGTTCTTTCTAAAATCCCGTAAGGGTAGGGTTACGCGCACAGCTTCGTGCCCTTTTTTGAGTTGGTTAAAGCCCCGGTTTGTGCCTTGGGCCCTGCTCCCTTGTCCCATATGTGTTGGGTCCAAAAAGGAAAAGAAAAGAAAAAGGAAAAAGGGGTGTACACTACCAAGAGGTCTGTTGAGACAGTTCCCTCAGTAAGGAGCAAGTGGTAACCCCTGAGTGATCGGCCAGGACCTAGTGAGCCAGGTGCCTGGCCATATCCCCTTAAAGGAATCTTTTTCTGATTCCAAGACTTTGAGCTCTACCCTAGGCCCGGTAATCCCGGAACCTAGCAGGTAAGTACTAGGGTATGCAGCTCGGGCCTTTGGCCGAAGGGGATAATATCACTGACAGCCATCAGCCGTCCCAGGGGCAACTCCCTTAGCCGGGTAGAGTTGGCTTAGTGCTCGCCTTTTTCGCGAAATTGGCTTGCATTCCCCTCAGCATGGTGAAGTGGGTATAACGGTCCCCGTAGCGACCCTAGGGGACGCAGTTCGAGTTCCCATGGAGGGGAATGTCTCAGGTTACGTATGTAACCATGGTTCCCCGAATGGGGAACGAGACACTGCGTCCCCTAGGCTTTGAGCCATGCTTCGGACGCAAGCTTCAGACGAAGAAGCTGATGATGTAATCTCCCGGCGGCACTTATATTGTGGTACGCCGGTAGTGACGTCATTGGCTGTCGCCGGCCAACAGGTGGTGTTTTTACATATGTATCTTCAGACACGAGTCACGCTGAGGGCGTTCCCCGTAGCGACCCCTAGGGGACGCAGTGTCTCGTTCCCCATTCGGGGAACCATGGTTACATACGTAACCTGAGACGTTTTTCATGTAGTTGAGCTTTACTCTTAAAATTGCATTTAGCAACTTTTTCTCAATGAGAAAGAAGCTTTCGAGCATTTGTGGCCTTGCATTCTCATCATTTGCACTAAACACAGAATTGGTCTTCTTAGAAGCTCTAAAGAAGTGATTTTGTGCAATTAAGCTCTAAAATGACTTTTTGTGCAAAAAACCTCAAACTCATGAAAATCTGTCTTCTGCATTGCAAAAAACATTTCATTTAATTAGAAAGAAAAAATGTTCATGTACACGAGCTTTGCTTTTAAAATTGCATTTAGCAACTTTTTCTCACTGAGAAAGAAGCTTTTGAGCATTTGTGGCCTTGCATTCTCATCATTTGCTTAGTTGCACTAAAAAAAGAATTGGTGTTTTTAGAAGCTCTAAATAAGGGATTTTGTGCAATTAAGCTCTAAAATGACTTTCTGCAAAAAAGCTCAAACTCATGAAAATCTGTCTTATGCATTGCAAAAAACATTTCATTTCATTAGAAAGAAAAACAATTCATGTACATTAGCTTTGCTCTTAAAATTGCATTTAGCAACTTTTTCTCACTGATAAAGAAGCTTTTGAGCATTTGTGGCCTTGCATTCTCATCAGTTGCACTAAACAAAGAATTGGTCTTCTTAGAAGCTCTAAAGAAGTGATTTTGTGCAATTAAGCTCTAAAATGACTTTTTCTGCAAAAAAACTCAAACTCATGAAAATCTGTCTTCTGCATTGCAAAAAAACATTTTATTTCATGAGAAAGAAACATTTTTCATGTAGTTGAGCTTTACTCTTAAAATTGCATTTAGCAACTTTTTCTCACTGAGAAAGAAGCTTTCGAGCATTTGTGGCCTTGCATTCTCATCATTTGCACTAAACACAGAATTGGTCTTCTTAGAAGCTCTAAAGAAGTGATTTTGTGCAATTAAGCTCTAAAATGACTTTTTGTGCAAAAAACCTCAAACTCATGAAAATCTGTCTTCTGCATTGCAAAAAACATTTCATTTAATTAGAAAGAAAAAATGTTCATGTACACGAGCTTTGCTTTTAAAATTGCATTTAGCAACTTTTTCTCACTGAGAAAGAAGCTTTTGAGCATTTGTGGCCTTGCATTCTCATCATTTGCTTAGTTGCACTAAAAAAAGAATTGGTGTTCTTAGAAGCTCTAAATAAGGGATTTTGTGCAATTAAGCTCTAAAATGACTTTCTGCAAAAAAGCTCAAACTCATGAAAATCTGTCTTCTGCATTGCAAAAAACATTTCATTTCATTAGAAAGAAAAACAATTCATGTACATTAGCTTTGCTCTTAAAATTGCATTTAGCAACTTTTTCTCACTGATAAAGAAGCTTTTGAGCATTTGTGGCCTTGCATTCTCATCAGTTGCACTAAACAAAGAATTGGTCTTCTTAGAAGCTCTAAAGAAGTGATTTTGTGCAATTAAGCTCTAAAATGACTTTTTCTGCAAAAAAACTCAAACTCATGAAAATCTGTCTTCTGCATTGCAAAAAAACATTTTATTTCATGAGAAAGAAACATTTTTCATGTAGTTGAGCTTTACTCTTAAAATTGCATTTAGCAACTTTTTCTCACTGATAAATAAGCTTTTGAGCATTTGTGGCCTTGCATTCTCATCAGTTGCACTAAAAAAAGAATTGGTCTTCTTAGAAGCTCTAAAGAAGTGATTTTGTGCAATTAAGCTCTAAAATGACTTTTTCTGCAAAAAAACTCAAACTCATGAAAATCTGTCTTCTTGCATTGCAAAAAAACATGTTATTTCATGAGAAAGAAACATTTTTCATGTAGTTGAGCTTTACTCTTAAAATTGCATTTAGCAACTTTTTCTCACTGAGAAAGAAGCTTTTGAGCATTTGTGGCCTTGCATTCTCATCATTTGCACTAAACACAGAATTGGTCTTCTTAGAAGCTCTAAAGAAGTGATTTTGTGCAATTAAGCTCTAAAATGACTTTTTTGTGCAAAAAACCTCAAACTCATGAAAATCTGTCTTCTGCATTGCAAAAAACATTTCATTTAATTAGAAAGAAAAAATGTTCATGTACACGAGCTTTGCTTTTAAAATTGCATTTAGCAACTTTTTCTCACTGAGAAAGAAGCTTTTGAGCATTTGTGGCCTTGCATTCTCATCATTTGCTTAGTTGCACTAAAAAAAGAATTGGTGTTTTTAGAAGCTCTAAATAAGGGATTTTGTGCAATTAAGCTCTAAAATGACTTTCTGCAAAAAAGCTCAAACTCATGAAAATCTGTCTTCTGCATTGCAAAAAACATTTCATTTCATTAGAAAGAAAAACAATTCATGTACATTAGCTTTGCTCTTAAAATTGCATTTAGCAACTTTTTCTCACTGATAAAGAAGCTTTTGAGCATTTGTGGCCTTGCATTATCATCAGTTGCACTAAATAAAGAATTGGTCTTCTTAGAAGCTCTAAAGAAGTGATTTTGTGCAATTAAGCTCTAAAATGACTTTTTCTGCAAAAAAACTCAAACTCATGAAAATCTGTCTTCTGCATTGCAAAAAAACATTTTATTTCATGAGAAAGAAACAATTTTCATGTAGTTGAGCTTTACTCTTAAAATTGCATTTAGCAACTTTTTCTCACTGAGAAAGAAGCTTTCGAGCATTTGTGGCCTTGCATTCTCATCATTTGCACTAAACACAGAATTGGTCTTCTTAGAAGCTCTAAAGAAGTGATTTTGTGCAATTAAGCTCCAAACTCATGAAAATCTGTCTTCTGCATTGCAAAAAACATTTCATTTAATTAGAAAGAAAAAATGTTCATGTACACGAGCTTTGCTTTTAAAATTGCATTTAGCAACTTTTTCTCACTGAGAAAGAAGCTTTTGAGCATTTGTGGCCTTGCATTCTCATAATTTGCTTAGTTGCACTAAAAACAGAATTGGTGTTCTTAGAAGCTCTAAAGAAGTGATTTTGTGCAATTAAGCTCTAAAATGACTTTTTCTGCAAAAAAGCTCAAACTCATGAAAATGTGTCTTCTTCTGCATTGCAAAAAACATTTCATTTCATTAGAAAGAAAAACAATTCATGTACATTAGCTTTGCTCTTAAAATTGCATTTAGCAACTTTTTCTCACTGATAAAGAAGCTTTTGAGCATTTGTGGCCTTGCATTCTCATCAGTTGCACTAAACAAAGAATTGGTCTTCTTAGAAGCTCTAAAGAAGTGATTTTGTGCAATTAAGTTCTAAAATGACTTTTTCTGCAAAAAAAACTCAAACTCATGAAAATCTGTCTTCTGCATTGCAAAAAAACATTTTATTTCATGAGAAAGAAACATTCCCCTCCATGGGAACTCGAACTGCGTCCCCTAGGGGTCGCTACGGGGAACGCCCTCAGCGTGACTCGTGTCTGAAGATACATATGTAAAAACACCACCTATTGGCCGGCGACAGCCCATGACGTCACTACCGGCGTGCCACAATATAAGTGCCGCCGGGAGATTACATCATCAGCTTTTTCGTCTTCACTGACTGGTTTGTTTGAAGCGTGCAATCTGGTAAGAGTACAGTTTTCTCTCTATCAAATGGCGAGCACTAGCAAGGCGTTTAAGATTGTGTGTGGAAAAATCGGGACCCACCGCGATGACACACACAATCTTTGCGTCTTTTGTTTGGGCAAGGAGTACGCACGCGATGTCCTTGAGGGGAAATCCGCGTGCACTATGAGCTTTTTCTATGTAAAAGCTCCGCTCTCGTCCTGTCCCTCTTTCCGAGGAAAGAGGGGCAGCCGTCTGCTTCCCGCGATTCGGGACCCACCGCTGCCGAGGCACGGAGGTAATGAAATTAGCAGTTGGATGTGGCCGATGAGTGAGAAAGAAAAGAGGGACCGCCCCTTTTCGCGCGCTTCGGCCGAGAACGAGAGTGAGCTGCTGGATTGTGACGATGCGATCTTTCTGACATAATCAGATTCAGCGGCTAGTGCTCTTCTCTGCATATGAACGAGTTTTTGGGGGTTGTGGATCATAAAAAAAGCTATTTTTTCTCGTATTCATAGGTTTCAGCATACTAGTTATGCTGACACTGTGTGAAAATGGCTATGAAGGGATGTCCCCTGTGCAAGAGATGATAAACAGCTTATCTCTCTGTGGCAGACATCCTCTCTCAAGGCTTGGCCACCTAAGCCCCTGAATCTCGCTTAAATGGCAGGGTATATGCAGCAGCAGGTCAGACCGTCGCTTCGTTGCACACTAAGGCGTACCAGACTGATCTGCTGAAAGACCTGGATAAGGTTCTATATAATCCAGGTCTGAGCCCGAACAACCAGGGGTCCTAGCCCATCTCGGTCTGAGGGTCAGAGATGGGCTCAGAAGGCTAGTCTCGCGACTCATGCCCCTCCCCCTCCTGCGGCTAGGGTGAGAGAGAGGCGCGGGTCAGAGAGAGGCAAGCCCTCTCATTCCTCTCTAATTCCCCTGTAACCACCGTAAATTTCACCTGACCGAGGTTAGGTGGAAATTTCCTGCTAAGCTAAGGCAAAAAAAAAAGGGGAGTTCCCTCTCATTCTGAGGAATGAGTTTTCCGGGGTCACCTATGCCCTCCGGAGCGTCTGAGTTCCCTCTCATTCTGAGGAATGAGTTCTCCGCTCCTCAGAGCTCTGTGATAGGTCGCTCTCCTTGCTGGTCGAGCTAGCATTGCTCCCCTCACTATAGAGGGTTATCTATGAGCATGCCGCTCCCTGCTGAGCGGCGGAGTTCCCTCTCATTCTGAGGAATGAGTTCCCCTCTCTCCAGAGCTCATGGTTGGGCTTGCCGCTCCCTTCTGAGTGGCGGAGTGCCTTCTCATTCTGAGGAATGAGTTCTCCACTCTCCAGAGCTCGTTATAGGTCTCACTCTGAGGAGTGAGTTCTCCGCTCTAGAGCTCCTCATTGATAGCTGAGTTCTTCTCATTCCGAGGAATGAGTTCTCCGCTCTCCAGAGCTCGCCGTCGGTAGAGCTAGCACTGCTCCCCTCAACCAGAGGGTCACCTATGAGCATGCCGCTCCCTTCTGAGCGTCCGAGTTTCTCCACCCCCCAGAGCTCTGTGATAGTGCCGCTCCCTTCTGAGCGGCGGAGTTCCCTCTCATTCTGAGGAATGAGTTCTCCACTCTCCAGAGCTCGTTATAGGTAGAGCTAGCATTGCTCCCCTCATTAGAGGGTCATCTTTGAGCATGCCGCTCCCTGCGGAGCGTCTGAGTTTCCCTCTCATTCTGAGGAATGAGTTTCTCCGCTCTCCAGAGCTCGTTATAGGTAGAGCTAGCATTGCTCCCCTCGTTAGAGGGTTATCTGTGAGCATGCCGCTCCCTGCTGAGCGTCTGAGTTCCTTCTCATTCTGAGGAATGAGTTCTCCGCTCTCCAGAGCTCGTTATAGGTAGAGCTAGCATTGCTCCCCTCATTAGAGGGTTATCTATGAGCATGCCGCTCCCTGCTGAGCGTCTGAGTTCCTTCTCATTCTGAGGAATGAGTTCTCCGCCCTCCAGAGCTCGTTATAGGTAGAGCTAGCACTGCTCCCCTCATTAGAGGGTTATCTGTGAGCATGCCGCTCCCTGCTGAGCGTCTGAGTTCCTTCTCATTCTGAGGAATGAGTTCTCCGCTCCCCAGAGCTCTGTGATAGGTTGCTCTCCTGGTTGGTCGAGCTAGCATTGCTATGAGCATGCCGCTCCCTTCGGGGCGTCTGAGTTCCCTCTCACTCTGAGGAGTGAGTTCTCCACTCTAGAGCTCCTTATTGGTAGCTGAGGTCCTCTCATTCTGAGGAATGAGTTCTCCGCTCTCCAGAGCTCGTTATAGGTAGAGCTAGCATTTCTCCCCTCATTAGAGGGTCATCTTTGAGCATGCCGCACCCTGCGGAGCGTCTGAGTTTCCCTCTCATTCTGAGGAATGAGTTCTCCGCTCCTCCGAGCTCTGTGATCTCTCTTGCTGGTCGAGCTAGCATTGCTCCCCTCACTATAGAGGGTTATCTATGAGCATGCCGCTCCCTGCTGAGCGGAGAATCATGGTTGGGAGGTCTCACTCTGAGGAGTGAGTTCTCCACTCTCGAGCTCCTCTTTGGTAGCTGAGTTCCTCTCATTCCGAGGAATGAGTTCTCCGCTCTCCAGGGCTCGCCGTCGGTAGAGCTAGCACTGCTCCCCTCAACCAGAGGGTCACCTATGAGCATGCCGCTCCCGTCTGAGCGTCCGAGTTTCTCCGTCCCCCAGAGCTCTGTGATAGGTCGCTCGCCCTGTTGGTCGAGCCAGCATTGCTCCCCTCAACCAGAGGGTCATCTATGAGCTTGCCGCTCCCTTCTGAGCGTCTGAGTTCCCTCTCACTCCGAGGAATGAGTAGTTCTCCGCTCCAGGGCATAGAACGTTCTTCTAATAAGTGCGCACGCGAGACTTTGGGCACTTTCTAAAATCCACTCAGTGGTAAGTCCGCACATCAAGGTTTTGAGTTCTTTCTAAAATCCCGTAAGGGTAGGGTTACGTGCACAGCTTCGTGCCCTTTTTTGAGTTGGTTAAAGCCCCGGTTTGTGCCTTGGGCCCTGCTCCCTTGTCCCATATGTGTTGGGTCCAAAAAGGAAAAGAAAAGAAAAAGGAAAAAGGGGTGTACACTACCAAGAGGTCTGTTGAGACAGTTCCCTCAGTAAGGAGCAAGTGGTAACCCCTGAGTGATCGGCCAGGACCTAGTGAGCCAGGTGCCTGGCCATATCCCCTTAAAGGAATCTTTTTCTGATTCCAAGACTTTGAGCTCTACCCTAGGCCCGGTAATCCCGGAACCTAGCAGGTAAGTACTAGGGTATGCAGCTCGGGCCTTTGGCCGAAGGGGATAATATCACTGACAGCCATCAGCCGTCCCAGGGGCAACTCCCTTAGCCGGGTAGAGTTGGCTTAGTGCTCGCCTTTTTCGCGAAATTGGCTTGCATTCCCCTCAGCATGGTGAAGTGGGTATAACGGTCCCCGTAGCGACCCCTAGGGGACGCAGTTCGAGTTCCCATGGAGGGGAATGTCTCAGGTTACGTATGTAACCATGGTTCCCCGAATGGGGAACGAGACACTGCGTCCCCTAGGCTTTGAGCCATGCTTCGGACGCAAGCTTCAGACGAAGAAGCTGATGATGTAATCTCCCGGCGGCACTTATATTGTGGTACGCCGGTAGTGACGTCATTGGCTGTCGCCGGCCAACAGGTGGTGTTTTTACATATGTATCTTCAGACACGAGTCACGCTGAGGGCGTTCCCCGTAGCGACCCCTAGGGGACGCAGTGTCTCGTTCCCCATTCGGGGAACCATGGTTACATACGTAACCTGAGACGTTTTTCATGTAGTTGAGCTTTACTCTTAAAATTGCATTTAGCAACTTTTTCTCAATGAGAAAGAAGCTTTCGAGCATTTGTGGCCTTGCATTCTCATCATTTGCACTAAACACAGAATTGGTCTTCTTAGAAGCTCTAAAGAAGTGATTTTGTGCAATTAAGCTCTAAAATGACTTTTTGTGCAAAAAACCTCAAACTCATGAAAATCTGTCTTCTGCATTGCAAAAAACATTTCATTTAATTAGAAAGAAAAAATGTTCATGTACACGAGCTTTGCTTTTAAAATTGCATTTAGCAACTTTTTCTCACTGAGAAAGAAGCTTTTGAGCATTTGTGGCCTTGCATTCTCATCATTTGCTTAGTTGCACTAAAAAAAGAATTGGTGTTTTTAGAAGCTCTAAATAAGGGATTTTGTGCAATTAAGCTCTAAAATGACTTTCTGCAAAAAAGCTCAAACTCATGAAAATCTGTCTTCTGCATTGCAAAAAACATTTCATTTCATTAGAAAGAAAAACAATTCATGTACATTAGCTTTGCTCTTAAAATTGCATTTAGCAACTTTTTCTCACTGATAAAGAAGCTTTTGAGCATTTGTGGCCTTGCATTCTCATCAGTTGCACTAAACAAAGAATTGGTCTTCTTAGAAGCTCTAAAGAAGTGATTTTGTGCAATTAAGCTCTAAAATGACTTTTTCTGCAAAAAAACTCAAACTCATGAAAATCTGTCTTCTGCATTGCAAAAAAACATTTTATTTCATGAGAAAGAAACATTTTTCATGTAGTTGAGCTTTACTCTTAAAATTGCATTTAGCAACTTTTTCTCACTGAGAAAGAAACTTTCGAGCATTTGTGGCCTTGCATTCTCATCAGTTGCACTAAACAAAGAATTGGTCTTCTTAGAAGCTCTAAAGAAGTGATTTTGTGCAATTAAGCTCTAAAATGACTTTTTCTGCAAAAAAACTCAAACTCATGAAAATCTGTCTTCTGCATTGCAAAAAAACATTTTATTTCATGAGAAAGAAACATTTTTCATGTAGTTGAGCTTTACTCTTAAAATTGCATTTAGCAACTTTTTCTCACTGAGAAAGAAGCTTTCGAGCATTTGTGGCCTTGCATTCTCATCATTTGCACTAAACACAGAATTGGTCTTCTTAGAAGCTCTAAAGAAGTGATTTTGTGCAATTAAGCTCTAAAATGACTTTTTGTGCAAAAAACCTCAAACTCATGAAAATCTGTCTTCTGCATTGCAAAAAACATTTCATTTAATTAGAAAGAAAAAATGTTCATGTACACGAGCTTTGCTTTTAAAATTGCATTTAGCAACTTTTTCTCACTGAGAAAGAAGCTTTTGAGCATTTGTGGCCTTGCATTCTCATCATTTGCTTAGTTGCACTAAAAAAAGAATTGGTGTTCTTAGAAGCTCTAAATAAGGGATTTTGTGCAATTAAGCTCTAAAATGACTTTCTGCAAAAAAGCTCAAACTCATGAAAATCTGTCTTCTGCATTGCAAAAAACATTTCATTTCATTAGAAAGAAAAACAATTCATGTACATTAGCTTTGCTCTTAAAATTGCATTTAGCAACTTTTTCTCACTGATAAAGAAGCTTTTGAGCATTTGTGGCCTTGCATTCTCATCAGTTGCACTAAACAAAGAATTGGTCTTCTTAGAAGCTCTA
This sequence comes from Schizopygopsis pylzovi, assembly GCA_027422435.1. Lineage (NCBI taxonomy): Eukaryota > Metazoa > Chordata > Actinopteri > Cypriniformes > Cyprinidae > Schizopygopsis > Schizopygopsis pylzovi. Next base: position 31,068,461 of record CM049816.1, on the reverse strand, counting down.
AAGAAGTGATTTTGTGCAATTAAGCTCTAAAATGACTTTTTCTGCAAAAAAAACTCAAACTCATGAAAATCTGTCTTCTGCATTGCAAAAAAACATTTTATTTCATGAGAAAGAAAAAAATTTCATGTAGTTGAGCTTTACTCTTAAAATTGCATTTAGCAACTTTTTGTCACTGAGACAGAAGCTTTCGAGCATTTGTGGCCTTGCATTCTCATCATTTGCACTAAACACAGAATTGGTCTTAGAAGCTCTAAAGAAGTGATTTTGTGCAATTAAGCTCTAAAATGACTTTTTGTGCAAAAAAGCTCAAACTCATGAAAATCTGTCTTCTGCATTGCAAAAAACATTTCATTTAATTAGAAAGAAAAAAATGTTCATGTACACGAGCTTTGCTTTTAAAATTGCATTTAGCAACTTTTTCTCACTGATAAAGAAGCTTTTGAGCATTTGTTGCCTTGCATTCTCATCATTTGCTTAGTTGCACTAAAAACAGAATTGGTGTTCTTAGAAGCTCTAAAGTGATTTTGTGCAATTAAGCTCTAAAATGACTTTTTCTGGAAAAAAGCTCAAACTCATGAAAATGTGTCTTCTGCATTGCAAAAAACATTTCATTTCATGAGAAAGAAAAAAATGTTCATGTACTTGAGCTTTGCTCTTAAAATTGCATTTAGCAACTTTTTTTCACTGATAAAGAAGCTTTTGAGCATTTGTTGCCTTGCATTCTCATCATTTGCTTAGTTGCACTAAAAACAGAATTGGTGTTCTTAGAAGCTCTAAATAAGTGATTTTGTGCAATTAAGCTCTAAAATGACTTTTTCTGCAAAAAAGCTCAAACTCATGAAAATGTGTCTTCTGCATTGCAAAAAACATTTCATTTAATTAGAAAGAAAAAATGTTCTTGTACACGAGCTTTGCTTTTAAAATTGCATTTAGCAACTTTTTCTCACTGATAAAGAAGCTTTTGAGCATTTGTGGCCTTGAATTTTCATCATTTGCACGAAACACAGAATTGGTCTTCTTAGAAGCTCTAAAGAAGTGATTTTGTGCAATTAAGCTTTAAAATGACTTTTTCTGCAAAAAAGCTCATACTCATGAAAATCTGTCTTCTGCATTGCAAAAAAACATTTTATTTCATGAGAAAGAAGCATTTTTCATGTAGTTGAGCTTTACTCTTAAAATTGCATTTAGCAACTTTTTCTCACTGAGAAAGAAGCTTTTGAGCATTTGTGGCCTTGCTTTCTCATCATTTGCTTAGTTGCACTAAAAAAAGAATTGGTGTTCTTAGAAGCTCTAAATAAGGGATTTTGTGCAATTAAGCTCTAAAATGACTTTCTGCAAAAAAGCTCAAACTCATGAAAATCTGTCTTCTGCATTGCAAAAAACATTTCATTTCATTAGAAAGAAAAACAATTCATGTACATTAGCTTTGCTCTTAAAATTGCATTTAGCAACTTTTTCTCACTGCTAAAGAAGCTTTTGAGCATTTGTGGCCTTGCATTATCATCAGTTGCACTAAACAAAGAATTGGTCTTCTTAGAAGCTCTAAAGAAGTGATTTTGTGCAATTAAGCTCTAAAATGACTTTTTGTGCAAAAAAGCTCAAACTCATGAAAATCTGTCTTCTGCATTGCAAAAAACATTTCATTTAATTAGAAAGAAAAAATGTTCATGTACACGAGCTTTGCTTTTAAAATTGCATTTAGCAACTTTTTCTCACTGATAAAGAAGCTTTTGAGCATTTGTTGCCTTGCATTCTCATCATTTGCTTAGTTGCACTAAAAACAGAATTGGTGTTCTTAGAAGCTCTAAAGAAGTGATTTTGTGCAATTAAGCTCTAAAATGACTTTTTCTGCAAAAAAGCTCAAACTCATGAAAATGTGTCTTCTGCATTGCAAAAAACATTTCATTTAATTAGAAAGAAAAAATGTTCTTGTACACGAGCTTTGCTTTTAAAATTGCATTTAGCAACTTTTTCTCACTGATAAAGAAGCTTTTGAGCATTTGTGGCCTTGCATTTTCATCATTTGCACGAAACAAAGAATTGGTCTTCTTAGAAGCTCTAAAGAAGTGATTTTGTGCAATTAAGCTCTAAAATGACTTTCTGAAAAAAAGCTCAAACTCATGAAAATCTGTCTTCTGCATTTTATTTCATGAGAAAGAAACATTTTTCATGTAGTTGAGCTTTACTCTTAAAATTGCATTTAGCAACTTTTTCTCACTGAGAAAGAAGCTTTCGAGCATTTGTGGCCTTGCATTCTCATCATTTGCACTAAACACAGAATTGGTGTTCTTAGAAGCTCTAAAGAAGTGATTTTGTGCAATTAAGCTCTAAAATGACTTTTTCTGCAAAAAAGCTCAAACTCATGAAAATGTGTCTTCTGCATTGCAAAAAACATTTCATTTAATTAGAAAGAAAAAATGTTCTTGTACACGAGCTTTGCTTTTAAAATTGCATTTAGCAACTTTTTCTCACTGATAAAGAAGCTTTTGAGCATTTGTGGCCTTGCATTTTCATCATTTGCACGAAACACAGAATTGGTCTTCTTAGAAGCTCTAAAGAAGTTATTTTGTGCAATTAAGCTTTAAAATGACTTTTTCTGCAAAAAAGCTCAAACTCATGAAAATCTGTCTTCTGCATTGCAAAAAAACATTTTATTTCATGAGAAAGAAACATTTTTCATGTAGTTGAGCTTTACTCTTAAAATTGCATTTAGCAACTTTTTCTCACTGAGAAAGAAGCTTTTGAGCATTTGTGGCCTTGCATTCTCATCATTTGCTTAGTTGCACTAAAAAAAGAATTGGTGTTCTTAGAAGCTCTAAATAAGGGATTTTGTGCAATTAAGCTTTAAAATGACTTTCTGCAAAAAAGCTCAAACTCGTGAAAATCTGTCTTCTGCATTGCAAAAAACATTTCATTTCATTAGAAAGAAAAACAATTCATGTACATTAGCTTTGCTCTTAAAATTGCATTTAGCAACTTTTTCTCACTGATAAAGAAGCTTTTGAGCATTTGTGGCCTTGCATTCTCATCAGTTGCACTAAACAAAGAATTGGTCTTCTTAGAAGCTCTAAAGAAGTGATTTTGTGCAATTAAGCTCTAAAATGACTTTTTCTGCCAAAAAGCTCAAACTCATGAAAATGTGTCTTCTGCATTGCAAAAAACATTTCATTTAATTAGAAAGAAAAAATGTTCTTGTACACCAGCTTTGCTTTTAAAATTGCATTTAGCAACTTTTTCTCACTGAGAAAGAAGCTTTTGAGCATTTGTGGCCTTGCATTTTCATCATTTGCACGAAACACAGAATTGGTCTTCTTAGAAGCTCTAAAGAAGTGATTTTGTGCAATTAAGCTTTAAAATGACTTTTTCTGCAAAAAAGCTCAAACTCATGAAAATCTGTCTTCTGCATTGCAAAAAAACATTTTATTTCATGAGAAAGAAACATTTTTCATGTAGTTGAGCTTTACTCTTAAAATTGCATTTAGCAACTTTTTCTCACTGAGAAAGAAGCTTTTGAGCATTTGTGGCCTTGCATTCTCATCATTTGCTTAGTTGCACTAAAAAAAGAATTGGTGTTCTTAGAAGCTCTAAATAAGGGATTTTGTGCAATTAAGCTTTAAAATGACTTTCTGCAAAAAAGCTCAAACTCATGAAAATGTGTCTTCTGCATTGCAAAAAACATTTCATTTCATGAGAAAGAAAAAAATGTTCATGTACTTGAGCTTTGCTCTTAAAATTGCATTTAGCAACTTTTTTTCACTGATAAAGAAGCTTTTGAGCATTTGTTGCCTTGCATTCTCATCATTTGCTTAGTTGCACTAAAAACAGAATTGGTGTTCTTAGAAGCTCTAAAGAAGTGATTTTGTGCAATTAAGCTCTAAAATGACTTTTTCTGCAAAAAAGCTCAAACTCATGAAAATGTGTCTTCTGCATTGCAAAAAACATTTCATTTAATTAGAAAGAAAAAATGTTCTTGTACACGAGCTTTGCTTTTAAAATTGCATTTAGCAACTTTTTCTCACTGAGAAAGAAGCTTTTGAGCATTTGTGGCCTTGCATTCTCATCATTTGCTTAGTTGCACTAAAAAAAGAATTGGTGTTCTTAGAAGCTCTAAAGAAGTGATTTTGTGCAATTAAGCTCTAAAATGACTTTTTCTGCAAAAAAGCTCAAACTCATGAAAATCTGTCTTCTGCATTGCAAAAAAACATTTTATTTCATGAGAAAGAAACATTTTTCATGTAGTTGAGCTTTACTCTTAAAATTGCATTTAGCAACTTTTTCTCACTGAGAAAGAAGCTGTCGAGCATTTGTGGCCTTGCATTCTCATCATTTGCACTAAACACAGAATTGGTCTTCTTAGAAGCTCTAAAGAAGTGATTTTGTGCAATTAAGCTCTAAAATGACTTTTTGTGCAAAAAAGCTCAAACTCATGAAAATCTGTCTTCTGCATTGCAAAAAACATTTCATTTAATTAGAAAGAAAAAATGTTCATGTACACGAGCTTTGCTTTTAAAATTGCATTTAGCAACTTTTTCTCACTGATAAAGAAGCTTTTGAGCATTTGTTGCCTTGCATTCTCATCATTTGCTTAGTTGCACTAAAAACAGAATTGGTGTTCTTAGAAGCTCTAAAGAAGTGATTTTGTGCAATTAAGCTCTAAAATGACTTTTTCTGCAAAAAAGCTCAAACTCATGAAAATGTGTCTTCTGCATTGCAAAAAATATTTCATTTAATTAGAAAGAAAAAATGTTCTTGTACACGAGCTTTGCTTTTAAAATTGCATTTAGCAACTTTTTCTCACTGATAAAGAAGCTTTTGAGCATTTGTGGCCTTGCATTTTCATCATTTGCACGAAACACAGAATTGGTCTTCTTAGAAGCTCTAAAGAAGTGATTTTGTGCAATTAAGCTTTAAAATGACTCTTTCAGCAAAAAAGCTCAAACTCATGAAAATCTGTCTTCTGCATTGCAAAAAAACATTTTATTTCATGAGAAAGAAAAATTTTTCATGTAGTTGAGCTTTACTCTTAAAATTGCATTTAGCAACTTTTTCTCACTGAGAAAGAAGCTTTTGAGCATTTGTGGCCTTGCTTTCTCATCATTTGCTTAGTTGCACTAAAAAAAGAATTGGTGTTCTTAGAAGCTCTAAATAAGGGATTTTGTGCAATTAAGCTCTAAAATGACTTTTTGTGCAAAAAAGCTCAAACTCATGAAAATCTGTCTTCTGCATTGCAAAAAACATTTCATTTAATTAGAAAGAAAAAATGTTCATGTACACGAGCTTTGCTTTTAAAATTGCATTTAGCAACTTTTTCTCACTGATAAAGAAGCTTTTGAGCATTTGTTGCCTTGCATTCTCATCATTTGCTTAGTTGCACTAAAAACAGAATTGGTGTTCTTAGAAGCTCTAAAGAAGTGATTTTGTGCAATTAAGCTCTAAAATGACTTTTTCTGCAAAAAAGCTCAAACTCATGAAAATGTGTCTTCTGCATTGCAAAAAACATTTCATTTCATGAGAAAGAAAAAAAATGTTCATGTACTTGAGCTTTGCTCTTAAAATTGCATTTAGCAACTTTTTTTCACTGATAAAGAAGCTTTTGAGCATTTGTTGCCTTGCATTCTCATAATTTGCTTAGTTGCACTAAAAACAGAATTGGTGTTCTTAGAAGCTCTAAAGAAGTGATTTTGTGCAATTAAGCTCTAAAATGACTTTTTCTGCAAAAAAGCTCAAACTCATGAAAATCTGTCTTCTGCATTGCAAAAAAACATTTTATTTCATGAGAAAGAAACATTTTTCATGTAGTTGTGCTTTACTCTTAAAATTGCATTTAGCAACTTTTTCTCACTGAGAAAGAAGCTTTCGAGCATTTGTGGCCTTGCATTCTCATCATTTGCACTAAACACAGAATTGGTCTTCTTAGAAGCTCTAAAGAAGTGATTTTGTGCAATTAACCCCTTAACTGTCACCCCCCTTTTTGAAAAACTTGAAAGTGCACTATTTAAAGTTAAATTGTTATAATTCATGAATGCTTTTGAATACAGACCTAAGGTTGGTCTCTTTTTAAAGAAGACAATCAGCAGATTATTGCAGAAGTGAAATCATTTAAAAAAAATGAAAGTAAAAAAAAGTTATACAAGTTTAAATTTACTGTAAATAAAATGTAATGTACAATTATTATTGTATATTATATAAAATATTTTACAAAATATGTTTTAATCCAAATTTGGCATAAAATTAAAGCCATATGTCTAAATAAGTTGTGTTTCAAATTTGAAGTTGATATATAAAAAATTGAGGTTACTATGCAATTTTGTTTAGGCGTTATACCACAAACAGCCACCGGGTGCCATTCAAACCCCTTTTAATTTTTTTTATGCACTTTTCTGTCACAAATGTATCAATTTCTCTCCCACTCTTACTCTTATCACAAAATGACCACCAAATATGGAATCTTGAGACTCAGACCTTTCCAATGATATGTATTTTGTCAAGATTATGAAAAGTTGTGATTCTATAAGACCGTAATACGTTTGGAATATGACACCTCCCACTAAAGGGGAGGAGCCCGCTAAACGATTTTAAAGTACCATTTCTATGGTAACGCAATGTCCGATTTCAAAACGGTTTTCACAGGATGAATTTTGAGATTATAAGCTTTCAAATGATATATAATATATGATGATTACTAAAACATGTGATAGGAAAAAAAGGAAACGAATAGAATTTTTGTGTCAAAGATCAGAGCTCCTGTTATGGTGTATATGTTTTGAGGTGCGCTCTTGTCATAAATTAATCTATTACTGCTCCTACATAATTTTTTACAACAAACAGTGGTACAATATCAATTTAGGAGTCTTGGACCTTTCCAACGATATATGGTTTGTCATGATTAGATTAAGATTTAATGGTAATATATTGAAGTAAAGTTAGGCGTCCCGTATACGGGACGGCGACAGTTAAGGAGTTAAGCTCTAAAATGACTTTTTCTGCAAAAAAGCTCAAACTCATGAAAATCTGTCTTCTGCATTGCAAAAAACATTTCATTTAATTAGAAAGAAAAAATGTTCATGTACACGAGCTTTGCTTTTAAAATTGCATTTAGCAACTTTTTCTCACTGAGAAAGAAGCTTTTGAGCATTTGTGGCCTTGCATTCTCATAATTTGCTTAGTTGCACTAAAAAAAGAATTGGTGTTCTTAGAAGCTCTAAATAAGGGATTTTGTGCAATTAAGCTCTAAAATGACTTTCTGCAAAAAAGCTCAAACTCATGAAAATCTGTCTTCTGCATTGCAAAAAACATTTCATTTCATTAGAAAGAAAAACAATTCATGTACATTAGCTTTGCTCTTAAAATTGCATTTATCAACTTTTTCTCACTGATAAAGAAGCTTTTGAGCATTTGTGGCCTTGCATTCTCATCAGTTGCACTAAACAAAGAATTGGTCTTCTTAGAAGCTCTAAAGAAGTGATTTTGTGCAATTAAGCTCTAAAATGACTTTTTCTGCAAAAAAACTCAAACTCATGAAAATCTGTCTTCTGCATTGCAAAAAAACATTTTATTTCATGAGAAAGAAACATTTTTCATGTAGTTGAGCTTTACTCTTAAAATTGCATTTAGCAACTTTTTCTCACTGAGAAAGAAGCTTTCGAGCATTTGTGGCCTTGCATTCTCATCATTTGCACTAAACACAGAATTGGTCTTCTTAGAAGCTCTAAAGAAGTGATTTTGTGCAATTAAGCTCTAAAATGACTTTTTGTGCAAAAAAGCTCAAACTCATGAAAATCTGTCTTCTGCATTGCAAAAAACATTTCATTTAATTAGAAAGAAAAAATGTTCATGTACACGAGCTTTGCTTTTAAAATTGCATTTAGCAACTTTTTCTCACTGATAAAGAAGCTTTTGAGCATTTGTTGCCTTGCATTCTCATCATTTGCTTAGAATTGGTGTTCTTAGAAGCTCTAAAGAAGTGATTTTGTGCAATTAAGCTCTAAAATGACTTTTTCTGCAAAAAAGCTCAAACTCATGAAAATGTGTCTTCTGCATTGCAAAAAACATTTCATTTCATGAGAAAGAAAAAAATGTTCATGTACTTGAGCTTTGCTCTTAAAATTGCATTTAGCAACTTTTTTTCACTGATAAAGAAGCTTTTGAGCATTTGTTGCCTTGCATTCTCATCATTTGCTTAGTTGCACTAAAAACAGAATTGGTGTTCTTAGAAGCTCTAAAGAAGTGATTTTGTGCAATTAAGCTCTAAAATGACTTTTTCTGCAAAAAAGCTCAAACTCATGAAAATGTGTCTTCTGCATTGCAAAAAACATTTCATTTAATTAGAAAGAAAAAATGTTCTTGTACACGAGCTTTGCTTTTAAAATTGCATTTAGCAACTTTTTCTCACTGATAAAGAAGCTTTTGAGCATTTGTGGCCTTGCATTTTCATCATTTGCACGAAACACAGAATTGGTCTTCTTAGAAGCTCTAAAGAAGTGATTTTGTGCAATTAAGCTTTAAAATGACTTTTTCTGCAAAAAAGCTCAAACTCATGAAAATCTGTCTTCTGCATTGCAAAAAAACATTTTATTTCATGAGAAAGAAACATTTTTCATGTAGTTGAGCTTTACTCTTAAAATTGCATTTAGCAACTTTTTCTCACTGAGAAAGAAGCTTTTGAGCATTTGTGGCCTTGCATTCTCATCATTTGCACTAAACACAGAATTGGTCTTCTTAGAAGCTCTAAAGAAGTGATTTTGTGCAATTAACCCCTTAACTGTCACCCCCCTTTTTGAAAAACTTGAAAGTGCACTATTTAAAGTTAAATTGTTATAATTCATGAATGCTTTTGAATACAGACCTAAGGTTGGTCTCTTTTTAAAGAAGACAATCAGCAGATTATTGCAGAAGTGAAATCATTTAAAAAAAATGAAAGTAAAAAAAAGTTATACAAGTTTAAATTTACTGTAAATAAAATGTAATGTACAATTATTATTGTATATTATATAAAATATTTTACAAAATATGTTTTAAACCAAATTTGGCATAAAATTAAAGCCATATGTCTAAATAAGTTGTGTTTCAAATTTGAAGTTGATATATAAAAAATTGAGGTTACTATGCAATTTTGTTTAGGCGTTATACCACAAACAGCCACCGGGTGCCATTCAAACCCCTTTTAATTTTTTTTATGCACTTTTCTGTCACAAATGTATCAATTTCTCTCCCACTCTTACTCTTATCACAAAATGACCACCAAATATGGAATCTTGAACTCAGACCTTTCCAATGATATGTATTTTGTCAAGATTAAGAAAAGTTGTGATTCTATAAGACCGTAATACGTTTTGGAATATGACACCTCCCACTAAAGGGGAGGAGCCCGCTAAACGATTTTAAAGTACCATTTCTATGGTAAACGCAATGTCCGATTTCAAAAACGGTTTTCACAGGATGAATTTTGAGATTATAAGCTTTCAAATGATATATAATATATGATGATTACTAAAACATGTGATAGGAAAAAAAGGAAACGAATAGAATTTTTGTGTCAAAGATCAAGCTCCTGTTATGGTGTATATGTTTTGAGGTGCCTCTTGTCAAAAATTAATCTATTACTGCTCCTACAAAATTTTTTACAACAAACAGTGGTACAATATCAATTTAGGAGTCTTGGACCTTTCCAACGATATATGGTTTTGTCATGATTAGATTAAGATTTAATGGTAATATATTGAAGTAAAGTTAGGCTTCCCGTATACGGGACGGCGACAGTTAAGGAGTTTTAAGCTCTAAAAATGACTTTTTTTCTGCAAAAAAGCTCAAACTCATGAAAATCTGTCTTCTGCATTGCAAAAAACATTTCATTTAATTAGAAAGAAAAAATGTTCATGTACACGAGCTTTGCTTTTAAAATTGCATTTAGCAACTTTTTCTCACTGAGAAAGAAGCTTTTGAGCATTTGTGGCCTTGCATTCTCATAATTTTGCTTAGTTGCACTAAAAAAAGAATTGGTGTTCTTAGAAGCTCTAAATAAGGGATTTTGTGCAATTAAGCTCTAAAATGACTTTCTGCAAAAAAGCTCAAACTCATGAAAATCTGTCTTCTGCATTGCAAAAAACATTTCATTTCATTAGAAAGAAAAAAAATTCATGTACATTAGCTTTGCTCTTAAAATTGCATTTACAACTTTTTTCTCACTGATAAAGAAGCTTTTGAGCATTTGTGGCCTTGCATTCTCATCAGTTGCACTAAACAAAGAATTGGTCTTAGAAGCTCTAAAGAAGTGATTTTGTGCAATTAAGCTCTAAAATGACTTTTTCTGCAAAAAAAACTCAAACTCATGAAAATCTGTCTTCTGCATTGCAAAAAAACATTTTATTTCATGAGAAAGAAACATTTTTCATGTAGTTGAGCTTTACTCTTAAAATTGCATTTAGCAACTTTTTCTCACTGAGAAAGAAGCTTTCGAGCATTTGTGGCCTTGCATTCTCATCATTTGCACTAAACACAGAATTGGTCTTCTTAGAAGCTCTAAAGAAGTGATTTTGTGCAATTAAGCTCTAAAATGACTTTTTGTGCAAAAAAGCTCAAACTCATGAAAATCTGTCTTCTGCATTGCAAAAAACATTTCATTTAATTAGAAAGAAAAAATGTTCATGTACACGAGCTTTGCTTTTAAAATTGCATTTAGCAACTTTTTCTCACTGATAAAGAAGCTTTTGAGCATTTGTTGCCTTGCATTCTCATCATTTGCTTAGAATTGGTGTTCTTAGAAGCTCTAAAGAAGTGATTTTGTGCAATTAAGCTCTAAAATGACTTTTTCTGCAAAAAAGCTCAAACTCATGAAAATGTGTCTTCTGCATTGCAAAAAACATTTCATTTCATGAGAAAGAAAAAAATGTTCATGTACTTGAGCTTTGCTCTTAAAATTGCATTTAGCAACTTTTTTTTCACTGATAAAGAAGCTTTTGAGCATTTGTTGCCTTGCATTCTCATCATTTGCTTAGTTGCACTAAAAACAGAATTGGTGTTCTTAGAAGCTCTAAAGAAGTGATTTTGTGCAATTAAGCTCTAAAATGACTTTTTCTTGCAAAAAAGCTCAAACTCATGAAAATGTGTCTTCTGCATTGCAAAAAACATTTCATTTAATTAGAAAGAAAAAATGTTCTTGTACACGAGCTTTGCTTTTAAAATTGCATTTAGCAACTTTTTCTCACTGAAAAGAAGCTTTTGAGCATTTGTGGCCTTGCATTTTCATCATTTGCACGAAACACAGAATTGGTCTTCTTAGAAGCTCTAAAGAAGTGATTTTGTGCAATTAAGCTTTAAAATGACTTTTTCTGCAAAAAAGCTCAAACTCATGAAAATCTGTCTTCTGCATTGCAAAAAAACATTTTATTTCATGAGAAAGAAACATTTTTCATGTAGTTGAGCTTTACTCTTAAAATTGCATTTAGCAACTTTTTCTCACTGAGAAAGAAGCTTTTGAGCATTTGTGGCCTTGCTTTCTCATCATTTGCTTAGTTGCACTAAAAAAAGAATTGGTGTTCTTAGAAGCTCTAAATAAGGGATTTTGTGCAATTAAGCTCTAAAATGACTTTCTGCAAAAAAGCTCAAACTCATGAAAATTTTTCTTCTGCATTGCAAAAAACATTTCATTTCATTAGAAAGAAAAACAATTCATGTACATTAGCTTTGCTCTTAAAATTGCATTTAGCAACTTTTTCTCACTGATAAAGAAGCTTTTGAGCATTTGTGGCCTTGCATTCTAATCAGTTGCACTAAACAAAGAATTGGTCTTCTTAGAAGCTCTAAAGAAGTGATTTTGTGCAATTAAGCTCTAAAATGACTTTTTCTGCAAAAAAACTCAAACTCATGAAAATCTGTCTTCTGCATTGCAAAAAAACATTTTATTTCATGAGAAAGAAACATTTTTCATGTAGTTGAGCTTTACTCTTAAAATTGCATTTAGCAACTTTTTCTCACTGAGAAAGAAGCTTTTGAGCATTTGTGGCCTTGCATTCTCATAATTTGCACTAAACACAGAATTGGTCTTCTTAGAAGCTCTAAAGAAGTGATTTTGTGCAATTAAGCTCTAAAATGACTTTTTTGTGCAAAAAAGCTCAAACTCATGAAAATCTGTCTTCTGCATTGCAAAAAAAATTTCATTTAATTAGAAAGAAAAAATTTTCATGTACACGAGCTTTGCTTTTAAAATTGCATTTAGCAACTTTTTCTCACTGAGAAAGAAGCTTTTGAGCATTTGTGGCCTTGCATTCTCATCATTTGCTTAGTTGCACTAAAAAAAGAATTGGTGTTCTTAGAAGCTCTAAATAAGGGATTTTGTGCAATTAAGCTCTAAAATAACTTTTTCTGCAAAAAAAACTCAAAACTCATGAAAATCTGTCTTCTGCATTGCAAAAAACATTTTATTTCATGAGAAAGAAACATTTTTCATGTAGTTGTGCTTTACTCTTAAAATTGCATTTAGCAACTTTTTCTCACTGAGAAAGAAGCTTTTGAGCATTTGTGGCCTTGCATTCTCATCATTTGCACTAAAACACAGAATTGGGTCTTCTTAGAAGCTCTAAAGAAGTGATTTTGTGCATTTAAGCTCTCAAATGACTTTTTCTGCAAAAAAGATCAAACTCATGAAAATCTGTCTTCTGCATTGCAAAAAACATTTCATTTCATTAGAAAGAAAAAATTTTCATTAGTTTGAGCTTTGCTCTTAAAATTGCATTTAGCAACTTTTTCTCACTGATAAAGAAGCTTTTGAGCATTTGTGGCCTTGCATTCTCATCATTTGCACTAAAAACAGAATTGGTGTTCTTAGAAGCTCTAAAGAAGTGATTTTGTGCAATTAAGCTCTAAAATGACTTTTTCTGCAAAAAAGCTCAAACTCATGAAAATCTGTCTTCTGCATTGCAAAAAACATTTTCATTTCATAGAAAGAAAAAATTTCATGTACTTGAGCTTTGCTCTTAAAATTGCATTTAGCAACTTTTTCTCACTGATAAAGAAGCTTTTGAGCATTTGTGGCCTTGCATTCTCATCATTTGCACTAAAAACAGAATTGGTGTTCTTAGAAGCTCTAAAGAAGTGATTTTGTGCAATTAAGCTCTAAAATGACTTTTTCTGCAAAAAAGCTCAAACTCATGAAAATCTGTCTTCTGCATTGCAAAAAACATTTCATTTAATTAGAAAGAAAAAATGTTCTTGTACACGAGCTTTGCTTTTAAAATTGCATTTAGCAACTTTTTCTCACTGATAAAGAAGCTTTTGAGCATTTGTGGCCTTGCATTTTCATCATTTGCACGAAACACAGAATTGGTCTTAGAAGCTCTAAAGAAGTGATTTTGTGCAATTAAGCTTTAAAATGACTTTTTCTGCAAAAAAGCTCAAACTCATGAAAATCTGTCTTCTGCATTGCAAAAAACATTTTATTTCATTGAGAAAAGAAACATTTTTCATGTAGTTGAGCTTTACTCTTAAAATTGCATTTAGCAACTTTTTCTCACTGAGAAAGAAGCTTTGAGCATTTGTGGCCTTGCATTCTCATCATTTGCTTAGTTGCACTAAAAAAGAATTGGTGTTCTTAGAAGCTCTAAAGAAGTGATTTTGTGCAATTAAGCTCTAAAATGACTTTTTCTGCAAAAAAGCTCAAACTCATGAAAATCTGTCTTCTGCATTGCAAAAAACATTTCATTTCATTAGAAAGAAAAACAATTCATGTACTTTCTTTGCTCTTAAAATTGCATTTAGCAACTTTTTCTCACTGATAAAGAAGCTTTGAGCATTTGTGGCCTTGCATTCTCATCAGTTGCACTAAACAAAGAATTGGTCTTCTTAGAAGCTCTAAAGAAGTGATTTTGTGCAATTAAGCTCTAAAATGACTTTTTCTGCAAAAAAGCTCAAACTCATGAAAATCTGTCTTCTGCATTGCAAAAAAACATTTTATTTCATGAGAAAGAAACATTTTTCATGTAGTTGAGCTTTACTCTTAAAATTGCATTTAGCAACTTTTTCTCACTGAGAAAGAAGCTTTTGAGCATTTGTGCCTTGCATTCTCATCATTTGCACTAAACACAGAATTGGTCTTCTTAGAAGCTCTAAAGAAGTGATTTTGTGCAATTAAGCTCTAAAATGACTTTTTCTGCAAAAAAGCTCAAACTCATGAAAATCTGTCTTCTGCATTGCAAAAAACATTTCATTTCATTAGAAAGAAAAATGTTCATGTACACGAGCTTTGCTTTTAAAATTGCATTTAGCAACTTTTTCTTGATAAAGAAGGTTTTGAGCATTTGTTGCCTTGCATTCTCATCATTTGCTTAGTTGCACTAAAAACAGAATTGGTGTTCTTAGAAGCTCTAAAGAAGTGATTTTGTGCAATTAAGCTCTAAAATGACTTTTTCTGCAAAAAAGCTCAAACTCATGAAAATGTGTCTTCTGCATTGCAAAAAACATTTCATTTCATGAGAAAGAAAAAATGCTCTTGTACACGAGCTTTGCTTTTAAAATTGCATTTAGCAACTTTTTCTCACTGATAAAGAAGCTTTTGAGCATTTGTGGCCTTGCATTTTCATCATTTGCACTAAACACAGAATTGGTCTTCTTAGAAGCTCTAAAGTGATTTTGTGCAATTAAGCTTTAAAATGACTTTTTCTGCAAAAAAGCTCAAACTCATGAAAATCTGTCTTCTGCATTGCAAAAAAACATTTTATTTCATGAGAAAGAAACATTTTTCATGTAGTTGAGCTTTACTCTTAAAATTGCATTTAGCAACTTTTTCTCACTGAGAAAGAAGCTTTTGAGCATTTGTGGCCTTGCATTCTCATCATTTGCTTAGTTGCACTAAAAAAGAATTGGTGTTCTTAGAAGCTCTAAATAAGGATTTTGTGCAATTAAGCTTAAAATGACTTTCTGCAAAAAAGCTCAAACTCATGAAAATCTGTCTTCTGCATTGCAAAAAACATTTCATTTCATTAGAAAGAAAAAACAATTCATGTACATTAGCTTTGCTCTTAAAATTGCATTTATCAACTTTTTCTCACTGATAAAGAAGCTTTTGAGCATTTGTGGCCTTGCATTCTCATCAGTTGCACTAAACAAAGAATTGGTCTTCTTAGAAGCTCTAAAGAAGTGATTTTGTGCAATTAAGCTCTAAAATGACTTTTTCTGCAAAAAAACTCAAACTCATGAAAATCTGTCTTCTGCATTGCAAAAAAACATTTTATTTCATGAGAAAGAAACATTTTTCATGTAGTTGAGCTTTACTCTTAAAATTGCATTTAGCAACTTTTTCTCACTGAGAAAGAAGCTTTCGAGCATTTGTGGCCTTGCATTCTCATCATTTGCACTAAACACAGAATTGGTCTTCTTAGAAGCTCTAAAGAAGTGATTTTGTGCAATTAAGCTCTAAAATGACTTTTTGTGCAAAAAAGCTCAAACTCATGAAAATCTGTCTTCTGCATTGCAAAAAACATTTCATTTAATTAGAAAGAAAAAATGTTCATGTACACGAGCTTTGCTTTTAAAATTGCATTTATCAACTTTTTCTCACTGATAAAGAAGCTTTTGAGCATTTGTTGCCTTGCATTCTCATCATTTGCTTAGTTGCACTAAAAACAGAATTGGTGTTCTTAGAAGCTCTAAAGAAGTGATTTTGTGCAATTAAGCTCTAAAATGACTTTTTCTGCAAAAAAACTCAAACTCATGAAAATCTGTCTTCTGCATTGCAAAAAAACATTTATTTCATGAGAAAGAAACATTTTTCATGTAGTTGAGCTTTACTCTTAAAATTGCATTTAGCAACTTTTTCTCACTGAGAAAGAAGCTTTCGAGCATTTGTGGCCTTGCATTCTCATCATTTGCACTAAACACAGAAGAATGGTCTTCTTAGAAGCTCTAAAGAAGTGATTTTGTGCAATTAAGCTCTAAAATGACTTTTTTGTGCAAAAAAGCTCAAACTCATGAAAATCTGTCTTCTGCATTGCAAAAAAACATTTCATTTAATTAGAAAGAAAAAATGTTCATGTACACGAGCTTTGCTTTTAAAATTGCATTTAGCAACTTTTTCTCACTGATAAAGAAGCTTTTGAGCATTTGTTGCCTTGCATTCATCATTTGCTTAGTTGCACTAAAAACAGAATTGGTGTTCTTAGAAGCTCTAAAGAAGTGATTTTGTGCAATTAAGCTCTAAAATGACTTTTTCTGCAAAAAAGCTCAAACTCATGAAAATGTGTCTTCTGCATTGCAAAAAACATTTCATTTAATTAGAAAGAAAAAATGTTCTTGTACACGAGCTTTGCTTTTAAAATTGTATTTAGCAACTTTTTCTCACTGATAAAGAAGCTTTTGAGCATTTGTGGCCTTGCATTTTCATCATTTGCAAGAAAAAACAGAATTGGTCTTCTTAGAAGCTCTAAAGAAGTGATTTTGTGCAATTAAGCTTTAAAATGACTTTTTCTGCAAAAAAGCTCAAACTCATGAAAATCTGTCTTCTGAATTGCAAAAAAACATTTTTTTCATGAGAAAGAAACATTTTTCATGTAGTTGAGCTTTACTCTTAAAATTGCATTTAGCAACTTTTTCTCACTGAGAAAGAAGCTTTCGAGCATTTGTGGCCTTGCATTCTCATCGTTTGCTTAGTTGCACTAAAAAAAGAATTGGTGTTCTTAGAAGCTCTAAATAAGGGATTTTGTGCAATTAAGCTCTAAAATGACTTTCTGCAAAAAAGCTCAAACTCATGAAAATCTGTCTTCTGCATTGCAAAAAACATTTAATTTCATTGGAAAGAAAAAAATTCATGTACATTAGCTTTGCTCTTAAAATTGCATTTAGCAACTTTTTCTCACTGATAAAGAAGCTTTTGAGCATTTGTGGCCTTGCATTCTCATCAGTTGCACTAAACAAAGAATTGGTCTTCTTAGAAGCTCTAAAGAAGTGATTTTGTGCCATTAAGCTCTAAAATGACTTTTTCTGCAAAAAAACTCAAACTCATGAAAATCTGTCTTCTGCATTGCAAAAAAACATTTTATTTCATGAGAAAGAAACATTCCCCTTCATGGGGAACGAGACACTGCGTCCCCTAGGGGTCGCTACGGGGGAACGCCCTCAGCGTGACTCGGTCTGAAGATACATATGAAAAAACACCACCTGTTGGCCGGCGACAGCCCATGACGTCACTACCGGCGTGCCACAATATAAGTGCCGCCGGGCGAAAACATCATCAGCTTTTCGTCTTCACTGACTGGTTTGTTTGAAGCGTGCAGAGTGAATCTGGTAAGAGTACAGTTTTCTAACTCTACTATGGCGAGCACTAGCAAGGCGTTTAGGAAGTGTGTGGATCCGTGTCCTCGTTATTTGACACCCGATGACACACACGACTGTTGCGTCTTTTGTTTTGGGCATGAGAGCACGCACGCGATGTCCTTGAGGGGGCGGTTTGCATGCATTGTGAGCGGCTCTCTATGAGGAAGCTCAGCTCTTGCCTGTCCCTCTTTTCGAGGAAAGAGGGGCAGCCGTCTGCTTCCCGCGATTCAAGACCCACCGTTGCCGAGGCACGGAGGCGAATGAAATCGTGGGGTTCGCAGTTGGATGTGGCCCGATAAGTTGGAAAGGGACCGCCCCTTTTTCGCGCGTCGGCCGAGAACGAGAGTGAGCTGCTGGATTGTGATGATGCGATCTTTCTGACATCATCAGATGCAGCAGCTAGTGCTCCGCTGCATATGAACGAGTTTTGGAGGTTATGGTCATAAAAATAAATCTAAATAACCCCCAGCTCGAGTGAGCCTTCCTTTCTTCATAATTCTCGATGTGGAGGTTGAGAAGGAGTGGGAAAAGCTATGTTTTCTCGTATTCCATAGGCTTTCAGCATACTAGTTATGCTGACACTGAGGGGATGCGTGAAAATGGCTATGAGGGGATGCCCCCTGTGCAAGAGATGATAACCAGCTTATCTCTCTTGGGCGAGACATCCATCTCTCAAGGCTCCCTCCTGGCCATCTAAGCCCCTGAATCTCGCTAAATGGCAGGCATATGCAGCAGCAGGTCAGACCGTCGCTTCGTTGCACACGAAGGCGGTTACCAGGACTGCACTAAAAGTCCTGGATAAGGTCCAGGACGTGAGCCCGAACAACCAGGGGTCCTAACCCATCTCGGTCTGAGGATCAGAGATGGGCTTAGAAGGCTAGTCTCGCGACTCATGCCCCTCCCCCTCCTGCGGCTAGGGTGAGACAGAGGCGCGGGTCAGAGAGAGGCAAGCCTTCTCATTCCTCTCTAATTCCCCTGTAACCACCGTAAACTCCACCGACCGAGGTTAGGTGGAAGTTTCCTGCCAAGCGCCTAGAGGCGCTCCCTGTGAGCGGCGGAGTTCCCTCTCATTCTGAGGAATGAGTTCTCCGCTCCTCAGAGCTCTGTGATAGGTCGCTCTCCGTGCTGGTCGAGCTAGCATTGCTCCCCTCACTATAGAGGGTTATCTTTGAGCATGCCGCTCCCTGCTGAGCGTCTGAGTTCCTTCTCATTCTGAGGAATGAGTTCTCCGCTCTCCAGAGCTCGATATAGGTAGCATTATAGGCTCTCATTCTGAGGAATGAGTCCCAACTAAGAACTGCAGTCAGGCTGGACCTATGATGATTTCAGGCAGGTTCTGTATTCTCGAACTGCCTTACTGATGGTCTGGACGTGAGTCCCCTCGGAGGTTTCTGCGGATCCTCCTGGATCTTCAGTCATTCTGGTCACCACTGCAAGGGTAGAGCCAGCATTACTCCCTCACGATAAGAGGGTTAACTATGAGTATGCCGCTCCCTTCTGAGCGGCTGAGTGTCTTTTCATTCTGAGGAATGAGTTCTCCACTCTCCAGAGCTCGTTATAGGTAGAGCTAGCATTGCTCCCCTCGTTAGAGGGTCACCTTTGAGCATGCCGCTCCCTGCGGAGCGTCTGAGTTCCCACTCATTCTGAGGAATGAGTTCTCCGCTCCTCAGAGCTCTGTGATAGGTCGCTCTCCTTGCTGGTCGAGCTAGCATTGCTCCCCTCACTATAGAGGGTTATCTATGAGCATGCCGCTCCCTGCTGAGCGTCTGAGTTCCTTCTCATTCTGAGGAATGAGTTCTCCGCTCTCCAGAGCTCGTTATGGGTAGAGCTAGCATTGCTCCCCTCGTTTAGGGGTTATCTGTGAGCATGCCGCTCCCTGCTGAGCGTCTGAGTTCCTTCTCATTCTGAGGAATGAGTTCTCCGCTCTCCAGAGCTCGTTATAGGTAGAGCTAGCATTGCTCGCCCTCGTTAGAGGGTTATCTGTGAGCATGCCGCTCCTGCTGAGGTTCTGAGTTCCTTCTCATTCTGAGGAATGAGTTCTCCGCTCCCCAGAGCTCTCCTGGTTGGTCGAGCTAGCATTGCTATGAGCATGCCGCTCCCTTCGGGGCGCCTGAGTTTCCCTCTCACTCTGAGGAGTGAGTTCTCCGCTCTAGAGCTCCTTATTGGTAGCCTGAGGTCCTCTCATTCTGAGGAATGAGTGCTCCGCTCTCCAGAGCTCGTTATAGGTAGAGCTAGCATTTCTCCCCTCATTAGAGGGTCATCTTTGAGCATGCCGCTCCCTGCGGAGCGTCTGAGTTTCCCTCTCATTCTGAGGAATGAGTTCTCCGCTCCTCCGAGCTCTGTGATCTCTCGTGCTGGTCGAGCTAGCATTGCTCCCCTCACTATAGAGGGTTATCTATGAGCATGCCGCTCCCTGCTGAGCGGAGAATCATGTTTGTTTGGGGTCTCACTCTGAGGAGTGAGTTTCTCCGCCCCCCAGAGCTCTGTGATAGGTCGTCGCCCCCTGTTGGTCGAGCCAGCATTGCTCCCCTCAACCAGAGGGTCATCTATGAGCTTGCCGCTCCCTTCTGAGCGTCTGAGTTCCCTCTCACTCCGAGGAATGAGTAGTTCTCGCTCCAGGGCATAGAACGTTCTTCTAATAAGTGCGCACGCGAGACTTTGGGCACTTTCTAAAATCCACTCAGTGGTAAGTCCGCACATCAAGGTTCTGCGTTCTTTCTAAAATCCCGTAAGGGTAGGGTTACGCGCACAGCTTCGTGCCCTTTTTTGAGTTGGTTAAAGCCCCGGTTTGTGCCTTGGGCCCCGCTCCCTTGTCCCATATTGTGTGGGGTCCAAAAAGGAAAGGAAAAATAGGGGGTGTACACTACCAAGAGGTCTGTGTGAACAGTTCCCTCAGTAAGCTTGGGAGAGCAAGTGGTAACCCTGAGTGATCGGCCAGGACCTAGTGAGCCAGAGTGCCTGGCCGTATCCCCTTGAAGGAATCTTTTCTGATTCCCGAGAACCTTGAGTTCTATACGGGCCCGGGATCCCGGCCTAGCCTAATTCCAGAATAAGTAAACCACTAAGGGTATATCATTTTCTACCTTTTGACTTACCGAATAGGGATCTAGCATTTCAAAAATTTCCGTTACCACGATACCTCCACTTAACTCCCAAAGCTTACTTAGAGTTCGGCTTAGTGCTCGCCTTTTTTGAGAATCAGCTTGCATTCACCTCTTCTTAGAAGCTCTAAAGAAGTGATTTTGTGCAATTAAGCTCTAAAATGACTTTTTCTGCAAAAAAGCTCAAACTCATGAAAATGTGTCTTCTGCATTGCAAAAAACATTTCATTTAATTAGAAAGAAAAAATGTTCTTGTACACGAGCTTTGCTTTTAAAATTGCATTTAGCAACTTTTTCTCACTGATAAAGAAGCTTTTGAGCATTTGTGCCTTGCATTTTCATCATTTGCACGAAACACAGAATTGGTCTTCTTAGAAGCTCTAAAGAAGTGATTTTGTGCAATTAAGCTTTAAAATGACTTTTTCTGCAAAAAAGCTCAAACTCATGAAAATCTGTCTTCTGCATTGCAGAAAAACATTTTAATTTCATGAGAAAGAAACATTTTTTCATGTAGTTGAGCTTTACTCTTAAAATGCATTTAGCAACTTTTTCTCACTGAGAAGAAGCTTTTGAGCATGTGTGGCCTTGCATTCTCATCATTTGCTTAGTTGCACTAAAAAAGAATTGGTGTTCTTAGAAGCTCTAAATAAGGGATTTTGTGCAATTAAGCTCTAAAATGACTTTCTGCAAAAAAGCTCAAACTCATGAAAATTGTCTTCTGCATTGCAAAAAACATTTCATTTCATTAGAAAGAAAAACAATTCATGTACATTAGCTTTGCTCTTAAAATTGCATTTAGCAACTTTTTCTCACTGATAAAGAAGCTTTTGAGCATTTGTGGCCTTGCATTCTCATCAGTTGCACTAAACAAAGAATTGGTCTTCTTAGAAGCTCTAAAGAAGTGATTTTGTGCAATTAAGCTCTAAAATGACTTTTCTGCAAAAAAGCTCAAACTCATGAAAATGTGTCTTCTGCATTGCAAAAAACATTCATTTAATTAGAAAGAAAAAATGTTCTGTACACGAGCTTTGCTTTTAAAATTGCATTTAGCAACTTTTTCTCACTGATAAGAAGCTTTTGAGCATTTGTGGCCTTGCATCTTCATCATTTGCACGAAACACAGAATTGGTCTCTTAGAAAGCTCTAAAGAAGTGATTTTGTGCAATTAAGCTTTAAAATGACTTTTTCTGCAAAAAAGCTCAAACTCATGAAAATCTGTCTTCTGCATTAAAAAAAAACGTTTTATTTCATGAGAAAGAAAACATTTTTCATGTAGTTGAGCTTTACTCTTAAAATTGCAATTTAGCAACTTTTTCTCACTGAGAAAGAAGCTTTCGAGCATTTGTGGCCTTGCATTCTCATCATTTGCACATAAACACAGAATTGGTCTTCTTAGAAGCTCTAAAGAAGTGATTTTGTGCAATTAAGCTCTAAAATGACTTTTGTGCAAAAAAGCTCAAACCATGAAAATCTGTCTTCTGCATTGCAAAAAACATTTCATTTAATTAGAAAGAAAAAATGTTCATGTACAAGAGCTTTGCTTTTAAAATTGCATTTAGCAACTTTTTCTCACTGATAAAGAAGCTTTTGAGCATTTGTTGCCTTGCATTTCATCATTTGCTTAGTTTGCACTAAACACAGAATTGGTGTTCTTAGAAGCTCTAAATGTGATTTTGTGCAATTAAGCTCTAAAATGACTTTTTCTGCAAAAAGCTCAAACTCATGAAAATGTGTCTTCTGCATTGAAAAAAACATTTCATTTCATGAGAAAGAAAAAAATGTTCATGTACTTGAGCTTTGCTCTTAAAATTGCATTTAGCAACTTTTTTTCACTGATAAAGAAGCTTTTGAGCATTTGTTGCCTTGCATTCTCATCATTTGCTTAGTTGCACTAAAAACAGAATTGGTGTTCTTAGAAGCTCTAAAGAAGTGATTTTGTGCAATTAAGCTCTAAAATGACTTTTTCTGCAAAAAAGCTCAAACTCATGAAAATGTGTCTTCTGCATTGCAAAAAACATTTCATTTAATTAGAAAGAAAAAATGTTCTTGTACACGATCTTTGCTTTTAAAATTGCATTTAGCAACTTTTTCTCACTGATAAAGAAGCTTTTGAGCATTTGTGACCTTGCATTTTCATCATTTGCACGAAACACAGAATTGGTCTTAGAAGCTCTAAAGAAGTGATTTTGTGCAATTAAGCTTTAAAATGACTTTTTGTGCAAAAAAGCTCAAACTCATGAAAATCTGTCTTCTGCATTTGCAAAAAACATTTTATTTCATGAGAAAGAAACATTTCATGTAGTGAGCTTTACTCTTAAATTTGCATTTAGCAACTTTTTCTCACGGAGAAAGAAGCTTTCGAGCATTTGTGGCCTTGCATTCTCATCATTTGCTTAGTTGCACTAAAAAAGAATTGGTGTTCTTAGAAGCTCTAAATAAGGGATTTTGTGCAATTAAGCTCTAAAATGACTTTCTGCAAAAAAGCTCAAACTCACGAAAATCTGTCTTCTGCATTGCAAAAAACATTTCATTTCATTAGAAAGAAAAACAATTCATGTACTTTACTTTGCTCTTAAAATTGCATTTAGCAACTTTTCTCTCACTGATAAAGAAGCTGTTGAGCATTTGTGGCCTTGCATTCTCATCAGTTGCACTAAACAAAGAATTGGTCTTCTTAGATGCTCTAAAGAAGTGATTTTGTGCCATTAAGCTCTAAAATGACTTTTCTGCAAAAAACTCAAACTCATGAAAATCTGTCTTCTGCATTGCAAAAAAACATTTTATTTCATGAGAAAGAAACATTTTTCATGTAGTGAGCTTTACTCTTAAAATTGCATTTAGCAACTTTTTCTCACTGAGAAAGAAGCTTTCGAGCATTTGTGGCCTTGCATTCTCATCATTTGCACTAAACACAGAATGGTCTTCTTAGAAGCTCTAAAGAAGTGATTTTGTGCAATTAAGCTCTAAAATGACTTTTTGTGCAAAAAAGCTCAAACTCATGAAAATCTGTCTTCTGCATTGCAAAAAAAATTTCATTTAATTAGAAAGAAAAATGTTCATGTACACGAGCTTTGCTTTTAAAATTGCATTTTAGCAACTTTTTCTCACTGATAAAGAAGTTTGAGCATTTGTTGCCTTGCATTCTCATCATTTGCTTAGTTGCACTAAAAAACAGAATTGGTGTTCTTAGAAGCTCTAAAGAAGTGATTTTGTGCAATTAAGCTCTAAAATGACTTTTTCTGCAAAAAAGCTCAAACTCATGAAAATGTGTCTTCTGCATTGCAAAAAACATTTCATTTTAATTAGAAAGAAAAAATTTTCATGTACACGAGCTTGCTTTTAAAATTGCATTTAGCAACTTTTTCTCACTGAGAAAGAAGCTTTTGAGCATTTGTGGCTTGCATTCTCATAATTTGCTTAGTTGCACTAAAAAAGAATTGGTGTTCTTAGAAGCTCTAAATAAGGGATTTTGTGCAATTAAGCTCTAAAATGACTTTCTGCAAAAAAGCTCAAACTCATGAAAATCTGTCTTCTGCATTGCAAAAAACATTTCATTTCATTAGAAAGAAAAACAATTCATGTACATTAGCTTTGCTCTTAAAATTGCATTTATCAACTTTTTCTCACTGATAAAGAAGCTTTTGAGCATTTGTGGCCTTGCATTCTCATCAGTGCACTATAAACAAAGAATTGGTCTTCTTAGAAGCTCTAAAGAAGTGATTTTGTGCAATTAAGCTCTAAAATGACTTTTTCTGCAAAAAAACTCAAACTCATGAAAATCTGTCTTCTGCATTGCAAAAAACATTTCATTTAATTAGAAAGAAAAAATGTTCATGTACACGAGCTTTGCTTTTAAAATTGCATTTAGCAACTTTTTCTCACTGATAAAGAAGCTTTTGAGCATTTGTTGCCTTGCATTCTCATCATTTGCTTAGTTGCACTAAAAACAGAATTGGTGTTCTTAGAAGCTCTAAAGAAGTGATTTTGTGCAATTAAGCTCTAAAATGACTTTTTCTGCAAAAAAGCTCAAACTCATGAAAATGTGTCTTCTGCATTGCAAAAAACATTTCATTTCATGAGAAAGAAAAAAATGTTCATGTACTTGAGCTTTGCTCTTAAAATTGCATTTAGCAACTTTTTTTCACTGATAAAGAAGCTTTTGAGCATTTGTTGCCTTGCATTCTCATCATTTGCTTAGTTGCACTAAAAACAGAATTGGTGTTCTTAGAAGCTCTAAAGAAGTGATTTTGTGCAATTAAGCTCTAAAATGACTTTTTCTGCAAAAAAGCTCAAACTCATGAAAATGTGTCTTCTGCATTGCAAAAAACATTTCATTTAATTAGAAAGAAAAAATGTTCTTGTACACGAGCTTTGCTTTTAAAATTGCATTTAGCAACTTTTTCTCACTGATAAAGAAGCTTTTGAGCATTTGTGGCCTTGCATTTTCATCATTTGCACGAAACACAGAATTGGTCTTCTTAGAAGCTCTAAAGAAGTGATTTTGTGCAATTAAGCTTTAAAATGACTTTTTCTGCAAAAAAGCTCAAACTCATGAAAATCTGTCTTCTGCATTGCAAAAAAACATTTTATTTCATGAGAAAGAAACATTTTTCATGTAGTTGAGCTTTACTCTTAAAATTGCATTTAGCAACTTTTCTCACTGAGAAAGAAGCTTTTGAGCATTTGTGGCCTTGCATTCTCATCATTTGCTTAGTTGCACTAAAAAAAGAATTGGTGTTCTTAGAAGCTCTAAATAAGGGATTTTGTGCAATTAAGCTCTAAAATGACTTTCTGCAAAAAAGCTCAAACTCATGAAAATGTGTCTTCTGCATTGCAAAAAAACATTTCATTTCATTAGAAAGAAAAACAATTCATGTACATTAGCTTTGCTCTTAAAATTGCATTTAGCAACTTTTTCTCACTGATAAAGAAGCTTTTGAGCATTTGTGGCCTTGCATTCTCATCAGTTGCACTAAACAAAGAATTGGTCTTCTTAGAAGCTCTAAAGAAGTGATTTTGTGCAATTAAGCTCTAAAATGACTTTTTCTGCAAAAAAGCTCAAACTCATGAAAATCTGTCTTCTGCATTGCAAAAAACATTTCATTTAATTAGAAAGAAAAAATGTTCATGTACTTGAGCTTTGCTTTTAGAATTGCATTTAGCAACTTTTTCTCACTGAGAAAGAAGCTTTTGAGCATTTGTGGCCTTGCATTCTCATCATTTGCTTAGTTGCACTAAAAAAAGAATTGGTGTTCTTAGAAGCTCTAAATAAGGGATTTTGTGCAATTAAGCTCTAAAATGACTTTCTGCAAAAAAGCTCAAACTCATGCAAATCTGTCTTCTGCATTGCAAAAAACATTTCATTTAATTAGAAAGAAAAAATGTTCATGTACACGAGCTTTGCTTTTAAAATTGCATTTAGCAACTTTTTCTCACTGATAAAGAAGCTTTTGAGCATTTGTTGCCTTGCATTCTGTAAAAAAACAGTTTAATATAGAGCTATTGTTTCAGCTCCGGGAATTATTTATTAAATATTTAATATTGCTTGATCTAAGTAATATTCATATTTAACTTACGATTTATACTTTGAGTACTCGTCCAGCGATTACGTCAGTATATCTCTTATTAAATCTCGCTTCTATTGCCCGTGGACCCGGTAACAATAAAACGAGATTAATAATTTTCTCTCAAATTCGAGCTAGGTTGCGTTTTCTTTGGCAAATAAGGATGAAAAATACTTAAAATCACATTCCAGAGACAATTCTTTATAAAATGGAACAAGGTTTATTCGTGATATTGCTATTCTAACATAAATGGATTACCTAATAAAAGCACAGACATACACACATACGAGAGTTTTGAGGTTAAGGTTGATTTATATAACATTATTTCCTGTTTCGTAACTTATCCAACCAGCAAAGATCACGAACAAAATACGTATGCTTTGTTACTGCATTCAGATCATATTTACCAGTTCAATCTCAGAAATAGAGTGATACTGCTTTCGTGGTTTTAAGCAGGCGGTTGCTTTTTGGTTTCGTTTTCCCGCGTGAGTTCAGTTCTTTGTTTCGGGTGTCACGTGGTCGGTTCGTGCTCCTTCGGGGAACCTCTGCTGCGTGACGTCACCGGGAAAGCTCTCCTCTGCTCTGCTCTGCAGTCGTTGCTCCGTGGTGTTACGGCATTGGCACGGTCCTAGACTTCATAAATGGTTGGTTTTCAAGGTGAGAGTCCAGCGGACCGGCGCGCGTTGGAGGGCGCAGCTTCGAGGTAGTTTCAGAGATGTCAAGCCATGTTCAAGAGAGTCAGAGAGTCAGAAGAGGAGAGCGTTTTGCGACTGGCGCGTTGTTTTAAACAGTCCAACTTGGCCCTGCCCGGGGCGGCTTGTCGAATCCGATTGTCGTATGGGGCGGAGCCCCCCCCCATGTCCAGGCTTTCTGGGGGTGGAATTTACGTGGTCCGACACTTCCAGTCATTCCGTGGAAGATACAAACTTACAGATTTTATATGCCTGTTTAGTCACACATGATGCTAAAGCTTAATGTCATGCACACCAACTTATGGCTTTACGACGCCAGCTTCATTTAGAGACTAAACATCGCATTTACCGGGCACACACACATTACAGTTTATGCCGTTTAAAGCATGATTAAAAATTACCCACATGTCCGAAATAATTCACATTCGAAATCATCACATCAAGCCTATGAGGGAAGAGTACACAATTAATATCCATATATTTCTTTGTGTAGATGTTTTGAAAGTCATGAAATGAACGAATGTTTTTGAGAAACGTTCCCATCGCATTCCTTTGTTGTAATAGAAGGAAAACGCGCGCTTTTGCGCTGAGGCGGAGGGGGGCTTTAGAGGGTTGTTGAGTCGTTAGCTGCCCCCCCTTCTGGTGTTACGTGTAGAGCCAGTGAATTCCTGCCGATTACGTTACAATTCTCATCATTTGCTTAGTTGCACTAAAACAGAATTGGTGTTCTTAGAAGCTCTAAAGAAGTGATTTTGTGCAATTAAGCTCTAAAATGACTTTTTCTGCAAAAAAGCTCAAACTCATGAAAATGTGTCTTCTGCATTGCAAAAAACATTTCATTTCATGAGAAAGAAAAAAATTTTTCATGTACTTGAGCTTTGCTCTTAAAATTGCATTTAGCAACTTTTTTTCACTGATAAAGAAGCTTTTGAGCATTTGTGGCCTTGCATTCTCATCATTTGCTTAGTTGCACTAAAAACAGAATTGGTGTTCTTAGAAGCTCTAAAGAAGTGATTTTGTGCAATTAAGCTCTAAAATGACTTTTTCTGCAAAAAAGCTCAAACTCATGAAAATCTGTCTTCTGCATTGCAAAAAACATTTCATTTAATTAGAAAGAAAAAATGTTCATGTACACGAGCTTTGCTTTTAAAATTGCATTTAGCAACTTTTTCTCACTGATAAAGAAGCTTTTGAGCATTTGTGGCCTTGCATTTTCATCATTTGCACGAAACACAGAATTGGTCTTCTTAGAAGCTCTAAAGAAGTGATTTTGTGCAATTAAGCTTTAAAATGACTTTTTCTGCAAAAAAGCTCAAACTCATGAAAATCTGTCTTCTGCATTGCAAAAAAACATTTTATTTCATGAGAAAGAAACATTTTTCATGTAGTTGAGCTTTACTCTTAAAATTGCATTTAGCAACTTTTTCTCACTGAGAAAGAAGCTTTTGAGCATGTGTGCCTTGCATTTCATCTTTCATTTGCTTAGTTGCACTAAAAAGAATTGGTGTTCTTAGAAGCTCTAAAGAAGTGATTTTGTGCAATTAAGCTCTAAAATGACTTTCTGCAAAAAAGCTCAAACTCATGAAAATGTGTCTTCTGCATTGCAAAAAACATTTCATTTCATTAGAAAGAAATAAAATTTATATACATTAGCTTTGCTCTTAAAATTGCATTTAGCAACTTTTTCTCACTGATAAAGAAGCTTTTGAGCATTTGTGGCCTTGCATTCTCATCATTTGCACTAAACACAGAATTGGTCTTCTTAGAAGCTCTAAAGAAGTGATTTTGTGCAATTAAGCTCTAAAATGACTTTTTCTGCAAAAAAGCTCAAACTCATGAAAATGTGTCTTCTGCATTGCAAAAAACATTTCATTTATTAGAAAGAAAAAATGTTCATGTACACGAGCTTTGCTTTTAAAATTGCATTTAGCAACTTTTTCTCACTGATAAAGAAGCTTTTGAGCATTTGTGGCCTTGCATCTTCATCTTTTGCACGAAAAACACAGAATTGGTCTTCTTAGAAGCTCTAAAGAAGTGATTTTGTGCAATTAAGCTCTAAAATGACTTTTTCTGCAAAAAAGCTCAAACTCATGAAAATCTGTCTTCTGCATTGCAAAAAAACATTTTATTTCATGAGAAAGAAACATTTTTCATGTAGTTGAGCTTTACTCTTAAAATTGCATTTAGCAACTTTTTCTCACTGAGAAAGAAGCTTTTGAGCATTTGTGGCCTTGCATTCTCATCATTTGCACTAAACACAGAATTGGTCTTCTTAGAAGCTCTAAAGAAGTGATTTTGTGCAATTAAGCTCTAAAATGACTTTTTCTGCAAAAAAGCTCAAACTCATGAAAATCTGTCTTCTGCATTGCAAAAAACATTTCATTTAATTAGAAAGAAAAAATGTTCATGTACACGAGCTTTGCTTTTAAAATTGCATTTAGCAACTTTTTCTCACTGATAAAGAAGCTTTTGAGCATTTGTTGCCTTGCATTCTCATCATTTGCTTAGTTGCACTAAAAACAGAATTGGTGTTCTTAGAAGCTCTAAAGAAGTGATTTTGTGCAATTAAGCTCTAAAATGACTTTTTCTGCAAAAAAAGCTCAAACTCATGAAAATGTGTCTTCTGCATTGCAAAAAACATTTCATTTCATGAGAAAGAAAAAATTGTTCATGTACTTGAGCTTTGCTCTTAAAATTGCATTTAGCAACTTTTTCTCACTGATAAAGAAGCTTTTGAGCATTTGTTGCCTTGCATTCTCATCATTTGCTTAGTTGCACTAAAAACAGAATTGGTGTTCTTAGAAGCTCTAAAGAAGTGATTTTGTGCAATTAAGCTCTAAAATGACTTTTTCTGCAAAAAAGCTCAAACTCATGAAAATCTGTCTTCTGCATTGCAAAAAACATTTCATTTAATTAGAAAGAAAAAATGTTCTTGTACACGAGCTTTGCTTTTAAAATTGCATTTAGCAACTTTTTCTCACTGATAAAGAAGCTTTTGAGCATTTGTGGCCTTGCATTTTCATCATTTGCACGAAACACAGAATTGGTCTTAGAAGCTCTAAAGAAGTGATTTTGTGCAATTAAGCTTTAAAATGACTTTTTCTGCAAAAAAGCTCAAAACTCATGAAAATCTGTCTTCTGCATTGCAAAAAACATTTTATTTCATTGAGAAAAGAAACATTTTTCATGTAGTTGAGCTTTACTCTTAAAATTGCATTTAGCAACTTTTTCTCAC
Organism: Schizopygopsis pylzovi; assembly: GCA_027422435.1. Lineage (NCBI taxonomy): Eukaryota > Metazoa > Chordata > Actinopteri > Cypriniformes > Cyprinidae > Schizopygopsis > Schizopygopsis pylzovi. The sequence goes on along the minus strand of CM049816.1, from coordinate 31,038,568 downwards.
TGAGAAAGAAGCTTTGAGCATTTGTGGCCTTGCATTCTCATCATTTGCTTAGTTGCACTAAAAAAGAATTGGTGTTCTTAGAAGCTCTAAAGAAGTGATTTTGTGCAATTAAGCTCTAAAATGACTTTTTCTGCAAAAAAGCTCAAACTAATGAAAATCTGTCTTCTGCATTGCAAAAAACATTTCATTTCATTAGAAAGAAAAACAATTCATGTACTTTCTTTGCTCTTAAAATTGCATTTAGCAACTTTTTCTCACTGATAAAGAAGCTTTTGAGCATTTGTGGCCTTGCATTCTCATCAGTTGCACTAAAAAAAGAATTGGTCTTCTTAGAAGCTCTAAAGAAGTGATTTTGTGCAATTAAGCTCTAAAATGACTTTTTCTGCAAAAAAGCTCAAACTCATGAAAATCTGTCTTCTGCATTGCAAAAAAACATTTTATTTCATGAGAAAGAAACATTTTTCATGTAGTTGAGCTTTACTCTTAAAATTGCATTTAGCAACTTTTTCTCACTGAGAAAGAAGCTTTTGAGCATTTGTGGCCTTGCATTCTCATCATTTGCACTAAACACAGAATTGGTCTTCTTAGAAGCTCTAAAGAAGTGATTTTGTGCAATTAAGCTCTAAAATGACTTTTTCTGCAAAAAAGCTCAAACTCATGAAAATCTGTCTTCTGCATTGCAAAAAACATTTCATTTCATTAGAAAGAAAAATGTTCATGTACACGAGCTTTGCTTTTAAAATTGCATTTAGCAACTTTTTCTTGATAAAGAAGGTTTTGAGCATTTGTTGCCTTGCATTCTCATCATTTGCTTAGTTGCACTAAAAACAGAATTGGTGTTCTTAGAAGCTCTAAAGAAGTGATTTTGTGCAATTAAGCTCTAAAATGACTTTTTCTGCAAAAAAGCTCAAACTCATGAAAATGTGTCTTCTGCATTGCAAAAAACATTTCATTTCATTAGAAAGAAAAAATGTTCTTGTACACGAGCTTTGCTTTTAAAATTGCATTTAGCAACTTTTTCTCACTGATAAAGAAGCTTTTGAGCATTTGTGGCCTTGCATTTTCATCATTTGCACTAAACACAGAATTGGTCTTCTTAGAAGCTCTAAAGTGATTTTGTGCAATTAAGCTTTAAAATGACTTTTTCTGCAAAAAAGCTCAAACTCATGAAAATCTGTCTTCTGCATTGCAAAAAAACATTTTATTTCATGAGAAAGAAACATTTTTCATGTAGTTGAGCTTTACTCTTAAAATTGCATTTAGCAACTTTTTCTCACTGAGAAAGAAGCTTTTGAGCATTTGTGGCCTTGCATTCTCATCATTTGCTTAGTTGCACTAAAAAAGAATTGGTGTTCTTAGAAGCTCTAAATAAGGATTTTGTGCAATTAAGCTTAAAATGACTTTCTGCAAAAAAGCTCAAACTCATGAAAATCTGTCTTCTGCATTGCAAAAAACATTTCATTTCATTAGAAAGAAAAAAAAATTCATGTACATTAGCTTTGCTCTTAAAATTGCATTTAGCAACTTTTTCTCACTGATAAATAAGCTTTTGAGCATTTGTGGCCTTGCATTCTCATCAGTTGCACTAAAAAAAGAATTGGTCTTCTTAGAAGCTCTAAAGAAGTGATTTTGTGCAATTAAGCTCTAAAATGACTTTTTCTGCAAAAAAACTCAAACTCATGAAAATCTGTCTTCTTGCATTGCAAAAAAACATGTTATTTCATGAGAAAGAAACATTTTTCATGTAGTTGAGCTTTACTCTTAAAATTGCATTTAGCAACTTTTTCTCACTGAGAAAGAAGCTTTTGAGCATTTGTGGCCTTGCATTCTCATCATTTGCACTAAACACAGAATTGGTCTTCTTAGAAGCTCTAAAGAAGTGATTTTGTGCAATTAAGCTCTAAAATGACTTTTTGTGCAAAAAAGCTCAAACTCATGAAAATCTGTCTTCTGCATTGCAAAAAACATTTCATTTCATTAGAAAGAAAAATGTTCATGTACACGAGCTTTGCTTTTAAAATTGCATTTAGCAACTTTTTCTCACTGATAAAGAAGCTTTTGAGCATTTGTTGCCTTGCATTCTCATCATTTGCTTAGTTGCACTAAAAACAGAATTGGTGTTCTTAGAAGCTCTAAAGAAGTGATTTTGTGCAATTAAGCTCTAAAATGACTTTTTCTGCAAAAAAACTCAAACTCATGAAAATCTGTCTTCTGCATTGCAAAAAAAACATTTTATTTCATGAGAAAGAAACATTTTTCATGTAGTTGAGCTTTACTCTTAAAATTGCATTTAGCAACTTTTTCTCACTGATAAAGAAGCTTTTGAGCATTTGTGGCCTTGCATTCTCATCATTTGCACTAAACACAGAAGAATGGTCTTCTTAGAAGCTCTAAAGAAGTGATTTTGTGCAATTAAGCTCTAAAATGACTTTTTTGTGCAAAAAAGCTCAAACTCATGAAAATCTGTCTTCTGCATTGCAAAAAAACATTTCATTTAATTAGAAAGAAAAAATGTTCATGTACACGAGCTTTGCTTTTAAAATTGCATTTAGCAACTTTTTCTCACTGATAAAGAAGCTTTTGAGCATTTGTTGCCTTGCATTCATCATTTGCTTAGTTGCACTAAAAACAGAATTGGTGTTCTTAGAAGCTCTAAAGAAGTGATTTTGTGCAATTAAGCTCTAAAATGACTTTTTCTGCAAAAAAGCTCAAACTCATGAAAATGTGTCTTCTGCATTGCAAAAAACATTTCATTTAATTAGAAAGAAAAAATGTTCTTGTACACGAGCTTTGCTTTTAAAATTGTATTTAGCAACTTTTTCTCACTGATAAAGAAGCTTTTGAGCATTTGTGGCCTTGCATTTTCATCATTTGCAAGAAAAAACAGAATTGGTCTTCTTAGAAGCTCTAAAGAAGTGATTTTGTGCAATTAAGCTTTAAAATGACTTTTTCTGCAAAAAAGCTCAAACTCATGAAAATCTGTCTTCTGAATTGCAAAAAAACATTTTTTTCATGAGAAAGAAACATTTTTCATGTAGTTGAGCTTTACTCTTAAAATTGCATTTAGCAACTTTTTCTCACTGAGAAAGAAGCTTTCGAGCATTTGTGGCCTTGCATTCTCATCGTTTGCTTAGTTGCACTAAAAAAAGAATTGGTGTTCTTAGAAGCTCTAAATAAGGGATTTTGTGCAATTAAGCTCTAAAATGACTTTCTGCAAAAAAGCTCAAACTCATGAAAATCTGTCTTCTGCATTGCAAAAAACATTTAATTTCATTGGAAAGAAAAACAATTCATGTACATTAGCTTTGCTCTTAAAATTGCATTTAGCAACTTTTTCTCACTGATAAAGAAGCTTTTGAGCATTTGTGGCCTTGCATTCTCATCAGTTGCACTAAACAAAGAATTGGTCTTCTTAGAAGCTCTAAAGAAGTGATTTTGTGCCATTAAGCTCTAAAATGACTTTTTCTGCAAAAAAACTCAAACTCATGAAAATCTGTCTTCTGCATTGCAAAAAAACATTTTATTTCATGAGAAAGAAACATTCCCCTTCATGGGGAACGAGACACTGCGTCCCCTAGGGGTCGCTACGGGGGAACGCCCTCAGCGTGACTCGGTCTGAAGATACATATGAAAAAACACCACCTGTTGGCCGGCGACAGCCCATGACGTCACTACCGGCGTGCCACAATATAAGTGCCGCCGGGCGAAAACATCATCAGCTTTTCGTCTTCACTGACTGGTTTGTTTGAAGCGTGCAGAGTGAATCTGGTAAGAGTACAGTTTTCTAACTCTACTATGGCGAGCACTAGCAAGGCGTTTAGGAAGTGTGTGGATCCGTGTCCTCGTTATTTGACACCCGATGACACACACGACTGTTGCGTCTTTTGTTTTGGGCATGAGAGCACGCACGCGATGTCCTTGAGGGGGCGGTTTGCATGCATTGTGAGCGGCTCTCTATGAGGAAGCTCAGCTCTTGCCTGTCCCTCTTTTCGAGGAAAGAGGGGCAGCCGTCTGCTTCCCGCGATTCAAGACCCACCGTTGCCGAGGCACGGAGGCGAATGAAATCGTGGGGTTCGCAGTTGGATGTGGCCCGATAAGTTGGAAAGGGACCGCCCCTTTTTCGCGCGTCGGCCGAGAACGAGAGTGAGCTGCTGGATTGTGATGATGCGATCTTTCTGACATCATCAGATGCAGCAGCTAGTGCTCCGCTGCATATGAACGAGTTTTGGAGGTTATGGTCATAAAAATAAATCTAAATAACCCCCAGCTCGAGTGAGCCTTCCTTTCTTCATAATTCTCGATGTGGAGGTTGAGAAGGAGTGGGAAAAGCTATGTTTTCTCGTATTCCATAGGCTTTCAGCATACTAGTTATGCTGACACTGAGGGGATGCGTGAAAATGGCTATGAGGGGATGCCCCCTGTGCAAGAGATGATAACCAGCTTATCTCTCTTGGGCGAGACATCCATCTCTCAAGGCTCCCTCCTGGCCATCTAAGCCCCTGAATCTCGCTAAATGGCAGGCATATGCAGCAGCAGGTCAGACCGTCGCTTCGTTGCACACGAAGGCGGTTACCAGGACTGCACTAAAAGTCCTGGATAAGGTCCAGGACGTGAGCCCGAACAACCAGGGGTCCTAACCCATCTCGGTCTGAGGATCAGAGATGGGCTTAGAAGGCTAGTCTCGCGACTCATGCCCCTCCCCCTCCTGCGGCTAGGGTGAGACAGAGGCGCGGGTCAGAGAGAGGCAAGCCTTCTCATTCCTCTCTAATTCCCCTGTAACCACCGTAAACTCCACCGACCGAGGTTAGGTGGAAGTTTCCTGCCAAGCGCCTAGAGGCGCTCCCTGTGAGCGGCGGAGTTCCCTCTCATTCTGAGGAATGAGTTCTCCGCTCCTCAGAGCTCTGTGATAGGTCGCTCTCCGTGCTGGTCGAGCTAGCATTGCTCCCCTCACTATAGAGGGTTATCTTTGAGCATGCCGCTCCCTGCTGAGCGTCTGAGTTCCTTCTCATTCTGAGGAATGAGTTCTCCGCTCTCCAGAGCTCGATATAGGTAGCATTATAGGCTCTCATTCTGAGGAATGAGTCCCAACTAAGAACTGCAGTCAGGCTGGACCTATGATGATTTCAGGCAGGTTCTGTATTCTCGAACTGCCTTACTGATGGTCTGGACGTGAGTCCCCTCGGAGGTTTCTGCGGATCCTCCTGGATCTTCAGTCATTCTGGTCACCACTGCAAGGGTAGAGCCAGCATTACTCCCTCACGATAAGAGGGTTAACTATGAGTATGCCGCTCCCTTCTGAGCGGCTGAGTGTCTTTTCATTCTGAGGAATGAGTTCTCCACTCTCCAGAGCTCGTTATAGGTAGAGCTAGCATTGCTCCCCTCGTTAGAGGGTCACCTTTGAGCATGCCGCTCCCTGCGGAGCGTCTGAGTTCCCACTCATTCTGAGGAATGAGTTCTCCGCTCCTCAGAGCTCTGTGATAGGTCGCTCTCCTTGCTGGTCGAGCTAGCATTGCTCCCCTCACTATAGAGGGTTATCTATGAGCATGCCGCTCCCTGCTGAGCGTCTGAGTTCCTTCTCATTCTGAGGAATGAGTTCTCCGCTCTCCAGAGCTCGTTATGGGTAGAGCTAGCATTGCTCCCCTCGTTTAGGGGTTATCTGTGAGCATGCCGCTCCCTGCTGAGCGTCTGAGTTCCTTCTCATTCTGAGGAATGAGTTCTCCGCTCTCCAGAGCTCGTTATAGGTAGAGCTAGCATTGCTCGCCCTCGTTAGAGGGTTATCTGTGAGCATGCCGCTCCTGCTGAGGTTCTGAGTTCCTTCTCATTCTGAGGAATGAGTTCTCCGCTCCCCAGAGCTCTCCTGGTTGGTCGAGCTAGCATTGCTATGAGCATGCCGCTCCCTTCGGGGCGCCTGAGTTTCCCTCTCACTCTGAGGAGTGAGTTCTCCGCTCTAGAGCTCCTTATTGGTAGCCTGAGGTCCTCTCATTCTGAGGAATGAGTGCTCCGCTCTCCAGAGCTCGTTATAGGTAGAGCTAGCATTTCTCCCCTCATTAGAGGGTCATCTTTGAGCATGCCGCTCCCTGCGGAGCGTCTGAGTTTCCCTCTCATTCTGAGGAATGAGTTCTCCGCTCCTCCGAGCTCTGTGATCTCTCGTGCTGGTCGAGCTAGCATTGCTCCCCTCACTATAGAGGGTTATCTATGAGCATGCCGCTCCCTGCTGAGCGGAGAATCATGTTTGTTTGGGGTCTCACTCTGAGGAGTGAGTTTCTCCGCCCCCCAGAGCTCTGTGATAGGTCGTCGCCCCCTGTTGGTCGAGCCAGCATTGCTCCCCTCAACCAGAGGGTCATCTATGAGCTTGCCGCTCCCTTCTGAGCGTCTGAGTTCCCTCTCACTCCGAGGAATGAGTAGTTCTCGCTCCAGGGCATAGAACGTTCTTCTAATAAGTGCGCACGCGAGACTTTGGGCACTTTCTAAAATCCACTCAGTGGTAAGTCCGCACATCAAGGTTCTGCGTTCTTTCTAAAATCCCGTAAGGGTAGGGTTACGCGCACAGCTTCGTGCCCTTTTTTGAGTTGGTTAAAGCCCCGGTTTGTGCCTTGGGCCCCGCTCCCTTGTCCCATATTGTGTGGGGTCCAAAAAGGAAAGGAAAAATAGGGGGTGTACACTACCAAGAGGTCTGTGTGAACAGTTCCCTCAGTAAGCTTGGGAGAGCAAGTGGTAACCCTGAGTGATCGGCCAGGACCTAGTGAGCCAGAGTGCCTGGCCGTATCCCCTTGAAGGAATCTTTTCTGATTCCCGAGAACCTTGAGTTCTATACGGGCCCGGGATCCCGGCCTAGCCTAATTCCAGAATAAGTAAACCACTAAGGGTATATCATTTTCTACCTTTTGACTTACCGAATAGGGATCTAGCATTTCAAAAATTTCCGTTACCACGATACCTCCACTTAACTCCCAAAGCTTACTTAGAGTTCGGCTTAGTGCTCGCCTTTTTTGAGAATCAGCTTGCATTCACCTCTGGGTGGAATTTACGTGGTCCGACATTCCATCATTCCGGGAAGATACAAACTTACAGATTTTTATGCCTGTTTAGTCACACATGATGCTAAAGCTTAACGGTCATGCACACCAACTTATGGCTTACGACGCCAGCTTCATTTAAGACTAAACATCGCATTTACCGGGCACACACACATTAAGTTTATGCCGTTTAAACATGATTAAAAATTACCACATTGTCCGAAATAATTCACATTCGAAATCATCACATCAAGCCTATGAGGGAAAGAGTACACATTAATATCCATATATTTCTTTGTGTAGATTTTTTGAAAGTCTGAAATGAACGAATTCTTTGAGAAACGTTCCCATCGCATTCCTTTGTTCGTAATAGAAGGAAAACGCGCGCTTTTGCGCTGAGGCGGAGGGGGGCTTTGAGGGTTTTGATCGTTAGCTGCCCCCCCCTTCTGGTGACGTGTAGAGCCAGGAATTCCTGCCGATATACGTTACAATTCTCATCATTTGCTTAGTTGCACTAAAAACAGAATTGGTGTTCTTAGAAGCTCTAAAGAAGTGATTTTGTGCAATTAAGCTCTAAAATGACTTTTTCTGCAAAAAAGCCAAACTCATGAAAATGTGTCTTCTGCATTGCAAAAAACTTTCATTTCATGAGAAAGAAAAAAATGTTCATGTACTTGAGCTTTGCTCTTAAAATTGCATTTAGCAACTTTTTTCACTGATAAAGAAGCTTTTGAGCATTTGTTGCCTTGCATTCTCATCATTTGCTTAGTTGCACTAAAAACAGAATTGGTGTTCTTAGAAGCTCTAAAGAAGTGATTTTGTGCAATTAAGCTCTAAAATGACTTTTTCTGCAAAAAAGCTCAAACTCATGAAAATGTTCTTCTGCATTGCAAAAAACATTTCATTTAATTAGAAAGAAAAAATGTTCTTGTACACGAGCTTTGCTTTTAAAATTGCATTTAGCAACTTTTTCTCATGATAAAGAAGCTTTTGAGCATTTGTGGCCTTGCATTTTCATCATTTGCACGAAACACAGAATTGGTCTTCTTAGAAGCTCTAAAGAAGTGATTTTGTGCAATTAAGCTTTAAAATGACTTTTTCTGCAAAAAAGCTCAAACTCATGAAAATCTGTCTTCTGCATTGCAAAAAAACATTTTATTTCATGAGAAAGAAACATTTTTCATGTAGTTGAGCTTTACTCTTAAAATTGCATTTAGCAACTTTTTCTCACTGAGAAAAAGCTTTTGAGCATGTGTGGCCTTGCATTCTCATCATTTGCTTAGTTGCACTAAAAAAAGAATTGGTGTTCTTAGAAGCTCTAAATAAGGGATTTTGTGCAATTAAGCTCTAAAATGACTTTCTGCAAAAAAGCTCAAACTCATGAAAATCTGTCTTCTGCATTGCAAAAAACATTTCATTTCATTAGAAAGAAAACAATTCATGTACATTAGCTTTGCTCTTAAAATTGCATTTAGCAACTTTTTCTCACTGATAAAGAAGCTTTTGAGCATTTGTGGCCTTGCATTCTCATCATTGCACTAAACAAAGAATTGGTCTTCTTAGAAGCTCTAAAGAAGTGATTTTGTGCAATTAACTCTAAAATGACTTTTCTGCAAAAAAGCTCAAACTCATGAAAATGTGTCTTCTGCATTGCAAAAAACATTTCATTTAATTAGAAAGAAAAAATTTCTTGTACACGAGCTTTGCTTTTAAAATTGCATTTAGCAACTTTTCTCACTGATAAAGAAGCTTTTGAGCATTTGTGGCCTTGCATCTTCATCATTTGCACAAACACAGAATTGGTTTCTTAGAAGCTCTAAAGAAGTGATTTTGTGCAATTAAGCTTTAAAATACTTTTTCTGCAAAAAAGCTCAAACTCATGAAAATCTGTCTTCTGCATTGCAAAAAAAATTTATTTCATGAGAAAGAAACATTTTTCATGTAGTTGAGCTTTACTCTTAAAATTGCATTTAGCAACTTTTTCTCACTGAGAAAGAAGCTTTGAGCATTTGTGGCCTTGCATTCTCATCATTTGCACTAAACACAGAATTGGTCTTCTTAAAGCTCTAAAGAAGTGATTTTGTGCAATTAAGCTCTAAAATGACTTTTTGTGCAAAAAAGCTCAAACTCATGAAAATCTGTCTTCTGCATTGCAAAAAACATTTCATTTAATTAGAAAGAAAAAATGTTCATGTACACGAGCTTTGCTTTTAAAATTGCATTTAGCAACTTTTTCTCACTGATAAAGAAGCTTTTGAGCATTTGTTGCCTTGCATTCTCATCATTTGCTTAGTTGCACTAAAACAGAATTGGTGTTCTTAGAAGCTCTAAAGTGATTTTGTGCAATTAACTCTAAAATGACTTTTTCTGCAAAAAAGCTCAAACTCATGAAAATGTGTCTTCTGCATTGCAAAAAACATTTCATTTCATGAGAAAGAAAAAAATGTCATGTACTTGAGCTTTGCCTTAAAATTGCATTTAGCAACTTTTTTTCACTGATAAAGAAGCTTTTGAGCATTTGTTGCCTTGCATTCTCATCATTTGCTTAGTTGCACTAAAAACAGAATTGGTGTTCTTAAAGCTCTAAAGAAGTGATTTTGTGCAATTAAGCTCAAAATGACTTTTTCTGCAAAAAAGCTCAAACTCATGAAAATGTGTCTTCTGCATTGCAAAAAACATTTCATTTATTAGAAAGAAAAAATGTTCTTGTACACGACTTTGCTTTTAAAATTGCATTTAGCAACTTTTTTTCTCACTGATAAAGAAGCTTTTGAGCATTTGTGCCTTGCATTTTCATCATTTGCACGAAACACAGAATTGGTCTTAGAAGCTCTAAAGAAGTGATTTTGTGCAATTAAGCTTTAAAATGACTTTTTGTGCAAAAAAGCTCAAACTCATGAAAATCTGTCTTCTGCATTGAAAAAACATTTTATTTCATGAGAAAGAAACATTTTTCATGTAGTTGAGCTTTACTCTTAAAATTGCATTTAGCAACTTTTTCTCACGAGAAAGAAGCTTTGAGCATTTGTGGCCTTGCATTCTCATCATTTGCTTAGTTGCACTAAAAAAGAATTGGTGTTCTTAAAGCTCTAAATAAGGGATTTTGTGCAATTAAGCTCTAAAATGACTTTTTCTGCAAAAAAGCTCAAACTCAGAAAATCTGTCTTCTGCATTGCAAAAAACATTTCATTTCATTAGAAAGAAAAACAATTCATGTACTTTCTTTGCTCTTAAAATTGCATTTAGCAACTTTTTCTCACTGATAAAGAAGCTTTGAGCATTTGTGGCCTTGCATTCTCATCATTTGCACTAAACAAAGAATTGGTCTTCTTAGAAGCTCTAAAGAAGTGATTTTGTGCCATTAAGCTCTAAAATGACTTTTTCTGCAAAAAAACTCAAACTCATGAAAATCTGTCTTCTGCATTGCAAAAAAACATTTTATTTCATGAGAAAGAAACATTTTTCATGTAGTTGAGCTTTACTCTTAAAATTGCATTTAGCAACTTTTTCTCACTGAGAAAGAAGCTTTGAGCATTTGTGGCCTTGCATTCTCATCATTTGCACTAAACACAGAATTGGTCTTCTTAGAAGCTCTAAAGAAGTGATTTTGTGCAATTAAGCTCTAAAATGACTTTTTTGCAAAAAAGCTCAAACTCATGAAAATCTGTCTTCTGCATTGCAAAAAACATTTCATTTAATTAGAAAGAAAAAATGTTCATGTACACGAGCTTTGCTTTTAAAATTGCATTTAGCAACTTTTTCTCACTGATAAAGAAGTTTTGAGCATTTGTTTGCCTTGCATTCTCATCATTTGCTTAGTTGCACTAAAAACAGAATTGGTGTTCTTAGAAGCTCTAAAGAAGTGATTTTGTGCAATTAAGCTCTAAAATGACTTTTTCTGCAAAAAAGCTCAAACTCATGAAAATGTGTCTTCTGCATTGCAAAAAACATTTCATTTATTAGAAAGAAAAAATGCTCTTGTAGAGCTTTGCTTTTAAAATTGCATTTAGCAACTTTTTCTCACTGATAAAGAAGCTTTTGAGCATTTGTGGCCTTGCATTTTCATCATTTGCACGAAACACGAATTGGTCTTCTTAGAAGCTCTAAAGTGATTTTGTGCAATTAACTTAAAATGACTTTTTCTGCAAAAAAGCTCAAACTCATGAAAATCTGTCTTCTGCATTGCAAAAAAACATTTTATTTCATGAGAAAGAAACATTTTTCATGTAGTTGAGCTTTACTCTTAAAATTGCATTTAGCAACTTTTTCTCACTGAGAAAGAAGCTTTTGAGCATTTGTGGCCTTGCATTCTCATCATTTGCTTAGTTGCACTAAAAAAAGAATTGGTGTTCTTAAAGCTCTAAATAAGGGATTTTGTGCAATTAAGCTCTAAAATGACTTTCTGCAAAAAAGCTCAAACTCATGAAAATCTGTCTTCTGCATTGCAAAAAACATTTCATTTCATTAGAAAGAAAAACAATTCATGTACATTAGCTTTGCTCTTAAAATTGCATTTACAACTTTTTCTCACTGATAAAGAAGCTTTTGAGCATTTGTGGCCTTGCATTCTCATCAGTTGCACTAAACAAAGAATTGGTCTTCTTAGAAGCTCTAAAGAAGTGATTTTGTGCAATTAAGCTCTAAAATGACTTTTTCTGCAAAAAAATCAAACTCATGAAAATCTGTCTTCTGCATTGCAAAAAAACATTTTATTTCATGAGAAAGAAACTTTTTCATGTAGTTGAGCTTTACTCTTAAAATTGCATTTAGCAACTTTTTCTCACTGAGAAAGAAGCTTTGAGCATTTGTGGCCTTGCATTCTCATCATTTGCACTAAACACAGAATTGGTCTTCTTAGAAGCTCTAAAGAAGTGATTTTGTGCAATTAAGCTCTAAAATGACTTTTTTGCAAAAAAGCTCAAACTCATGAAAATCTGTCTTCTGCATTGCAAAAAACATTTCATTTAATTAAAAGAAAAAATGTTCATGTACCGAGCTTTGCTTTTAAAATTGCATTTAGCAACTTTTTCTCACTGATAAAGAAGCTTTTGAGCATTTGTGGCCTTGCATTCTCATCATTTGCTTAGTTGCACTAAAAACAGAATTGGTGTTCTTAGAAGCTCTAAAGAAGTGATTTTGTGCAATTAAGCTCTAAAATGACTTTTTCTGCAAAAAAACTCAAACTCATGAAAATCTGTCTTCTGCATTGCAAAAAAACATTTTATTTCATGAGAAAGAAACATTTTTCATGTAGTTGAGCTTTACTCTTAAAATTGCATTTAGCAACTTTTTCTCACTGAGAAAGAAGCTTTTGAGCATTTGTGGCCTTGCATTCTCATCATTTGCACTAAACACAGAATTGGTCTTCTTAGAAGCTCTAAAGAAGTGATTTTGTGCAATTAAGCTCTAAAATGACTTTTTGTGCAAAAAAGCTCAAACTCATGAAAATCTGTCTTCTGCATTGCAAAAAACATTTCATTTATTAGAAAGAAAAAATGTTCATGTACACGAGCTTTGCTTTTAAAATTGCATTTAGCAACTTTTTCTCACTGATAAAGAAGCTTTTGAGCATTTGTTGCCTTGCATTCTCATCATTTGCTTAGTTGCACTAAAAACAGAATTGGTGTTCTTAGAAGCTCTAAAGAAGTGATTTTGTGCAATTAAGCTCTAAAATGACTTTTTCTGCAAAAAAGCTCAAACTCATGAAAATCTGTCTTCTGCATTGCAAAAAACATTTCATTTAATTAGAAAGAAAAAATGTTCTTGTACACGAGCTTTGCTTTAAAATTGATTTAGCAACTTTTTCTCACTGATAAAGAAGCTTTTGAGCATTTGTGGCCTTGCATTTCATCATTTGCAAAAACACAGAATTGGTCTTCTTAGAAGCTCTAAAGAAGTGATTTTGTGCAATTAAGCTTAAAATGACTTTTTCTGCAAAAAAGCTCAAACTCATGAAAATCTGTCTTCTGAATTGCAAAAAAACATTTTATTTCATGAGAAAGAAACATTTTTCATGTAGTTGAGCTTTACTCTTAAAATTGCATTTAGCAACTTTTTCTCACTGAAAAGAAGCTTTGAGCATTTGTGGCCTTGCATTCCATCGTTTGCTTAGTTGCACTAAAAAAAGAATTGGTGTTCTTAGAAGCTCTAAATAAGGATTTTGTGCAATTAAGCTCTAAAATGACTTTCTGCAAAAAACTCAAACTCATGAAAATCTGTCTTCTGCATTGCAAAAAACATTTAATTTCATTGGAAAAAAAACAATTCATGTACATTAGCTTTGCTCTTAAAATTGCATTTAGCAACTTTTTCTCACTGATAAAGAAGCTTTTGAGCATTTGTGGCCTTGCATTCTCATCAGTTGCACTAAACAAAGAATTGGTCTTCTTAGAAGCTCTAAAGAAGTGATTTTGTGCCATTAAGCTCTAAAATGACTTTTTCTGCAAAAAAACTCAAACTCAAAAATCTGTCTTCTGCATTGCAAAAAAACATTTTATTTCATGAGAAAGAAACATTCCCTTCATGGGAACGAACACTGCGTCCCCTAGGGGTCGCTACGGGGGAACGCCCTCACGTGACTCGGTCTAAGATACATATGAAAAAACACCACCTTTGGCCGGCGACAGCCCATGACGTCACTACCGGCGTGCCACAATATAAGTGCCGCCGGGCGAAAACACATCACTTTTTCGTCTTCACTGACTGGTTTTTTAAGCGTGCAGAGTGAACTGGTAAGAGTACAGTTTTCTAACTCTACTATGGCGAGCACTAGCAAGGCGTTTAGGAAGTGTGTGGATCCGTGTCCTCGTTATTTGACACCCGATGACACACACACTGTTGCGTCTTTTGTTTGGGCATGGAGCACGCACGCGATGTCCTTGAGGGGGCGGTTTGCATGCATTGTGAGCGGCTCCTATGAGGAAGCTCAGCTCTTGCCTGTCCCTCTTTTCGAGGAAAGAGGGGCAGCCGTCTGCTTCCCGCGATTCAAGACCCACCGTTGCCGAGGCACGGAGGCGAATGAAATCGTGGGTTCGCAGTTGGATGTGGGCCGATAAGTTGGAAAGGGACCGCCCCCTTTTCGCGCGTCGGCCGAGAACGAGAGTGAGCTGCTGGATTGTGATGATGCGATCTTTCTGACATCATCAGATCAGCAGCTAGTGCTCCGCTGCATAGAACGAGTTTTTGGAGGTTTGGATCATAAAAATAAATCTAAATAACCCCCAGCTCGAGTGAGCCTTCCTTTCTTCATAAATCTCGATGTGGAGTTGAGAAGGAGTGGGAAAAGCTATTTTTTCTCGTATTCATAGGTTTCAGCATACTAGTTATGCTGACACTGAGGGGATGCGTGAAAATGGCTATGAGGGGATGCCCCCTGTGCAAGAGATGATAACCAGCTTATCTCTCTATGGCGAGACATCCTCTCTCAAGGCTCCCTCCTGGCCATCTAAGCCCCTGAATCTCGCTTAAATGGCAGGGCATATGCAGCAGCAGGTCAGACCGTCGCTTCGTTGCACACGAAGGCGTACCAGACTGACCTGCTAAAAGTCCTGGAAAGGTCCAGGTCTGAGCCCAACAACCAGGGGTCCTAACCCATCTCGGTCTGGGATCAGAGATGGGCTTAGAAGGCTAGTCTCGCGACTCATGCCCCTCCCCCTCCTGCGGCTAGGGTGAGACAGAGGCGCGGGCAGAAGAGGCAAGCCTTCTCATTCCTCTCTAATTCCCCTGTAACCACCGTAAACTCCACCGACCGAGGTTAGGTGGAAGTTTCCTGCCAAGCGCCTAGAGGCGCTCCCTTGTGAGCGGCGGAGTTCCCTCTCATTCTGAGGAATGAGTTCTCCGCTCCTCAGAGCTCTGTGATAGGTCGCTCTCCGTGCTGGTCGAGCTAGCATTGCTCCCCTCACTATAGAGGGTTATCTTTGAGCATGCCGCTCCCTGCTGAGCGTCTGAGTTCCTTCTCATTCTGAGGAATGAGTTCTCCGCTCTCCAAGCTCGATATAGGTAGCATTATAGGCTCTCATTCTGAGGAATGAGTTCCCAACTAAGAACTGCAGTCAGGCTGGACCTATGATGATTTCAGGCAGGTTCTGTATTCTCGAACTGCCTTACTGATGGTCTGGACGTGAGTCCCCTCGGAGGTTTCTGCGGATCCTCCTGGATCTTCAGTCATTCTGGCACCACTGCAAGGGTAGAGCCAGCATTACTCCCCTCACGATAAGAGGGTTAACTATGAGTATGCCGCTCCCTTCTGAGCGGCTGAGTGTCTTTTCATTCTGAGGAATGAGTTCTCCACTCTCCAGAGCTCGTTATAGGTAAGCTAGCATTGCTCCCCTCGTTAGAGGGTCACCTTTGAGCATGCCGCTCCCTGCGGAGCGTCTGAGTTCCCACTCATTCTGAGGAATGAGTTCTCCGCTCCTCAGAGCTCTGTGATAGGTCGCTCTCCTTGCTGGTCGAGCTAGCATTGCTCCCCTCACTATAGAGGGTTATCTATGAGCATGCCGCTCCCTGCTGAGCGTCTGAGTTCCTTCTCATTCTGAGGAATGAGTTCTCCGCTCTCCAGAGCTCGTTATAGGTAGAGCTAGCATTGCTCCCCTCGTTAGAGGGTTATCTGTGAGCATGCCGCTCCCTGCTGAGCGTCTGAGTTCCTTCTCATTCTGAGGAATGAGTTCTCCGCTCTCCAGAGCTCGTTATAGGTAGAGCTAGCATTGCTCCCCTCGTTAGAGGGTTATCTGTGAGCATGCCGCTCCCTGCTGAGCGTCTGAGTTCCTTCTCATTCTGAGGAATGAGTTCTCCGCTCCCCAGAGCTCTCCTGGTTGGTCGAGCTAGCATTGCTATGAGCATGCCGCTCCCTTCGGGGCGCCTGAGTTCCCTCTCACTCTGAGGAGTGAGTTCTCCGCTCTAGAGCTCCTTATTGGTAGCTGAGGTCCTCTCATTCTGAGGAATGAGTGCTCCGCTCTCCAGAGCTCGTTATAGGTAGAGCTAGCATTTCTCCCCTCATTAGAGGGTCATCTTTGAGCATTGCCGCTCCCTGCGGGAGCGTCTGAGTTTCCCTCTCATTCTGAGGAATGAGTTCTCCGCTCCTCCGAGCTCTGTGATCTCTCGTGCTGGTCGAGCTAGCATTGCTCCCCTCACTATAGAGGGTTATCTATGAGCATGCCGCTCCCTGCTGAGCGGAGAATCATGGTTTGGAGGTCTCACTCTGAGGAGTGAGTTTCTCCGCCCCCCAGAGCTCTGTGATAGGTCGCTCGCCCTGTTGGTCGAGCCAGCATTGCTCCCCTCAACCAGAGGGTCATCTATGAGCTTGCCGCTCCCTTCTGAGCGTCTGAGTTCCCTCTCACTCCGAGGAATGAGTAGTTCTCCGCTCCAGGGCATAGAACGTTCTTCTAATAAGTGCGCACGCGAGACTTTGGGCACTTTCTAAAATCCACTCAGTGGTAAGTCCGCACATCAAGGTTCTGCGTTCTTTCTAAAATCCCGTAAGGGTAGGGTTACGCGCACAGCTTCGTGCCCTTTTTTGAGTTGGTTAAAGCCCCGGTTTGTGCCTTGGGCCCCGCTCCCTTGTCCCATATGTGTTGGGTCCAAAAAGGAAAGGAAAAATGGGTGTACACTACCAAGAGGTCTGTTGAGACAGTTCCCTCAGTAAGCTTGGGAGAGCAAGTGGTAACCCCTGAGTGATCGGCCAGGACCTAGTGAGCCAGGTGCCTGGCCATATCCCCTTGAAGGAATCTTTTCTGATTCCAAGAAACCTTGAGCTCTACCCTAGGCCCGGTAATCCCGGCGCCTAACAGGTAAGTACTAGGGTATGCAGCTCGGGCCTTTTGGCCGAAGGGGATAATATCACTGACAGCCATCAGCCGTCCCGGGGGAAACTCCCTTAAGCCGGGTAGAGTTGGCTTAGTGCTCGCCTTTTTTGAGAAATTGGCTTGCATTCCCCTCAGCATGGCGAAGTGGGTATAACGTTCCCCGTAGCGACCCCTAGGGGACGCAGTTCGAGTTCCCATGAAGGGGAACGTCTCAGGTTACGTATGTAACCATGGTTTCCCCGAGTGGGGAACGAGACACTGCGTCCCCTAGGCCTCGGGCCATGCTTCGGACGCAAGCTTCAGACGAAGAAGCTGATGATGTTTTCGCCCGGCGGCACTTATATTGTGGCACGCCGGTAGTGACGTCATGGGCTGTCGCTGGCCAACAGGTGGTGTTTTTTCATATGTATCTTCAGACCGAGTCACGCTGAGGGCGTTCCCCCGTAGCGACCCCTAGGGGACGCAGTGTCTCGTTCCCCACTCGGGGAACCATGGTTACATACGTAACCTGAGACGTTTTTCATGTAGTTGAGCTTTACTCTTAAAATTGCATTTAGCAACTTTTTCTCACTGAGAAAGAAGCTTTCGAGCTTTTGTGGCCTTGCATTCTCATCATTTGCACTAAACACAGAATTGGTCTTCTTAGAAGCTCTAAAGAAGTGATTTTGTGCAATTAAGCTCTAAAATGACTTTTTGTGCAAAAAAGCTCAAACTCATGAAAATCTGTCTTCTGCATTGCAAAAAACATTTCATTTAATTAGAAAGAAAAAATGTTCATGTACACGAGCTTTGCTTTTAAAATTGCATTTAGCAACTTTTTCTCACTGATAAAGAAGCTTTTGAGCATTTGTTGCCTTGCATTCTCATCATTTGCTTAGTTGCACTAAAAACAGAATTGGTGTTCTTAGAAGCTCTAAAGAAGTGATTTTGTGCAATTAAGCTCTAAAATGACTTTTTCTGCAAAAAAGCTCAAACTCATGAAAATGTGTCTTCTGCATTGCAAAAAACATTTCATTTAATTAGAAAGAAAAAATGTTCTTGTACACGAGCTTTGCTTTTAAAATTGCATTTAGCAACTTTTTCTCACTGATAAAGAAGCTTTTGAGCATTTGTGGCCTTGCATTCTCATCATTTGCTTAGTTGCACTAAAAACAGAATTGGTGTTCTTAGAAGCTCTAAAGTGATTTTGTGCAATTAAGCTCTAAAATGACTTTTTCTGCAAAAAAGCTCAAACTCATGAAAATGTGTCTTCTGCATTGCAAAAAACATTTCATTTCATGAGAAAGAAAAAAATGTTCATGTACTTGAGCTTTGCTCTTAAAATTGCATTTAGCAACTTTTTCTCACTGATAAAGAAGCTTTTGAGCATTTGTGGCCTTGCATTCTCATCATTTGCTTAGTTGCACTAAACACAGAATAGGTGTTCTTAAAAGCTCTAAAGAAGTGATTTTGTGCATTTAAGCTCTCAAATGACTTTTTCTGCAAAAAAGCTCAAACTCATGAAAATCTGTCTTCTGCATTGCAAAAAACATTTCATTTCATTAGAAAGAAAACATTTTCATGTACATGAGCTTTGCTCTTAAAATTGCATTTAGCAACTTTTTCTCACTGAGAAAGAAGCTTTTGAGCATTTGTGGCCTTGCATTCTCATCATTTGCACTAAACACAGAATTGGTCTTCTTAGAAGCTCTAAAGAAGTGATTTTGTGCAATTAAGCTCTAAAATGACTTTTTTTGCAAAAAAGCTCAAACTCATGAAAATCTGTCTTCTGCATTGCAAAAAAACATTTTATTTCATGAGAAAGAAAAATTTTTCATGTAGTTGAGCTTTACTCTTAAAATTGCATTTAGCAACTTTTTCTCACTGAGAAAGAAGCTTTTGAGCATTTGTGGCCTTGCATTCTCATCATTTGCTTAGTTGCACTAAAAAAAGAATTGGTGTTCTTAGAAGCTCTAAAGAAGTGATTTTGTGCAATTAAGCTCTACAATGACTTTTTGTGCAAAAAAGCTCAAACTCATGAAAATCTGTCTTCTGCATTGCAAAAAAACATTTTATTTCATGAGAAAGAAAAATTTTTCATGTAGTTGAGCTTTGCTCTTAAAATTGCATTTAGCAACTTTTTCTCACTGAGAAAGAAGCTTTCGAGCATTTGTGGCCTTGCATTCTCATCATTTGCACTAAACACAGAATTGGTCTTCTTAGAAGCTCTAAAGAAGTGATTTTGTGCAATTAAGCTCTAAAATGACTTTTTCTGCAAAAAAGCTCAAACTCATGAAAATGTGTCTTCTGCATTGCAAAAAACATTTCATTTCATGAGAAAGAAAAAAATGTTCATGTACTTGAGCTTTGCTCTTAAAATTGCATTTAGCAACTTTTTTTCACTGATAAAGAAGCTTTTGAGAATTTGTTGCCTTGCATTCTCATCATTTGCTTAGTTGCACTAAAAACAGAATTGGTGTTCTTAGAAGCTCTAAAGAAGTGATTTTGTGCAATTAAGCTCTAAAATGACTTTTTCTGCAAAAAAGCTCAAACTCATGAAAATGTGTCTTCTGCATTGCAAAAACATTTCATTTAATTAGAAAGAAAAAATGTTCTTGTACACGAGCTTTGCTTTTAAAATTGCATTTAGCAACTTTTTCTCACTGATAAAGAAGCTTTTGAGCATTTGTGGCCTTGCATTCTCATCATTTGCACTAAACACATAATTGGTCTTCTTAGAAGCTCTAAAGAAGTGATTTTGTGCAATTAAGCTCTAAAATGACTTTTTCTGCAAAAAAACTCAAACTCATGAAAATCTGTCTTCTGCATTGCAAAAAAACATTTTATTTCATGAGAAAGAAACATTTTTCATGTAGTTGAGCTTTACTCTTAAAATTGCATTTAGCAACTTTTTCTCACTGAGAAAGAAGCTTTTGAGCATTTGTGGCCTTGCATTCTCATCATTTGCACTAAACACAGAATTGGTCTTCTTAGAAGCTCTAAAGAAGTGATTTTGTGCAATTAAGCTCTAAAATGACTTTTTCTGCAAAAAAGCTCAAACTCATGAAAATGTGTCTTCTGCATTGCAAAAAACATTTAATTTAATTAGAAAGAAAAAATTTTCTTGTACACGAGCTTAGCTTTTAAAATTGCATTTAGCAACTTTTTCTCACTGATAAAGAAGCTTTTGAACATTTGTGGCCTTGCATTCTCATCATTTGCACTAAAAACAGAATTGGTGTTCTTAGAAGCTCTAAATAAGAGATTTTGTGCAATTAAGCTCTAAAATGACTTTTTCTGCAAAAAAGCTCAAACTCATGAAAATGTGTCTTCTGCATTGCAAAAAACATTTCATTTAATTAGAAAGAAAAAATGTTCTTGTACACGAGCTTTGCTTTTAAAATTGCATTTAGCAACTTTTTCTCACTGATAAAGAAGCTTTTGAGCATTTGTGGCCTTGCATTCTCATCAGTTGCACTAAACAAAGAATTGGTCTTAGAAGCTCTAAAGAAGTGATTTTGTGCAATTAAGCTCTAAAATGACTTTTTGTGCAAAAAAGCTCAAACTCATGAAAATCTGTCTTCTGCATTGCAAAAAACATTTCATTTAATTAAAAAGAAAAAATGTTCATGTACACGAGCTTTGCTTTTAAAATTGCATTTAGCAACTTTTTCTCACTGATAAAGAAGCTTTTGAGCATTTGTGCCTTGCATTCTCATCATTTGCTTAGTTGCACTAAAAACAGAATTGGTGTTCTTAGAAGCTCTAAAGAAGTGATTTTGTGCAATTAAGCTCTAAAATGACTTTTTCTGCAAAAAAGCTCAAACTCATGAAAATGTGTCTTCTGCATTGCAAAAAAAATTTCATTTCATGAGAAAGAAAAAATTGTTCATGTACTTGAGCTTTGCTCTTAAAATTGCATTTAGGAACTTTTTCTCACTGATAAAGAAGCTTTTGAGCATTTGTGGCCTTGCATTCTCATCATTTGCTTAGTTGCACTAAAAACAGAATTGGTGTTCTTAGAAGCTCTAAAGAAGTGATTTTGTGCAATTAAGCTCTAAAATGACTTTTTCTGCAAAAAAGCTCAAACTCATGAAAATGTGTCTTCTGCATTGCAAAAAACATTTCATTTCATGAGAAAGAAAAATTGTTCATGTACTTGAGCTTTGCTCTTAAAATTGCATTTAGCAACCTTTTTCTCACTGATAAAGAAGCTTTTGAGCATTTGTGGCCTTGCATTCTCATCATTTGCTTAGTTGCACTAAACACAGAATAGGTGTTCTTAAAAGCTCTAAAGAAGTGATTTTGTGCATTTAAGCTCTCAAATGACTTTTTCTGCAAAAAAGCTCAAACTCATGAAAATCTGTCTTCTGCATTGCAAAAAACATTTCATTTCATTAGAAAGAAAACATTTTCATGTACATGAGCTTTGCTCTTAAAATTGCATTTAGCAACTTTTTCTCACTGATAAAGAAGCTTTTGAGCATTTGTGGCCTTGCATTCTCATCATTTGCACTAAAAACAGAATTGGTGTTCTTAGAAGCTCTAAATAAGAGATTTTGTGCAATTAAGCTCTAAAATGACTTTTTCTGCAAAAAAGCTCAAACTCATGAAAATCTGTCTTCTGCATTGCAAAAAAACATTTTATTTCATGAGAAAGAAACATTTTTCATGTAGTTGAGCTTTACTCTTAAAATTGCATTTAGCAACTTTTTCTCACTGAGAAAGAAGCTTTTGAGCATTTGTGGCCTTGCATTCTCATCATTTGCTTAGTTGCACTAAAAACAGAATTGGTGTTCTTAGAAGCTCTAAATAAGTGATTTTGTGCAATTAAGCTCTAAAATGACTTTTTCTGCAAAAAAGCTCAAACTCATGAAAATGTGTCTTCTGCATTGCAAAAAACATTTCATTTCATGAGAAAGAAAAAATTGTTCATGTACTTGAGCTTTGCTCTTAAAATTGCATTTAGCAACCTTTTTCTCACTGATAAAGAAGCTTTTGAGCATTTGTGGCCTTGCATTCTCATCATTTGCTTAGTTGCACTAAACACAGAATAGGTGTTCTTAAAAGCTCTAAAGAAGTGATTTTGTGCATTTAAGCTCTAAAATGACTTTTTCTGCAAAAAAGCTCAAACTCATGAAAATCTGTCTTCTGCATTGCAAAAAACATTTTATTTCATGAGAAAGAAATTTTTTCATGTAGTTGAGCTTTACTCTTAAAATTGCATTTAGCAACTTTTTCTCACTGAGAAAGAAGCTTTTGAGCATCTGTGGCCTTGCATTCTCACCATTTGCTTAGTTGGACTAAACACAGAATAGGTGTTCTTAAAAGCTCTAAAGAAGTGATTTTGTGCATTTAAGCTCTCAAATGACTTTTTAGGACTTTTCTGTCTTCTGCATTGCAAAAAACATTTCATTTCATTAGAAAGAAAAAAAATTCATGTACATTAGCTTTGCTCTTAAAATTGCATTTAGCAACTTTTTCTCACTGAGAAAGAAGCTTTTGAGCATTTGTGGCCTTGCATTCTCATCATTTGCTTAGTTGCACTAAAAACAGAATTGGTGTTCTTAGAAGCTCTAAAGAAGTGATTTTGTGCAATTAAGCTCTAAAATGACTTTTTCTGCAAAAAAGCTCAAACTCATGAAAATCTGTCTTCTGCATTGCAAAAAAACATTTTATTTCATGAGAAAGAAACATTTTTCATGTAGTTGAGCTTTACTCTTAAAATTGCATTTAGCAACTTTTTCTCACTGAGAAAGAAGCTTTTGAGCATTTGTGGCCTTGCATTCTCATCATTTGCACTAAACACAGAATTGGTCTTCTTAGAAGCTCTAAAGAAGTGATTTTGTGCAATTAAGCTCTAAAATGACTTTTTCTGCAAAAAAGCTCAAACTCATGAAAATCTGTCTTCTGCATTGCAAAAAACATTTTATTTCATGAGAAATATATTTTTTTCATGTAGTTGAGCTTTACTCTTAAAATTGCATTTAGCAACTTTTTCTCACTGAAAAGGAAGCTTTTGAGCATCTGTGGCCTTGCATTCTCACCATTTGCTTAGTTGGACTAAACACAGAATAGGTGTTCTTAGAAGCTCTAAAGAAGTGATTTTGTTTATTTAAGCTCTCAAATGACTTGTTTTGCAAAAAAGCTCAAACTCATGAAAATCTGTCTTCTGCATTGCAAAAAACATTTCATTTCATTAGAAAGAAAACATTTTCATGTACACGAGCTTTGCTTTTAAAATTGCATTTAGCAACTTTTTCTCACTGAGAAAGAAGCTTTTGAGCATTTGTGGCCTTGCATTCTCATCATTTGCTTAGTTGCACTAAACACAGAATTGGTGTTCTTAGAAGCTCTAAAGAAGTGATTTTGTGCAATTAAGCTCTAAAATGACTTTTTCTGCAAAAAAGCTCAAACTCATGAAAATCTGTCTTCTGCATTGCAAAAAACATTTTATTTCATGAGAAATAAACATTTTTCATGTAGTTGAGCTTTACTCTTAAAATTGCATTTAGCAACTTTTTCTCACTGAGAAAGAAGCTTTTGAGCATTTGTGGCCTTGCATTCTCATCATTTGCTTAGTTGCACTAAAAACAGAATTGGTCTTCTTAGAAGCTCTAAAGAAGTGATTTTGTGCAATTAAGCTCTAAAATGACTTTTTCTGTCAAAGATAAAACTCATGAAAATCTGTCTTCTGCATTGCAAAAAAACATTTTAGTTCATGAGAAAGAAAACATTTTTCATGTAGTTGAGCTTTACTCTTAAAATTGCATTTAGCAACTTTTTCTCACTGAGAAAGTAGCTTTTGAGCATTTGTGGCCTTGCATTCTCATCATTTGCTTAGTTGCACTAAACACAGAATTGGTGTTCTTAGAAGCTCTAAAGAAGTGATTTTGTGCAATTAAGCTCTAAAATGACTTTTGCTGCAAAAAAGCTAAAACTCATGAAAATCCATCTTCTGCATTGCAAAAAACATTTCATTTCATTAGAAAGAAAACATTTTCATGTACACGAGCTTTGCTTTTAAAATTGCATTTAGCAACTTTTTCTCACTGAGAAAGAAGCTTTTGAGCATTTGTGGCCTTGCATTCTCATCATTTGCTTAGTTGCACAAAAACACAGAATTGGTGTTCTTAGAAGCTCTAAATAAGTGATTTTGTGCAATTAAGCTCTAAAATGACTTTTTCTGCAAAAAAGTTTAAACTCATGAAAATCTGTCTTCTGCATTGCAAAAAACATTTCATTGCATTAGAAAGAAAAAAAAATCATGTACACGAGCTTTGCTTTTAAAATTGCATTTAGCAACTTTTTCTCACTGAGAAAGAAGCTTTTGAGCATTTGTGGCCTTGCATTCTCATCATTTGCTTAGTTGCACTAAACACAGAATTGGTGTTCTTAGAAGCTCTAAATAAGTGATTTTGTGCAATTAAGCTCTAAAATGACTTTTTCTGCAAAAAAGCTCAAACTCATGAAAATCTGTCTTCTGCATTGCAAAAAACATTTTATTTCATGAGAAATAAATTTTTTTCATGTAGTTGAGCTTTACTCTTAAAATTGCATTTAGCAACTTTTTCTCACTGAGAAAGAAGCTTTTGAGCATTTGTGGCCTTGCATTCTCACCTTTTGCTTAGTTGGACTAAACACAGAATAGGTGCTCTTAAAAGCTCTAAAGAAGTGATTTTGTTTATTTAAGCTCTCAAATGACTTGTTTTGCAAAAAAGCTCAAACTCATGAAAATCTGTCTTCTGCATTGCAAAAAACATTTCATTGCATTAGAAAGAAAAAAAAATCATGTACACGAGCTTTGCTTTTAAAATTGCATTTAGCAACTTTTTCTCACTGAGAAAGAAGCTTTTGAGCATTTGTGGCCTTGCATTCTCATCATTTGCTTAGTTGCACTAAACACAGAATTGGTGTTCTTAGAAGCTCTAAATAAGTGATTTTGTGCAATTAAGCTCTAAAATGACTTTTTCTGCAAAAAAGCTCAAACTCATGAAAATCTGTCTTCTGCATTGCAAAAAACATTTTATTTCACGAGAAAGAAACATTTTTCATGTAGTTGAGCTTTACTCTTAAAATTGTATTTAGCAACTTTTTCTCACTGAGAAAGAAGCTTTTGAGCATCTGTCGCCTCGCATTCTCATCAGTTGCTTAGTTGCCCTAAACACAGAATTAGTGTTCTTAGAAGCTCTAAATAAGTGATTTTGTGCAATTAAGCTCTAAAATGACTTTTTCTGCAGAAAAGCTCAAACTCATGAAAATCTGTCTTCTGCATTGCAAAAAACATTTCATTTTATTAGAAAGAAAACATTTTCATGTACATGAGCTTTGCTCTTAAAATTGCATTTAGCAACTTTTTCTCACTGAGAAAGAAGCTTTTGAGCATTTGTGGCCTTGCATTCTCATCATTTGCTTAGTTGCACTAAACACAGAATTGGTGTTCTTAGAAGCTCTAAATAAGTGATTTTGTGCAATTAAGCTCTAAAATGACTTTTTCTGCAAAAAAGCTCAAACTCATGAAAATCTGTCTTTTGCATTGCAAAAAACATTTAATTTAATTAGAAAGAAAACATTTTCATGTACATGAGCTTTGCTCTTAAAATTACATTTAGCAACTTTTTCTCACTGATAAAAAAGCTTTTGAGCATTTGTGGCCTTGCATTCTCATCATTTGCACTAAACACAGAATTGGTCTTCTTAGAAGCTCTAAATAAATGATTTTGTGCAATTAAGCTCTAAAATGACTTTTTCTGCAAAAAAGCTCAAACACATGAAAATCCGTCTTCTGCATTGCAAAAAAACATTTCATTTCATTAGAAAGAAAACATTTTCATGTAC
This sequence comes from Schizopygopsis pylzovi, assembly GCA_027422435.1. NCBI lineage: Eukaryota > Metazoa > Chordata > Actinopteri > Cypriniformes > Cyprinidae > Schizopygopsis > Schizopygopsis pylzovi. The sequence continues at coordinate 31,012,935 of CM049816.1, read as the reverse complement.
ACGAGCTTTGCTTTTAAAATTGCATTTAGCAACTTTTTCTCACTGCGAAAGAAGCTTTTGAGCATTTGTGGCCTTCCATTCTCACCATTTGCTTAGTTGCACTAAACACAGAATTGGTGTTCTTAGAAGCTCTAAATAAGTGATTTTGTTCAATTAAGCTCTAAAATGTATTTTTCTGCAAAAAAGCTCAAACTCATGAAAATCTGCCTTCTGCATTGCAAAAAACATTGCATTTCATGAGAAAGAAACATTTTTCACGTAGTTGAGCTTTACTCTTAAAATTGTATTTAGCAACTTTTTCTCACTGAGAATAAGCTTTTGAGCATCTGTGGCCTTCCATTCCCTATCAGTCGGTCACTCTCGACGTCACGTCGGAGGACCGACGAATTGGGATATCGCTTAGAGAGACCAATCCACTTCGAGTGTAAACTAAACGAGCCAATGCACATTGGCATGCGATTATTGCATCCAGCTGCCGCTGATCACAGCGTGAGCATAAATAGGCAGCAGGTGCAGCGCATATTCAGCTTTTCGCTTCGGAGCCGAGCGGTTACATCGTTCTGCTCCTGACTTCTGCTGAACGAGTGAATTCAACGAGTTGAGCACGCTCTTCGGAAGACTCTCGTGCTGGTGGTACGGCACTACAGCGGTGGTGGTTCTTCCCATGTCGAGTGGACTGCACACATCAGGCTGCACTACCCCCTGTTTGTGTTGCAAATGACCATCTCCCCTGTTTGCTTCAGCATGCTAAAAGAGTTTTTTCCCTAAAAGAGCATTCACGGCTGCGTCTTTTTAAAGACGATCTTGCATCTGGCAAACTTGACGTTGCGTCTTTATAAAGACGAGTTGGGTCTTGCTTCAGACAATGTGTCACCCGTGCGTTTCTGGATGCGGTCGTTGCCTGGCGCTGGGTGAATGGTCACGTTCGCTGCCTCACGTGCCTGGGGCAGCACGCTGAGGTGGCGTTCGTGGATGAGTCATCTTCTCACTGTGGATGCTCATCTCGGAGTTGCGGCCATGCTCCGTTACCTCGACAAAGGGGCGGAGCTGTTGCCTCCGTCTCGATCTAGTTCTCGTCCTGGCTGCAGACAGGCGAGGTCTACTTCAGGCGGTAGCACGGCTGGTCTGAGGACTACAGTGGTGGCAAACCTTCAGCGGACCATCGCTCCTCTTGCGCTCCGCAACCAGTTGAGCTGCCAATGGAACGTGCTGGGCCCTCTAAAAGGAGCGTACCAGCAGTATCCTTGGTGCTCCTCCCGACGACCAGATGTCGATCGCTGCATCGGAGGGTGAGCCGGAGCTTCTGGAGAGGAAGATTCGGCTGCGTTGCCGCTCCGGCGTTAGCAATGCCTGAGTCGGATCTGGAAGTGACGGCTATGCTTTCCTGGGCCACCGGAAGGGTAGGGCTCGAGTGGAGAAAGCCACCGTGTCCCGAACCCTCGAGGTTGGACGACTGGTTTCTCGGGGTAGCTTGTGCTGGTTCTTAGCGCCCTGCCCCGGGTGCCTCTCTCCCGGACGTGCATGAGGGGCTTACAGGTCGTGGACGGCACCTTTTACTGCCAGAAACCGACCTGCTAACTCCTCCTCCCTCACCACCCTCGGTGGTGCAGCTAGGGGTTACGGGGGTCCCCCCGGTGGAGCGGTCAGTTGCGATGCAAGTGTGTCCCTATACTGTCTCCACCCGGCAGGGCAAACCGTGCCTCCTCTTCCGGGCCTGTAGGTACTCGTCTGGTCTCATCCGGCGAGGCTTATGTGGCCTGTGGAGAGGCTGCCTCCACCTAATGCTACGGCGTTACTGCAGGTTCTTTTCAGGCTAAAAGCACTGAGGGACATGCACGGGGGTGGTTACGATCCGGAAGTTCTGAGAAGAGCTCCGTACCGCACCTGACCTCGCGCCACGAGCGACGAAGGTTATGGCACGGTCTCTGGGTCGTGCGATGTCCACACTTGTGGTCCAGGAGCGCCACCTCTGGCTGTGTCTGGTTGACATAGGGACGCCGACAAAGTCAGTTCCTCAAGGTTCCTGTATCCCAGACTGGCCTCTTCGGCGACGCAGCCGGTAACCTGGCCCAGCAGTTCCCGGCTGTACAGGAGCAGACTGAGGCGATCTAACACTTCCTGCCTCAGCGGGCAGCTGCTGCCTCCACCCGTCCGCCGGTTGCAGCGCCCAGCCTGCTCGTCGCCGAGGGCGGCCCCCTGCATCCACCCCTGCTCCCGCACCGCATCCGCAGCAGCCTCCAAAAGCAGTGCCGTAGAGCTAAGTGTAGGCAGGCCGCCCCGCCCGTCCTGGCCCTCGTCTACTGGCGGTAAGCAGAGGAGCAAGAGGCCTCGGGACGGGTGACCCAGAGAGAGAGGGAACTGCTTCGGGAGAGGGTAAGTGCATCTCTCCCTCCCCCGGAGGAGGGCCGGGTGGATAATCTGTTTTTTTTTTAAATCTCGACAGGAAGCGGTTGTCTCTGTCTCTGGGTCCCAAGAGGGCTTGGAGAGTCATGGACGAATCAACTTCGGACCACACTCATCCTCCCTCTCGCCAGCAGGCAGCAGTGGGCGGTTCGAGAGCGTCATCAAAGGCTACTCACGCACCCTCTGCCAAATTATGGAAGCAGGCCACGGGCCAGGTCCCTACATTCCACCTCGCTGCCCTACTGCGGGTACGTCGGTGGTACCGATGGTCCCGCTTGTACGGTGTCTGGGTGCTGGGAGCTGCCCAGCCGTCTCGCTGGCTCCTAAGGACCATCTGACTCGGCTATGCGATTCAGTTCGCCCGGTGTCCTCCCAAGTTCAGGGGCATCCACCTCACAGCAGTGAAGGCAGTCGATGCCCATGACTTGTGAGAGGAATCTCTGTCCTACTGGCGAAGGACGTGATGGTACCGGTCCCTCCAGCCGATATGAAGTCAGGGTTTTTCAGCCCTTACTTCATTGTGCCCAAGAAAAACGGTGGGTTATGACCAATCTTGGGTCTGCGCATCTTGATGCTCAAGATGCTCATGCAGAACCGCGTCTTCGGATGCATCCGTCCCCAAGTTCGGTCTGCAGCATTGACCTGAAGACCCGTACTTCCATGTGTCGATCCTTCCGTGCCACAGGCCATTCCTGCGGTTTGCGTTCGAAGGACGAGCATATCAGTACAGGTCCTGCCCTTCGGGCTGTCCCTATCGCCCCGTGTCTTCACGAAAGTAGCGGAGGCAGCCCTTGTTCCCTTGAGAGAACAGGGCGTGCGCATTCTCAACTACCTCGACGACTGGCTCATACTGGCTCAGTCTCAGGATCAGTTATGCGAACACAGGGATTGGTGCTCTCGCACCTCAGCCAGTTGGGCCTTCGGGTCAACTGGGAAAAGAGCAAACTCTTGCCGATGCAGAGGATCTCTTTTCTCGGTATGGAGTTTGGATTCGGTCAATCAGACAGCGCGCCTCACGCAGGAACGCGCTCAGTCGGTGTTGAACTGCTTGAATACGTTCAAGAACAGGACGGCGGCACCACTGAAACAAGTTTCAGAGGCTCCTGGGGCATATGGCGGCTGCAGCGGCGGTCAAACCGCTGGGGCTGCTCTATATGAGACCGCTTCAACACTGGCTCCATGGCCGAGTCCCGAGGTGGGCGTGGCAGAGCGGCACGCTTGCGGGTCCAAGTCACTCCAGCCTGCCGCCAAACCTTCACCCCGTGGTCAGACCCTTCATTCCTTCGGGCAGGAGTGCCCCTGGAACAGGTCTCCAGGCATGCAGTGGTTTACACGGATGCCTCCGCCAAGGGGTGGGGGGCCACGTTCAACGGGCTTGCAGTGTCGGGGGTTTGGACGGGTCCCCAACTGCACTGGCATATCAACTGCCTAGAGTTGCTGGCAGTACACCTGGCCTTGAACCGTCTCAAGAGACGCTTACGAGGCGAGCACATACTGGTCCATACGGACAGCACTGCGACCGTTGCGTACATCAACCGACAAGGTGGTCTACGCTCCCGTCGCATGTCGCAACTCGCCTGCCACCTCCTCCTCTGGAGTCGGAAGCATCTGAGGTCGCTTCGCGCCATTCATATTCCGGGCTTGCTCAACCGGACAGGCCGACGAGCTGTCACGAGCTGCGCTCCCCGGAGAATGGATACTCCATCCCCAGACGGTCCAGCTGATTTGCAACGTTTTGGACTCGCACAGGTAGACCTGTTCGCGTCCCTAGAAACGTCGCATTGCCAGTTGTTCTACTCCCTGACCGAAGGAACACTCGGCACGGACGCACTGGCACACAGCTGGCCGCGGGGCCTTCGCAAATATGCATTTCCCCCAGTGAGCCTTCTCGCACAGACACTGTGCAAGGTCAGGGAGGAAGAGGAGCAGATCCTGCTCGTGGCACCATACTGGCCTACCAGGACTTGGTTCCCAGAGCTGATGCTCCTCGTGACAGCCCCTCCCTGGCAGATTCCTCTGAGGAAGGATCTACTGACTCAGAGACGGGGAACCTTATGGCACCCACGTCCAGATGTCTGGAGACTTCATGTCTGGTCCCTAGACGGGACGCGGAGGTTCTAGGTGACCTACCCCAAGAGGTAGTTGACACCATCACTTCGGCGAGAGCACCGTCTACGAGACACGCTTACGCCTTGAAGTGGAACCTGTTCGTCGAATGGTGCTCTTCTCACAGAGAAAACCCCCGGAGATGCCCGATCAGAGTCGTGCTATCCTTCTTGCAGCAAGGGTTGGAGCGAAGGCTGTCTCCCTCCACCCTCAGGGTCTACGTGGCCGCGATTGCTGCCAACCACGACCCTGTGGAAGGGAAGTCGGTGGGGAAGCATGACTGAGTCGTCAGGTTCCTTAGGGGGGCTAGAAGGCTGAATCCTCCACGCCCCCCCTCTATACCCTCTTGGGACCTGTCCTTAGTGCTTAGAGCACTACAACAGGGCCCGTTTGAGCCCTTGTAGACAGTCGAGCCCAAGTTTCTCTCAATGAAAACTCTGCTCCTGCTTGCACTGGCCTCCATTAGGAGAGTTGGGGACCTGCACGCATTTTCGGTCGACGATTCGTGCCTACAGTTTGGACTGGCGGAATTCCCAGATAATCCTGAGGCCCCGGCCCGGCTATGTGCCCAAGGTTCCCACTACTAAACCAAGTGGTGAGCCTGCAAGCGCTGCCCCCGGAGGAGGCAGACCCAGCCCTGGCTTTGCTTTGTCCCGTCCGAGCATTGAGACACTACGTTGACAGGACGTAAGGCTTCAGGACCTCAGACCAGCTCTTTGTCTGTCACGGAGGCCGGCAGAAAGGGAATGACGTCTCCAAGCAGAGGATAGCCCACTGGATAGTGGATGCCATCACCCTGGCTTATCAGGCACAGGGTGTGCCTTGCCCGTTCAAGTTGAGAGCTCACTCTACGAGAAGTGTAGTGTTCTCCTGGGCGCTGGCTCGTGGCGCCTCACTGACAGATATTTGTAGAGCTGCGGGCTGGGCGACCCCTAACACATTCGCTAGATTCTATAGCCTTCGTGTGGAACCGGTTTCCTCCTGTGTTCTCACCTCAAACGGGTAGAAGCACTGAGGGGCCCCGGTTTCGGGTCGGCTTGCTAAAAACTGCTCCAGAGAGTCCAACTGTAGACCCTGTCGAGCTCCTCCATCCCCTCGGCAGCTGGACGTGGCGGAGCGTCCGGCGCCAGGCCCTCACTCGATGAATCCCTGAGAACCGGTAGAGGGCTGGGTTCCATATGTAGAGACCGTTCGGATCCCATATGTGTATTTCCACGGTTAGCCTTAGAGCCCGTGTTTCCCGGCATACTTCCTGCTACTCCAAGAGGTTACAATCACCTCCAATCTTCCATATGCATCTGACTATTGTCCATATGTGTAACTGCCTCTGAACCTCCCTCGGGAAGGTAAGGGCTTCCGCAGCGTTCCTGTTCTGAGCTGAACGGGTACGTTTCCCAGTGTTATCCAGTCCTACTGAGTGGGTAGTGCCATAGCAACAGTAATGGATCTTCCTATGGGGGCCCTAACCTGCGCCAAAAAGTAATGGCACAGGAGGCCTCCACGGGACACTGGAAGGGGCAGTATCCGTGGCCTTTTGGTAGGGATCCCAATTCGTCGGTCCTCCGACGTGACGTCGAGAGTGACCGACTGATAGGGAACGTCTCGGTTACGTATGTAACCCTCGTTCCCTGAAGGAGGGAACGGAGACGTCACGTCCCGTCGCCACGGCTCCTGTACCACCGCTGAGCGGCCGGTCCCCGGCTCGGCTCCTCAGCGAAAACCTGAATATGCGCTGCACCTGCTGCCTATTTATGCTCACGCTGTGATCAGCGGCAGCTGGATGCAATAATCGCATGCCAATGTGCATTGGCTCGTTTAGTTTACACTCGAAGTGGATTGGTCTCTCTAAGCGATATCCCAATTCGTCGGTCCTCCGACGTGACGTCTCCGTTCCCTCCTTCAGGGAACGAGGGTTACATTCGTAACCGAGACGTTCTCACCATTTGCTTATTTGCATTAAACACAGAATTGGTGTTCTTAGGAGCTCTAAATAAGTGATTTTGTTCAATTAAGCTCTAAAATTTGTTTTTCTGCAAAAAAGCTCAAACTCATGAAAATCTGCCTTCTGCATTGCAAAAAACATTTAATTTCATTAGAAAGAAAATTTTATTTCATGAGATTTTTTTTTTTTCATGTAGTTGAGCTTTGCTCTTAAAATTGCTTTAGCAACTTTTTCTCACTGATATAGAAGCTTTTGAGCATTTGTGGCCTTGCATTCTCATCATTTGCACTAAAAACAGAATTGGTCTTCTTAGAAGCTCTAAAGAAGTGATTTTGTGCAATTAAGCTCTAAAATGTCTTTTTCTGCAAAAAAGCTCAAACTCATGAAAATCTGCCTTCTGCATTGCAAAAAACATTTCATTTCATTAGAAAGAAAATGTTTTCATGTACTTGAGCTTTGCTCTTAAAATTGCTTTAGCAACTTTTTCTCACTGATAAAGAAGCTTTTGAGCATTTGTGGCCTTGCATTCTCATCATTTGCACTAAACACAGAATTGGTCTTCTTAGAAGCTCTAAAGAAGGGATTTTGTGCAATTAAGCTCTAAAATGACTTTTTCTGCCAAAAAGCTAAAACTCATGAAAATCTTTTTTTTGCATTGCAAAAAACATTTTATTTCATGAGAAAGAAACATTTTTCATGTAGTTGAGATTTACTCTTAAAATTGTATTTAGCACCTTTTTCTCACTGAGAAAGACGCTTTTGAGCATCTGTGGCCTCGCATTCTCATCAGTTGCTTAGTTGCCCTAAACACAGAATTAGTGTTCTTAGAAGCTCTAAATAAGTGATTTTGTGCAATTAAGCTCTAAAATGACTTTTTCTGCAAAAAAGCTCAAACTCATGAAAATCTGTCTTCTGCATTGCAAAAAACATTTTATTTCATGAGAAAATTTTTTTTTTTCATGTAGTTGAGCTTTGCTCTTAAAATTTCTTTAGCAACTTTTTCTCACTGATATAGAAGCTTTTGAGCATTTGTGGCCTTGCATTCTCATCATTTGCACTAAAAACAGAATTGGTCTTCTTAGAAGCTCTAAAGAAGTGATTTTGTGCAATTAAGCTCTAAAATGACTTTTAATGCAAAAAAGCTCAAACTCATGAAAATCTGTCTTCTGCATTGCAAAAAACATTTCATTTCATTAGAAAGAAAACATTTTCATGTACATGATCTTTGCTCTTAAAATTGCATTTAGCAACTTTTTCTCACTGATAAAAAAGCTTTTGAGCATTTGTGGCCTTGCATTCTCATCATTTGCACTAAAAACAGAATTGGTCTTCTTAGAAGCTCTAAAGAAGTGATTTTGTGCAATTAAGCTCTAAAATGACTTTTTCTGCAAAAAAGCTCAAACTCATGAAAATCTGTCTTCTGCATTGCAAAAAACATTTTATTTCATGAGAAATAATTTTTTTTTCATGTAGTTGAACTTTGCTCTTAAAATTTCTTTAGCAACTTTTTCTCACTGATATAGAAGCTTTTGAGCATTTGTGGCCTTGCATTCTCATCATTTGCACTAAAAACAGAATTGGTCTTCTTAGAAGCTCTAAAGAAGTGATTTTGTGCAATTAAGCTCTAAAATGACTTTTTCTGCAAAAAAGCTCAAACTCATGAAAATCTGTCTTCTGCATTGCAAAAAACATTTCATTTCATTAGAAAGAAAACATTTTCATGTACATGATCTTTGCTCTTAAAATTGCATTTAGCAACTTTTTCTCACTGATAAAAAAGCTTTTGAGCATTTGTGGCCTTGCATTCTCATCATTTGCACTAAAAACAGAATTGGTCTTCTTAGAAGCTCTAAAGAAGTGATTTTGTGCAATTAAGCTCTAAAATGACTTTTTCTGCAAAAAAGCTCAAACTCATGAAAATCTGTCTTCTGCATTGCAAAAAACATTTTATTTCATGAGAAAGAAACATTTTTCACGTAGTTGAGCTTTACTCTTAAAATTGTATTTAGCAACTTTTTCTCACTGAGAAAGAAGCTTTTGAGCATCTGTGGCCTTCCATTCTCACCATTTGCTTAGTTGCACTAAACACAGAATTGGTGTTCTTAGAAGCTCTAAATAAGTGATTTTGTTCAATTAAGCTCTAAAATGTCTTTTTCTGCAAAAAAGCTCAAGCTTTTGAGCATTCTTGGCCTTGCATTCTCATCATTTGCACTAAACACAGAGTTGGTCTTCTTAGAAGCTCTAAAGAAGGGATTTTGTGCAATTAAGCTCTAAAATGACTTTTTCTGCCAAAAAGCTCAAACTCATGAAAATATGTCTTCTGCATTGCAAAAAACATTTCATTTCATTAGAAAGAAAACATTTTCATGTACATGAGCTTTGCTCTTAAAATTGCATTTAGCAACTTTTTCTCACTGATAAAGAAGCTTTTGAGCATTTGTGGCCTTGCATTCTCATCATTTGCACTAAAAACAGAATTGGTCTCCTTAGAAGCTCTAAAGAAGTGATTTTGTGCAATTAAGCTCTAAAATGACTTTTTCTGCAAAAAAGCTCAAACTCATGAAAATCTGTCTTCTGCATTGCAAAAAACGTCTCAGGTTACATATGTAACCATGGTTCCCTGAGAATGGGAACGAGACGCTACGTCCTCTAGGGGACGCTATGGGAACGCCTCCAGCGTGACCGGTTACCTGAAGCATGATTAAAAACACCCAATGCACCTGGCATTGGCAGGTGGACGCCTATGACGCAAGCTAACGAGCATCTGCGAGCATAAAAGGGCACCTGTGGAACACATCATCCTCTTTTTTTCAAGGGGGACCGACAGGAATGCCCGAAGCATGGCCCAGAGACGTAGCGTCTCGTTCCCATTCTCAGGGAACCATGGTTACATATGTAACCTGAGACGTTCCCTTCCGAAGGGAACTTCTACGCTACGTCCTCTAGGGGACGCTATGGGAACGCTATGCCCACGCCGCCATGCTGAGGGAAAAGTGTCCAAAAGCTGGATTCCTAAGTCACAGACTTGAGGAACACCATCCCTGCTCAGCAGAACTAGGGTCAAAAGAAAACCCTTCTTCAGGCCAGCTCAAAGCTCGCCATCATAGACTAGCTCACGAGAGTATAGCTCTCGGAGTGGAAGTCTCAGAAAGCGACTCTCTAAATTGAGAGGAGACTTCTACACTCGACGCTATGAACAGCTAGTGAGGCTCAGGACGGAGCATGCACGTAGTACTGCCTAAGCGGAGCTCTGGAGAGTGGAGGCTTAGGCAGAATGACTCTCAAACGAGAGAACACCTGGCACACTCAATCCAGGTAGGGGAACTCTTAAGAGTGGAGGTCTCAGCATGACGACTCTCTAATTGAGAGGAGACCTGGCCATACTCAGCGCCAGAGGCAGTTAGTGAGGCTCAAGAAAGAGCCTGTGCATAGTGCTGCCTAAGCGGAGCTCTATAGAGTGGAGGCTTCAGTAGAATGACTCTCTGACGAGAGGAAGCCTTACAACACTCAACCCTAGTTGAGGGGCTCTTAAGAGTGGAGGTCTCAGCATACCGACTCTCTAAAGCGAGAGGAGACCTAACTACACTCAGCGCCAAAGACAGCTAGCGAGGCTCACAATAGAGACTACATACTAATGGTGCTGCCTAAGCGGAGCTCTGGAGAGCAGAGGCTTCAGTAAAATGACTATCTTAAACGAGAGGAAGCTTAACACTCGATCCAGGTAGGGGAACTCAAGAGTGGAGGTCTCAGCATAACTACTCTCTAATTGAGAGGAGACCTGGCTACACTCAACGCCCCAGGCAGTTAGTGATGCTCAAAGGAGTCTACATTCTCCTATTACTGCCAGGCGGAGCTCTGAAGAGTGGAGGCCTCAGCAGGACGACTCTCTAACGAGAGGAAGCCTAACAACACTCAACCCTAGTTGGGGGGGGGGGCTCTTAAGAGTGGAGGTCTCAGCATAACGACTCTCTAAAGTGAGAGGAGACCTGGCTACACTCAACGCCAGAGGCAGTTAGTGAGGCTCAAGAAAAAGCCTGTGCATAGTACTGCCTAAGCGGAGCTCTAGAGAGTGGAGGCTTCAGCAGAATGACTCTCTAAACGAGAGGAAGCCTAGCAACACTCAACCTTAGTTGGGGGGCTCTTAAGAGTGGAGGTCTCAGCATACCGACTCTCTAAGCGAGAGGAGACCTGACTACACTCAGCGCTAAAGACAGCTAGTGAGGCTCACAATAGAGACTACGTACTAAGGTGCTGCCTAAGCGGAGCTCTGGAGAGCAGAGGCTTCAGTAGAATGACTCTCTTAAATGAGAGGAAGCCTAACACTCAATCCAGGTAGGGGAACTCAAGAGTGGAGGTCTCAGCATAACGACTCTCTAATTGAGAGGAGACCTGGCTACACTCAACGCCACAGGCAGTTAGTAATGCTCAAAAGGAGTCTACATTCTCCTATTACTGCCAGACGGAGCTCTGAAGAGTGGAGGCCTCAGCAGGACGACTCTCTAACGAGAGGAAGCCTAACAACACTCAACCCTAGTTGGGGGGCTCTTAAGAGTGGAGGTCTCAGCATAATGACTCTCTAAAGCGAGAGGAGACCCGACTACACTCAGCGCTAAAGACAGCTAGCGAGGCTCACAATAGAGACTACGTACTAAAGGTGCTGCCTAAGCGGAGCTCTGGAGAGCAGAGGCTTCAGTAGAATGACTCTCTTAAATGAGAGGAAGCCTGACACTCGATCCAAGTAGGGAACTCTCAGAGTGGAGGTCTCAGCATAATGACTCTCTAAGTGAGAGGAGACCTGGCTACACTCAACGCCAGAGGCAGTTAGTGAGGCTCAGGAAAGAGCCTTTGCATAGTACTGCCTAAGCGGAGCTCTAGAGAGTGGAGGCTTCAGCAGAATGACTCTCTTAACGAGAGGAAGCCTAGCAACACTCAATCCGAGTAGGGGAGCTCTTAAGAGTGGAGGCCTCAGCCTGGCTACACTCAACGCCAGAAGCAGTTAGTGAGGCTCCTCAGAGCCTACCTCCTTTACTGCCAGAGACGGAGCTCTGAAGAGTGGAGGCTTCAGCAGAACGGCTCTCTACTGAGAGCGAAGCCTAACAACACTCAACCCTGGTTGAGGGGCTCTTAAGAGTGGAGGTCTCAGCATAACGACTCTCTAAAGCGAGAGGAGACCTGACTACACTCAGCGCTACAGACAGCTAGCGAGGCTCGCAATAGAGCCTACATACTAACCGTGCCGTCTAAGTGGAGCTCTGGAGAGCGGAGGCTTCAGCAGAATGACTCTCTTAAACGAGAGGAAGCCTAGCAACACTCAATCCGAGTAGGGGATCTCTTAAGAGTGGAGGCCTCAGCCTGGCTACACTCAACGCCAGAAGCAGTTAGTGAGGCTCCTCAGAGCCTACCTCCTTTACTGCCAGAGACGGAGCTCTGAAGAGTGGAGGCTTCAGCAGAACGGCTCTCTACTGAGAGGGAAGCCTAACAACACTCAACCCTGGTTGAGGGGCTCTTAAGAGTGGAGGTCTCAGCATAACGACTCTCTAAAGAGAGAGGAGACCTGACTACACTCAGCGCTACAGACAGCTAGTGAGGCTCACAATAGAGCCTACATACTAACAGTGCCGTCTAAGCGGAGCTCTGGAGAGCGGAGGCTTCAGCAGAATGACTCTCTTAAATGAGAGGAAGCCTAGCAACACTCGATCCAGGTAGAGGAGCTCTTACGAGTGGAAGTCTCAGCATAACAACTCTCTAAAGTGAGAGGAGACCTGACAACACTCAGCGCTAGAAAAAGCTAGCAAGGCTCACAATAGATCCTACACACTAATAGTGTGGTTTAAGCGGAGCTCTGGAAAGCGGAGACTTCAGCGAAAGGACTCTCTTAAATGAGAGGAAGCCTACCAACACTCGATCCAGGTACAGGAGCTCTTAAGAGTGGAGGTCTCAGCATAACGACTCTCAAAGTGAGAGGAGACCTGACAACACTCAGCGCTAGAGAAAGCTAGCAAGGCTCACAATAGATCCTACACACTAATAGTGTGGTCTAAGCAGAGATCTGGAGAGCGGAGACTTCAGCGAAAGGACTCTCTTAAATGAGAGGAAGCCTAACAACACTCGATCCAGTTTTTTTTTTTTTTTTTTTTTTAGCTCGCAAGCGCCCCTAGGGGGCATTGACGCATATCCGCGCTCGCGCCTCCCTTCGATGTCAGCATAATTACCATGCTTATACCGATGGATGCGGGCTGAATATGGTTTACGATCTTGCTATGAATATCTGGAGAAGGAATGGGAGGCTCACGGGAGCTGGGAGGTTATGCCAGAGAGAGATCGCTCATCAAGTCTACTGCGAGCCACTCCCCCTTTTTCGTGCATCCACTGTAGGTTTACCTAGCAGAAGCGCACGCTTCATAACCTCCAGCAGCTCTACATCGCGGGAAGCGCACCATGAGCCAGCAAAGCACTTCCTGCTGGATCAGAAGATGTAACAGACAATACATCTTCCTCCCGCAGTTCACTCTCGTCAGCCGCTGTCGAGCGCGAGATGAAAAAATCATTTTTTCTCTCTCTCAAACTCATTCGCAAGCTTCATCTGCGATCGCCGCGAACTCAGTCTCTTCACTGCCTCAGCAGCGGCTGGACCCGAGCCGCGGGGGGCAGATGATTGCCGCAATTCTCTCGAGAAAACGGGACAACCGAGAGCGGAGCTTTTTCCCACAGAAAAAAGGCTCACAATGAACGCACTCCATTCCCTCGAGAACAGAGCGCGCGTGCTCTTCGCCCAAACACATAACGCATAGATCGCGTGTGTGATCTAGTGTCAGACAGCGCTGACACGGATCGACACACCTCCTAAAGCGCTTCTCAACAGACATATCTACTCACACTTCAGAAAAAAGGTCCCCTGAAGGAAAAAAGAGGATGATGTGTTCCACAGGTGCCCTTTTATGCTCGCAGATGCTCGTTAGCTTGCGTCATAGGCGTCCACCTGCCAATGCCAGGTGCATTGGGTGTTTTTAATCATGCTTCAGGTAACCGGTCACGCTGGAGGCGTTCCCATAGCGTCCCCTAGAGGACGTAGCGTAGAAGTTCCCTTCGGAAGGGAACATTTTATTTCATGAGAAAGAAACATTTTTCATGTACTTGAGCTTTATTCTTAAAATTGTATTTAGCAACTTTTTCTCACTGAGAAAGAAGCTTTTGCGCATCTGTGGCCTTGCATTCTCACCATTTGCTTAGTTGCACTAAACACAGAATTGGTGTTCTTAAAAGCTCTAAATAAGTGATTTTGTGCAATTAAGCTCTAAAATGACTTGTTCTGCAAAAAAGCTCAAACTCATGAAAATCTGTCTTCTGCATTGCAAAAAACATTTTTCATGTAGTTGAGCTTTACTTTTAAAATTGCATTTAGCAACTTTTTCTCACTGAGAAAGAAGCTTTTGAGCATTTGTGGCCTTGCGTTCTCGTCATTTGCTTAGTTGCACTAAACACAGAATTGGTCTTCTTAGAAGCTCTAAAGAAGTGATTTTGTGCAATTAAGCTCTAAAATGACTTTTTCTGCAAAAAAGCTCAAACTCATGAAAATCTGTCTTCTGCATTGCAAAAAAAAACATTTTATTTCATGAGAAAGAAACATTTTTCATGTAGTTGAGCTTTACTCTTAAAATTGCATTTAGCAACTTTTTCTCACTGAGAAAGAAGCTTTTGAGCATTTGTGGCCTTGCATTCTCATCATTTGCTTAGTTGCACTAAACACAGAATTGCTCTTCTTAGAAGCTCTAAAGAAGTGATTTTGTGCAATTAAGCTCTAAAATGTCTTTTTCTGCCAAAAAGCTAAAACTCATGAAAATCTGTCTTCTGCATTGCAAAAAACATTTTATTTCATGAGAAAGAAACATTTTTTCATGTAGTTGAGCCTTGCTCTTAAAATTGCTTTAGCAACTTTTTCTCACTGAGAAAGAAGCTTTTGAGTATCTGTGGCCTTGCATTCTCATCATTTGCTTAGTTGCACTAAACACAGAATTGGTGTTCTTAGAAGCTCTAAATAAGTGATTTTGTGCATTTAAGCTCTAAAATGTCTTTTTCTGCAAAAAAGCTCAAACTCATGAAAATCTGTCTTCTGCATTGCAAAAAACATTTCATTTCAATAGAAAGAATTTTTTTTCATGTACTTGAGCTTTGCTCTTAAAATTGCTTTAGCAACTTTTTCTCACTGATAAAGAAGCTTTTGAGCATTTGTGGCCTTGCATTCTCATCATTTGCACTAAAAACAGAATTGGTCTTAGAAGCTCTAAAGAAGTGATTTTGTGCAATTAAGCTCTAAAATGACTTTTTCTGCAAAAAAGCTCAAACTCATGAAAATCTGTCTTCTGCATTGCAAAAAACATTTCATTTCATTAGAAAGAAAACATTTTCATGTACATGATCTTTGCTCTTAAAATTGCATTTAGCAACTTTTTCTCACTGATAAAAAAGCTTTTGAGCATTTGTGGCCTTGCATTCTCATCATTTGCACTAAAAAGAGAATTGGTCTTCTTAGAAGCTCTAAAGAAGTGATTTTGTGCAATTAAGCTCTAAAATGACTTTTTCTGTAAAAAAGCTCAAACTCATGAAAATCTGTCTTCTGCATTGCAAAAAACATTTCATTTCATTAGAAAGAAAACATTTTCATGTACATGAGCTTTGCTCTTAAAATTGCATTTAGCAACTTTTTCTCACTGATAAAAAAGCTTTTGAGCATTTGTGGCCTTGCATTCTCATCATTTGCACTAAACACAGAATTGGTCTTCTTAGAAGCTCTAAAGAAGTGATTTTGTGCAATTAAGCTCTAAAATGACTTTTTCTGCCAAAAAGCTCAAACTCATGAAAATCTGTCTTTTGCATTGCAAAAAACATTTTATTTCATGAGAAAGAAACATTTTTCACGTAGTTGAGCTTTACTCTTAAAATTGTATTTAGCAACTTTTTCTCACTGAGAAAGAAGCTTTTGCGCATCTGTGGCCTTGCATTCTCACCATTTGCTTAGTTGCACTAAACACAGAATTGGTGTTCTTAAAAGCTCTAAAGAAGTGATTTTGTGCATTTAAGCTCTCAAATTACTTGTTCTGCAAAAAAGCTCAAACTCATGAAAATCTGTCTTCTGCATTGCAAAAAACATTTCATTTCATTAGAAAGAAAATTTTTTCATGTACTTGAGCTTTGCTCTTAAAATTGCTTTAGCAACTTTTTCTCACTGATAAAGAAGCTTTAGAGCATTTGTGGCCTTGCATTCTCATCATTTGCTTAGTTGCACTAAACACAGAATTGGTGTTCTTAGAAGCTCTAAATAAGTGATTTTGTGCAATTAAGCTCTAAAATGACTTTTTCTGCAAAAAAGCTCAAACTCATGAAAATCTGTCTTCTGCATTGCAAAAAAACATTTTATTTCACGAGAAAGAAACATTTTTCATGTAGTTGAGCTTTACTCTTAAAATTGCATTTAGCAACTTTTTCTCACTGAGAAAGAAGCTTTTGAGCATTTGTGGCCTTGCGTTCTCGTCATTTGCTTAGTTGCAGTAAACACATAATTGGTGTTCCCTATCTGTCGGTCACTACGAGTTATGTCGTGACGACATAGGGGATTTACCTGGAAGCCCCGAACATCTCTGACTAAGAGAAAACGCCAATGAAATTGGCTAGTGGATTTTGCATACCTGAGCCACTCCCCGTGCATACGGGTATAAAAGGGCGACAGGTGCATCCACTCATTAGATTTTTGCTTCGGAGCCGAGTGGATGAGAAGAGTGCTGATCTCCACAAAGCCGTTCATCTTTGTTTTGTTCCCGGTTGGCGTAACGGTGCGATCAGCGGAGTCCCTCTCATCAGCGATTCCCCTGGGCACTTCAACTAAAAGAGCAAATTCTAAAAGAGCAAATCACGGACGATCGCGTCTTTTTCAAGATGCCGTTTCGTCCGTGTCCTTCTGGTTGCGGTCGTTTTCTGTCTGCGGATGACGGACACAATCGTTGTCTTCAGTGTCTGGGCCGCCGACACGCTGAAGCTGCGTTCGTGGATGACTCATGCGTCTGTTGTGGGCGTATGAGCATGATTTCGCTGCGATCTCGCCTTTCCTTTATGAAAGGATTGGCACCCTCTGCCGCCACCCGTGCTGATCTCTCTGGCTCGAGCAGAGGATCGCCGGCTGACGCTCTGGGAGATCTTAGGGTTACTGTAAGAGCCTCTCCACCGGGCACGCCCCCACGGACCTCTTACTCCTCACGCAGCGAACATCCCGTCCGGTTCCCGGGTGATTTCGCTGGTCTGTCCCACGGGGCGCCCAGCATTTCTTTCGGTGCGCCATCTGTAGATAGGATGTCGATCGCAGCATCGGGGGATGGGTTCACGTCCTCTGAGGATGAAGGTGCGGTGGGGCTGCCCCCCTCGGGTGTTGTCGCCACCGCCGCACCGGACCCAGAGCTGACGGCCATGCTTGCCCGGGCAGCCGTGAGCATCGGGCTGGAGGTCAACAGACCGCCCAGTCCCGAGCCCTCGCGGCTGGACGATTGGTTTCTCGGAGCGGGGCGCGGCTCACAACCGCGCCCTGCCCCGGTGCCTTTCTTCCCGGAGGTGCATGAGGAGCTGACGAGTTCGTGGATGGCCCCTTTCACGGCCAGAAGCCGCTCGTCCGCCTCCTCCGTCCTCACTACCCTCGATGGCGGAGTGGCCAGGGGGTACGCGGGCATTCCCCAGGTGGAGAGAGCGGTCGCGGTGCACTTGTGCCCACGAAACGCCGCCACTTGGAGGAACCGTCCGCGTCTCCCGTCCAAGGCCTGTAAGCTGACAGCCGCTCTCGCGGCCAAAGCTTACAGTGCTGCGGGCCAGGCAGCCTCCGCCCTGCACGCCATGGCTATCCTGCAGGTTCACCAAGCCAAGGCGCTCAAACAGGTGCACGAGGGTAGTACCGACCCGGGGTTGATGCAGGAGCTGCGCACGGCGACTGACTTCGCTCTACGAGCGACGAAAGTCACGGCGCGGTCCCTCGGGAAGGCGATGTCCACCATGGTGGTCCAGGAGCGCCATCTCTGGCTCAACCTGGCAGAGATGAAGGACGTCGACAAGGCACGCTTTCTCGACGCCCCCATCTCCCAGGGAGGGCTGTTCGGCGACACCGTCGAGGGCTTCGCCCAGCAGTTCTCGGCGGTACAGCAGCAGACCGAGGCGATCCAGCACATCCTGCCCCGGCGTGATGCACCATCCACCGCTGCCCCCGGGGCCAGGCCTCGGTCTGCTCGTCGCCGTGGGCGCCCTCCTGCGTCCTCCAGAGCCGCTCCGCCCCAGGCCGAATCGACACATAGGCCGGTACGTCGAGCCTCTCGCAGGAGAGCGGCGCCCCCCGCGTCCCAGCCAGGCCCCAAGTCGTCCAGGAAATCGACGAAGCGGCCCTGACGCGGGCAACCCGGAGATGTTGGAGTTTGCTCTTTCTCAGGAGACGGCGAGAACAGCGCCGCTCCTTCCCCCGGTGGAGGGCCGGGAGGAGAATCTTCTGTTTCGTTTTGTTTCTGTTCCGCCTTCTCTACCGCCGCGGTACCCACCTTCTCAAAGAAAGAGCAAATTCCTTTTCCTCCGGGTTCTCAGGTCCATGGGACGACAGTGTGCGACGCCCTGCCTCCTCACTCTCGCCCACGACCCATTTTGCCAGTAGCCAAGAGAGTACGGTTCGGGGACGACATTCCTCCCCACGCACCTCTGGCCAGTCCCGTTCGGGACCCAGGGAGTTCAGTGAGGATGCCTCAGAACGCTCCGCCTTCTGTGCCATCCACCCCTACTCCCTTTCGCTGCACCTCCACAGGTACGTCGATTGTGCCGTTGGAGCCGCTTGCACAGCGTCTGGAAGCGTGGCTCACGCTGCCCAGCCTGTCTCGCTGGCTCACGCGCACAATTCGACTCGGTTACGCGATTCAGTTCGCCAGGCGACCTCCCAAGTTCAACGGCGTTCTCGAGACGTCGGTGGCAGTCCGGAACGCCCCTGTCTTGCGCGAGGAGATTGCTGTCCTCCTGGCAAAGGATGCAATCGAGCCGGTCCCTCCAGCCGAGATGAGGCAGGGGTTTTACAGCCCTTACTTCATCGTACCCAAGAAAGGTGGTGGCCTTCGGCCAATCCTGGATCTGCGAGTCTTGAACCGGGCGTTGCACAAGCTCCCGTTCAAGATGCTGACGCACAGGCGCATGATCAAATGCATTCAGCCCCAGGATTGGTTTGCAGCGATCGACCTGAAGGACGCTTACTTTCACGTTTCGATCCTTCCGCGACACAGACCGTTTCTACTCTACGGTTTGCGTTCGAAGGTCGGGCATGGCAGTACAGGGTCCTCCCCTTCGGGCTCTCCCTGTCTCCCCGTGTGTTCACGAAGGTTGTAGAGGGCGCCCTTACCCCGTTACGGGAAGTGGGCGTCAGGATCCTCAACTACCTCGACGATTGGCTTATTCTAGCCCAATCCAGAGAGCAGTTGGGCGATCACAGGGACTTGGTGCTCCGGCACCTCAGCCAGTTGGGGCTTCGGGTCAACTGGGAAAAGAGCAAGCTCTCCCCTGTGCAGAGAATCTCTTTTCTCGGTGTGGAGTTAGACTCGGTGAGTATGACGGCACGCCTCACGGAGGAACGTGCCCAAGCAGTGCTGAACTGCCTGAGTTCCTTCAGAGGCAGGAATGTGGTACCACTGAAACAGTTTCAGAGGCTCCTGGGGCATATGGCATCCGCAGCTACAGTCACGCCGCTCGGATTGCTTCATATGAGACCACTTCAGCACTGGCTACACTCCCGGGTCCCGAGGTGGGCATGGCGCCGCGGTACACTGCAAGTAGGTATCTCCCAGCAGTGTCGCCGGTCCCTCAGCCCCTGGACAGACCTTGCCTTTCTACGGGCCGGGGTGCCCCTAGAACAAGTGTCCCGGCATACTGTTGTCACAACAGATGCCTCCAGCACGGGCTGGGGCGCTACATGCAACGGGCAGGCAGCCTCGGGGCTCTGGACAGGGCCCCGACTGCTTTGACACATCAACTGCCTGGAGCTGCGGGCAGTGCATTTAGCCTTGCGGCAGTTCCGGCCACTGCTGTTGGGCAAGCACGTGCTAGTCCGCACGGACAACACTGCGGCGGTCTCGTATATCAACCGGCTGGGGGGTATACGATCACACCGCATGTCACAGCTCGCCCGCCATCTCCTCCTCTGGAGTCACACGCAGTTCAAGTCACTGCGTGCTGTTCACATCCCGGGGCAGCTCAATCGTGCGGCCGACGCGCTCTCACGACAGCTCACGTTCCCCGGAGAATGGCGACTCCATCCCGAGACGATCCGGCTGATCTGGAGTCGATTCGGGGAAGCTCAGGTAGACCTGTTTGCCTCCCCCGAGTCCTCCCACTGCCAGCTGTACTTCTCCCTGACCGAGGGCCCCCTCGGCACAGACGCACTGACACACAGCTGGCCTCGGGCCTTACGCAAGTATGCGTTTCCCCCAGTGAGCCTACTCGCACAGACACTGTGCAAGCTCAGGGAGGACGAGGAGCAGGTCCTGCTGGTTGCGCCCCATTGGCCCACCCGGACCTGGTTTCCCGAACTCATTTCCCTCGCGACAGAACCTCCCTGGCGCATTCCTCTGAGGAAGGACCTCCTTTCTCAGGGGCTCGGCACCATATGGCACCCGCGTCCAGATCTATGGAACCTCCATGTGTGGCTTCTGGACGGGACGCGGCAGACTTGAGTGGTCTACCACCGGCGGTGGTAGAGACCATCATTCAGGCTAGGGCTCCTTCAACAAGGCAAACCTACGCACTGAAATGGAGTCTGTTCGCGACCTGGTGTTCTTCTCGGCGAGAAGACCCCCGAAGATGCACGATTGGAGTAGTGCTTTCTTTCCTGCAAGAAAGGTTGGAGCGTAGGCTGTCACCCTCCACCTTGAAAGTGTATGTAGCCGCTATTGCGGCTCACCACGATGCAGTGGACGGCCGGTCCCTGGGAAAGCATGATCTCATCATGAGGTTCCTGAAGGGGGCCAGGAGGATGAATCCCTCCAGGCCTCCCCTTGTGCCCTCTTGGGACCTCTCTATCGTCCTGGCTGGACTTCAGAGGGGCCCCTTTGAGCCGCTGGACTCAGTCGAGCTGAAGTTCCTGTCTCTTAAGACAGCGCTCCTGACCGCGCTCACTTCCATCAAACGGGTCGGGGACCTCCAGGCGTTTTCGGTAAGCGAAGAGTGCCTTGTGTTCGGGCCGGTCTACTCTCACGTTGTCTTGAGACCCCGGCCTGGATACGTGCCCAAGGTTCCCACCAACAACAACAAATAGGAAAGACCTGAAGCTGTCTTTCACTGAAGGTCGAAATCCCTTCCGATTCCGTGGGGAAAGGAACAGCGGCTTGGCTATCTCCAGCAGCGATGTACTCAGTGGTCCCGGTGGGCACCAAGGTTAGCGAATTTGCACTGGAGCGGTAGGAAGGTTGCAACCTCTTGCATGGCATTTGTCTGTCACGCACTCGCTTGTCAACATCTGCATGCCACAAGGTTGTGACGGGGTTCAGCTTGTGGCGCTTTCCATAGGACCCCTATGTCGTCACGACATAACTCGTAGTGACCGACAGATAGGGAACGTCTAGGTTACGTACGTAACCCCCGTTCCCTGATGGAGGGAACGGAGACGTTATGTCCCCATGCCACAATCTTGAACCATCGCTGGTTGCCAGGGACTCGTCTCGGCTCCTCAGCGTAAAACCTAATGAGTGGATGCACCTGTCGCCCTTTTATACCCGTATGCACGGGGAGTGGCTCAGGTATGCAAAATCCACTAGCCAATTTCATTGGCGTTTTCTCTTAGTCAGAGATGTTCGGGGCTTCCAGGTAAATCCCCTATGTCGTCATGACATAACGTCTCCGTTCCCTCCATCAGGGAACGGGGGTTACGTAGGTAACCTAGACGTTCTTAGAAGCTCCAAAGAAGTGATTTTGTGCAATTAAGCTCTAAAATGACTTTTGCTGCAAAAAAGCTCAAACTCATGAAAATCTGTCTTCTGCATTGCAAAAAACATTTTATTTTATGAGAAAGAAACATTTTTTACGTAGTTGAGCTTTACTCTTAAAATTGTATTTAACAACTTTTTCTCACTGAGAAAGAAGCTTTTGAGCATCTGTGGCCTTCCATTCTCACCATTTGCTTATTCACGAGTTCACCCTTACATTTAATCTGATAGCAATAGTAAGCATATTTTGGCTTGCTGTCATAGGGGGAGGGCTCCGAGCCCGGAACATGGCCCGAACCTAGAGAACTCCCCCGTCCCAGATGTGGGATAAAATAGATTAGGGGTGAGGAGTTGGGGTGGAGGAGGGATGCCGGAAAACTGTAACTGGACAGAGGTAGGCAGGCTGTATCTATATATATATATATATATATATATATATGTATACGCGTTGTGCTCATTAGGATGGTTAGCTAAACGAGTTGCACCTGTGCCAAATCGGTTGATTATCTGATCGTGCTCCTCCCGAACCTTGTTAATAAAACATCATGTATCACTAAACACAGAATTGGTGTTCTTAGAAGCTCTAAATAAGTGATTTTGTGCAATTAAGCTCTAAAATGACTTTTTCTGCAAAAAAGCTCAAACTCATGAAAATCTGTCTTCTGCATTGCAAAAAACATTTTATTTCATGAGAAAGAAACATTTTTCACATAGTTGAGCTTTACTCTTAAAATAGCATTTAGCAACTTTTTCTCACTGAGAACGAAGCTTTTGAGCATTTGTGGCCTTGCATTCTCATCATTTGCTTAGTTGCACTAAACACAGAATTGGTCTTCTTAGAAGCTCTAAAGAAGTGGTTTTGTGCAATTAAGCTCTAAAATGACTTTTTCTGCAAAAAAGCTCAAACTCATGAAAATCTGTCTTCTGCATTGCAAAAAACATTTCATTTCATTAGAAAGAAACAATTTTCATGTACTTGAGCTTTGCTCTTAAAATTGCATTTAGCAACTTTTTCTCACTGATAAAGAAGCTTTTGAGCATTTGTGGCCTTGCATTCTCATCATTTGCACTAAACACAGAATTGGTGTTCTTAGAAGCTCTAAATAAGTGATTTTGAGCAATTAAGCTCTAAATTGTCTTTTTCTGCAAAAAAGCTCAAACTCATGAAAATCTGTCTTCTGCATTGCAAAAAACATTTCATTTCATTAGAAAGAAACAAATTTCATGTACTTGAGCTTTGCTCTTAAAATTGCTTTAGCAATTTTTGCTCACTGATAAAGAAGCTTTTGAGCATGTGTGGCCTTGCATTCTCATCATTTGCACTAAACACAGAATTGGTGTTCTTAGAAGCTCTAAATAAGTGATTTTGAGCAATTAAGCTCTAAATTGTCTTTTTCTGCAAAAAAGCTCAAACTCATGAAAATCTGTCTTCTGCATTGCAAAAAACATTTCATTTCATTAGAAAGAATTTTTTTTCATGTACTTGAGCTTTGCTCTTAAAATTGCTTTAGCAACTTTTTCTCACTGATAAAGAAGCTTTTGAGCATATGTGGCCTTCCATTCTCACCATTTGCTTAGTATCACTAAACACAGAATTGGTGTTCTTAGAAGCTCTAAATAAGTGATTTTGTTCAATTAAGCTCTAAATTGTCTTTTTCTGCAAAAAAGCTCAAACTCATGAAAATCTGTCTTCTGCATTCCAAAAAACATTTTATTTCACGTGAAATAAACATTTTTCATGTAGTTGAGCTTTACTCTTAAAATTGTATTTAGCAACTTTTTCTCACTGAGAAAGAAGCTTTTGAGCATCTGTGGCCTTGAATTCTCACCATTTGCTTAGTTGCACTAAACACAGAATTGGCGTTCTTAAAAGCTCTAAAGAAGTGATTTTGTGCATTTAAGCTCTCAAATGACTTTTTCTGCAAAAAAGCTCAAACTCATGAAAATCTGTCTTCTGCATTTGCAAAAAACATTTAATTTCATCATTAGAAAGAAAAAAATATTCATGTACTTGAGCTTTGCTCTTAAAATGGCTTTAGCAACTTTTTCTCACTGATAAAGAAGCTTTTGAGCATTTGTGGCCTTGCATTCTCATCATTTGCACTAAACACAGAATTGGTCTTCTTAGAAGCTCTAAAGAAGGGATTTTGTGCAATTAAGCTCTAAAATGACTTTTTCTGCCAAAAAGCTAAAACTCATGAAAATCTGTCTTTTGCATTGCAAAAAACATTTTATTTCATGAGAAAGAAACATTTTTCATGTAGTTGAGCTTTACTCTTAAAATTGTATTTAGCAACTTTTTCTCACTGAGAAAGAAGCTTTTGAGCATCTGTGGCCTTGCATTCTCACCATTTGCTTAGTTGCACTAAACACAGAATTGGTGTTCTTAAAAGCTCTAAAGAAGTGATTTTGTGCATTTAAGCTCTCAAATGACTTGTTCTGCAAAAAAGCTCAAACTCATGAAAATCTGTCTTCTGCATTGCAAAAAACATTTAATTTCATTAGAAAGAAAAATGTTTCATGTAATTGAGCTTTGCTCTTAAAATTGCTTTAGCAACTTTTTCTCACTGATAAAGAAGTTTTTCATGTAGTTGAGCTTTACTCTTAAAATTGCATTTAGCAACTTTTTCTCACTGAGAAAGAAGCTTTTGAGCATTTGTGGCCTTGCATTCTCATCATTTGCTTAGATGCACTAAACACAGAATTGGTGTTATTAGAAGCTCTAAATAAGTGATTTTGTGCAATTAAGCTCTCAAATGACTTGTTCTGCAAAAAAGCTCAAACTCAAATGACTTGTTAAAATTGTATTTAGCAACTTTTTCTCACTGAGAAAGAAGCTTTTGAGCATCTGTGGCCTTCCATTCTCACCATTTGCTTAGTTGCACTAAACACAGAATTGGTGTTCTTAGAAGCTCTAAATAAGTGATTTTGTTCAATTAAGCTCTAAAATGTCTTTTTCTGCAAAAAAGCTCAAACTCATGAAAATCTGTCTTCTGCATTGCAAAAAACATTTCATTTCATTAGAAAGAAAAAAGGTTCATGTACTTGAGCATTGCTCTTAAAATTGCTTTAGCAACTTTTTCTTACTGATAAAGAAGCTTTTGAGCATTTGTGGCTTTGCATTCTCATCATTTGCACTAAACACAGAATTGGTGTTCTTTGAAGCTCTAAAGAAGGGATTTTGTGCAATTAAACTCTAAAATGACTTTTTCTGCCAAAAAGCTAAAACTCATGAAAATCTGTCTTTTGCATTGCAAAAAACGATTTATTTCATGAGAAAGAAACATTTTTCATGTAGTTGAGCTTTACTCTTAAAATTGTATTTAGCACCTTTTTCTCACTGAGAAATAAACTTTTGAGCATCTGTGGCCTCGCATTCTCATCAGTTGCTTAGTTGCCCTAAACACAGAATTAGTGTTCTTAGAAGCTCTAAATAAGTGATTTTGTGCAATTAAGCTCTAAAATGACTTTTTCTGCAAAAAAGCTCAAACTCATGAAAATCTGTCTTCTGCATTGCAAAAAACATTTTATTTCACGAGAAAGAAACATTTTTCATGTAGTTGAGCTTTACTCTTAAAATTGCATTTAGCAACTTTTTCTCACTGAGAAAGAAGCTTTTGAGCATTTGTGGCCTTGCGTTCTCGTCATTTGCATAGTTGCACTAAACACAGAATTGGTGTTCTTAGAAGCTCTAAATAAGTGATTTTGTGCAATTAAGCTCTAAAATGACTTTTTCTGCAAAAAAGCTCAAACTCATGAAAATCTGTCTTCTGCATTTGCAAAAAACATTTCATTTCATCATTAGAAAGAAAAAATATTCATGTACTTGAGCTTTGCTCTTAAAATTGCTTTAGCAACTTTTTCTCACTGATAAAGAAGCTTTTGAGCATTTGTGGCCTTGCATTCTCATCATTTGCACTAAACACAGAATTGGTCTTCTTAGAAGCTCTAAATAAGTGATTTTGTTCAATTAAGCTCTAAATTGTCTTTTTCTGCAAAAAAGCTCAAACTCATGAAAATCTGTCTTCTACATTGCAAAAAACATTTTATTTCATGAGAAAGAAACATTTTTCACGTAGTTGAGCTTTACTCTTAAAATTGTATTTAGCAACTTTTTCTCACTGAGAAAGAAGCTTTTGAGCATCTGTGGCCTTCCATTCTCACCATTTGCTTATTCACGAGTTCACCCTTACATTCAATCTGATAGCAATAGTAAGCATATTTTGGCTTGCTGTCCTGGGGGAGGGCTCCGAGCCCGGAACATGGCCCGAACCTAGAGAACTCCCCCGTCCCAGATGTGGGATAAAATAGATTAGGGGTGAGGAGTTGGGGTGGAGGAGGGATGCCGGAAAACTGTCACTGGACAGAGGTAGGCAGGCTGTATCTATATATATATATATGTACGCGTTGTGCTCATTAGGATGGTTAGCTAAACGAGTTGCACCTGTGCCAAATCGGTTGATTATCTGATCATGCTCCTCCCGAACCTTGTTAATAAAACATCATGTATCACTAAACACAGAATTGGTGTTCTTAGAAGCTCTAAATAAGTGATTTTGTTCAATTAAGCTCTAAATTGTCTTTTTCTGCAAAAAAGCTCAAACTCATGAAAATCTGTCTTCTGCATTTCAAAAAACATTTTATTCACGAGAAAGAAACATTTTTCATGTAGTTGAGCTTTACTCTTAAAATTGTATTTAGCAACTTTTTCTCACTGAGAAAGAAGCTTTTGAGCATCTGTGGCCTTGCATTCTCACCATTTGCTTAGTTGCACTAAGTGATGTTTCACAAACAAGTTTCGGGAGGAGCACGCGCGGATAATTAACACAGCCAATTCATCATCAGTAATCACATCACTTACCCAATAAACGCTAGAGAGAACACCTATAAATAACCAAGCAGCCTTACCTCCATTATCTCTAGTCTTCCAGAGTTCGGCTTGCTCCCTTGCCATGATCACAGACCCCATTTTTTCTCCTTCCAAACAACGAGACATATACTCGAGATTTGCGGATCCTCCGCAGCAAATCGATCGGCCCCAGGATCTCTCCTTCTCCGCCAGTCAACGCCCCCGAGCCCCAGGCTCCATCGCGGCCGCCGCTCCGCTCGACCAGCCACAAGATTTCCCCGACACCGGGGCTTAACCTCGCTTCCACCGCCGAAACTTCCAACTTCCCCGGCATCCTCGTATCACTCGGCCGCCGCCCAACAATTCCTCTGATCGGAAAGCGGACCGTATTTAAGCCAGAGGCAAACGCTGATTAATTACGACGCTCCGTTTTCACGGAGGATAAACAAACGGATCTGTACTATTCTTCAACGAGCATGGGCCGCGCCCCAGTTCTCACCGCAGCAAGCCTCACTCGATTCCCGCTTTTGGCTCAGCCTTTCACCGCGGCTCTTCCGGCCGCAGAGCCATATGTAGCCGGGCCTAACTTCCGTTTCCAGAAGCCAACGCGAAGCTGCCTACGCTAGCGTGCGCAGGCCAGCAGTGTTGCCAAAGTAGTTACATTTGTCGCTAAAATTGTTAAATGACACCGCAGCATTTTTGGATGTTAATGCATTACGTAACCAGGAAGCAAACGCTTAGAATCTACAATAACTTTCCACGATTTCCACCAGCATTTTACCTGTATTAATTCACCCCATATTTGGATAAGATAAGGCGGATAATATTTGTTTCGTGGTTAAGACCAACAGTTGGAAGAGACATTCCACTATTAATTATGGTGGGCTAACGGTAACGATTAACAATCATAAGTATAAAACCGCGTGTGTGTATATATATATATTTATATATGTAACAATTATTGCAAGTCCAACCTAATTAATATATGAAGTTCGTACTGCCGGTGTTACCAGCAGACGTGCCTCTTACCGGCTAGGGGTTTCAATACTCTTTTCTTTTGCGTGGTTAAGAGAAACTAATGCCTTTCATAATTCTATCACTTAAAGGTTGCTAAATATAAAGGTTTAAAAATAGTTAAACCTGTTGCTAGACAATCGAAATACAAGTCACCAGGTTAGTCTGAGAACTGCTATGCTAATTAAATATACATTATTTGCTAAATTGGCAACACTGCAGGCTACCCGGACATTTTCAGCATGTCCCGCCAAAGTCACAAACCCTGCCCCCCCCCCCTTTTTCCTCAGCCTACAGAAGCAACTTAGCATGCGGCTACCTCCACTTGCAACGCAGGCCCCCTCATCTCATATTTTTCGTTTCTACTTCCTTCAGCGGCCTCCAGCTCCCGTAGCGGACGCTAGCACGAGTCTGCCACTGCTAGCAGCACAGGCTGATCAGGCTCTACAGCCTTTTTCCCCGAATATTACAAACCATGCGGCCTGCAGCCGAAGCAAGCGCGAAGCTGCCTCCGCCTGCAACACAGGCCCTCACATATTGTTCACCCTTTTACTTCTAACCCCTTTTTCTTTTTCAGTTGCCGCTAGCTCCCAAGCAGATGCCAGCGTGAGGTTGCCTCAGCCAGCGGTACAGGATACACAGGATCTGCAGGACATCTCAACCCCAATCCCCATTCCACGACCTTCAGCAGCTGAAGCAAGCTCTAGGCTGCCTCTGCTCACAACACAGGCCCTCACATGTCTTTTCCCCTGTTACTCCTAATCCTCCTTTCCTTCCAGTGACCTCCAGCTTCCATAGCAGACGCTAGTGTGAGCACGTCTCCGCTAGCAGCGCAGAACCATCCACAGCCCTGGCCTCACACCACTCCTACCCCCATGGCCCACAGCCCCATCGTCCAACTCTAGTATAAGCATGCCTCCGTTAGCAGCGCAGGCCCCGGTACCACACCGTTCCCCCTCTTTTTCCCTCCCTTCTTCTGCTCCCGGAACAGTCCCAAGCGCGAGCTTGCCTCCGCTAATGGTGCAAGCCCCGCTGCCCGCCATTCCCCCTCTTTTTCCATCCCCTTCTCCCACTACCTGAGGCGGAACCAGTCACAACCCCCTACTACTTCAATCTCCAATCCAACCATACCAAACCCTAGTAGTTTATCCGCATTACAGAAGTCCACAGGCCAAACTCCCGTCTGACCTATTTTTATCGATGACTCAAAACACCCTCCCACACAGTTCTGATTCCCAAACACCAAGTCCTGTTCTACTGCCATCCGGCATAACAGCAGATCATTACTCCAGCCACTCCTTCCACACAGGCGTAGCTACCACATCCGGCCAAACAACCCTCATCAGCCAACCCCTTTTAATGCCAGTCTATCCCCGTTCACCCAATCTTCAGACCCACCATAGCCACCCCTTTTTAAAATCTCCAATCCACCCATAGCAGCTCATCTCCACATCAACCATCCCAGCAGCTTCTGCTCCATTAGGTTCCTTATTTCCTCACTGCCACAACAGTGACCGAGCCCACCAAAACCTAATCGGCCAACCCCGTTAACGACAGTACATCCCCGACCCCCACAGCAACCTCCCCGCTCCCTCTCACCCAATTTCCCCCCCCCCCTCTTTCCTTTCACCACCCAATCCACCGATGCCGCCCCCTCCAGCGGTTACGGGGGATTTTACCAAGGACGCTGGTTCGCATCTACTTGGCACCGCCAGCTATCCAATCTACCACAGCATTAACGTCCTCAGCTCTATTCGAGCTCTATCCCATAGTCATCACAGCCTTTCCGTGGGGTAAAGAATGGCCGCTACCAGCATCATTATCCACCGTGACAACGAAGCCACCGTACACTGCGTCAACAAATCTCGTTCCCATTTACCCATGCTAACGCCCTTGTTTAAGACGTTTGATTTGGATTCCAGCTTGCGACCAATTCACCATAACCGCAAGACACATTCCCGGCTCCAAAAAATCAAATAACAGACTCTCTCTCTCGTTTTTCTTTCAGAACGTTGGCACCGGAGGCGGACCTACTCCCCACCCCAGTACCTCCCTTTTCAGAACGGATATTCCTATAAATCATCCCTCGAAACCTCTCCTCGAAGTTTCCCTTAATTCTCCAAGCGGTCTCCCCTAGGACCCTCCGCCATTCATTCCAAATAGGCGCAGCAACCACAGCGGCCCACAAAGGCCTTTCCCAACAGAAGATCCAAGAACTCAGTCGCTGGTCGTCGGAAGCTTTCAAAAGCTATATTCGATCAGACCGCTCCCACATCAAGGAAGCCCACCAGACCCTAATCGGCGATCCACTTTAGAATACACCTCCGAAACCCCATAGCAACCTCTCCTCTCCATCACCCTCACCCCCCCCCCCCCCCCATCCCACACACTCCCCCCCAACTGTTTTTCCCCACTGCCGCAGCAGTGCCCGCTCCCGCAGGAGCTTTCTCTGTATTTCCCCACTGCCGCAGTAGTGTCTGCTCCCGAAGGAGCCTTTTTCTGTATTTCCCCACCGCCGCAGGAGTCTCTGCTCCCGCAGGAGCCTTTTCTGTATTTCCTCACTGCCGCAGTAGTGAATGCTCCTCTCAGGAGCGCTGTCTGTATTTCCACACTGCCGCAGCAGTGTCTGCTCCCGCAGGAGCGCTATCTGTTTTCCCACTGCCGCAGCAGTGCTCGCTCCAGCAGGAGCCTCTTCCCCTCCCGGCCCCTCCCCTCCCCAACAGCCCCATGCCACCCAGGAACCCCCACCAGCTGTCTTCTTCACTGCCGCAGTAGTGCCTGCTCTAGCAGGAACCTTCTCTATATTTCCCCACTGCCGCAGTAGTGCCTGCTCCAGCAGGATCCTTCTCTATATTTCCCCACTGCCCCAGCAGTGAATGCTCCCGCAGGAGCACCTTCCGTTTTTCCCCACTACCGCAGTAGTGTCCGCTCCCGCAGGAGCTCCCTCCATTTTTCCACTGCCGCAGCAGTGCCTGCCCCGCAGGAGTTCTCTCTCTATTTTTACTGCCGCAGCAGTGACTGCTCCCGCAGGAGCGCTACCTGTATTTCCTCACTGCCGCAGTAGTGAATGCTCCAGCAGGAGCCTTTCCCCCCGGCCCCTCCCCTCCCCGTCAACGACCCCCCCCCCCCCCTCCCTTCCACCACCCACAACGGCCCTTCCCCTCTCCCCTTCCCAACAGCCCCACGCCACCATAGGAATTCCCCCCCAGCTGTTTTCTTCACTGCCGCAGCAGTGCCTGCTCCAGCAGGAACCTTCTCTCTATTTTCCCCACTGCCGCAGTAGTGCCTGCTCCAACAGGATTCTTCTCTATATTTCCCCACTGCCCCAGCAGTGACTGCTCCCGCAGGAGCACTATCTATTTTCCCACTACCGCAGTAGTGTCCGCTCCCGCAGGAGCTCTCCATTTTTCCCACTGCCGCAGCAGTGCCTGCCCCCGCAGGAGCTTTCCCTACGTTTCCCCACTGCCCCAGCAGTGTCTGCTCCAGCAGGAGCGCTACCTGTATTTCCTCACTGCCGCAGTAGTGACTGCTCCCCCATGAGCGCTACCTGTATTTCCCCACTGCCGCAGCAGTGTCTGCTCCAGCAGGAGCGCTATCTATATTTCCCCACTGCCGCAGCAGTGCCCGCTCCCGCAGGAGCTCCATCAATATCTCCCCACTGCCGCAGCAGTGTCTGCTCCCGCAGGAGCGCCATCTATATTTTCCCACTGCCGCAGCAGTGCCCGCTCCCGCAGGAGCTCCATCAATATCTCCCCACTGCCGCAGCAGTGTCTACTCCCGCAGGAGCGCTATCTATATTTCCCCACTGCCGCAGCAGTGTCTGCTCCCGCAGGAGCTCCATCAATATCTCCCCACTGCCGCAGCAGTATCTACCCTCACCTCCTCCCCCCTCTCCCCACGCTGCCACAGCAGCACACTTCTTCCTCCAAGATGCCGCAGCATCATTACAAGCGGTGTCCAGCATCCCATCAGCCCTAAAGCCATGCAATTTTTGGGGGGTCTCTTAGCACTATTTGGCTGCTGTCCCACGATAAGCATTTTTTGGGGAGCTTTGGGTCCGGGCCAAATGCCGAGCTCGGACCCCTCTCCCCGGGCGAGGGGAGTACCCCGGGCTCGGGAACTACTACCGAGCTCGGAGCCCTCTCCTCGGACAGCACGCCAAATACGCATACCGTTTATTCAGTTCATTATTAAGTAAGTGTGAACTCGTGAAGTGATGTTTCACAAACAAGTTTCGGGAGGAGCACGCGCGGATAATTAACACAGCCAATTCATCATCAGTAATCACATCACTTACCCAATAAACGCTAGAGAGAACACCTATAAATAACCAAGCAGCCTTACCTCCATTATCTCTAGTCTTCCAGAATCCCTCCACCACCCCAACTCCTCACTTCCAGTCCGTTTACACCCCAGCAAGGGGTAGGGGGGAGCTTTGGGTTCGGGCCAAATGCCGAGCTCGGACCCCTCTCCCCGGGCGAGGGGAGTACCCCGGGCTCGGGAACTACTACCGAGCTCGGAGCCCTCTCCTCGGACAGCACGCCAAATACGCATACCGTTTATTCAGTTCATTATTAAGTAAGTGTGAACTCGTGAAACACAGA
Source organism: Schizopygopsis pylzovi (assembly GCA_027422435.1). NCBI lineage: Eukaryota > Metazoa > Chordata > Actinopteri > Cypriniformes > Cyprinidae > Schizopygopsis > Schizopygopsis pylzovi. The sequence goes on along the minus strand of CM049816.1, from coordinate 30,981,042 downwards.
ATTGGTGTTCTTAAAAGCTCTAAAGAAGTGATTTTGTGCATTTAAGCTCTCAAATGACTTTTTCTGCAAAAAAGCTCAAACTCATGAAAATCTGTCTTCTGCATTTGCAAAAAACATTTAATTTCATCATTAGAAAGAAAAAATATTCATGTACTTGAGCATTGCTCTTAAAATTGCTTTAGCAACTTTTTCTCACTGATAAAGAAGCTTTTGAGCATTTGTGGCCTTGCATTCTCATAATTTGCACTAAACACAGAATTGTTCTTCTTAGAAGCTCCAAAGAAGGGATTTTGTGCAATTAAGCTCTAAAATGACTTTTTCTGCCAAAAAGCTAAAACTCATGAAAATCTGTCTTTTGCATTGCAAAAAACATTTAATTTCATGAGAAAGAAACATTTTTCATGTAGTTGAGCTTTACTCTTAAAATTGTATTTAGCAACTTTTTCTCACTGAGAAAGAAGCTTTTGAGCATCTGTGGCCTTGCATTCTCACCATTTGCTTAGTTGCACTAAACACAGAATTGGTGTTCTTAAAAGCTCTAAAGAAGTGATTTTGTGCAATTAAGCTTTCAAATGACTTGTTCTGCAAAAAAGCTCAAACTCATGAAAATCTGTCTTCTGCATTGCAAAAAACATTTTATTTCATTAGAAAGAAATTTTTTTCATGTACTTGAGCTTTGCTCTTAAAATTGCTTTAGCAACTTTTTCTCACTGATAAAGAAGCTTTTGAGCATTTGTGGCCTTGCATTCTCATCATTTGCACTAAACACAGAATTGGCCTTCTTAGAAGCTCTAAAGAAGGGATTTTGTGCAATTAAGCTCTAAAATGACTTTTTCTGCCAAAAAGCTAAAACTCATGAAAATCTGTTTTTTGCATTGCAAAAAACATTTTATTTCATGAGAGAAACATTTTTCATGTAGTTGAGCTTTACTCTTAAAATTGTATTTAGCAACTTTTTCTCACTGAGAAAGAAGCTTTTGAGCATCTGTGGCCTCGCATTCTCATCAGTTGCTTAGTTGCCCTAAACACAGAATTAGTGTTCTTAGAAGCTCTAAATAAGTGATTTTGTGCAATTAAGCTTTCAAATGACTTGTTCTGCAAAAAAGCTCAAACTCATGAAAATCTGTCTTCTGCATTGCAAAAAACATTTTATTTCATGAGAAATAAATTTTTTTCATGTACTTGAGCTTTGCTCTTAAAATTGCTTTAGCAACTTTTTCTCACTGATAAAGAAGCTTTTGAGCATTTGTGGCCTTGCATTCTCATCATTTGCACTAAACACAGAATTGGCCTTCTTAGAAGCTCTAAAGAAGGGATTTTGTGCAATTAAGCTCTAAAATGACTTTTTCTGCCAAAAAGCTAAAACTCATGAAAATCTGTTTTTTGCATTGCAAAAAACATTTCATTTCATGAGAAAGAAACATTTTTCATGTAGTTGAGCTTTACTCTTAAAATTGTATTTAGCAACTTTTTCTCACTGAGAAAGAAGCTTTTGAGCATCTGTGGCCTTGCATTCTCACCATTTGCTTAGTTGCACTAAACACAGAATTGGTGTTCTTAAAAGCTCTAAAGAAGTGATTTTGTGCATTTAAGCTTTCAAATGACTTGTTCTGCAAAAAAGCTCAAACTCATGAAAATCTGTCTTCTGCATTGCAAAAAACATTTTATTTCATGAGAAATAATTTTTTTTTTATGTAGTTGAGCTTTGCTCTTAAAATTGCTTTAGCAACTTTTTTCTCACTGATATACAAGCTTTTGAGCATTTGTGGCCTTGCATTCTCATCATTTGCACTAAAAACAGAATTGGTCTTCTTAGAAGCTCTAAAGAAGTGATTTTGTGCAATTATGCTCTAAAATGACTTTTTCTGCAAAAAAGCTAAAACTCATGAAAATCTGTCTTCTGCATTGCAAAAAACATTTTATTTCATGAGAAAGAAACATTTTTCATGTAGTTGAGCTTTACTCTTAAAATTGCATTTAGCAACTTTTTCTCACTGAGAAAGAAGCTTTTGAGCATTTGTGGCCTTGCATTCTCATCATTTGCTTAGATGCACTAAACACAGAATTGGTGTTATTAGAAGCTCTAAATAAGTGATTTTGTGCAATTAAGCTCTAAAATGACTTTTTCTGCAAAACAGCTCAAACTCATGAAAATCTGTCTTCTGCATTGCAAAAAAACATTTTATTTCATGAGAAAGAAACATTTTTCACGTAGTTAAGCTTTACTCTTAAAATTGTATTTAGCAACTTTTTCTCACTGAGAAAGAAGCTTTTGAGCATCTGTGGCCTCGCATTCTCATCAGTTGCTTAGTTGCCCTAAACACAGAATTAGTGTTCTTAGAAGCTCTAAATAAGTGATTTTGTGCAATTAAGCTCTAAAATGACTTTTTCTGCATAAAAGCTCAAACTCATGAAAATCTGTCTTCTGCATTGCAAAAAACATTTCATTTCATTAGAAAGAAAACATTTTCATGTACATGAGCTTTGCTCTTAAAATTGTATTTAGCAACTTTTTCTCTCTGAGAAAGCTTTTGAGCATCTGTGGCCTTGCATTGTCACCATTTGCTTAGTTGCACTAAACACAGAATTGGTGTTCTTAAAAGCTCTAAAGAAGTGATTTTGTGCATTTAAGCTCTCAAATGACTTGTTCTGCAAAAAAGCTCAAACTCATGAAAATCTGTCTTCTGCATTGCAAAAAACATTTCATTTCATTAGAAATACATTTTTTTCATGTACTTGAGCTTTGCTCTTAAAATTGCTTTAGCAACTTTTTCTCACTGATAAAGAAGCTTTTGAGCATTTGTGGCCTTGCATTCTCATCAGTTGCTTAGTTGCCCTAAACACAGAATTAGTGTTCTTAAGAAGCTCTAAATAAGTGATTTTGTGCAATTAAGCTTTAAAATGACTTTTTCTGCATAAAAGCTCAAACTCATGAAAATCTGTCTTCTGCATTGCAAAAAAACATTTCATTTCATTAGAAAGAAAACATTTTCATGTACATGAGCTTTGCTCTTAAAATTGTATTTAGCAACTTTTTCTCTCTGAGAAAGAAGCTTTTGAGCATCTGTGGCCTTGCATTCTCACCATTTGCTTAGTTGCACTAAACACAGAATTGGTGTTCTTAAAAGCTCTAAAGAAGTGATTTTGTGCATTTAAGCTCTCAAATGACTTGTTCTGCAAAAAAGCTCAAACTCATGAAAATCTGTCTTCTGCATTGCAAAAAACATTTCATTTCATTAGAAATATTTTTTTTTCATGTACTTGAGCTTTGCTCTTAAAATTGCTTTAGCAACTTTTTCTCACTGATAAAGAAGCTTTTGAGCATTTGTGGCCTTGCATTCTCATCATTTGCACTAAACACAGAATTGGCCTTCTGAGAAGCTCTAAAGAAGGGATTTTGTGCAATTAAGCTTTAAAATGACTTTTTCTGCCAAAAAGCTAAAACTCATGAAAATAAGTTTTTTTGCATTGCAAAAAACATTTTATTTCATGAGAAAGAAACATTTTGCATGTAGTTGAGCTTTACTCTTAAAATTGTATTTAGCTACTTTTTCTCACTGAGAAAGAAGGTTTTGAGCATCTGTGGCCTCGCATTCTCATCAGTTGCTTAGTTGCCCTAAACACAGAATTAGTGTTCTTAGAAGCTGTAAATAAGTGATTTTGTGCAATTAAGCTCTAAAATGACTTTTTCTGCATAAAAGCTCAAACTCATGAAAATCTGTCTTCTGCATTGCAAAAAACATTTCATTTCATTAGAAAGAAAACATTTTCATGTACATGAGCTTTGCTCTTAAAATTGTATTTAGCAACTTTTTCTCACCGAGAAAGAAGCTTTTGAGCATCTGTGGCCTTGCATTCTCACCATTTGCTTAGTTGCACTAAACACAGAATTGGTGTTCTTAAAAGCTCTAAAGAAGTGATTTTGTGCATTTAAGCTCTCAAATGACTTGTTCTGCAAAAAAGCTCAAACTCATGAAAATCTGTCTTCTGCATTGCAAAAAACATTTAATTTCATTAGAAAGAAATTTTTTTCATGTACTTGAGCTTTGCTCTTAAAATTGCTTTAGCAACTTTTTCTCACTGAGAAAGAAGCTTTTGAGCATTTGTGGCCTTGCATTCTCATCATTTGCACTAAACACAGAATTGGCCTTCTTAGAAGCTCTAAAGAAGGGATTTTGTGCAATTAAGCTCTAAAATGACTGTCTGCCAAAAAGCTAAAACTCATGACAATCTGTTTTTTGCATTGCAAAAAACATTTTATTTCATGAGAAAGAAAATTTTTTCATGTAGTTGAGCTTTACTCTTAAAATTGTATTTAGCTACTTTTTCTCACTCAGAAAAGAAGCTTTTGAGCATCTGTGGCCTCGCATTCTCATCAGTTGCTTAGTTGCCCTAAACACAGAATTTGTGTTCTTAGAAGCTCTAAATAAGTGATTTTGTGCAATTAAGCTCTAAAATGACTTTTCTGCAAAAAAGCTCAAACTCATGAAAATCTGTCTTCTGCATTGCAAAAAACATTTTATTTCAAGAGAAAGAAACATTTTTCATGTAGTTGAGCTTTACTCTTAAAATTGTATTTAGCAACTTTTTCTCACTGAGAAAGAAGCTTTTGAGCATCTGTGGCCTTGCATTCTCACCATTTGCTTAGTTGCACTAAACACAGAATTGGTGTTCTTAAAAGCTCTAAAGAAGTGATTTTGTGCATTTAAGCTCTCAAATGACTTGTTCTGCAAAAAAGCTCAAACTCATGAAAATCTGTCTTCTGCATTGCAAAAAACATTTCATTTCATGAGAAAGAAATTTTTTTCATGTACTTGAGCTTTGCTCTTAAAATTGCTTTAGCAACTTTTTCTCACTGATAAAGAAGCTTTTGAGCATTTGTGGCCTTGCATTCTCATCATTTGCAATAAACACAGAATTAGTGTTCTTAGAAGCCCTAAATAAGTGATTTTGTGCAATTAAGCTCTAAAATGACTTTTTCTGCAAAAAAGCTCAAACTCATGAAAATCTGTCTTCTGCATTGCAAAAAACATTTTATTTCAAGAGAAAGAAACATTTTTCATGTAGTTGAGCTTTACTCTTAAAATTGTATTTAGCAACTTTTTCTCACTGAGAAAGAAGCTTTTGAGCATCTGTGGCCTTGCATTCTCACCATTTGCTTAGTTGCACTAAACACAGAATTGGTGTTCTTAAAAGCTCTAAAGAAGTGATTTTGTGCATTTAAGCTCTCAAATGACTTGTTTTGCAAAAAAGCTCAAACTCATGAAAATCTGTCTTCTGCATTGCAAAAAACATTTCATTTCATTAGAAAGAAAAACATTTCATGTACTTGAGCTTTGCTCTTAAAATTGCTTTAGCAACTTTTTCTCACTGATAAAGAAGCTTTTGAGCATTTGTGGCCTTGCATTCTCATCATTTGCACTAAACACAGAATTGATCTTCTTAGAAGCTCTAAAGAAGGGATTTTGTGCAATTAAGCTCTAAAATGACTTTTTCTGCAAAAAAGCTCAAACTCATGAAAATCTGTCTTCTGCATTGCAAAAAACATTTTATTTCATGAGAAAGAAACATTTTTCACGTAGTTGAGCTTTACTCTTAAAATTGTATTTAGCAACTTTTTCTCACTGAGAAAGAAGCTTTTGAGCATCTGTGGCCTTCCATTCTCACCATTTGCTTAGTATCACTAAACACAGAATTGGTGTTCTTAGAAGCTCTAAATAAGTGATTTTGTTCAATTAAGCTCTAAATTGTCCTTTTCTGCAAAAAAGCTCAAACTCATGAAAATCGGTCTTCTGCATTGCAAAAAACATTTTATTTCACGAGAAAGAAACATTTTTCATGTAGTTGAGCTTTACTCTTAAAATTGTATTTAGCAACTTTTTCTCACTGAGAAAGAAGCTTTTGAGCATCTGTGGCCTTGCATTCTCACCATTTGCTTAGTTGCACTAAACACAGAATTGGTGTTCTTAAAAGCTCTAAAGAAGTGATTTTGTGCATTTAAGCTCTCAAATGACTTGTTCTGCAAAAAAGCTCAAACTCATGAAAATCTGTCTTCTGCATTGCAAAAAACATTTCATTTCATTAGAAAGAAATTTTTTTCATGTACTTGAGCTTTGCTCTTAAAATTGCTTTAGCAACTTTTTCTCACTGAGAAAGAAGCTTTTGAGCATCTGTGGCCTTCCATTCTCACCATTTGCTTAGTATCACTAAACACAGAATTGGTGTTCTTAGAAGCTCTAAATAAGTGATTTTGTTCAATTAAGCTCTAAATTGTCCTTTTCTGCAAAAAAGCTCAAACTCATGAAAATCGGTCTTCTGCATTGCAAAAAACATTTTATTTCACGAGAAAGAAACATTTTTCATGTAGTTGAGCTTTACTCTTAAAATTGTATTTAGCAACTTTTTCTCACTGAGAAAGAAGCTTTTGAGCATCTGTGGCCTTGCATTCTCACCATTTGCTTAGTTACACTAAACACAGAATTGGTGTTCCCTATCTGTCGGTCACTACGAGTTATGTCGTGACGACATAGGGGATTTACCTGGAAGCCCCGAACATCCCTGACTAAGAGAAAACGCCAATGAAATTGGCTAGTGGATTTTGCATACCTGAGCCACTCCCCGTGCATACGGGTATAAAAGGGCGACAGGTGTATCCACTCATTAGATTTTTGCTTCGGAGCCGAGTGGATGAGTGATCTCCACAAAGCCGTTCATCTTTGTTTTGTTCCCGGTTGCCGTAACGGTGCGATCAGCGGAGTCCCTCTCATCAGCGATTCCCCTGGGCACTTCAACTGAGAGAGCAAATTCTAAAAGAGCAAATCACGGACGATCGCGTCTTTTTCAAGATGCCGTTTCGTCCGTGTCCTTCTGGTTGCGGTCGTTTTCTGTCTGCGGATGACGGACACGATCGTTGTCTTCAGTGTCTGGGCCGCCGACATGCTGAAGCTGCGTTCGTGGATGACTCATGCGTCTGTTGTGGGCGTATGAGCATGATTTCGCTGCGATCTCGCCTTTCCTTTATGAAAGGATTGGCACCCTCTGCCGCCACCCGTGCTGATCTCTCTGGCTCGAGTAGAGGATCGCCGGCTGACGCTCTGGGAGATCTGAGGGTTACTGTAAGAGCCTCTCCGCCGGGCACGCCCCCACGGACTTCTTACTCCTCACGCAGTGAACATCCCGTCCGGTTCCCGGGTGATTTCGCTGGTCTGTCCCACGGGGCGCCCAGCATTTCATTCGGTGCGCCATCTGTAGATAGGATGTCGATCGCAGCATCGGGGGATGGGTTCACGTCCTCTGAGGATGAAGGTGCGGTGGGGCTGCCCCCCTCGGGTGTTGTCGCCACCGCCGCACCGGACCCAGAGCTGACGGCCATGCTTGCCCGGGCAGCCGTGAGCATCGGGCTGGAGGTCAACAGACCGCCCAGTCCCGAGCCCTCGCGGCTGGACGATTGGTTTCTCGAGCTCGGTTTCCCGAGGTCTCGCGGCCAAAGCTTACAGTGCTGCGGGCCAGGCAGCCTCCGCCCTGCACGCCATGGCTATCCTGCAGGTTCACCAAGCCAAGGCGCTCAAACAGGTGCACGAGGGTAGTACCGACCCGGGGTTGATGCAGGAGCTCAGTCTGCCCGTCGCCGTGGGCGCCCTCCTGCGTCCTCCAGAGCCGCTCCGCCCCAGGCCGAATCGACACATAGGCCGGTGCGTCGAGCCTCTCGCAGGAGAGCCGCGCCCCCCGCGTCCCAGCCAGGCCCCAAGTCGTCCAGGAAGTCGACGAAGCGGCCCTGACGCGGGCAACCCGGAGATGTTGGAGTTTGCTCTTTCTCAGGATACGGCGAGAACAGCGCCGCTCCTTCCCCCGGTGGAGAGCCGGGAGGAGAATCTTCTGTTTCGTTTTGTTTCTGTTCCGCCGCTGGTCCAAGGGCAATTTCCTTTTCCTCCGGGTTCTCAGGTCCATGGGACGACAGTGTGCGACGCCCTGCCTCCTCACTCTTGCCCACGACCCATTTTGCCAGTAGCCAAGAGAGTACGGTTCGGGGACGACATTCCTCCCCACGCACCTCTGGCCAGTCCCGTTCGGGACCTAGGGAGTTCGGTGAGGATGCCTCAGAACGCACCGCCTTCTGTGCCATCCACCCCTACTCCCTTTCGCTGCACCACCACAGGTACGTCGATTGTGCCGTTGGAGCCGCTTGCACAGCATCTGGAGGCGTGGCTCACGCTGCCCAGCCTGTCTCGCTGGCTCACGCGCACAATTCGACTCGGCTACGCGATTCAGTTCGCCAGGCGACCTCCCAAGTTCAACGGCGTTCTCGAGACGTCGGTGGCAGTCCGGAACGCCCCTGTCTTGCGCGAGGAGATTGCTGTCCTCCTGGCAAAGGATGCAATCGAGCCGGTCCCTCCAGCCGAGATGAGGCAGGGGTTTTACAGCCCTTCATCGTACCCAAGAAAGGTGGTGGCCTTCGGCCAATCCTGGATCTGCGAGTCTTGAACCGGGCTTTGCACAAGCTCCCGTTCAAGATGCTGACGCACAGGCGCATGATCAAATGCATTCAGCCCCAGGATTGGTTTGCAGCGATCGACCTGAAGGACGCTTACTTTCACGTTTCGATCCTTCCGCGACACAGACCGTTTCTACGGTTTGCGTTCGAAGGTCGGGCATGGCAGTACAGGGTCCTCCCCTTCGGGCTCTCCCTGTCTCCCCGTGTGTTCACGAAGGTTGTAGAGGGCGCCCTTACCCCGTTACGGGAAGTGGGCGTCAGGATCCTCAACTACCTCGACGATTGGCTTATTCTAGCCCAATCCAGAGAGCAGTTGGGCGATCACAGGGACTTGGTGCTCCGGCACCTCAGCCAGTTGGGGCTTCAGGTCAACTGGGAAAAGAGCAAGCTCTCCCCTGTGCAGAGAATCTCTTTTCTCGGTGTGGAGTTAGACTCGGTGAGTATGACGGCACGCCTCACGGAGGAACGTGCCCAAGCAGTGCTTAACTGCCTGAGTTCCTTCAGAGGCAGGAATGTGGTACCACTGAAACAGTTTCAGAGGCTCCTGGGGCATATGGCATCCGCAGCTGCAGTCACGCCGCTCGGATTGCTTCATATGAGACCACTTCAGCACTGGCTACACTCCCGGGTCCCGAGGTGGGCATGGCGCCGCGGTACACTGCGAGTAGGTATCTCCCAGCAGTGTCGCCGCTCCCTCAGCCCCTGGATAGACCTTGCCTTTCTACGGGCCGGGGTTCCCCTAGAACAAGTGTCCCGGCATACTGTTGTCACAACAGATGCCTCCAGCACGGGCTGGGGCGCTACATGCAACGGGCAGGCAGCCTCGGGGCTCTGGACAGGGTGTGCTGTTCACTGCGTGCTGTTCACATCCCGGGGCAGCTCAATCGTGCGGCCGACGCGCTCTCACGACAGCTCACGTTCCCCGGAACGCAAGCTCAGGGAGGACGAGGAGCAGGTCCTGCTGGTTGCGCCCCATTGGCCCACCCGGACCTGGTTTCCCGAACTCATTTCCCTCGCGACAGTACCTCCCTGGCGCATTCCTCTGAGGAAGGACCTCCTTTCTCAGGGGCTCGGCACCATATGGCACCCGCGTCCAGATCTATGGAACCTCCATGTGTGGCTCCTGGACGGGATGCGGCAGACTTGAGTGGTCTACCACCGGCGGTGGTAGAGACCATCATTCAGGCTAGGGCTCCTTCAACAAGGCAAACCTACGCACTGAAATGGAGTCTGTTCGCGACCTGGTGTTCTTCTCGGCGAGAAGACCCCCGAAGATGCACGATTGGAGTAGTGCTTTCTTTCCACACACACACACACACACACACACACACTTTCCCTCTCTCTCACACAAACACACACACACTCTCTCACACACACACACTCTCACTCTCTCTCTCTCTTTCTCTCACTCACACACACACACTCTCTCTCTCTCTCTCTCTCTCACACATACACACACACACACACACACACACACACACACACACACACACACACACACACACACACACACACACACACACACACACACACACACACTCTCTCTCTCTCTCTCTCTCTTTCTCACACACACACACACACACTCTCAATTTTCAATTTCAATTTAAGTGTGCTTTATTGGCATGACAAAAACTATACATTTGTATTGCCAAAGCAATTGCAGCTGGGCTGCTCACAAGTAGTGCACATTTGAATTAACAGAAATAAAAATAAAAATAATAATAGTAATAAAACAAATATTTAAACCGTATTAAATATGTAGTGCAAAATGAATGACTATTGTAAGTATGTGATATAAATAAATTTAAATAAGGTACAGTATAAGATTTACAGAGGCGAAATATACATTTAAGTAATATAATGGAGTAATATGTCATAATATAATCTACATGTGCTGGAAACATCAGCTCAGGGCAGACGGAGTGTCTTCTCTTCTATGGTGACAGAGAGACACATATTGAGCAGCAAACACACAGCAGGTCTTGTGTTCTCCGAGCAGATACGCTAGTTTCTCCTGGTCTGGAAGAGTTGTAAATGTGGGATGGATCTGCTGTATTTTGTCGTAGAAAACTGTCCGTATATCTGTGTATTTGGAGCACTCTGTTAGGAAGTGAAGTTCTGTTTCCATCTGATTCAGGTCACAGTGTGAACACAATCTCTGCTCCGGGGGCAGCCATGTTTGTCTGTGTCTGCCCGTTTCTATCATCAGCTTGTGTCCGCTGAGTCTGTATCTGGTCAACGTGCTTCTCAGTTTCATATCTGACACTGTGTGCAGATACTCTGCCATACTGTACTCTCTCTTTAGGGACAGATAGCACTGCATTTTACTCTGTTGTTGAGTTTGGGTTTGCCAGTGAATGATGTAACTCTGTTTGATTTGTGCAGTGATCTGATTGGTTCTGATGTTGTGATTCAGAGCATCAGTAGATGTTAGTGAAGCATCAGGACTGAAGCTCTGGATCAGCTGGAGGAAGGGCTTTCTTTCTTTGCTCATCTCTTGGTATTGCAGGGCTTTATAATGGTATGATTGGGGATCACTGATTCAGATGTTTCCAGAATTGAATTGCCCTTTTTTTGTATCTTAGTGATTAGAGGATATTTGCCTAATTCTGCCCTGCATGTGTAATGGGTTGAGAAAATGCCATTTATGAGTTTCCTGAAAACAGTGGACCCCCCCCCCCCCATATATGTGGATTTGTGTATACCTGTTTTTTATTTTAAAAAATGAGAACTTTTCTAATTAAGGTAAAACAGTATATATTTGTGGCATTTCACCGCCATGCCAATAGATGGCATCAGGCGCTCGTGGAAGACGCGAGATTTATTTCCTCCTGGTCTGCGGGCTCAGTAATAAACTGACTGCCGCTGTAGAAAGACATAACTTCTGTCTTCTCGTGTTTTTCACAGGTATGACTATATTTACTTAAAATGTTTATTTCATTGTATTTGTGCAAATCGAAATGTTATATAATGAGTTTGGGTGAGTTTTGAATTGTATCTAATCAAAGAAAGGTGTTTTAATTCACTGAGGATTATAAAACAAGGCTGAAGAGTGAGTTCAATCGTGTTTCAGGCCTGATTAATGTTGCTTGAGGCAAGAAATGATTTATCAGACTGAAATATTGAGTCTATGTCATCTGTTATATTGGTTAAGAGTGTTGAAAGAATTATGTTTCTCCGTGTATGTTGTATACTCGGTTCGGTCGCCATTTTGAGTGTTCAGCACGTGCGTTGTTTCAATGTGCGCGTGTATGTTTAAATGGAATACAAGAAAATAGTTATATCAAATTAATATTTCAAGTGCAATGAAATCTAAAGTGTTTGTGTTGTGAAATCTAGTCTTTAAGACTTTCGGTATCTTGATAATTGGTGTTTGCATTTGTGATTAATTATTTTTGCACTCATTGTAAACTATGATTATTAATAGAAATGTATCTCAGATTCTCAGTATATAGCTTTTGTATCTCCATATCAACTTATATGTATCTATATATTTTCTCATACAAGTATACACTATATTAAAGTCAAAGGTATATCTAGCACATTTAGGGCTGTGACGGTATTGGATTTTTTCTTACCGTGGTGAAGCAGCAAGAAATATCGCGGTTTTGCGGTTAATCGCACGTGTGCAAGTGCATGGTCTGCTGCTCCAAAGCCTCTGTTTCTGCGTGCAGCAGAGCCACAGCACATTGTAGCAGGAGTCAGATTTCACTGATCACGTGAAAGAGATACACTTTCAGCACGAGCGCTTTGTGGGTAGAGCCTACACTCACTGCATCAGCACGAGCACGAAGGTGCACGCAGCAGACTGAGCAACGGAGGATTTGGTTTTCAAACTGAAGTAAAAAAACACTTCTTAAACCAGAGAATGTGACAAATAATACTGATGAAAAAGAACGGGTTGAATGTTGAACACTTTCGTTACCATATATAGCTATAAACTATGATAAAAGTTCATCAGCATGCATTGATTAATCTAATGTTGTATAAAAAAAACTGAGAAAGTTAGTCCAAAAGTGCGACTAGTGGGAAGAATGTGCAGAGCCCTGAATTAATTGATCAAGAACGCATGCAGCTTGTAAATGAACATAGAAATTAATAATAATAAAGTTGTCTTATTTATTCTTAAAACAGCAAAGTAAATTAACAATAATAACTAAATAATATTAATCTCTATAACTTTCCTTTTTTTCAACATCTTCTGAGTTTAATAGGAATTATGGAACAGTCTTTGTCATCGTTTGTAACCCATTCTTTGTACAACAAATTATTAAAAGAATAACAACCTGAGCAAGCTGCAGAAACAACAAGCGAGCTCAACATGCTCCAGGCTTTGTTCTGGTGAGATGTGTTCTTTAGAAATAGTTTTTCGGGTAAGAGTCCGTGGATATAAACGCACTTGTCTTGTTTAAGCGCAACTTGTTGAATACTGTGTTTGTTGAAACGCATAGATTGTAACCGCATATTAGGATGTAATTAATATTATTTGACTATTCGTTAGGCTAGATTTATAATAACAACCTTTTTAAATTGCAAAATAAAAGAGGCTTTTTTTTCTTCCTGACCCGACCGTTCCCGCGAAATATATCTTGTTTCCAGAATCTCACAAGTAAACTTCCACTACTGAAAGAGAAAGAGATAAAAAATTAAAAATTAAGTCTGCACAAAATATATTTTATTGTAGACTATTTATTTAATTCGTCTTGTCCAGAATCAAATTAGTTTTACATTTTGTTGTCAACATAATAATAAGTGTCGCAGAGAGAAAAAATATATAATATTGTAGGCCAGTTTGTCCAAAAACGTAAAAATAGCATATTTTGTATTTTTATTCGTCTTGTCAATATACAAAATGTGTTTTAACCTTTTGCTGTCAACACAGTATGAAAAGTGTTGCAGAGGAAAAAAAGGCATCTGTCATTTAAAATTATTAGCAAAATATGAACAAAAACCGTTGGCTTAGACATGGCAAAATTAAATATATTTTTTCATGAAACCAAACAATTTAACATCCCTGAGAAGAATGTCCCGAGTCAGACTTGCCTGACGTGGGTTTCTGACCATTTTGCAGTCGGAGTTGAATGTTCTTCAAGGACAGCGCCTCCACAATTTGCTCCATCCTTATTCTGCTCTGTCAATCATCGACGGGGCTCTAGGCAAAACCCTGCCGTGCTGCCCCCACTTCACTCAAATATGATTTTAAAGACGCATGTGAAAGATTGGATAATTTGTTTATTAACACAAATACATTAAAATAAAAGCAGACACGGGCATGTTTTATGATTATTAATTTGTTTCCCCTACTGCAATGTAAAATAAATAATAAATAACCACTAGTAAAGCTGCAAACGCAAATTAAGTGTACAAGCCTGACCTGACCATGGGTAGATTTGGGAGAAATCCTCGGTGAGCGGCGCTAAACAGCTGGGGTTTAATCTGAACAAACCCGGTCCGGATCGGCACCTCCAAACTCATCTCATCTGGCGGATCCTCTTCCTCCAGTGAAATACGTTTGTGTCAGGGTTATAGTAGTTTTGCATTTTTAAATTCATTTTTATTTTAATATTTCTTTAAATTTTCGCTATAAATTAAAGTTTCGTTTTTAATTTTTAATAATTTGGTTAATATTAGTGTAGTTTTTATTTTGTGAAGTTTTCTACCCTATACATGTTAGTTTCCGTTTTAATTTTAGTAATTAAAGTTTAGCAGAATTAATAGAACACTTCCAGAGCACAGACCAAAGATATTTGAATTTAAACGTATTGACGCAAACCACCAGCGACACAAAATTAAAGCATGCTGAGATTGATTAGAAAATTATTCATTTGATTATTTGATTATATTATTTATTGGTTTCGTTTTGTTTTAGCTTGACATTCTTTTTCTTTCTTTCTTTCTTTTTTTTCTTTCTTGCTTTCTTTCTTTCTTGTGTTAATGCCTTTATTTTCGTCAAATAAAGTTCTTAATACAACATATTTGACCGTTTAAACATGTATACAGCATTTCTTATATTTAAACTCGTATTTTAGAAGTAAAAATTAAAAATGTAATACTCGCAAAAAGACCGATGCGGCTCGTTTAGGTGACTTGGTTTGCTTTGCATAAAATAAAATCGTTTACTGTTTTATAGATTAAATGAAACAAACCTATATTTGACAAAAAATAAGTCAGTGGCACTGGGAACTACTCTCACCAGGAGAGAAGGCAAAATATCTGCGTGCACTCAATGCAATCGCAAACTCTGCAACTGTCATATAGGATACAGGTTACACAAAAACTACACAAACATTACATTTTTTTGTATAAAATAACCTATACTCTAAAAATAATTTTTAGAGTATATATGCACACAATAAAAGCAACTGATGCAAGCTGGTAATCACTTAAGTGGGTCAACCAAGTGTTTGCGCGAATTATCCCTTACCTCTCCCTCCTCATGCTGGATCAGTCACCCCGCTTTATTACACCAATTAAACACTGTATATTTAGTATTCCACTTGGCTAAAACACAACAAAACATTATTTTGGATGTTTAATAAATAGCATTACACTTGTTTTATCTCCCCCATGCTTTCTCTCTTTCACAAACATACATTATGCTACAATCTTACCTTTCAGAAGCACGTGTCTGGCTTTAAAACCCACAAGACATCACCAGCAGCAAAAATAATTCATGTCTGGATAGTTTTCGTTTTGATGACATTTATGAATGTACATTATAATGTTTTGCATGTAGAGTAGCCTATTGATGACGCTCAGTTGAGGGGCGGCGCGGGAGCGGCATTACTATGAAGCAAAATTTATTTAGATTTGGAACAACTAAGGGGTGATAAAGAATGCCCAAAAGATAAACTAAAAATATCTGTCCCTTTGTGCCCAGGCGACTGCCTTGTTCGCCTATATGCATGCGCCGGCCCTGCTCATCGACAGCCCGCCTGTTCTGTCAGGGTGCTTTATGCACAGGCTGCGCACTGTGCGCAATAAAACACATGACACCGAAGCACTGGTGCTTGCGTGCAGCGCGTGAGCAATAAGAGGGAGTAAAAAAAGCACAAATATGCTGTTCTGAAAAGATGTTGGGAACAGGATATTGTTAGACCGCCCACTCCCGTTCAAATTACACCAGAGTTACCGACCGCTACCGTCTTTTATTCCCGCGTTGCAAGAAATCTGGTCCGGTCCGCGAAAAACAGTGCGGTGATGACGGTGATGACCTCAACACAGCGGTCGGCATCTCATTACCGCAGTAATGCGGTTATCGTCACAGCCCTAAGCACATTTATCAAGTGTTCTCTGGGATTTTTTGTTTAAATTGTACTTCACAAAATGCACTTTGAGAGTGTTGAGTTTTGAAATGTTGAATTCTTTTCAGAATGTATAGAGAAATGATTGCAGTAATAAACTGACTGCTGCTGTGGAAAGACACAACTTCTGTCTTGTGTTTTTCACAGTTTATTCACCGATCCGCAGTGCATAACGCCTTTGTATCCTTTACTGCTGGCCCAGATATCCCCTAGATCTGAGGCCGGTAACAATTGGGGGCTCGTCTGGGATTCAGCACATCTCGCCTGGGGAGATTGTCATTTCAACGGTGGGAACCTGTGCCCAGTGTTTCAGGGAAGACTGCTGTGTCAAGTGTCATCCAGAGAACAACTGCCACAGGTGATGCATCAAGATGACTACCTTAAGCCAACGCAGGGTGCTGGTTTTCAAGATCCAAAAGAAACTTTCAGATTTGAGTCTTATTCAGCTGCAGACTGTTGCAAGTTCGATAGATGATGGCCGTGAAGCTTAACATGCTGCAGATCTAAGTGAACCTGAACTGTATGACCTCATTGTTGACTACATCAGAAGTGAGAAATTAAAAGCTGCTGAAGATGAAGGCATGAGTCAACTTCTTCTCCTTTTTGACCTACTCAACGATGTGCTATCAGCTTCAGACACCAGAGCCGCTGAACCTGGTAATGTTGCACCTGTTTTGATGGGGGATTCACCAACACACCACCATGGTCACACTCCAACCGATGACGATGAAGTTCATACATCACCATCTCATATGGACAGAGACACTCACACACAACCATTACAATTGGACAGAAATACTCACACACAACCATTACATATGGACAGAGACACTCGCATGAGTTCGTTTCAGGGAAGAGACACCTCATCAATGGCTGGTATGCCCAGCCACATCGGTGCTGCTGCTTTGGGTAGGATGAACTCCTCATCTAACATTTCTGATCATGTTGTAAGATTGTCTGATGTTTCAGCTTTGTTACCACGCAGAGAATTGAAGTTGCATGGTGGTCATATCTCTGATGCAGGTTCTGATATCTCTTACAACAGTTTGAGTAAACAAATGGATGAGGGGTTGAAGGAAGGTTTTAGCGAGTCAGAAATAATCAGAACTGTCTTAAAGATAACCAAACCAGGTACATTCAGGGAGATGTTGAGTAATAAAGAAGACCTTACTGTAGAAGCTTTATAGAGATTTCTGAGGTCACACATCAGGGACAAAAATGTAACTGAGCTTTTTCAAGAACTGAGTAATGCTAGATAGCAAGACAGAGAAAGTCCACAACAGTTTCTGTACAGAGTTATGGGGCTAAAGCAACGAGTTATTTTTGAGTCACAGCAACCAGGTGTTGATTTCAGCTATGACAAAAAATTGGTTCAGGGCACTTTCCTTCATACCATTTACCAGGGTTTGAATGAGAAAAACAGCTATGTACGACATGATCTTAAACCCTTCCTTTCAGACATGCAAGTTAGTGACGACTTCCTATTGGAACAGGTGACTAAGTCTACCTCCGAGGAAGAGGGACGTTTAAAACGACTGATCACAGTAGCTAAAACAAGACCAGTGACTGTGAATTCGGTTCGTCATGACTCAGGTGAGCTAACTGACCAGAACAGACAAACAAAAGTTGACTCTGAATTACAGGCTAATCGTGATGCTATCAAGGAACTGACTGCCCAAGTGTCATCATTAACTAAGCATCTAGCCCATCTGACAACATCCGCTGAGACTATGGAATCGATAGACAACAGCACACCTACTACTCGTCCTCAACCAGCAGCTGAGACAAAAGGGAAATGTCGCGACTGTGTCCAAAAGGGCAATATTAATTGTTCACACTGTTTTATTTGTGGACAAGCTGGTCATAGGGCTATTGGCTGTCTTCAACGTAAGCTGTTGGGAAACGGGAAGAGGTCGCTGGAGAGGGGCAGCC
Organism: Schizopygopsis pylzovi; assembly: GCA_027422435.1. Taxonomy (NCBI): domain Eukaryota; kingdom Metazoa; phylum Chordata; class Actinopteri; order Cypriniformes; family Cyprinidae; genus Schizopygopsis; species Schizopygopsis pylzovi. The sequence goes on along the minus strand of CM049816.1, from coordinate 30,963,315 downwards.
TGTGACCTCAGTCAGTTCTGAGCCCCAGATAAAAGCCAAAATCTCAAGACATCCACAAACAAAACCACAATGTCAGGTGAACCCAAATCAACGAGTAGCTCAGCTTATTGGCAAGCGGTGTATGGTTTCGACTTCGATTAATGGTGTACCTCTTCAAATGTTGCTGGATTCCGGTGCTCAGGTGACAATGGTAGGAAAGGCGTGGATGGAGAGAGAATTGCCTACTGTCAAATTACAGCCCCTTGAATCTCTTTTCGCTAGTCAGTCCCTGGAGATAACCGCAGTTAATGGCACTGAAGTACCCCTTGAAGGTTGGGCTGAAGTTTACCTCCAGATCTGTAGCCATAATCATGGACACCTGTCTATCAGAGTCCCACTTTTAATCAGTCGAAACTGTAGCTGTCCTGTTTTAGGTAGCAATGTCATAGCCGAGATCATAAAAGAAAATGCCTGTCAGGAAAAAAAAGTTGATGTTTCTACTATTCTGGAAGAAGCTTTAGGCATCAGTGCACCTACTGTAGAAGCATTAGTGTCGACTCTCCAGCAGATAACTCTGGCTGAGACGTCACAGCACAATGTCCGCACTGGTAAGACAGGTGTAACAATACCCGCTGGACAGATTCGGGAAGTTAAGTGTCGGATTCGGAGATGGTCAAGTGGTGGGACAATGCTGTTTCAGCCTATTGTGGAGAATGACTGCATTGATGGGTTAGAGCTTTTTCCAGCTTTAGTGGATGTTCCTGGGGGATTGTCAAAATGTGTTAAAGTTCCAGTCCAGAACTCCACTAAACATGCTGTCTACCTGCCACAGAGGACAATTCTTGGCACACTTGAAGATGTCGTCGATCTTAAACCCATCCAACAATCCACTGACATTTCTGAGTCCAAATGTTATCATACTCCTCAATCATGCTCAGTTCAGTTAAGGACTGATTATATGCAAAACCTTGAAAAAAATAGGAATCCTTCGGTACATCCAAATAAAGATAAATGGCACCCTCCAGTTGACTTGTCACATCTGGCTGAAGATGAACAGAAAATAGTCAAGGAGATGCTTTTTGAGCAGTCTGATGTATTTGTTAGGGATGACACAGATATTGGTTGCATCCCTGACCTGCAACTGAAAATCTGCTTAAAAGATGATACGCCAGTCCAAAAGTCCTACAATGCGGTCCCTAAGCCTTTGTATAGAGAGGTAAAGGAATACGTTCAAAAGCTGCTTGATCATGGGTGGATTCAGAAGTCCATGTCACCTTACTCCTCCCCCGTGGTTTGCGTAAGAAAAAAAGATATGAGCCTACGTCTTTGTGTGGACTTCCGAGGACTAAATTGTAAAATGATCCCAGACCGCCACCCCCTTCCACGTATTCAGGATCTATTGGATAATCTGGGAGGTTACTCATGGTTTTCAATATTAGACCAAGGCAGTGCATATCACCAGGGCTTTGTTGAGGAGAACTCTAGGCATCTGACGGCATTCAGCACGACTTGGGGGTTGTATGAGTGGATCCGCTTTCCCTTTGGCCTGACCAATGCACCGTCAGCTTTCCAAAGGTGTATGGAAGGTGTACTGAATGGCCTGAGAGATGAGTGCTGTTTCCCATACTTAGACGATGTTCTCTGTTTTTCCAAAACCTTTCCGGACCACGTCAAAAACTTAAAGAGAGTTTTCTGCCGCTTACGGGAACATGGTGTGAAATTATGCCCAAAGAAGTGTGAATTATTTAAACATCAAGTGAGATACGTAGGGCGTTTAGTTACAAGTGAGGGCATTCAAGTTGATTCCAAAGACCTGGAGGCAGTGCTGCAATGGAAAGAGCGAGAACCAAAGAATGTTGGAGAAGTTAGAGCTCTATTGGGCTTTTTGGGCTACTATCGATCATTCATTCAAGATTTTTCCAGAATAGCCCGGCCACTGTTCAAGCTTCAAGAGACTCCTGGTGAGAATGGAGGAAATCCTCTCAAAACTAGGCCAACTAAACTGGTTGTAAAAAAGGTCAGTTACCGTCCAAAACACCAGTTCAGTGGACCTCTGAACACAGCGCTGTGGTTGCCCGCCTTGTCGACATGTTGACTTCCTCTCCTATCTTAGCATACCCAGACTTTAATTTACCTTTTTTCCTTCACACCGACGCATCTAATGAGGGTCTGGGGGCTGTACTCTATCAGGAACAGAGGGGTAAACTGTGCGTAATTGCCTATGGCTCAAGGTCGCTCTCGCCTGCAGAGAAGAATTATCACCTCCATTCCAACAAGCTTGAGTTCCTTGCCCTAAAATGGGCCATCTGCTATAAATTTTGCGATTACCTCTACTATGCCCCCACGTTCACAGTATTCACGGATAATAATCCCCTTACCTATATCCTGAGTACCGCCAAGTTGAGTGCTGTTGGGCATCGTTGGGTGGGTGAATTGACTGACTTTCACTTCACCATAAAATACAGGCCAGGCAAATCCAACACCGATGCCGACACCTTATCACGGTTCCCGTTGAAGCTTCAGGACCACATCCGAGAATATTCTGAGGCTTTACCTCCAGATGTTATTTCTGCCATATGGCAGGGAGATAAAGCAAAGAAAGAAAAAGAAGTACCATGGGTTGCGGCCCTTCAGCTGGGTTATGGTGATGAAGATCTTCTTCCTGCCAGTACACCCATGTTTCCCTCTGGAGACATTAAATCTGCCCAAAGGGAAGATACTTCCATCTGTGAGGTAATTACTTTGAAAGAGAGAGGATGGTACCCCAGTGACAAAGAAAAGAGGCACATGGGATCAACCACACGACGAATGATACACGAATGGAACAAACTTAGACTTGATGAGGGAATCTTATACAGACAGACAGGACAACATAGACAACTGGTTCTTCCTAACTCTCTTAAGTCTCTTGCACTCAAACACCTTCATGATGACATGGGGTATGTGGGGGCTGACAAAGTCATCCACCTGGCAAGGCAAAGGTTTTATTGGCCTTTCATGCAGCGTGATATAGAAGATTGTCATCCGCTAATGTCCATGTATCAAGAATAAGCGACCCACTGTTCCAGAAAAGGCACCAATGGGTTCAATCACCACTAGTGTCCCATTTGAGCTACTGTCCGTCGATTATCTCCATCTTGAACCAAGTAAAGGAGGCTACGAGTATATCTTAGTACTCGTAGATCACTTCACCCGCTTTGCCCAGGCCTACCCAACAAGGAACAAATTGGGCAAAACAGCCGCGGAAAAGATTTTCTATGAATTTATACCATGCTTTGGGTATCCACAAAAGCTTCATCATGATCAGGGCCGGGAGTTCGAGAATAACTTGTTCCAGCGACTTCAGCGACTGGCTGGCATTACTCATTCTCGAACGACTCCCTTTCACCCACAGGGGAACCCCGTTGAGCGTCTGAATAGAACAATACTTCAAATGCTCCGAACACTATCAGAGGAAAAGAAATATGAGTGGAAAGATCACTTACCGCACATAGTCCATGCCTATAATTGTTCGAGGCATGAAGCCACTGGCTATTCACCATTTTTTCTTCTCTTTGGAAGAGCCCCACGTTTACCCGTTGATTTGCTTTTTAACCTTGAACCTGAGTCACAGACTGAGACCCATCAGGAATATGTGCAGAAGTGGGCTTCTCGGATGCAAGAGGCATATAAGATCGCCTCTGAAAATTTTAAGAGTTGCTCTGCAAAAGGGAAAAGATACTATGACCGTGGTGTCAGAGGAATTGTGCTTCAGCCAGGTGATCGCGTGCTTGTCCGCAACCTTTCCGAGAGAGGCGGGCCCGGTAAACTCTGTCCTTACTGGAATAACAAAGTTCACCGTGTTGTTGAGAGGATGGGAGACAACCCTGTATATCAAATTCAAGCTGAAACTGGTGACCGCACCCTCCGTGTTCTGCACCGTCTCCTTTTGCCTGTGAACGATCTGCCACTGGAACATGATGGTCAAGAAAATCGGACACCAAAACAACAAAGACCGAAACAACACCATATGTACATCCGGTCTCAAATGCCTGATACCTTGGAGAATGAAGCCAGTGATTCCGGGGACGAAGAAGGATATGCCTGCAATCCCAGACCAGTACCAGTATATGAAAGAAAGAAAGTCGATCTCAAACAGTCTCACAATGAGCCACACAGTCACCTTCGAGTAGCGGCACCAGAGTTTCACCCTGTATGCCACCGGGCAGAGCCTGATAACCTTGAGACATATGCACATCACCCCCAGTTTGTGATGCCAAAACCAGCACAAGCGACGGCTAACCCGTTGCCATTTGTAGAACCTCAGGAAAAATTGGATGACTGCATAGCAAGAAGAAGTGATGAGGATACTGACCTGGGAGCCCAGCAGCAGCCAGCGAATGAGGAAGATGTCATCCTGCACAGATCTACATGTGCAGTAAAGCCAAAGGAGTTGTTTACATACAATCAGATAGGCCAACCTACATACCAAGCTTGGAGACCAGGAGCTAATGCGATGCATGCTTGTGTACTTTATCCAGTCCAGACTTACCCTGTACTACCTGACATACACCACTACCCAATACCAGCAGTATGGGCATTCTAAAAAAATAAGTCACAAAAGAACAGATGTCACTTGACATTCGAAAAGATGCACATTCATACCAGGAAAATTTACGTAAAAGTTCACCTTTTGTGACTACTGTAATTGCCTAACTAGTTAGTTCTAGATGTACGGAGACATCTCTAAAAGCAGGGAAGAGTGTAATGGGTTGAGAAAATGCCATTTACGAGTTTCCTGAAAACAGTGGACCCCCCCCCTGGTAAAACAGTATATATTTGTGGCTTTACACCGCCATGCCAATAGATGGCATCAGGCGCTCGTGGAAGACGCAAGATTTATTTCCTCCTAGTCTGTGGGCTCAGTAATAAACTGACTGCCGCTGTGGAAAGACATAACTTCTGTCTTCTCGTGTTTTTCACAGGTATGACTATATTTACATTTTTATTTCATTGTATTTGTGCAAATCTAAATGTGTAATATAACGAGTTTGGGTGAGTTTTGAATTGTATCTAATCAAAGAAAGGTGTTTTAATTCACTGAGGATTATAAAACAAGGCTGAAGAGTGAGTTAAATCTTGTTTCAGGCCTAATTAATGTTGATCGAGACAAGAAATGATTTATCAGACTGAAATATTGAGTCTATGTCATCTGTTATATTGGTTAAAAGTGTTGTAAGAATTATGTTTCTCCGTGTATGTTGTATACTCGGCTCGGTCGCCATTTTGAGTGTTCAGCATGTACGTTGTTTCAATGTGCGCGTGTATGAGTTAAATGGAATACAAGAAAATAGTTATATCAAATAAATATTTCAAGTGCAATGAATTCTAAAGTGTTTGTGTTGTGAAATCTAGTCTTTAAGACTTTCGGTATCTTGATAATTGGTGTTTGCATTTGTGATTAATTATTTTTTGCACTCATTGTAAACTATGATTATTAATAGAAATGTATCTCAGATTCTCAGTATATACCTTTTGTATATCCATATCAACTTATATGTATCTATATATTTTCTCATACAAGTATACACTATATTAAAGTCAAAGGTATATCTAGCACATTTATCAAGTGTACCCGGGGATTTGTTGTTTAAATTGTATTTCACAAAATGCACTTTGAGAGTGTTGAGTTTTGAAATGTTGAATTCTTTTCAGAATGTATTGAGAAATTATTGCAGTAATAAATTGACTGCCGCTCTGGAAAGACATAACTTCTGTCTTCTCGTGTTTTTCACAGTTTATTCACCGATCCGCTGTACATAACTCCTGTGTATCCTTTGCTGCTGGCCCAGATATCCCTTAGATCTGAGGCCGGTAACACATGCGTTATTTGTTGTGTAGTAGTAGTAGTAGCCTTTATTGTCACTAGTCACAAGTACCAGCGAAATTAGCCATCAACCTGTCCATACATACACAACATACATATATGACAAGGGGATAGACAGGACAGCAAGACAGGGAATTGAAGAAAAATACAGCATAACATGAGGAAGGTGAGGAGAAAAAAATAACCCCCAGACTATGCTCCTTGGGGAGTACAGTGTGAGAACAGGAAAAACACCTCAGCAACAAAAGCACATACACCATAGACACACGACTTTGCAACAGGGGAAGTAATCCAGCTCCGGCAAGCAACCACCCGGCCCGGCAGCCATTCCCGGCACTGGTCACAGACCTGCTTGTCAGGCTGGCGGTTCAAAGCGACGGAGGCGAGGGATCGGGGGTGGGGAGGTGAATGCATATCTTTATATATATCTGTATGTGTAATCAGCAGGTGTCTGTAGAATGGAGGAGGAACGCAAGAGCGTCTCACTGCAGTGCTCTTCCAGGGTTGATTTTCCAGCAGCAGCCTTGGCCGAGGCCAGTGCTGGTTCAGGGGAGCCAAAAAATATAAGATTGCGGTTGTTTAGTCTTGGGGCGAGTAACCGCATTCCAATTCCACGGCTACTCTCTTTGTCCATTCTGGTCTCCAACACCATTATGTTTCCTTTGCAAAGCCGTGAGCTTCTCCATGATAGAATCCATATTGCGGTTAGTCTCAGTCTCAATGCTGACCGCTCTTCCCACTGCTTCAATCATGACGGGCAGCCTTGTGAGGCTTTGGACAGCTGTTCCCATTTTCTGAATTCTTCGATAACCCAGGGCAAAGCCTAATCCAATCAGCAGAAGACCTGTTATCATGGTTCCGAATAGGTAGATATCTTCAATGTCCTCCACGGAAAGAGCCGCTAGACACACGATCCGCCACCTCTCCCACGCATCCATCGTGTAGCCAGCTGCGATCGTTCCGTCAGGGCAGTCAGGTTCCCCCGAACCCAATCTTCTCGTCAAGAAGATGGTGTCAATTGCGTTGAGAGACCAGTTGATCAAATCCATAATTTTTCAGTTTGGAGAGCAGTGCAGAGAGAGTCTCTCAATGGAGAAGAGACGAGACAAGAGGGCAAGCAGGGAAAATAAGGGCGAGGGCGGGGAGTGAAAAATGCGACCGGCTCCGTTGAGTGCCAAAGAAAAAAAAATTACATGTGCCGGTGCACGTGTAATATATTTTTACAGAGTTCTGCATGCAGGGTCTCAATCGGATGTTTTTCCCATTTGGTGAGATCTTGACTTGGGTTTGTCAGTGGACCCCACACCTCACTGCCATAGAGTGCAATGGGCTACTGATTCTACTATTTTCAGCCAAATTCTAAAAGGGATTTCTATAGGACATTGCCGTTTTATGGCATAGAATGCCCTGCGTGCTTTATCTCTCAGTTCATTCACAGCATGATTAAAGTTTCCAGTGGATGTGATTTTCGAACCCAGGTAGTTGTAGTGTGATGTCTGTGTGTATGTGTGTGTGTTATCTGGTTAGTGCCTAATGTAAATATGTGTTGTGTTCCCTGGGATCTGGATCTCTTCTGAAAGATCATAATGTTGGTTTTCTTCAGGTTGACTGTCAGGGCCCAGGTCTGGCAGTATTGCTCCAGCAGGTCCAGGTTCTGCTGTAAACCATGTTGAGTGGGAGACAGCAGAACCAGATCATCTGCATACAGCAGGCATCTGATCTGTGAGTCGTGTAGAGTGAGGCCAGGGGCTGCAGATCGCTCCAGACTGAGCGCCAGTTCATTGATATAGATGTTAAATAATGTTGGGCTTAAGCAGCAGCCCTGTCTCACTCCACGCTCCTGGGAAAGATACCTTGTACGTTTGGTGTTGATTTTTACGCCACATTTAATTTCAGTGTACATTGATTTGATGAGGTCATAGGTTTTACCTCCTATTCCACTTTGAATAATTTTGAAGAATAGTCCTTGGTGCCAAATTGAGTCAAACGTTTTTTTAAAGTCAATAAAGCATGAATATATTTTCCCTTTATCTTGATGAACGTGTTTTTCAATCAGAGTATGTAATGTATAGATGTGATCAGATGTACGGTAATTTGGTAAAAATCAGATTTGACTTCTGCTCAGTACATTGTGTGTGGTGATGAAGTCTAGTAGTCGAGCATTTATTATGCTACAGAATAACTTTCCCAGGTTGCTGCTCACACAGATGCCTCTGTAGTTGTTAGGATCAAATTTATCTCAGTTTTTAAAGATTGGTGTTATCAAGCCTTGATTCCAGATGTCGGGGAAGTAAACTAAACACAGGATCACATTGAATAGTTTTAGAACGGCTAATTGGAGCTTGCTGTTTGTGTGTTTTATCATTTCATTTAATATCCCATCAGGTCCTGATGCTTTTTGGAGTTGGAGGTTTTTGATTTTTTCTTTAAGTTCTTTGTCAGTTATTGGGAAATCTAATGGGTTTTGGTTATCTTTGATTGATAATTCTAGTTTTTCTAATTGGTTGATTGTTTGATTTTGCTTACAGTTCGTGTCTGTTTGTACTTTATTAAACAATGTTTGGAAATGACTTTCCCATATTTCTCCATTTTGAATGGGCAATTCTTCATGATCAGTTTTTTTCAGATTGTTCCAATTATCCCAAAATTGGTTTGTGTTCACTGACTTCTCGATTATTGTCAGTTGTTTTTGGGTGTATTGTGCTCTTTTGGTTCTGAGTGTATGTTTGTATTGTTTTAGTGTTGCGCAGTAAAGATGATGGATCTCTGCATTATTTGGATTGTTATGTTTCTGATTTGACAATGTTCTCAGGTTTTTGCGAATAGTTTGACAGGTCTGATCAAACCAATTTTTTTCATTTTTGAGTATTTGATTTTGTCCATTTTTTGTTTTCAATTTAGATAGTTTTGCTGATTTTTCAAATACGTAATTGATATCTTTTACAGCAAGATTGACCCCTTCATTAGTGTGAGCATAGGTGTTATTTAGGAAGTTATCTATCAGCGCTTGTATTTTTTGGCTGCTAAGTGCTTTCTGATATTCTTCAGCGCTGTTTTCACCCCATCTGTATGGTTTTCTGATGTTGTACAGCTTACTGGGCTTTGTGTTAATGTTATTTTCAGTCTTTTTGAGATACGCAGTGATTTGACTGTGATCAGACAGAGGGGTCGGTTCTCTAACAGTGAATGATCTGAGAGATGAAGGATTTATGTCTGTTATCATATAATCAACTGTGCTATTCCCAAGAGGTGAGCAAAATGTGAATCTTCCTAAAGTGTCCCCTCGTAACCTACCGTTGATGATATACAGACCCAGGCTTCGACAGAGCTGCAGGAGGTCTTTTCCATTCTTGTTTACTGTATGGTCATGGTTATTTCTGTGGATATGGGAGAAAGTGTTGATAAAAACAGTCAGTTTGTTGTTGATGTATTTGCTACCTTGTGTGTCAGTGAAGTCCGGCTGTAGTCCTGTTCTTGTGTTCAGGTCCCCGCAGATGAGCACGTTTCCCTGGGCCTGGAAGTGGCTCGTCTCTTTCTCTAATGTGGAGAGCGTGTCTTCGCTGTAGTAGGGGGACTCTGATGGCGGGATGTATATGGCACACAGGAATATATATTTTCTGGATGAGAGAAGTTCCTTGTGGATTTTAAGCCAGGTGTAGCATTTGCCTTGCTTTACTGTGTTGATGTGGTTGTGGAGTTTTGATTTGTACCAGATTATTTGTCCTCCTGAGTCTCTTCCCTGTCGGACTGTTCTGAGTTTTTGTGATGGTAGGATGATTTCTCTGTAGTTGGGTGGGCAGTGGGTGATTGCGTCTGCCCTGCTCCATGTCTCCTGTAGAATTATAATGTCCATCTCCTTGATGCTCTTCTGGAATTCTGTGTTTAAACTCTTCAGCCCAAATGCTGATGAATTCAAGCCTTGAATGTTCCACATTGATATCGAAAGAGTCATTTCAAGAGTTCAATATATAGAGTTCTTGTTTTCAAAAATAGAGGTAATCCTTTTCTGATGTAATCTAATATATTTAAAAAATAATGTTGTTGTTGTTTTGTTTTTCTCGTTGTTAGGCAGATGTTTGTATGCTGTGTGGACCCTCATGCTGTCAGCTGGGCACTGATGTAGTTCAGCAGCTGTCTGATCTCGTTCATCTCCAGTGTATTTGCTTGTCCTTTCAGGGCCTGAGCGTAGCTCCTGGAGTGTGGGAGTTGTGCTGAGATCAGTGTGTTATCAGCTGAGGGTGCATGGGCGGGTGGGAGGCTGGTTTCTGCTGGTGATGGGCCCATCCTAGTGTTGCTCCTCTGCCTGGAGTGGTGTTTTTGTGGTGGTCGGGGGTGTCTTAGGTGGTCCTCTGGTGCAGACTGGGGTGTCCTGTGGTGGTGTAGCGCTGGTGCATGGGGTGTTCTGATGGGGAATTTAGCATGGTGTCTGGGTCTCCAGTATTGTGCAGCCAGCGGGGGTCGTTCTCTGTGATGGGACTGTGCGTTTCTGCTGGGTGTCTGGATTTGTGTTCTGTGGGTTGGCTTGTGTGTTGTTTTCAGGGGAGTAGATGTGGTTTGTCTGCCCCATGCTGTGTCTTTCAGTGTTTTTGCAAACACATTGACTTTGTCCTTCCTTATGTTTACATGGTCATACAGGTCTCTGATTGTGAGGGAGGGGTGATGAGCCAGGTACACATTGGGCAGGCGAGCACATCATTTGGAGATGTCAGCGTTGACTCTCTGGATGGTGTCTGGGTGAATGTCTCTGCGGGGTAGGAGGGTAGATATGGTGATCTTTGTGTTGGGGTAGGTCTCTGTAGCCTTCTCTGCTACTCTGCAGATCAGCTGCCCAACTTTCTCCTGTTCCCTTCACAGGTCGTTGGTGCCTGTGTGAATGATGATATGTGAGGGTGTTCCAAAGCTGGAGTCAGAAAGTATTCTGAGGGCATCACCTGTTTTTGGGCACCAGAGTTTTGTTGCTTTACGGCCAGAGTTTTGTTTTTCTTCTTGTAGGAACTTCCCATTGGAGTCTATGAGGATGGCAATGTCAGCCTCTGTTTTCACTGGCTGTTTCTCAGCTGGGGTTGTAGCAGTGGTGTTTTTCTGAGGGGTTTCTGGGGGTTGCAGGTGTTTCTGCTTCCCTTTGGTTGTTGCTGGGGTGTGATGATTTGGTGGGTGCCGGAGGTGTGCTGCTGGGGTTTGGCTGTGTAGGTGTTGGTGAGGGTGGGGGGGCTTTTGGGGCATTTGCAGGGATAGAGAGACACCTCATCTGTGTTGTTAGGGTCTCTATCTGTCTGTCCCGTTGTTGTAGCT
>CM049816.1:30882178-30947178 GCA_027422435.1 Schizopygopsis pylzovi | reverse complement strand
TCTTAGATGACAGAAAATCCTGCCGAGTTGACCCAGTTCAGAAAGAGAATCTGTTCTGCAAGAAATGTGAGATTCATTTCACCAGCACATCCAACTACCAAAGACATGAAAGACAGCAGCATGGCAGACAGGAACCAATGATATGGAAAAAATGTGCAAAAGTTTTCAAATAGTTCATGAGGATTGCTGCAAACAGAGGAAACCCTGGGAAATAATGTTTTCACTTAGAAAGGACCAGGACAGCAACATCAAAATCAACATCCGAAATGTATTAAAATGTTTGACACTTTATTTATTGTTATGTTACTATTTCCCAATTAATTACAGGAACATAAACAAGAAAACCTGACAACAGTCCAGAAGTCCTCCGACTCCAGCAAAGGGGGACAGTCCTACTGTGGATGGCTACCGTTTCTCAGTGACAATGTTTCCAATTAATGAGAAAAATAAGGTAACAAATGTGCTGGTTAGCACCACACACATATCAGTAGTAATAATATTTACTATTAATAGGAATAAAAAATCATTAACACATCTTCTGCATCATTAGGACAAAATCAGACAGCTGTATGCTATTGAGAAGAGAGAGCATGATGTCATTGCTAGAATCTCTCGTTTCGCCTTCTACGTGATCTGAAAAGTTTGTGCCCATTCGATCTCTTGAAAGACACCATTAGCCAACTGATGCCATGGCTATATGACAATGTAAGTAATAATTATGGTTACCTAATGATTTTAAAATGTAATTGATTACATTTATTTGATTACGCAACTATCACATACAAACAATTGTATAAGATGTACAAGTAGATATGGAAATAAACAATATATTTGAATACACTTTCTTACTATGCATCTTCATATTTTGCTTTAAAGACAGTAAATTGTCGGATTGCACAAAAATTGCCTCAGAAAACCAGAATGTAAGTAACTGCTTCGGAATCTATACTTTTTTTCACTAGTTTTAATCAATTTCATAAACATGCAAACAAGCATTATGAGCAGATGAAAGAAGTCCAATTTACATGTAATTTTGTTCTATCCTCAGGTTGCAGCCTTGATGACTGACATACTGATTGATATTGTGTGGTACAGGGACTGGCTGGCTTCAAGAATAATTTCTGATTCACATCTGAAAAAATTCTTGAGGTACTATTCAATTTCTAAAATAAAATGCATTAAAGCAACCCTGTCTCTACATCCTATGAATGTCACAAATTCCTTAGGAACGCTCCGGTTACTATCGTAACCTCGGTTCCCTGAGAGCGGGATCGAGACATCACAAAGAATTCCCCGTTATGGGAACTCCTTCCCTCCAACCTTTCCTGAAGTCCTATTGGCTCACGCCTGACTGGCCAATTGTCGCAAAGCATGCAAATATGACGAGCTCGGGAGGCAGTATAAATGCAGAGCCCGCGACAATTACGTCAGAATCTGATACTGAACGCCGCTTGGCTGGACGAGCAGTGATCACGGCGATCACCGTGATGTCTCGTTCCCGCTCTCAGGGAACCGAGGTTACGATAGTAACCGGAGCGTTCCCTTTTGAGCTTTCACGAGACATCACGGAGAATTCTCTGTTATGGGAACGCTATTCAATCCCGCCGTGAGAGAGGCTACAGGCAGCCTGCACCGCGAGGTAGCATTCCCACTAAGGACTGAACGTCCAGCTTGTAAAACCTGGCGAAGGTATTCTGCGAAGACCAGCCGGCTGCCAAGCAAATATCTGGGATAGACATACCTCTTGACCACGCCCAGGAGGAAGCGATAGCCCTCGTTGAATGGCCTCTGATGTGCAAACTGGCTGAACGGTCAATGTAAATCCTCAGAGCCCTGACGGGGCACACTGCAGTCTGGGCATTCGCCCTCTGTGAGGGCGATGACTCCGCAGCAAGAGCCGATAGCGAAACCGTCTGCGACCTGAAAGGGGTAGACAGCGATTTAGGCACGTAACCCAATCTTGGCCGGAGAGTGACACTGCAGTCCCGGGGTCCGAAACGAATACAGTCGCTGCTCACAGAAAAGGCGTGTAAATCCCCTATGCGCTTTGCCGAAGCGAGGGCAAGAAGGAGTATAATCTTAAACGATAGCTCCTTCAAACCTATGGATGTTAGGGGCTCAAATGGTGGCTGAGAGAGAGCTTTCAACACCATTTCCAGGTCCCAGGGCGGAACCGAAGGCGGACGTGGGGGATGTAGTCTTTTTGCCCCCTTAAGAAAACTCACCACCAGCGTGTTTTTACCGAACGATTGCCCGCTCTGCGGGGAACGAAACGCGGTAATGGCCGGCACATAGACTTCCAGTGTTGATGGTAACAATCCACTATCCAGTCTGTGCTGCAAGAAGCTCAGAACATCCGATACCGTGCAAGTAGCCGGGTCGATATGAGCTTGACCACACCATTTCACAAACACTCCCCATTTTGAAGCATATAAACGTCTTGTAGAAGGTGCTCGTGCTTCCGAGTGTGTCGCGCACGTGCGACTGTAGGGCGCTCATCTCCCCTAATAACCCTGAAGCGGCCACACATGAAGGCTCCACATTTCCAGGTTGGGGTGCCACACCGAGCCGTCCACCTGGGATAGCATATCCTTCCTGATGGGGATCGGCCAAGGCGGTGCCACCAGCAGCTCCGTCAAGTCTGGGAACCAAGGCTGGTTCGGCCAATTCGGTGCGATGAGTAACACCGATGCTCGCTCCTCCCTGATCTTGCATAACACCAGTGGCAGTATCTTGATCAGAGGAAATGCATACAGCCTGGCCGCTGGCCAGTGCGATGTCAGCGCGTCCCCTACCAGCGGGGAGTGAGACAGGGAGAAGAACCGCGGGCAGTGCGCGTTCTCGCTCGTTTGCGAACAGATCCACTACCGCTCTCCCATAGCGGTTCCAAATCATCCGAACCGACTCGGGGTGTAATCTCCACTCTCCTTGAGGCATACCCTTTCTCGAAAGCATGTCCGCCCCCCGGTTCAGGAGACCTGGGATGTGCGTTGCTCTGATAGAGAGAAGGTGGCAATCTGCCCATAGCAGGATATCCGTTGCCCGCTTGCACAGCGCCCTGGAGCGAATTCCTCCCTGGTGATTTATATATGAAACCACAGACGTATTGTCGGTGCGAATCAGGCGGGGCGAGCTGCATCGCACTGACTAAGTGAGGAGGAAAGAGCTCTTTTTGTGAGGATGTATGCGCCTTTATTGAACAACATACAAGAACACAAACACTGTGAATGTCGCTCTCGAAAACTTTGTGCGACTTCTTGGCTCGCTTGGACGCTGGGCCTCCGGAGCGCTCCTCCCTCCTCACGACACCCTCAGGAAGATGGCTTGGAGGATGCAGGCGGCCCGGTGTCATGGCGAGGGCTCCTCCGCTGCCCTTGGCACCTTTTTCCCGGACCTGGCCACACCTTTCTCCTCACGTCTGGCTCCCGCCTCGGTGCTGCGGCCGCGGTTGCTGCTGCTGGCCTTTCCTCCCTTCTCTGGGGTGGGCAGGTCACCGACGATGATCTGGAACGAGAAGGTGGCTGGAACGAGTGCCTCGGCATGACATGGCTCATAGCCTTGGCGCGTTTTTGGGCTTCTGCAAACCTTTCAATAATCGACTCCATGGCATCGCCAAAGAGGCCGGAGGGAGTGATCGGTGTGTTCAACAGAACTTTGCGGTCTGCGTCCTTAAGGTCGGCTAAGGTAAGCCATAGATGCCTCTGTTGGACTACCATGAACCCCATGGTTCGGCCGATCGCCTGGGCAGTGCGCTTCGTTGCTATCAGCGCGAAGTCTGTGGCTGCCCGCAGATCATTCATCGCTTCCGGTGAGGCGGTCCCGCCTTCCAGGGATTGTAGGAGTTTTGCCTGGAACACCTGCAGCACCGCCATAGCGTGTAGGGCGGAGGCTCCTTCCCCAGCTGAGGAGTAAGCCTTGCTGGCTAGATGGGCTGTCATCCTGTATGGCTTGGAAGGCAGGCTAATATCCAAGCCCATGGTTTTGGCCGACGTAGGGCATAGATGTGCCGTGACAGTTTCCTCGACGGGGGGCATGCGCACATACCCGTGGGCGTCCCGCACCGTACACCATCCAACGGGGAGGGGGGTGGGCGCTCTGGAGACCTCAAGGGACACGGGGACAGGACAGGAGGCCTCCAGGGCGGCGCCCGTCCTGGGAGCCATGGCGGGTCAGGGGACTTGGGCGGCCATGGTGGATCCGGGGACTCAGGAGGCCATGGCGGATCATGGCGCTCAGGAGGCCATGGCGGATCGGGGAGCTTGGGCGGCCAGGGCGGAGCATGGAACTCAGGAGGCCATGGCGGATCATGGAGCTCAGGAGGCCATGGCGGATCATGGAGCTCAAGAGGCCATGGCGGATCATGGAGCTCAGGAGGTCATGGGGGATCATGGAGCTCGGACGGCCATGGTGGGCAGCCCCCCAAAAAAATGTTCTTGGGGAAACTCTTCACCCCTGGGGGGTGCTCAGGAGGCGCGGACGTTGGGGGGCGCTCTGGAGGCGTTGTCGCTAGGGGCTCTGGGGAGCCTGACGGAACCAGCAGGGGCTCTGGGGAGCCGGACGGAACCAGCAGGTGCACTGGAGAGCCGGACGGAGCCAGCAGGGGCTCTGGAGAGCCGGACGGGGCCAGCAAGGGCTCTGGAGAGCCGGACGGGACCAGCGACCAGCAGGGGCTCTGGAGAGCTGGACGGAGCTGGCACTGGAGAACGCTGGCGAGGAGCCGGCACTGGAGGGCGCTCGGGAAGCGCAGCGTCTCGGGGGCGCTCTGGCAGCGCAAACTCTTGGGGGCGCTCTGGCAGCGAAAACTCTCGGGGGCGCTCTGGCAGCGCAAACTCTCGGGGGCGCTCTGGCAGCGCAAACTCTCGGGGGCGCTCTGGCAGCGCAAACTCTCGGGGGCGCTCTGGCAGCGCGGAGCTGGACGGGACCAGCGGAGAAGCAGGAGAGAGCTTGCGAGGAGCGGCCACAGGATTGCTCTGTCTTGGAGCTGGCACAGGAGGGCGCTGTCTTGGAGCTGGCACAGGAGGGCGCTGTCTTGGAGCTGGCACAGGAGGGCGCTGTCTTGGAGCAGGCACAGGAGGGCGCTGTTTTGGAGCAGGCACTTTGGCTGGGCTCCACCTCATCCCCTCATATGCCACCAACAAGCCCAGAGGTACATGAGCCTCTGTAGACAATAAATACAATAAATGTGATAAAGACAACAGAGCACACACAGAAGAAAGTCAGCAATGTGATGTAATATGACAGAGGCATACAACAGTGTTGCCATCAAAACCACTTTGGATCAGAATCTGAGGATAATCTGTAAAAGAGAAAGAAGAATGTTTAGGTTTATAAAATACATAGAATGAACATGACTAAAGGGAAAATTAAAATCAAGAGAAATGTCATTAAAAAAGCCACTTTAACACATTTACTTTAAATGTCCCTTTGTTTGCAAAGCCATTTCTGCCTTGAACCTATGGAAGCCCTCCGTCGTTTTTAGGATTAAGAAGGTTACCTTTGAATGACCAATAGCAGAAAGAGAAAAGAACTGTTTAAAATGCATTTAATTAAATCATCTTATATGTTTTAGCAATGCATTAAAACATTTTAAATTAGTAATAATTAGCCGCTTGTGGTGGCTGGCGGGCTTACGTGTGCCGCGAACGGTCCAGGGCTTGAGGTGGCTGCGAATGGCGGCGGATTCCCCGCGAACGGCGAACAAGGACGAGCCGTGGGCGGCGGAGGTGCTCCATCTCCGCAAAGGCGGATTTGTTTGTTTGGTCGAGTCTTCTGTCACAGTGTACACGGGGGGAGCCAGGAACACGGAACGAGGAGACGAGGAACTTCTTTTAAACACTTTAATTGCAACACAGAGATCACTGGAGACAGGTATACACACACAATGACGTTAAGACTCGACACAGAGGCAGGGTAACACAGGGCTTATAAAGGGACAAACGAATGAGCTAAACAAGATGATTAATAACACAGGGCTGGCGACTAATTAACTAAGATGAGGAAACGAGGACAGGAACAGGAACTAACCAAATATGGGCACGAGAGGAGGGGAAACACAAGACACAGTCTGACAATAACTTAAGAACTTAAGATACAGTATAACTAATATAATAAAGCTAAATGTAAGGCCTTTTGCCTACAGACGCAGGGGATCATTGACAGAGTTACAAGAGTCCCACAGATAGACATGACAGAATTAAGTAATTCATCCTATGTTATGGAAGTTCTAACTCCTGAGGTAATTATTACTAATTTAAAATGTTTTAATGCATTGCTAAAACATATAAGATGGTTTAATTAAATGCATTTTAAACAGTTCTTTTCTCTTTCTGCTATTGGTCATTCAAAGGTAACCTTCTTAATCCTAAAAACGACGGAGGGCTTCCATAGGTTCAAGGCAGAAATGGCTTTGCAAACAAAGGGACATTTAAAGTAAATGTGTTAAAGTGGCTTTTTTAATGACATTTCTCTTGATTTTAATTTTCCCTTTAGTCATGTTCATTCTATGTATTTTATAAACCTAAACATTCTTCTTTCTCTTTTACAGATTATCCTCAGATTCTGATCCAAAGTGGTTTTGATGGCAACACTGTTGTATGCCTCTGTCATATTACATCACATTGCTGACTTTCTTCTGTGTGTGCTCTGTTGTCTTTATCACATTTATTGTATGGTTATGTCTAAAAAAAAAAATAATAATAATATTTTTTTAATATATGCTGCCTTTTTGTGTTTGCTTCAAAGTCAAAATGTGTAGCCTATATTTAAAACTCCTTTCCTATCTTCCAGTCATATTTTTGCCAGTGGTGTTGTAGTGTTGTCTGAGCTCTGCATACATACATACAAATAAATAAATAAATAAATCTGTTGTTTCAATGTTGCTTAGTGACAAACATTTAAATAAAATGTTTTTATACAAAGACTGCACAAATCACTGTATAATCCAATCCTATTATAAATAATAAACTCGCCAGAGTACTAGTTACAAATGTCCTTTAACAATATTTAACAACACATTTTTTTTTTTTTTTTTTTAAGTGAACTCACCTTAGCTGTAGCATGTTCTGCGACAGCTGTGCCTAGATCTGACTGGTGAAGTGTCATCTGGGGCAGGCAGGGTTGTGGTTGCATTGTGTTTCCTTACGTGCATCAATCGAAGCAGGCGGGAGGTTTAGGTGCCACGGGACGCGCGCTCCATTATGGATTTAAATGGAGGAATAAAATATAAGGTACAGTAACAAAAAGGTAAATACATGTACAATTGCACTTGTACAATTGTACAAACACTGTCTGTTTGCTCATGTGCGACAATCGGACTGTAAACAGTCAGAAATCTGCAGTAAGAATTTATTACAATTATTAACCTAATTGCCACATAAAATATGTTTTATTACTCCCTTTAACGCCGCGCGCAGCACCGAAGCGTGCGCCTGCCACAACATCACTCTCTGTTTACACCAAGATTGATGCATATAAACAACATACAAACAGTGCAATTTTACAATTATTTACCTATTTTCCAGCTGATTCCTCCCTTTAAATCTATAATGGAGTGCACAGCACCTAAGCGTCACACCACCTGTTTGCTATAGTGGTGGCTGGTTCGTGTGGCTGGCGTGTTTGGCTGTGGCTGGTCGTGTGGCTGGCGCGTTTGGCTGTGGCTGGTTCGTGTGGCAGGCGCACATAGCGGTGGCAGCTGCCACTGGTAGGCGCACTTGGCGGTGGAAGGTCGAGTGGCAGCTGCCCCTGCCACGCAAAATTTTACCCTTACTGTGATTCAAACTCACACCTGATGCCATGACGGAGTGATAATGGCTCTTCTCCACCCTCCGGCCGAGACGCCATCTCAACTCGGCCAACGCTCCAAACACACTTTACTTTCCTAAATTCTTTCCTTTAAATGATCCAAAATTAGAAAAAAGAATGATAGTAAAATGAAGCCACTCTCCTCGTGAACTCTCACATGCTCCCCAACAACACTCCCAGCATGCACTCCGAAGAGAGAGAGAGAGAGAGAGAGAGAGAGAGAAACTCCCGAACTGAACCAAATGATTCACGCTCTGCGCTCTGAAGTCCCGAACTGAACCAAATGATTCACGCTCTGCGCTCTGAAGTCCCGAACTGAACCAAATGATTTGCGCTCTGAAGTCTCGAACTGAACTAAACGATTCGCACTCTGAAGTCCTGAACTGAATCAAATGAATCGCACTCTGTGCTCTGAAGTCCCGAACTGAATCAAATGATACATGCTTTGCGCTCAGATTAACTGTAAATACTATGCTTTGGCAATACATTGTAACAATTGTCATGCCAATAAAGCACACATTGTATTGAATTGAGAGAGTGTGTGTGTGTGTGTGTGTGTGTGTGTGTGTGTGAGAGAGAGAGAGAGAGAGAGAGAGAGAGAGAGTATGTGTGTGTGTGTGTTTAAGAGAGAAAGAGAGAGAGAGAGAGAGAGAGAGAGAGAGTGTGTTTGTGTGTAATGTAAGAGTCTCACTTCTTCATCTCCAGAAAAATCCAAAGTGCTCAGCATTGGATGGGCTTGAAACTACAGGGAAAATTAGCACTTCTCCAATCAGTGAATCATTCAGTATCCCATTCTGTTTTGATGAACTGTTCAGTCTCAGAGGATATTCTCATTTTTATGATTAAAGCACGGCTACAGTGTGTTTCAACTATGTACAATCTGTCAATATGGTACCCGTCAAAATACAACTCCAACTGTCTGTTACATGAAAATCAACAGGACAATGAAACAGTTGCTCACATCTTAAACGGATGTTGTTGCTACAAAGGACTGTATGTGTCCAGACACGATCGCCTGGTTGATTTGATTGTTAAGGACTTGAAAACAATACATAAAGACTGTCAGATTTACCAGCACACTACTGTTGAGTTGAGCTGGTTATGTCACAACACATATGACAGAGATTATTTTAGAAACATTCCAAACACTCCTGACATTGTGATTGTGAACAAGGCTTTGAACACTGTATTTGTTATTGAGGTTGGCAGTTCTTTTGATCTGTATTTGGATACCTGCTATCTTTCCAAATTGCTGAAATATCAACCATTGGTTGAAGCCATCCATCAACTTGACAATCAGTGCAAGCTAATTACTCTAGTGTTTGGAAGTTTAGGTCATGTGCACAAGAATGTGACTAAAGGACTGCAGTTGGGTGGATTGCAAAAAAAGCAAGCAAAAAAACTTTTTGGGAGTATGCAAATATGGAAACGAAGATGTTTGGTCTATCCTTGAGTGTTGAATGTCATACATCTAAGGACTTGTGCATGTATGTTAGCCATGTGTACCTGTCATTTTGCAAACTTACTTCCCAAAGTATTTGGATTCTGTTTTTGTTGCTTGCATTGTGGATCCAAATAAAATAAAAAAATGTGTGTGTGTGTTATGGATTGACCCACAGAGACAAAGGGAGATGTTAACAATGATGTTTATTGACAGTTTTAGAGTAACAGCAGGAAGCAGGTGAGTAATGGGTATGATGATACTTCTACGGGTGATGAGCAGAGCAGACCGATGATGTTCTATAGTTCCAGGAGATCGTGGATGGGAACCACTGCGGGGAATCCTGGCCTGGAACAGGGAGATGGATCCGAGAGGAGGAGGACTGAGGACGAGGAGGACACACTGGGGATGACACAGAAGGTTAGTAATCTCACAACAGAGCAAAGTCAAGGTAGGGAATAGAGGAGTGAGTCCAATGGTGTCTGAACGAGACTGGACACTGAAGTGAGCTGGTGCTGGTGCTTAAGAGTGCTGGGTGCTGATTGCTGGAATGACTTGCAGGTGGTGGTGATTAGTATTCGGGTGAATTGGTGAGCTGTGATTGGTTGGATTGGGGAACCAGCTGTTCTGTGTCAGTACCCCCCCTCCACGGCTCGCTCCTGAGGGCCGTAAAACTCGACGTCGTGGTGGTCGACCTCGTCCTCGGGGAGCAGGCTGTTCTGGGTGTGTGGCGTGGAAAGTTTCCAGTAGATTGGGGTCAATGATGTTATCTCTGGGCTCCCAGGATTGTTCCTCTGGTCCATAGCCCTCCCAATCCACCAAGTACTGCAGCTTGCCACCACGACGTCGGGAGCACAGGATTTCCTTCACTGTATACACCGTACCGTCTTCCAGGATTAACGGAAGGGGGGGCTCCTCAGCCGGTTCCGGATCTGTGGAGACAGAGACAGGTGGATGGTGAGGCTTGAGGAGTGACACATGAAAAGTGGGGTGTATGCGGTAGTGCGGAGGTAGCTGGAGTTTGTAGGGGACCGGGTTGATCTGCTTCATGATGGAAAAGGGGCCAATGAATCTGGGACTGAGCTTTTTGCAGGGTGTGCGTAACCTGATGTCCCGGGTTGACAGCCAAACCTTTTGCCCTGGTTGGTATATGGGAGTTGCGGAACGTCTGAGGTCGGCTGTCATCTTGCGTCTGCGTAAAGCTCTTTGTAATTGGTGGTGAGCTGCGTCCCAGACCCTCTCGCTCTCTCGGAACTAGTAGTCGACCGATGGAACTTCGGATGGTTCGCCTGACCAGGGGAAAAGAGGGGGATGGTATCCGAGCACGCACTGGAAAGGAGTGAGTCCAGTGGATGGTTGGCGAAGGGAGTTCTGTGCGTACTCGGCCCAGCCCAGGAACTGGTTCCAAGAGTTCTGGTGGCCGTGGCAGAAGGTTCGTAAGAATCGGCCAATCTCCTGTATTTTCCTCTCCGTCTGCCCGTTGGTCTGTGGGTGGTAACCAGATGAGAGACTCACGGTCACATTCAGGAGGCAGAGGAAGGGCTTCCAGACGCGGGAAATGAATTACATTTACATTTACATTTACATTTATGCATTTAGCAGACGCTTTTATCCAAAGCGACTTACATTGCATTCAAGTTACAGTTTCTACATTTTATCAGCTCTTGCTTTCCCTGGGAATCGAACCCATGATCTTGGCGTTGCTAACGCCATGCTCTACCAGTTGAGCTACAAGAAAGTTGAAGAAAGAATTGGGGTCCTCGGTCGGATACTATGTCCTCTGGGATGCCGAAATACCGGAATACCTGGTTGAATAGATTCTCTGCTGTTTCTATGGCCGTGGGAAGGCCCTTAAAGGGGAGAAGACGACAACTCTTCGAGAATCTATCCACAATGACTAAGATGCAAGTGTTGCCGTTTGATGGTGGGAGATCTGTTATGAAGTCAACTCCTAAATGTGACCATGGTCGGGTTGGAATGGGCAGCGGAAGGAGTTTGCCAGATGGAAGGTGGCGGGGACTCTTGGAGACGGCACAGTCTGAGCATCCTTGTACGAACCTTCTCACGTCTTGGGCCATGTTGGGCCACCAGAAGCGATCTTGCGTGAGAAGAAGGCACATGGATGGAGTTTGGCTGGATTCCCCTGCTGCTGAGATAACACTGCCCCTACCCCGGTCGTGGAGGCGTCGACCTCAACAACAAAGGCCTTGTTCGGATCTGGATGAACCAGGATAGGGGCAGTGATGAAGGTCTCTTTCAAGATGTTGAAGGACTCCGTGGCAGATGGTGTCCAGGACAGTGATTTGGGCTTGTGTTTGAGGAGGTCGGTGAGCGGGCCGGCAATGGAGCTATAATTCTGGATGAACCTTCTATAGAAATTAGCGAAACCCAGAAAGTGTGTGTGTGTGTGTGAGAGAGAGAGAGAGAGAGAGTGTGTGTGTGTGTGTGTGTGAGAGAGAGACAGAGTGTGTGTGTGTGTGTGTGTGTGTGTGTGTGTTATAAGAGAGAGAGAGTGTGAGAGAGAGAGAGAGAGTGAGTGAGTGAGTGAGTGAGTGAGTGAGTGAGTGAGAGAAAGTCCCGAACTGAATCAAATGATTCGCGCCCTGCGTTCTGAATTCCCGAACTGAATCAACTGGTTCGCGTTCTGTGCTCTGAAGTCCCGAACTGAATCAAATGAATCTCGCTCTGCGCTCTCAATTCCCGAACTGAATCAAATGATTCGCGCTCTGTGCTCTGAAGTCCCGAACTGAATCAAATGAATCGCGCTCTGCTCTCTGAAGTCCCGAATTGAACCAAATGATACGCGCTCTGCGCTCCAAAGTCCCGAACTGAACCAAATGATACACGCTTTAAGCTCTGAAGTCCCGAACTGAACCAAATGAATCTCGCTCTGCGCTCTGAATTCCCGAACTGAATAAAATGATTCGCGCTCTGTCCTCTGTAGTCACGAACTGAATCAAATGATTCGCGCTCTGCGCTCTGAATTCCCAAAATGAATCAAATGATTCGCGCTCTGTGCTCTGAAGTCCCAAACTGAATCAAATGAATCTCGCTCTGCGCTCTGAATTCCCGAACTGAATCAAATGATTCGCGCTCTGTGCTCTGAAGTCCCGAACTGAATCAAATGAATCGCGCTCTGCTCTCTGAAGTCCCGAATTGAACCAAATGATACACGCTCTGCGCTCCGAAGTCCCAAACTGAACCAAATGATACGCGGTTTAAGCTCTGAAGTCCCGAACTGAACCAAATGAATCTCGCACTGCGCTCTGAATTCCCGAACTGAATCAAATGATTTGCGCTCTGTGCTCTGAAGTCCCGAACTGAACCAAATGATTTGCGCTCTGTGCACTGAAGTCCCGAGCTGAACCAAATGATTCACGCTCTGCGCTCTGAAGTCCCGAACGGAACCAAATGATACGCGCTCTGAAGTCCCGATTTGAACCAAATGATACGTGCTTTACGCTCTGAAGTCCCAAACTGAATCAAATGAATCGCGCTCTCTGCTCTGAAGTCCCGAACTGAATCAAATTAATGGCGCTCTGCCCTGACTTCAAAATATTAAACAAGAAAACACAAATTCAATGTTTACTATGTGAAAAACAAGATTGTATCGTACAAGCAGCAAGATAAAATGACGCCTGTCACAAAAAGAGGGAGGAGTATACAAATCAGTGATGGGCCCAAAAACACAAACACCAAATTGTATTTAAATTTGTTCAGGCAATCCTAAAATGTTAGTTTGCATTTTCTTTTTTTCCTTTTCTTTTTTATTTAATTGTTTCATGTATGCATGCATATTTTTGTTGCATATGTATATGTTCTATATTTACTGTAAACACTATGCTTTGGCAATACATTGTAACAATTATCATGCCAATAAAGCACACATTGGATTGAATTGAGAGAGAGAGAGAGAGAGAGAGAGAGAGAGAGACCTTTCAACATCTCTTTAATTACAATTCATTAACACAAAGTACATACATATTCATAAAAATATATACACTTTGCACAACATATATTAAAAAGAATTAAAATCAGATTATTTTACAACAATATTGTCACGGAACAACCTGCATCACCAGTCGAATCAACCACCTGCACCTGCTCACAATCACCAGAGTACTGATCACGAACACCTGCAACCACTTACCACCACCATTCATAAGCTCACTCACCTCAGTCACTCTTCAGCTGGTCTCAAGGTTACACAGCTCTGAACACTGGTCGATGTCTGCCTATCTGCCCGTCCATCCTAGATCTTGTCACCTCCTGAGGAAACGCATGTAACATATGTCGGCAGGAATTCAACTGGCTCTACAATTCACCAGAAGGGGGGCAGCTGAAAGAATCAGCAACCCGCTAAAGCCCCTCCTCCGCCTCAGCGCAAAAGCGCGCGTTTTCTTTCTATTATGGAACAAAGGAATGTGACGGGAACGTTTCCAAAAGACATTCGTTCATTTCATGACTTTCAAAACATCCACACAAGAAACATATGAATATTAATGTTGTACTCTTTCCCTCATAGGCTTGATGTGATGATTTCGAATGTGAATTATTTAGGACAATGTGGGTGATTTTTAATCATGCTTTAAACGGCATAAACTGTAGTGTGTGTGTGTTCTAAATGCGATGTTTAGTCTCTAAAAAAAGCTGGCGTCGTAAGCCACAAATGGTGTTGATAACCGTTAAACTTTTGCATCCTGCATGTTTATAACAGATATAAAGGCCCGTGTATATCTTTCACGGAATGAATGAAATATCAGATGACTGAGATCATGTGCATTGAAAAAGTAGCCGGGCAGGCGGGGCTCCGCCCCGTACCGACGCTCTGATTGGACCAGCCGCCTGTGGGCGATGTCCAAACCCGGACAGTTTAAAACAACGCGCTGTGTGCGCGCTCGCTCTCTTGAATCTCTTGAACCTCGCTTGTAACTCTTCCTCACTCGCCAACGCCGGAAGGACGGCCCGCTGGAATCTCGCCGTAAGACCGGCTGAGACAAATAACACACGCGTGAATCAAAGACTGTGTAAACGCCGTAACGTCGCAGAACCAGCAGCGTAACGACGCTATCATCTCAACGCAAAACCAGCATCAAATCTCCGAGATTTCAACTCCCCGGTGACGTCACGCGACAGCGAAGCGAGCCAGCAGAGTATTCCAGAGCAACGCGTGGAAACCCACGTGCGAGGACGAGCAGAGTTTTCCCCGAAGAAGCACGAACTGACCACGTGACACCCGAAACGAAGAACCGAGTCAACACGTTGAACTCACGGGAAAACGAAACCAAACATCCAGCCTGCTTCAATCAACAGAAAGCAAGTATAACAAACTAAACATTCCTAACTCTGACTGAACTGGTAAAATAGATCTGAAGGCAGTAACAAAGCATACGCAGTTGTTCGTGATCTTTTTCTGGTTAGTTAAGTTATGAAACAGGAAAGAATGGTATTCTTTCAACATTTAACCTCAAAACTTTCGTATGTGTGTGTATGTTGTGTGTACTACGTATGTTAGGATATTAGTATTGAAAATAAACCATGTTTCGTTTTATAAAGAATTGTCTCTGGAATGTGATTTTAAGTATTTTCATCCTTATTTGCCCAAAGATAACGTTACCTAGCTGAAACTTGAGAAATTATTAATCTCGTTTTATTGTTACCGGGGCCACAGGGCAATAGAAGCGAGATTTAATAGAGATATACTGATGTAGTAATCGCTGGACGAGCACTCAAAGTATAAATCGTAAGTTAAATATTAATATTACTTCAATCAAGCAATATTGAATATTTAATAACTAATTCCCGGAGCTGAAACAAGAGCTCCATATTAAATTGCATTACAGAATGGTGGAGGATAAAAGCGGGCATTAAAGATTAAATCTGAAAATCAAACCAGAGACAATAAGACTATTTCTCACTTTTATCCGGAAAAATTGAGTAAATACAGAGAAATAAATGGTTATTTGTGATATTGCATTCTTGTTTGTAAAACACAGTGCGTTTTGAATGAAAGAGAGTGTAACTGTTAACTCGAGTTTGTTGAGAAGAAATGAAACTGCAGGAAATAATTAATATTCGTGATTAAGACACGAGAAGTCGCTTTAACAGCGCATGGGAGGTGAGTGAGCGTGTTCCTCATTGCCCCTCTTTTAAAGCCTTCGTGGTAATGTGTTGTGCGTGCGTGTTCCACTGCAAACCCAGCCACGTTATTCTCCCGGCTGTAGGATTTTAAAGTAGCTATTTAAGTAATCCTCAGCCATTATTTAATTTCACACGAGTGAAATCCAAACACGTGCCGCTCAGACAAAGGAGTGGCCATTCGATTTGGAAAGGGGGAGAAATTTTGCAATCGATTGAATTGTTTTTATGTGTGCTGTCTAAACAGACAGATATTCGCATAATAGCCTGCCGAGGCTTTGATGATTTATAAGTAATCCGTAGATAAATTTATCTCGCCCTAAACGAGTGAGATTATGTGTTGTAAAAGATTCAAATCTGAACAATGCTTGTTGATTTTGAAGCGTGAAGCACATTCTTACAGGCACTGAGTCGTCATAGCGACCAGTTTAGCCAGGAAGTCTTCGGAAGCTAGTTCCGGAGCAGTTGCTAGTGGGGATTTAGCCACGTGTAAAACTAATAGTATTAGCGCTAAGCTAACAAAGAAACTTTAGCATTGTAGCAAATGCAATGCTGGTAGCATTACGGCTAGCGATTAGCACATAGCATTTAGAGCTTGAATGAGTTGAATGCAGTGTGTGGAAAGGTGATTCACAGCTAACCTTAATTCTAGTTCTCTTGCTCGCTATCTATCTTTATCTCTCCCTACCATTTAAAAGACTAACATATGTTAATGAGCTGGCTGTGTTAATGTTATACCCATTCATCTGTCTGACAATTTCACAGGTTTGTTTAATAAACATTTGATTAAAGCCTTTTACCATATCGGTTTAATAGTTGGTGGGTTATTAGAAGAGAATTCAGTAGTACCTATTACCTTGATAATATGGTGACTCATTCAATTATAACGGCTTTTCTGATTTTAAAACACATCAGTGGATAAGTTGCTAGTGTTAAGAATTTTTAATTGTTAATTGAATGTCATAATTGATTACAAATTAATTTCATTTAATAAAATAATTTCAATTCCTGCCTCCAAGTAGCAACATTATCCAGTGATTTAATCACAAGCGATCTTATAATTTGACAACCACAGTAAAACCTTAATTATTATCAAGAGGGCCAGAAATTTTTAATTTCGTTTACAAGTAATTAGGATACAGATTATTATTATTATTATTATTTTATTTTTTTTTTGATGTTAATGACACAATGAGGAATGATTAAGTTTGGAAATTAGTTAATTACTATTATGGGAATCCAAAACTAGTGATTTGGAAGCTGTAAATGAATTTAATAATTAATTGTTAATTCGAAAATTCTAATTACATTCAATAATTAATTACACTTCCTGTTTACATATTGCAACAATATTGGATTATCAACTCAATTGCAGATTGCACTGGTAAATCCTAATCCTAAGTGAGCCTATTAATTTTAATTATAACATCATACATTCTAATTAGAAACCACAAAGTCTAATTTTTTATTCTAATTTCAGACTTAACACAAGTCTGGCGCCACCTGTAGGCCATACTTCATTTCCTTAGGTGAGCTGATTAACTCGAAGAAAAATAAATAAATAATTAATTAAAATAATTTTATTAAGTTAAAATTAAATAAAGTCCTCTTTACTTAGGCCTGAGAGTAGATAGTGCTCCCCCTAATGTTGTGTTGGTGAAGCGACAGTGACACCATGCTGCCAGCTTATTATTATTAGATTTAAACATTGGGAATAAATAAACCTTCTCTTACCTTTCCTCTTTGTTACTAACTTCTTCTAATTTGACTTGTTTGCTAAGACTTTGCCAGTGGAAAGATCACGAATAGAGAGAAATGCCACAATTGAACAGATGTTTATGAAACTTGAGAACTGTTTGCTATTTAACCTCTATTGTGAAATCCTACCCCTCCAAGTTAAAGCAGGTGCAATGAGAAGATAGACATCGACAAATGTTTTTTTTTTTTTTTAAAACACGCGCTAGAGACACGCGAACCGGCGTTGCGGTGTAAAATCTTGCCATTAAGGGGCCAGTACTGTCATTGCTGTCGGTTTCCTCCATCAAGGAGAAAATTGGAATAGCAATAACAGTCCTATCTCAAAAGAGAAAATTTTGCTTATTTTCTGACTAGAAGCGTCCTTCTAAATCAGACTTAACAAAAAGCGACAAGCAGAAAATCTGCTATTAAAAGAGTTTTATTGTCCTTCACCTTTGTATTTAGATTGATCTCCTTCCTAAAGGGAAAGGAGGCTTTCTCGTACAAGAAAAGGTGAAGCACACAATTGTTACCCCTGTTACTCATTCTGTTAGTGTGCTTTTCTTCCACTGTTTCCCAGCTGTGCTGCCTCTACGTGTGCTCAATTTCTACGCAGAAGCTGCAAATTACACGCACCCCACCACAGAGGACCACAGAAACAGAATCACACTCAACACTAGCATACACTACACTGTGCACATTCACACCCCTGTTGTTTTGTTTGTGTTTTTGTTTTGCTTTGTTTCCCATCCAAGGTCTGTGTCAGTTCGGTCCAAGATCCCCATCACCCGCCAGAACATGTCTCACAAAACAGAACATGTCGGTCACTGGGAAGGACTGGAAATGTGGCTAAGTGTTACAACAGACAGCATCCTCCCTAAAGCTGCTGAAGCACTCCAACATCAGACACAGGACCAACTAGATGACAACATCACAAGCATCATGAGACAAGACCCAAGTCAAAACTACAATCACAAAGAATTAGCCAAGATCACCGGCTCCTTAAGTCACACACTCATCGCCACCCTCAAACTGAGCGACAAGCACGCTGCACAACGCCAGCAGGAGCTGACAAGCGCACAACGACGCATAGAGCAGCTGGAACGTGAACGACAGGAAGGGACCGATGAGGTGGAGCAAGGCGATGAGGAGGAGATCAACAGGCTAAAAGAGACTCTAGCAGCTACCAGCCACGAAATGCAGCAACTCAAAAAGGACTTCGCTGATCGTGCAGACAAGCTACAGTATGCAGAGAAGCTACTAGAGAAGGTAAAGACTGACTTCAGGGACAAAAACAGCAGAATCAAGGCCCTCGAAGCTCATTTGGCTGAGTCAAGAAACGAGATCAGCCGCCTAACACGACAGCTCGACTACGTCACAGAGGAGTCTGAAAGTTTCCAAGAGGAACTCAAGCACGCTTACGAACTACGCCATGAGCCGTCAAGGACAGGACGTGCACCAACCGCACCCCTGCCAAGCAGGACCAAGTCACCTGTGCCTGGACTGACACGTGAACATAAGACAGAGGGGGTGGTGTTAAAACATTCACCAGCGCCGTCTGAAGAATGTTATATCACGACAGAACCAGAAGAATCTGCTGCAGCCAGCCGCAGATCGTCGCACGGCTTGGACCTAAAAGATCTTGACAAGCTGGCCCGAAACGTTGGCAAATTCAACCCCAGCGTGCCAAACAGCCAAAAGGTCCAAGCGTATCTGCAAGATATTGATTTCCATTTGGAAATGCGACCTAACGTTACGGACAAAGATAAACTCTACTTACTCCGAACGACATCCAGTCCTGAAGTACGCAGCTCCCTTGACTGGCAGCCTGTTAACACAAAGACTGATTATCAACGGCTGCGAAAAGCCCTCATTAAACAGTTCGCCGACCCTGAGTCCGATCAAGGCTTAGTGGCTGCCCTGGAGACGAGACAAGGACGTCACGAACCTCCTCAAGCTTACTATAGTCGACTCAGACAAGCATATTTTGGAACTCGCAATGATTCTGACATGGAAGATGAACTGAACTTTAAAACTCTCTTCCTCAGGAACCTTCATCCTGGCATAAGCCACCATCTTGGCGTTCTCGCATGTCCACGAACGATGAACACTCAGCAGTTGCGAGACTTGGTGCAAAAGGCCTACTACAAACAAAAGATGGCCTCAGAAAAGAGCGCAAAAACCCCAGCAGTTCTTGATTTCAACACGCAACACCATGAACTGGCTCTAGAGGGCACCCAACGCCAAGACAGCGCTAAGCCACCACACAAAGAGTGGAATGCACCCCCGTCCAACAGAGAACGAGACTCACACGCTGGCACCCGACTTAAACAGAGGTATGACCGCTGGGATGGGCCGCGTGAACGTCAACGCTCACCTGGACGACACTGGGATAAGTCATGGGACCAAGCAAGGCCTCATGAGAATCAGTGGGAAAAGGAAGAGGAACCAGAGTCAGTCTGACTAGCTGTCGGACGAAACGGCAGTGACAAGCTGAACAAATCAGCCACAGAAAACAGCACTGTCACCTCACTCTCAGAGAACAGTAAACACCCTAACTTCAGATGGACATGAAACCCCACCTGAAAACCCAGCAACAGAGTTAAACACTAACTCAATACCCAATACTCCAAATCACAGCAGCGTCCAACAAACACCTGCTGATGAAACTCCTCAAGTTCCTGAAAGTGCTGTCTCAGTCACCTGCCATTCCTCCGAAGAACACCAGATCAGTTCTGACATCCTAAACGTTTCCTCCCAAACTCCAGCCCCTCAAATGACCAAACCGATGCTCTCACCACAGCAGGTGCATTACATGAAGAGTCATGGACACTTCATGCCCTCCCACCCAACCCTACAGTGGCAGCAGTAACCCGCCGCCAGCACGCCACTGGCGAGCACACCCCTGCCCTCCTGCATTACCATACCACCTCAGTTCGCTGCTGACGATCTCCTCACCCTCACATGCGAATTCGTCACTACGAACCATGACAGCTCACATGTCAAACCCATTTGAACATTCCATTTCCTCTACGGACCTGAACACATCCTCCGAGCTCCGCACGCTCCACTCTGTCAAGTACATGCTGCATCTGCAAGACGGTGTCCACACGTATGTCCCTGAGCCACTTACCGCGCCACAGCTCGTCGTACCTCATGGCCAGAGGGGGAGTACGCTGACACACACGATGCACCATGATGGGTTGCCAGTTTCAACCGGCAAATCCAAACCACCGACAGGAAAAGGGGGAAGATCAAACCCACTGACACAGACCGATAACCATATGCACCACACAAGCATAAGTATTGTCATTTTAGGAAAACATATAGCAACCATGCTTAGACACAACCCATATTCTCTCATAAGAAAAATATGAATATTAATGTTGTACTCTTTCCCTCATAGGCTTGATGTGATGATTTCGAATGTGAATTATTTAGGACAATGTGGGTGATTTTTAATCATGCTTTCATGTGCCTTGAAAAAGTAGCCGGGCAGGCGGGGCTCCGCCCCGTACCGACGCTCTGATTGGACCAGCCGCCTGTGGGCGATGTCCAAACCCGGACAGTTTAAAACAACGCGCTGTGTGCACGCTCGCTCTCTTGAACCTCGCTTGTAACTCTTCCTCGCTCGCCAACGCCGGAAGGACGGCCCGCTGGAATCTCGCCGTAAGACCGGCTGAGACAAATAACACACGCGTGAATCAAAGACTGTGTAAACGCCGTAACGTCGCAGAACCAGCAGCGTAACGACGCTACCATCTCAATGCAAAACCAGCATCAAATCTCCGAGATTTCAACTCCCCGGTGACGTCACGCGACAGCGAAGCGAGCCAGCAGAGTTTTCCAGAGCAACGCGTGGAAACCCACGTGCGAGGACGAGCAGAGTTTTCCCCGAAGAAGCACGAACTGACCACGTGACACCCGAAACGAAGAACCGAGTCAACACGTTGAACTCACGGGAAAACGAAACCAAACATCCAGCCTGCTTCAATCAACAGAAAGCAAGTATAACAAACTAAACATTCCTAACTCTGACTGAACTGGTAAAATAGATCTGAAGGCAGTAACAAAGCATATGCAGTTGTTCGTGATCTTTTTCTGGTTAGTTAAGTTATGAAACAGGAAAGAATGGTATTCTTTCAACATTTAACCTCAAAACTTTCGTATGTGTGTGTATGTTGTGTGTACTACATATGTTAGGATATTAGTATTGAAAATAAACCGTGTTTCGTTTTATAAAGAATTGTCTCTGGAATGTGATTTTAAGTATTTTCATCCTTATTTGCCCAAAGATAACGTTACCTAGCTGAAACTTGAGAAATTATTAATCTCGTTTTATTGTTACCGGGGCCACGGGGCAATAGAAGTGAGATTTAATAGAGATATACTGATGTAGTAATCGCTGGACGAGCACTCAAAGTATAAATCGTAAGTTAAATATTAATATTACTTCGATCAAGCAATATTGAATATTTAATAACTAATTCCCGGAGCTGAAACAAGAGCTCCATATTAAATTGCATTACATGCAAGTGAACGTACTGTGAGACTGCACATCCGGCTTCCAGAGCCTTCTCTGTTATATCTCCTATGTTGGAAGCCCTGCCTGAGTTATATTGAATAAACCACCTTTTACTAGCATCTGCCTCTCTGTCTCCTTGACCAGTATGTGACAGAAGACCAGCTCCAAAAGGAAGGAAAGAAAATTGAAGAATCCATGGAATCTCGGGATGCATCTTCACCCGAAGCCTTCACCGAGCTCGTGCATACACTCCAGGAATCGCTCATTCCACCTCCCGTCACCGTTATGCCTACAACCAGTCCCATGGCTCGCCCCACAAGCTTTTCCGGTGAGGCGGTCACCTGCAATGGATTTTTGCTGCAATGTTCCCTCTACTTCGAATTACAGTCTCATCAATTCACGACAGAGCGGTCAAAAGTCGCGTTCATCATTTCCCTGCTGACTGGTAGAGCCTTGCAGTGGGCGGAGGCATTGTGGAGTTCACAGAGCCCGAGAATTAGCTCACTGGAGGACTTCGTTGAACATTTCAGGGAGGTATTCAGCCAACCGACTACTGAAGTCTCCGTACATGATGAACTGTTCCAGTTACGGCAAGCCGATTCATCAATTCACGAATACACGCTTCGTTTCCGCACCCTTGCCGCTAGCAGCGGCTGGAACAAGGTTGCCCTACTTTCCACCTATCGCCGAGGCTTGAACCCCGCTCTGCGTCAACAGATGTCCATCTACGACGACTCCATGGGATTTGAGAGCTTCCTCTAGAAAGCTGCGCGTGTTTCTCAACGCATAACCGCTTGCCATATGGATGCCATACCCTTTGTTTCCGCCTCACCCAGCCACTCACTTCCCGTTCCAGAGCCAATGATCACCAATAGTTACCATCTGTCTGTCCCGGAGCGATCCCGTCGACTCACCCAAGGGCTCTGCCTCTACTGCGGCTCCGCTGGGCACCAGGTAACGGCCTTCGTGACACCCACCGGGCATTACGAGTACCGGGTTATGCCGTATGGGCTGTCCAACTCACCTTCCATCTTCCAGAATTTCATGCACGAAATCTTCAGAGACTTGATCAACCGGTTCGTCCTCATCTACATAGACGACATACTCATATACTCACCCACCATAGAGGAGCACCATCACCACGTCACCCAAGTCCTTCAACGCCTTCGTCAACACCACCTCTACCTGAAAACCGAGAAGTGTGAGTTCCATAAGTCCACAATCCACTTCCTGGGCTACATTGTTACCCCTGCCGGTGTGCAGATGGACCAGAGGAAGGTGGAGGCGGTAATGAACTGGCCACAACCCACGACGATCAAAGAGATGCAGAGATTCTTAGGATTCGCCAATTTCTATCGCCGGTTTATTGCCCATTACAGCCAGCAAGCGGCACCTCTTACCTCTCTCCTCCGGCAGAAGACCAAGTCTCTCACCTGGACCGCGGAGGCTCATCAAGCATTCAATCGACTCAAATCGGCCTTCTGCACCGCCCCGGCTCTGTCACATCCAGACCCCAACACCCGTTTTGTGGTCGAAGTGGATGCAGCGACCCTGGGAGTGGGTGCGGTACTCTCCCAATGGAAGGGTGAACCTCCAGTGCTCCATCCGTGTGCCTACTTCTCGAAGAAACTGTCACCGGCTGAGCAGAACTACGACGTGGGTAATCGGGAGTTACTGGCCATCAAGCTCGCCTTGGAGGAGTGGCGGCATTGGCTGGAGGGGGCGCAGCACCCCTTTGTAGTGATCACCGACCACAAGAACTTACAGTACCTCCAAGAAGCCAAGCGTCTCAACCCCAGGCAGGCCAGATGGGCCCTGTTCTTCACCCGGTTCCGGTTCACGATTTCCTACCGTCCAGGAAGTAAGAACATTAAAGCAGATGCTCTCTCCCGCCTGCACCAACCTGACCCAACTCCAGAGGAACCAGAACCCATCCTGCCTCATTCTATCTTCACGTCACCCGTCCTATGGAATCTCGACAACCAAATCCAAGCCGCCACTCTCCTCGAACCTGCTCCGCCCGGAGGTCCAGAGGGGAAGAAGTACGTACCCTCCAACTTACGCCTAACCCTTCTGGACTCAGTTCACACCTCGCCGGGATCGGGACACCCAGGCAGTCACCGGACCCTTTCACTCCTCCGGAACCATTACTGGTGGCCCAACATGACCCGAGATGTCACTCGTTATGTCAAGGGGTGTTCGATCTGTGCCATCTCCTCCACACCACGCCGTCTACCCGAGGGAAAACTGGTCCCGTTGCCCATTCCTCGCAGACCCTGGTCTCACCTGGGAGTAGACTTTGCCACCGATCTTCCTTCTTCAAACGGATTCACCACCATCCTGGTTGTCGTGGACCGATTCTCCAAATCCTGCAAATTAATCCCACTACGCGGATTACCGTCGGCCCTAGAAACAGCTGAGTCCCTCTTCCAACACATATTCAGGAACTTCGGTCTCCCAGAAGACACAGTCTCCGACAGGGGGCCCCAGTTCACCTCTAGGGTCTGGCGGGGCTTCCTCCGCCTCCTAGGAATATCGGTGAGTTTATCCTCCGGGTACCATCCACAAACCAATGGCCAAACCGAACGTAAGATCCAAGAGATCGGGCGGTATCTTCGGGCATACTGTCACGACCATCAGGACAACTGGAGCCAGTATTTGCCCTGGGCTGAGTACGCCCAGAACTCACTACGCCAGGAAACCACCGGACTCACCCCATTCCAATGTGTCCTGGGATACCAACCGCCATTATTTCCCTGGACCGAGGAGTTATCGGAGGTCCCAGCGGTAGATCATTGGTTTCGAGAGAGCGAGAGGGTATGGGACTCAGCTCATATCCATCTACAGCGGGCAGTTCGGAGACAAAAGGCCACTGCAGACACTCGCCGGTCAACCAATCCCGTCTACCAGCCCGGGGACCGTGTCTGGTTATCCACCCGGGACATTCGTCTCCGACTGCCCTGCAAAAACCGGGTCCCCGGTATATAGGTCCTTTCCAGGTGGTGCGGCGCATCAACGAGGTCACATACCGGCTCCACCTACCAAACCAGTACCGGATCTCACCCACCTTCCACGTCTCCCTACTCAAACCCTTCACTAATCCTCTTCTTCCTCCATCCACAGAGCACGGGTTACCCCCCCCTCCACCCGAGGTCGCTCCCACCGAAACCATCTACACCGTCAAGGAAATCCTCGACTCCAGACGGCGGGGCGGTCGGCTTCAGTACCTCATAGATTGGGAGGGGTACGGCCCTGAGGAAAGATCCTGGGCGAACAAGGATGACATCCTGGACCCATCCCTCATCAACGACTTCCACCAAGCCCACCCAAATCGCCCCGCTCCCAGGGGACGCGGCCGTCCGCGCCGTCGATCCCGGGCATCAGGAGACACCCGTAGGGGAGGGGGTAATGTCACGGAACAACCTGCATCACCAGTCGAATCAACCACCTGCACCCGCTCACAATCACCAGAGTACTGATCACGGACACCTGCAACCACTTACCACCACCATTCATAAGCTCACTCACCTCAGTCACTCTTCAGCTGGTCTCAAGGTTACACAGCTCTGAACACTGGTCGATGTCTGCCTATCTGCCCGTCCATCCTAGATCTTGTCACCTCCTGAGGAAACGCAAGTGAACGTACTGTGAGACTGCACATCCGGCTTCCAGAGCCTTCTCTGTTATATCTCCTATGTTGGAAGCCCTGCCTGTGTTATATTGAATAAACCACCTTTTACTAGCATCTGCCTCTCTGTCTCCTTGACCAGTATGTGACAAATATATCACAACCTCCCTCTTCATTGGATTTACTTAACATATTTCCAACTCCCCACAAAAAAAGGAAATATTCAGTATCATTCACTATTTCATAATACATATACTCCACAACCAGCCTACTTTTTACCATAGCTCTAAACATATGCAAAGGATCAGTATCGTTGTTAAATAGCATCGTTCTCTTTCTTGTCAACCAAATTGCCATTTTTGCCTTACGAAATAAAAAATGTATCAAAACAATTTTACTCTTATTTGACGCACTGTATTTTGGTCCAAAATACATATTTCAAATTGTATTTTGTGTATGTTGTATGTACAGTACAAGTAAAAAATGCAATGGATACTTGCACATTCACATTCTACTTTATTCTGTTCTGTTTTATTATAAAGTCCATGTTTCAGGAATTAAATAAAAAAAGTAATTCAAAACAAACTATTGCAAATAAACTATGTATTGAGCTCAACTGACAAACATGTCAAGGTATGTAGACCCTATATCAATTAAACAACGAGATGAAATAAACATTTAGTGACATTTCCTTGAAGCGTTCTGGCTGGTTTGTTTAAAAGTAGTAGCTTTTTGACACAGTATTAAAGCTAACATATCTAAATATATAAAGCTAATTAAAACTGAAGTATAAAAGTACAAATTAGTCTGATTAATCTATGTTAAAAGGTATAAGAAATATCTTATCATAGACAATGCTGTAAATAATCTGTCCTTACCTCCGAAGCCTCATTGAAACTTTCTCCCTCATTCACTCTCAACTCTGAATTCACTTCTGCCTCTGTCTAAATAAAGTAGTGTTTGAAACATGTACATACAGAAGAACATAACAAATTAAGTACACTGCTGGACAATAATCAATCATTTGTTTCCTAAATTATTTATTAACATTTTAGTATGGGGAACACAGAGTCACTATTAACTATGACTTTTGCCTCAATAATCTCTTAATTTACTGCTTATTAATAGCGTGTAAGGTAGTCGTTGTAGTTGTTAAGTTTAGGTATTAGGTAGGATTATGGGATGCAAAATATGGTCATGAAGAATACCATACCAAGTTATTTATCGTGTTGTTACGATATTACATTTGTTACATGTTACATTTTTTTCTATATTTTACTAATTATGTGTTTTTTTATGATTGGTCCATATATAATCCTATAAACACTTCTGTAGGCTATTGATATATTTTATACAATTTAAAAACAGCCAGGTGTTAAAAGCCACTCTTTGTTCTCACCTGTGAAGTTTATCATCCTGATTCTGCCCTGACAAACCTAGACTGTCTGTTTCTTGTTTATTCTTGACAACATAAAAACTTAAAATTAGTGTAATAATGAAAGAGCACCCCTAAATTAAGATCGTTCCTTTTTCGGATCGTCAATGCATGCATTTGATTGAAATACATTATGTAGAATTAGCAGAGTTAAACATGTCACAACGCTGTAAAATCGTTCAACATTATATTTATTCTTATTTGAAGGGTTCTGATAACATACGAGTTAAAATAAAAGTTTGTCCAGGCAGCTTTTTTTCTCTCCATATAATTAACATCAAAACTTGCTAATTATTCAACAAGAGCATTAGCAGAGTCACTCAACATTGTGCAACACTATTCGGATACCACATGCAGGGGCGCATCAGTCTCTGGATGCTGCTGAAACTCCTTTCTGACTCTACTGATGACACAGGCACAACTAGGAGGAGTCGGGCAACTCTTTTGACTTGGTCAAAGAGACCACGGACCTCTGGGTTCATCCCTTGAAGAACAGCAACAATTTCAGTACTAGACTGTAAGCTGTACTTCATTCTGAACAATGCAAGTTGAACTTTGAGGATGTCTGGGTTGATTTCTGGGTACTGTTGGACAACACCATGTATCTTTCCAGTTAAGAAACACTTTTTCCAGGTGCTTCAACATTTGCACACATCCTTGTTGCTTTCGTGTAAAGAGCCTGAAAACTCTCTGTGTTTCTCTTTTTGCTGAAACTTTCCTTAACACAGTCAACAGCTGAAAGCATACCATCTAGGGTCTGTGTTCTGCTCTGGAGGGACATATTCAAAACCTCCAACTCCCCTGTGATCTCCAAAGCACACACAAGACCAAGGACAACATTTCCCTGCTGAAATGTCTCATACAGCCCCTGTGCCTTACTAGCCACATCAGACTCACTCACTGCCATCTCAGCCAAAGCCTTGATTATGCACTCGTACTGGTTTAGCACAGTGCGGATGGCACTAGTGCGGACAGTCCACCTTGTTGGACACAGAGGTCTTATAGTGTGACATGGACACTCACCCTCCTCAGACCTTGCAATTCCCTTAAATATGTCCTTCAGTTTCCCTGACTGCCCAAACAACACTCCCAACTCATTGACCCAATCCAGAGGCCCCATTGGAGCGAGAGGCTTTAATCAAACGAGAGGCTTTAATCATTCAACATGGAACACAGGAGACGCAGGAACAGCAGGGAAGACATTCAATAACCGACAAACACTAACTGAAAGGACTGGGGCTTTTAAAGACAGGTTAACGAGGGAACAAAGGAGACACACCTGGAATCAAATTAACAATCAACACGAGGGAAAAACTAGGTCACAGGGAGCACATGGGGAGCAAAACCACAACAAAACAGTCCAGGGGCGTGACATATCGTCCCCCTCCCGGAAGGTGTGTCCTCGCACCATAATAACATCCAAAGGGGAGGGGCGGGTGGGAATTTAGGAGGCGGCTCAGGAGGAGGACGGACACCCGGGAGGGAACCGGTTGACAGAGACCAGGGAGGTGACGAAGGAGGGAGGAGACTGGAGGGAGCCGGAGCAGGAGGAGCCTGGCAAGACCCAGGCCACAGCCATGATGGCCCATGGTGGAGCCGACGGAGGGAGGATCCATAGTGGAGTGATGGCCGCCGACTCCAGGGGGCCGACCAACGGTGGCGGAGCAGGTGGGGGAGGAGCCCGAGGTGGAGACGGAGAGCCAATGAGCCAGGGGGATGCCGAGGATCCGGGGGGCCAGGGTGGAGCCGAGGGTTCTGGCGACCAAGGCGAAGGCGGAGCTCCGGAGATCCGCGGAGGAGCCGGAGCGACTGAGGACCCAGGTGGAGCTGAAGGGAGGAAGGAGCCCAACGGAGCCGGTGGGACGGAGCGACGAGGCGCAGCCAGAGGAGAGGAGTCCTGAGGCGATGGCGGGTCGACGCCCGGCCCAGGCGGAGCCGGAGGGACGAGGGAGCCCGGTGGAGCTGGTGGATCGATGGGTGACGGTGGAGGCGAGGGGGCTAGGAGCTGAGGTGGATCATGGGACTCAGAGGGCCATGGCGGGTAGCCCCCCCCCCCAAATTTTCTTGGGGAAACTCTTCACCTCTGGGGGGCGCACAGGAGGCGCGGACGCCGGGGGGCGCTCTGGAGGCGCGGATGTTAGGGGTTCTGGGGAGCCGGATGGAACCAGCAGGGGCTCTGGGGAGCCGGACGGAACCAGCAGGGGCTCTGGAGAGCTGGACGGAGCAGGCACTGGAGGACGCTGGCGAGGGGCAGGCATGGGAGGGCGCTGGCGTGGAGCGGGCACTGGAGAATCTGAAGCCTCCTCAGGGCTGGATGGGACCAGCGGGGACGACAGAGAGAGGAGAGGGGGCATCTCGTACTCCAGCTCAGTCTCCCAGTCAATTAAATTCCCCTCCATGTCCAGCGGTCCCAGATGCACTATCAGCTCAACCTCAGCCGCGGTGCAGGGGGCAGAGCTCCACTCCGCACTCACACCGTCCACGGCGGTCTCCCTCGTGGTGGGCATTGTCGCCGGCTCTCGCACCTGATCTGACGGGTTGGGCTCTATTTCCGGGACGATCATCCGCTCAGTCACTCGGCTTCACGCTAGCTCGCAGATCGCGGCGGGAAATGGCTCTCCGTCATCGGTGGGCTCGGGCTGATGCTCCGTACCGCGGGGAGATGGTGGGCTGGGCTCTGGGTCTGGAGTGGATCTGGCGAGATCATCCTCTTGGGAAACTGTGAGGGACGATCCGTTTCTCGCCAGAGTCCACTCCAGCAGGAGGAGGAGGAATTCGGGCTGGAGGAGGGGATCCATATGGACAACCAACGGAAACAAAAACACTGAATAAAAACTATATACAAAATGGAGGAAAAACGCAGGTGTTACAGTTTTTTTCTTTTGGGTCGGTTATTCTGTCACAGTGACCAGGAGTCAGGTTGTCAGGCATGAGGAGACACGGAGTTCACAAAATGAGAGGCTTTAATCATTCAACATGGAACACAGGAGACGCAGGAACAGCAGGGAAGACATTCAATAACCGACAAACACTAACTGAAAGGACTGGGTCTTTTAAAGACAGGGTAACGAGGGAACTAAGGAGACACACCTGGAATCAAATTAACAATCAACACGAGGGAAAAACTAGGTCACAGGGAGCACATGGGGAGCAAAACCACAACAAAACAGTCCAGGGGCGTGACAGTATGATCACGCTGCTGAACAAAGTCAGGATTTAATTTTGAACCATAGCTGAAGTATATACATCCTTTCTACCACATGTCAACCACTTGGTTAGAGAGGGGTCATCCTCTGATTTGTACTTCAGAACCTGTTCAAAATTTCCCTCACCACATTCATGGCCAACATCTGCCTAGCCAACATCTGCACAGCACCAATGATTTTGAGAAGACATCCCCTTGCTTCCTCTTGCTGTTTCACACTCACACTAAATAGCTGAACCTGTACTGATCGATCTTCATAGATGTGTGTTGTCATGGCTGTCTTATGACTATCAGATCTCTCATGCACAGTAAATTGCTCAAGGGCTTTTTTCCAATTTTTAAACCCAGATGAAATGAATGCTGAATTAGTTCTTCTTCTTGAAGATGCTTCTTGTCTGCCCGCTTCTTGTCTGCCTTTTCCTCCCTCTTCATCTCTGTCTTCCTCACTCCTGGCCACATCCTCACATACACCCTAATCAAAACATTTTAAATGAAATTGTGAATTTGATATAAACACAACAGACACATGTGTTGCACCTGGGATGGAAAAAGCACCATGACACAAACACACACACATGGCCTCTCTTCCTTCATAGACCTCTTTCACAAACTGTAACATTCATTTCATTGCACACCTGTGAACCTTCCTGTGCTCTCTCTGAAACTGATGCCTCCAGCAACTTCCTCTCCTAAACAAGGGTGCAGTGGTAAAGGAATAGGGTCAAACAGTTACAGCTGTGGCACTAGCAAACCTCAGTGAATATTGAAAATAGATATCATGAAATAAATGCAAACAACATCTAATGGTAATAGGCTACTGTTGTTTAATGTCAAAATTTTTCAACTTTCAGCTCTCAACTTCACTTACATTATTTATCTTGAAAAAGGTGTAAATCTTCTCCTGCCTCTTTCTTTTCTGCATCTTAATGATACTGTGTGACAAAAAGACAGTGGTAAGCTTGATAGTGACATGGGTCTGACAGGACTGTGACTGAGACTGCTACATTTTGCTTACTTGCGCCTTGAAAAGGGGAGATATAAAAAATAAAAAATTACAAAACGCCCACACAAAGCTTTTTCTCTGGTGGTATAAATAATGTAACAATTTACTGTTTTTAAACATTAAAATAATATACACTTTTCTTTCATAGTTCTTCAACAGGTATGCAAACAAAGACATAATTTCTCACTTTTTTCTCCTCAACAGGTACAATCAAACACAACAGGTAAGTATCCACAAAAGTATTCAGCTAATCAACAAACAATGCTCAAAATATCAAAATCAATTGCACTGGCAATAAACCCATAAATACACTGCTTAACAATGACAATTGGTCCCTCCTCCTCGTCAATTCCCTGACTTCTTCATCACAGTTACTTTATACATTGCATGCCACATACATAACCGAATTTAGCTAGCTGCTGAACAATATCCCAATTAGCAATTAGCATTAGTCTAAAAAACGAAATATAATACAGAAAACACTCGACATGTCAACAAAACATAAACAGAACATCTTCCCAAACACATATCAAGCTTATTTAAAAACCTCAAAAGCATAAACACTCATTCAAATTACCTGGAAAAGGGAGATGTAAATAACCATAACCATAAGTTCCCGCCTCCTCAGCATGAGCTGACCGATAAATCTAACACACCAAGAGAGGCGGGACTTAAGGCAAAACAGCCGGTCACACTCAAAGCCGGTGTTATGTTTGAGAGGGAGGGGAGAGGAGGCAGCCAGAGAAACGGAGGAGCGACTGCTGTAAGGCGTTTGTGCAAAACTGCGGAAAAACTGCAGAAAAAGTGTGGGTGTTGAACCCTCTCCACGGGAAAAGTGTGAGTGTTAAAACAGCCACATCCCCCATGGGTGCGATGCCCCTGCTCACAATAACATACTATACTAAAGGAACCTTCCTTCTGCAAGGCAATGAAGTAAGCCTGAACTCATTTGAGGAGATTTTCCCCCTGCTGAAAGCCAGAGTAGAGAATGAGAGAGACGAGACTCATGTTAACTGCACAGACTCTGAGGAGGAAGGCCCAGAGAATCCTTCACCTTCATCAACTGAACGTCAACTGAGAGAGAGTTTAGCCCTACTAGAACTGGACTTCACTGAATTCAGAGAACACACTCGGGCCAAACTCTCAAACACACACAACACAAAAATTTACATCCAGGAGCTCAAAGATGAACTCCAGCAGCTGAAG
The DNA here is from genome assembly GCA_027422435.1 of Schizopygopsis pylzovi. Classification (NCBI taxonomy): domain Eukaryota; kingdom Metazoa; phylum Chordata; class Actinopteri; order Cypriniformes; family Cyprinidae; genus Schizopygopsis; species Schizopygopsis pylzovi. Next base: position 30,915,057 of record CM049816.1, on the reverse strand, counting down.
AAAAACACCAGCTCCTCCATCACTGAACTCCACAAGAGCTCTCTGAGAACTTCGAGAAGAAAATCGAACTCTCCGTTTACAGCTGTGCAAAATAGAGAAAGACACAGAGAAAAAAGATGAGAACTTTTCCAGACAGCTGCAAGAAATGAGAGAACAATTAGAGAAAAACACGAAAAACAATACACTTCACTACAATACAGCTCCAGACAAAACCAAACTACATGAACACAGAACGCGTGCCTACGACAAACACACAGACACCTGCAGCAACACAGGCCTCACCTGCCCAGCCTCCAGAACCTGATCCAGAAGTTCTCCTCCTCATGGACTCTAATGGAAAATTCCTGGACCCTCAGAAACTCTTTCCACACCAAAAAGTCACTGCAAAGCGATGTAGCACAACAGGCCAAGCCCACCAGATCATCAGGGCACCCCTCATGTATTATCATCCACACTGGGACTAATGACCTTCACTCGCTGTGCAATAGCACTTCTGATGCTGTGAGGAAAATGGCAGAAATCACCAGCAAGAAGTTCCCAGAATCCAAAATCATAGTCTCCACCCTTCTCCCAAGACACAACACCCCGCCCCCCCCCACACACACACATCATCTACAGCATCAATGCTGAGATTTCCCGTGGCTGTTCTGCGCTCCCCAATGTCCACCTGGCCCACCACCACCACATCGAGCTCCAACACCTGTATAATGGACTTCATCTACACAAAGATGGAGTCCGTATTTTTGCTAAGACCCTAAAAGATGCAGCATTGGGCCACAGCCCAGCATCACCGAGACACCTGTTACCAACTCCACAATACCACTGGCCCATTCACCCCTACATGCCCAGACACCCCCCTCCAGCCCCGGTGAGGACAAACACCACACGTCATCCACCACACCCACCAAAGGCTCCCTACACACCAGTAAACCTGCAGCCACCAACTTCACATTCACCTGCTGCCCATCAAACACCTGTTAGAAAGAAGAAACCAAGAGCCACCCCCTCCAAGAGAAGCCCCCTCAGCCGAGAGCACAGAGCTATGCTGAAGCTGCAGCCCGGCCCACTGCTGCACCCCGCACACCCCCCCCCCCCACCAGCGAACTGAGCCAGATCAGAGAGATGCTGCAGACACTGTGCAACCAGCTCCTCAACAGATAAGGACAATATACACATACACAGTGCACTAAGATTGACCAAAAAAAATAAAAAAGATAAAAGTGCACTAGAAGTAATTTTCATACATATACATTTTCACAGGTTATTTTCTCTCTGTCTTACCAAATAGGTTTATCTTTATTATTACCAAAATACTAATGCGTTCATTTCATGTAAGTTGTTGGAATATTCAGGGTCTTCATTCTTCGACTTTTGGTTCTAAAAGCACAGACCCAGTTTTTCTGAAAAATAACAAAGATGCTGATATTATCATTCTCACCGAGACCTGGTGTCAAAATGATTCACTTACCTACTGTCCCTCAGGCTACTATGAAGTAATTGTACCCTCATTTAAATGAAATGGAGTTCACCGTGGACGAGACTTGGGAGGAATTTTGGTGTGGTACAGGGAAGCTCATGTGGCCAAACACATTTCTGTTATTGCACTGACTAAATTTAATTGTTGGTTGAAACTAAATAATCAAACTGGTATTTCAACCACTGACACTTATCTGTGTGCCATCTACATTCCTCCAGCAGAATCCCTTTACCATGATGAGGAATACCTGAATAACATCCACACAGAGATCAGCCGCTTCCAGGCCCAGGGAAACGTGCTGCTGTGTGGAGACTTTAATGCAAGAACAGGATCTGAACCCGATAACATCGATCCAAAGGGCAATGAACATGTCTTTGGCCAAAACCCCCTGAGTCTCACAAAAAACCTCCCACCAAGAAATAATCTCGACCAAACTGTGAATAAAACCGGTAGAGAATTAGTGCATGGGAACTTCGAACTGCGTCCCCTAGGGGAACGTTATACCCACGCCACCATGCTGAGGGGAGTGCAAGCCAATTTCGCGCAAAAGGCGAGCACTAAGCCAACTCTACCAGGCTAAGGGAGTTGCCCCTGGGACGGTTGATGGCCCTTCGGCCAAACACCCGAGCTGCATACCCTAAAACTCTTACCTGCTAGGTGCCGGGACTACCGGACCCAGGGTAGAGCTCAAAGGCTTGGAATCAGAAAAAGATTCCTTTAAGGGGATAGGGCCAAGCACCTAGTGGTAGTAACTAGGTCCTGGTCGGTCACCCAGGGGCTACTGCTTGCTCTGCACGAGCTTGCTGAGGGAATTGTCTCAACAGACCCTTTGGTAGCGTTACACTTTTTTTTTTTGACCCAAGATATTGGGACAAAAGGAGTGGGGCCCAAGGCACAAACCGGGGCTTGACCAGCTCAAAATAAGGGCACGAAGCTGCGCGCGTAACCCTACCCTACGGGATTTTAGCAAGAACGCAGAACATTCGATCTGCGAACTTACCACTGGGTGGATTTTAGAAAAGTGCCCAAAGTTTAGCGTGTGCACTTACCATAACATGGATTTTAGAAAGAACGCAGAACACTTGATGTGCGATCTTACCACTGAGTGGATTTTAGAAAGTGCCCAGAGTTTTAGCGTGTGCACTTATATATATATTTTGGTAACGTTCTATGGCTCTGGAGCGGAGAACTACTCATTCCTTAGTGTGAGAGGGAACTCAGATGCTCCGAAGGGAGTGGCATGCTCATAGATGACCCTCTATGGTGAGGGGAGCAATGCTAGCTCGACCAGCAAGGCGAGCGACCTATCACAGAGCTCTGGGGAGCGGAGAAACTCAGACGCTCAGAAGGGAGCGGCATGCTCATAGGTGACCCTCTAGGTGAGGGGAGCAATGCTAGCTCTACCGACAGCGAGCTCTGGTGAGTGGAGAATTCATTCTTTAGAATGAGAGGGAGCTCAGACGCCCAGAAGGGAGCGGCATGCTCATAGGTGGCCCTATATGGTGAGGGAAGCAGTGACAGCTCTACCAATGAAGAGCTCTGGAGAGCGGAGAACTTATTCCTCAGAGTAAGGGGACTCAGACGCCCAGAAGGGAACGGCATGCTCATAGGTGACCCTCTATGGTGAGGGGAGCAATGCTAGCTCGACCAAAATGGAGAGCGACCAATCACAGAGCTCTGGGGAGCGGAGAACTCGTCCCTCAGAATGGGAGGGAAAACTCAGACGCTCAGAAGGGAGCGGCATGCTCATAGGTGACCCTCTAGGTGAGGGGAGCAATGCTAGCTCTACCAACAACGAGCTCTGGAGAGTGGAGAACTCATTCCTCAGAATGAGAAGGAACTCAGACGCTCAGAAGGGAGCGGCATGCTCATAGGTAACCCTCTAGGTGAGGGGAGCAATGCTAGCTCTACCGACAGCGAGCTCTGGAGAGCGGAGAACTCATTCCTCAGAATGAGAGGGAACTCAGACGCCCAGAAGGGAGTGGCATGCTCATAGGTGATCCTCTTTGGTGAGGGGAGCAGTGCAAGCTCTACCAATGAGGAGCTCTGGAGAGCGGAAAACTAATTTCTCAGAGTGAGAGGGAACTTTAGACGCCTAGAAGGGAGCGGCCTGCTCATAGGTGACCCTCTATGGTGAGGGGAGCAATGCTAGCTCTACCGACAGCGAGCTCTGGGGAGCGGAGAACTCATTCCTCAGAATGAGAGGGAACTCAGACGCCCAGAAGGGAGTGGCATGCTCATAGGTGATCCTCTTTGGTGAGGGGAGCAGTGCTAGCTCTACCAATGAGGAGCTCTGGAGAGCGGAAAACTAATTTCTCAGAGTGAGAGGGAACTTCAGACGGCCAGAAGGGAGCGGCATGCTCATAGGTGACCCTCTATGGTGAGGAGAGCAATGCTAGCTCAACCAACAAGGAGAGCGACCTATCACAGAGCTCTGGGGAGCGGAGAACTCATTCCTCAGAATGAGAGGGAACTCAGACGCTCAGAATGGAGCGGCATGCTCATAGGTGACCTCTAGGTGAGGGGAGCAATGCAAGCTCTACCGACAATACTCAGAAGGGAGCGGCATGCTCATAGGTGACCCTTTAAGGTGAGGGGAGCAATGTTAGCTCGACCAGCAGGGAGGGCGATGTAAGCGGAGCATGAAGAGGCCTAACAACCTGAGGCTGCTGAATGACATCTCTGGAGAGCGGCCAGAACTCACTTCTCAGATTGAGAGACTCAGTAGCTGGTCCCACATGACTAGTGAAACCCTCCACATGAGGCCCCTGGAGACTGTAAGGGCGTCCCAGTTCTGATAAGGACCTACGGATCCGTGGAATTGCAAACCAGAATAACCTGAAGACCGAGGAGGTTCCCACGGAAACCTCCGGGGAGGCCTCAGGTCCAGACCATCAGTAAGGCAGTTTCGATGAACACAGAACCTGACCAAATTCATCATAGGTCCAGTCTGACTGCCGTCTTAGGTTCCCACCTAACCTTGGTCAGGTGGGGTAGATGGTGGTTGCAGGGGAATTTAGAGAGGGGAAGCTAAGGGCCGGTGAGAAAGCCCCTCGAGGGAAGGGAGTAGATGTTAGTTTTTACTCTGGTCCAGATGAGAGCATTGTTGAGGACGTTTCATCTGGATCACCTTCCTCAGGTCTTGCCTACCTCTTTTTGACCTGTACCTCTCTCTACCCCTACCTGCAGGTGGGGGAGGAGCACGAGTCATGACACTAGCCTTCTGTGCCCATCTCCGATCCTCAGACCAGGACGGGCCAGGACCCCTGCTTTGTTCGGGCTCAGACCCGGACCCTCTTGGAATGAAGGTTTTAAATGCTGCTGAGCGCGCCCTTGCCTCCCTGAACTTCTCAACCACCCTCTCGACGGAGGTATCGAAAAGCTCAGAAGACGAGATTGGAGCGTCGAGGATAAAGCTCTTCTCTTTCTTGTCGAGATCTGCCAAGTTCACCCACAGATGCCTTTCCGTTACCACCATGGCTGCCATAGACCTGCCCATAGCAGTGGCAGCCTGCTTGGTGGCACGGAGGGCCAAATCTGTGGTGCGGCGCAGTTCAGCTACCTCATCAGGTGACAAGCCCTGACCATTATCCAGGTCTTTCAGCAGATCCGCCTGGTACGCCTGGAGCACCGCCATGGTGTGCAACGAAGCGACCGCCTGACCTGCTGCTAAGTATGCCCTGCCATTTAAGCGTGATGTATCCTGAAGGGGCTTAGACGGCAAGAAGGGAACCTTTAGAGAAGCCGTCTTACCCATAGAGAGATAGCTAGCTAGCGTCTCTACTACAGGGGGCATCCTCTCATAGCCGCTTTCACGCATCCTTGCAATGTTAGCATAACTGGTATGCTGGAATCTATGGATGCGAGAGGAAAACGGCTTTTTCCATTCCTTCTTGACCTCCATATGGAGATCAGGAAGAAATGGAAGGCTCACTTGAGCTGGGGGTTTATGGCCAGAAAGATATCGCTCATCGAGACGTCCCCGCGGTGCCACCATCTTGGTTCGCTCCCACGGCAGGTCAAGCCTCGCCGTAGCGCGTTCCATAACCTCCAACAGCTCTTTGTACGCAGGGCAGGAGATTTGAGAGAGTTCAGTCTCAACTTCCTTACCCTCAGCCATCTCCTGCTCTTCCTGGGCATAACCCAGCAGAGCACTAGCCGCTGGATCAGATGATGTCAGAGAGATCGCATCATCATAATCCATCGGCTCGCCCTCGTTCCCGGCCGACTCGCACGAAAAGGAAAGTTTCCTCTCTAACTCTTTGGCCAGATCCACCTGCGAACCCTATGATTTCATTCTCCTCCGTGCCTCGGCAACGGTGGGTCTTGAATTGTGGGAAGCAGACGATTCAAAGGACATCAAATGATTCGCGCTCTGCGCTCTGAAGTCCCGAACTGAACTAAATTATACGTGCTCTGAAGTCCCGAACTGAACCAAATTATTTGCGCTCTGCACTCTGAAGTCCCGAACTGAACCAAATGAATCGTGCTCTGTGCTCTGAAGTCCCGAAATGAATCAAATGAATCACGCTCTGAAGTCCCGGACTGAATCAAATCAATCGCGATCTGCGCTCTGAAGTCCCGAACTGAATCAAATGAATCGCGCTCTGTGCTCTGAAGTCCCGAACTGAACCAAATGAATTGCGCTCTGTGCTCTGAAGTCCCGAACTGAATCAAATCGATCGCGATCTGCGCTCTGAAGTCCCGAACTGAATCAAATGATTTGCGTTCTGTGCTCTGAAGTCCCGAACTGAATCAAATGATTTGCGCTCTGAAGTCCCGAGCTGAATCAAAGGATTCGCGGTCTGAAGTCCCAAACTGAACCAAATGATACACGCTTTAAGCTCTGAAGTCCCAAACCGAACCAAATGATACGCGCTTTAAGCTCTGAAGTCCCGAACTGAACCAAATAAATCGCGCTGTGCTCTCTGAAGTCCCGAACTGAACAAAATGATTCGCGCTCTTAAGTCCCGAACTGAACCAAATGATTCGCGCTCTGTGCTCTGAAGTCCCGAACTGAACCAAATGATTCGCGCTCTGCGCTCTGAAGTCCCGAACTGAACCAAATGATACACGCTTTAAGCTCTGAAGTCCCAAACCGAACCAAATGATACGCGCTTTAAGCTCTGAAGTCCCGAACTGAACCAAATAAATCGCGCTGTGCTCTCTGAAGTCCCGAACTGAACAAAATGATTCGCGCTCTTAAGTCCCGAACTGAACCAAATGATTCGCGCTCTGTGCTCTGAAGTCCCGAACTGATCAAAATTATTCGCGCTCTGAAGTCCCGAACTGAAACAAATGATTCGCGCTCTGCGCTCTGAAGTCCCGAACTGAACCAAATGATTCGCGCTCTGCGCTCTGAAGTCCCGTACTGAATCAAAGGATTCGCGGTCTGAAGTCCCAAACTGAACCAAATGATACACGCTTTAAGCTCTGAAGTCCCAAACCGAACCAAATGATACGCGCTTTAAGCTCTGAAGTCCCGAACTGAACCAAATAAATCGCGCTGTGCTCTCTGAAGTCCCGAACTGAACAAAATGATTCGCGCTCTTAAGTCCCGAACTGAACCAAATGATTCGCGCTCTGTGCTCTGAAGTCCCGAACTGAACCAAATGATTCGCGCTCTGCGCTCTGAAGTCCCGAACTGAACCAAATAAATCGCGCTGTGCTCTCTGAAGTCCCGAACTGAACAAAATGATTCGCGCTCTTAAGTCCCGAACTGAACCAAATGATTCGCGCTCTGTGCTCTGAAGTCCCGAACTGATCAAAATTATTCGCGCTCTGAAGTCCCGAACTGAAACAAATGATTCGAGCTCTGCGCTCTGAAGTCCCGAACTGAACCAAATGATTCGCGCTCTGCGCTCTGAAGTCCCGTACTGAACCAAATGATTCGCACTCTGCGCTCTGAAGTCCCGAACTGAATCAAATGATTCGCGCTCTGCACTCTGAAGTCCCGAACAGAACCAAATGAATCGCGCTCTGAAGTCCCGAACTGAAGCAAATTATTCACGCTGTGCTCTCTGAAGTCCCGAACTGAACAAAATGATTCGCGCTCTGAAGTCTCGAACTGAACCAAATGATTCGCGCTCTGTGCTCTGAAGTCCCGAACTGATCAAAATTATTTGCGCTCTGAAGTCCCGAACTGAAACAAATGATTCGCGCTCTGCGCTCTGAAGTCCCGAACTGAACCAAATGATTCGCGCTCTGCGCTCTGAAGTCCCGAACTGAACCAAATGATTCGTGCTCTGAAGTCCCGAACTGAATCAAATGATTCGCGCTCTGCACTCTGAAGTCCCGAACAGAACCAAATGAATCGCGCTCTGAAGTCCTGAACTGAAGCAAATTATTCACGCTCTGCGCTCTGAAGTCCCAAACTTAATCAAATGATTTGCGCTCTGAAGTCCCGAACTGAACCAAATGAATTGCGCTCTGTGCTCTGAAGTCCCGAACTGAACCAAATTATTTGCGCTCTGTGCTCTGAAGTCCCAAACTTAACCAAATTATTTGCGTTCTGCGCTCTGAAGTCCCGAACTGAATCAAACGGATTGCGATCTGTGCTCTGAAGTCCCGAACTGAATCAAATAATTTGCGCTCTGAAGTCCCGAACTGAATCAAATGAATCGTGCTCTGAAGTCCCGAACTGAATCAAATGAATCACGCTTTGTGCTCTGAAGTCCCGAACTGAATCAAATTAATCGCGCTCTGCGCTCTGAAGTCCCGAACTGAATCAAATTAATCGCGCTCTGCCCTGACTACAAAATATTAAATCAAGAAAACACAAATTCAATATTTATTAGGTGAAAAACAAGATTGTATCTTACTAGAAGCAAGATACATTGACGCCTGTCACAAAAAGAGGGAGGAGTCGACAAATCAGTGATGCGCCCACAAACACACACCCACACCTTAGATATGTTCTAAGGATAAAGAAGGTCTTACGGGTTTGGAACAACATGAGGGGGAGTAATTAATGAGGTCTTATGGATGTGTAACGACACAAGGATGAGTAATAAATTAGAATTTTCTTTTTTTGGGGTGAATTAACCCATTAAAGTTAATCTAATCTTCATGATCATTATTTGTTTGTTTAGCATTACATGTGTGATGCTTTTTGTCATGCTTTTTTGACACTTGTTACGATCTCTTCTGAATCGCAACAAAATAAGGGAGACACCACACACCACGGCCAATTAATAAGTGCATTTATTAACTGGTATAAGTCAGGACAACATTAAAGATCAGTATAAGTGGTCATCCGTGTGTCTGCAAATATGTGCAAATGTGTAGCATTGACAAAAGACAACAGTCCAACCATTCTCAAAGGAGATGGATCAAAAGGCGGCGATGATCTCCCCTATCCCTCACATCTCATGAGTTCTTTGATAGCCTCTTGACATGAGACCCAAGGTATGGACAGATCAAACAAAACCAACCCAGTCTCTGCACCAGCTCAGCCCCCCCTCCCCCCCCCCCCCCCCCCCCAACACACCCATCTCGGTCCCAGTCTTTTATAGAGCGTCATGATTACATTCAGGTGTGCAACCACTCCCTTCAGCCAATCACCTGCAACTCAGAAATAATGGGTTAATCACTGAAACCATCACACACTTTATTTACAAAAAAAAAAGTTCCCCCAAATTTTATCTTTCAGACTACACCTGCATCAGTTTGAAGATTGTGGAATGTTTTTGGCCTGTTCCTGTTCCAGTTACTTGCCAGGTTTTGACTTGGATTGACTATTAAATGAAAATCTACATTTTCATATTACATATTCATATTTCATAAAGTTTTCATATTCCAATACAATTTCTTAAAGGCTGTTTTGTGGAGTGTACAACTCCAAGCACTTTCTTGGCCTGTTCCTGTACCAAATCCAGCTTTTGACTTCTATTGACATTTATTAAACTAAAATCAACTTCAAAGGTTTTCACACTGTTTACTATTTCTTAAAGGCTGTTTTTATGGAAACACAAAAAGACTGATTATGTTGTGATTTGCTTTTTTGTTAAAGTATTCAGATCATTTGTCACTAAAATGTCAATAAATGTTGTGCTGTAAGCAGTACCCTCTTGATCTTGTTTTTTTTTTCTTCTTGGGAAAATATTATACATTAATTATTGCAATACCAGTTTATTTGTCAAAGTACATGTATAGATGTTAAATTTAAAGAATATGTAACTTAGAATACAACAATGAAACTGCAGGATTACAAAGGAGTACAAAACTGGAAACCCTGCTGTTAGTATTTTACTGTTAAATTACAGAAAAGTTGTAATTTAGATTACGGTAATGGACATGTAAGATAACTGGTACACAGCTGGAAACCCTTGTAATGCCACGTCGGCACAAAGACACACACACACAGAAATTAAAAATAGCACAGTATTGATTACTTTTCATCCTTTCACTGCAAGAAGTGAGATGGTCACCTGACCTAAGTCACTAACTCTTCACTAACTCTTCAAGTCGCCTATCTGTCTGGATATAAAGCCCCTCCCCCCTCCTCATCCAGCACCCAGCCCACGCTTTTCGTGGAGAACAAAGAAAGTAATTTACTCCATGGCTATTAGAACAGTGTACTCAAGAAACTATATGGATATTAATGTTGTACTCTGCCTTTCATATGCTTGGTATGAATGTGATTATTTAAAATGTGGAATGCTTTAATCTGTGCCTTAACCTGTATAGGTTATCCAATGCTATGTTTTTCTTAATCTATAACGGATTAATGCTCTCTGTAAAGTTGTAATGTGTTTAGATTCATATAGAATTACATGATTATTTTGAATCAATGGTACAACAGATTTGATGATAATTATAAATGGGTAAACATGTGATAACACTTTACATAAGTATTAAAACTCTTATTTTTCGTCACATGGAAGTTTCAAAATGGTATGCCCCAAAGACATGGGCGGGGCTCCGCCCCACAAGAACAATCTGATTGGGACAGCCGCCGGGGGCGTATCCAAACTAGTTCTGCTTAAAACGAACAACACAGCTTTGAAACTTGCTCTTTCCTCCTCACTCTTCAACGTCCTAGCTCGCGGACCACCCAGAAGCTTCGTTCACGCTGGACACTCGCCTTAACTTCGGGCTGAGACAAACTAGCTAAGTGAATTCAAGACTTCGTAAAGCCATAACACCGCAAAGCCAGCAGACCAACAACGCTTTCCATCTCAACACAGAACCAGGCAACCACCAATCGCAAGAGGGCTTTCCCAGTGACGTCACGCAGCAGCAACAAAGCCATCAAAGAGTTCCCTCAGCAACATGTGATATCCGAAACTCAAGCCTCGGAGATTTCCGTGAAAACATGAAGTAACCACGTGGAACGAAATAAGAGATTCGGCCTGCTGAATGAAGCAAGTATTCAAACAAAGTTTCTATCTTAACTGAACTGGCGAATTGATCTGATTGCAGAAAAGAGCAGCGTCGCTTTCGTGATCTTCCTTGTGGTTTCAGTCATGAAATAGCAAAGAGTGCTATTTTACCCTTTATGCTAACATTACTCGCAAGACCCCAGAATGTGTGTGTGTATGTTTATGTGTATGTTTATGTGTTTTTATTAGGTTAGACCATGTACCGTAGAATAGCAGTTAGTAAATAAACCTTGTTTCATTGATAAAGAATGATGTCTCCTTGGGATGTGATTTTCTAGTTCAAACTTATTGCCAAAAAGATCGTGTTACCTCGCTCAAATGGTATAAAACCCTTTATTTTGTTTATCGTTGGCCACGAAAGCAAAATAAACTAAATTGTTAAAGATATACTGATGTTAATGATCGCTGGACGAATCGTTAATACAGTTTAAATCATAAGTCAAAGATTAATATTACTTTATTAAGCAATATTTTATCTGTAAGCAAATAATTCCCCAAAAAGCTAAATAATAGCTATAGATTCATTACACCCTGCTGCCAGTATGTTACCGTTAATTTACAGAGAAGTTGTAATTTAGATTATGGTAATGAACATGTAAGATTACGATACACAGCTGGAAACCCTGCTGCCACTATTTTACCGTTAATTTACAGGTATATTGTTTAAAGTGCGATTTAATACAATCAGTTAAATGGTTTAAAGTCACTTATTTATTTTTAGTAATTTATCAAAATATTTGAAAAGATTTGCTGCATGGTTCAAATAAGCTAAACACGTTTTTTAGAGAGAGCAAGAGAGAGAAAAAACCAAGTGGCCTATAAGTCGCATTTTCTTTCTGAAAGATTCTTTCTTTCTTTCTTTGTCTTAATGCCTTTATTTTTGTCAAGTACACAGAGGTGGAAAGAGTACAAAAATATTCTACTCAAGTAAAAGTACCATTACATTACTGAAATTTTACTTAAGTACAAGTAAAAGTATGAGTCTAAAAATATACTCAAGTAAAAGTAAAAAGTAGCTCATTTAAAATTTACTCTGAGTAAAAAGTACTTAGTTACATTTTAACAATGAGAGGGAGGAAAAAATGGGATAGACCAAAGGTGTCAAACTCAGTACCTGGAGGGCCACAGCCCTACACAGTGTAGATATTACCCTAATTAAACACATCTGTTACAGCTAAACTAATCATTTAGGCTTATTTGAAAACTACATGGTGTGTGTATTGGAGCAGGGTTGGAACTAAACTCTTTAGGGCTGTGGCCCTCCAGTAACACCCTCCAGAGTTTGACACACCTGGGATATGGGCCTATAAATCTCAAACTAGGTGTTTTTAATTAAAGGAATCAGTTATTTAGAATAATAACACATTTAGGCTGTTACCAGGGAAATTAAATCAGTATCAACAAAATTAATCTTTGCAATGCAGAGGAAACGCAGAAGCTTCATCTGAAGTGGCGTAGATGTATTTACACTGACATGAATGCATTTAGCCTGCAGTTACAAATGCAGAAATAATGTTTTGATAAATAAGAAATAAAATGTGACCCTGAACCACAAAACCATAAGGGTCCATTTTCCTAAATTGCGATTTATACATCATCTGAAAGCTGAATGAATCATATTTCCATTGATGTATGGTTTATAATCGGACAATATTTGAAAATCTGGAATCTGAGGGAGCAAAAAATCCAAATATTGAGAAAATCTCCAAGTTGTTCAAATTAAGCTCTTAGTTTTGATATATTTACAGTAGGAAATTTACAAAATATATTAATGGAACATGATCTTTACTTAATATGCTAATGATTTTTGGCATAAAAAAAATGTATAATTTTGACCCATACAATGTATTGTTGGCTATTGCTACAAATATACCCCAGCGACTTAAGACTGGTTTTGTGCTCCATGCCAGGGTCACAAATGTTAAATAGTCATTTGAAATACAAAAATAAAAAGATACTTTAAATGTTAAATTAGAACCACAAGTAGGTGTCAGCAAGTCACTCATAAGAGAGTCATTGCGATTGAACAGAATCATTTAAACGGTTCATTCATTCAGAACAAAACACGTCATTGCTCAGAGTCAGAGACGCAAAACTGTGTATGGTGGCTGTGTTTGGTATTATTTTTGTTGTCGAAATAGAGCAAAAACAGGCAATATGGTGTCTAAAACGCAAGTCTCTTAATTAACTTCTTGTTTTTTGAACTGTTGTAAAAAGCAAAACTACAGGCCTATGTAATCATGGTGCTTTTTTTGAGAAAAACGGCATTCTTCATGTGATGTTGACTTACTATATTAAATTATATAAATATATAAATTTTCTGCTTCTATATCTTCAATTTTGTGATCATTCTAAACGCATTTTAACAGACTGAATCACGCAGTGAAAGAAAGCAGTCCAGATGCACGCGGTTTAGTCTAATCTAACGTTACTAGATTTCACGGCACACTGTTTAGAGTGATTTGTTTGGTTTTTGGCAAAATACTGATAATGTCAAATTGCACATCGTTAAAACAACAATTACTATATTATCTCAGATGATATTTCACACCCTGCACCACTGTCTTTTTGGCTCATTTGTGCAAAACCTTTTGCTAAACCGTCAAAGCTTCATTTTAACCACCAATGCAACGATGCAAGTATTTACCTTACGTTATCTCTACATGCTTGCGAAGGGTTGATGTCGATATATTATAAGCTGCTAGTTCGGTCTCCCGAGGCAAACACAGCTAACACTGCATAATAGAGCATGAATATGGCCAGGGGTTCACTTCATTTCCTTCGAGTTCAACTTCAGCAGAGTACGACGGGGTCTGGTTTTCAGCTGGGTCTGCACCATTAACGCCTGTCTTGTTCGTCTGCATCTTTCTTGTGATTTTAGCGCCAGTTTCTTCTTCTGCCCATTATTTGCTGCAGTTGTTTCCACGGAGCGATTTTTTTTTACTCAGTAACGAATGTGTTTTAAAATGTAGCGAAGTACAATACTTTACACAAAATATACTTAAGTAAAAGTAAAATTACAGATAAAAAAAAATACTTAAAAAAGTACAAGTACACAAAAAAGCTACTCAATTACAGTAACGCGAGTAAATGTAATTCGTTACTTTCCACCTCTGCAAATACAGTTCTTAATACAACATATTTCACCGTTTAAACATGTATACAACATTTCTTATATTTAAATTCGTTTAACAAGCATTTTAGAAGTACAAATAAAACTTTCATAGTCGCAAAAAAAACCTGATGCAAAAATCGTTTACTGTTTTATAGATTACATGAAACAAACCTATATTTGACCAAAAAAAAGTATGTGGCACTGAGAACTAATGGCGCTTTTCCACTGCATGGTACGGTACGGTTCGGCACGGCTCGGTACGGTACGGTACGGCTCAGTTCGGGTCGGTTTGCATTTCCACCGCAGTTTAGTACCGCTATAGAGTGGGCGAGTTTATTCACGCGTCGTTATAATTGCGCCGCCTCTACTGCCATGACATCATCGTAAATGCGCCACAAACAAACTCACAACAAAGAAAGGAGACGGAATAGTGTTCTTCACTCTCGGCATGTGGATGTTTTTAACAGCAATGGAGAGGTCTATGAGAATGCTTGTGATTTACCCCCAGCAGCAGAGACTGTGGTGGCAGTGACACGGGCTGTAGAGGAGGAGAGCAGGGATGTTCGTGCAGGTGTGCTGCGTTACTTGATTAGTTAACTATTCATGCAGCGTGTTCTGTAAAGTGAATTATCAATAAACTTTTGAATATTTCAAAATGCACAATGTATCCCTTGTTTTTATTTATTTATGTGATGGTTTTTATAATCGCGGCATTAATCATTTGTCTTTTTCAAGAGGTTCATTACGTGCTCATACAATGATACATATTTAATATAGTCTGGAGGTACACTTATTCGATCAGATTGTTTTTAATTGAAGCAAAACACAGATACAAAGGTAAAAATATAAACAGAAAACATACTCTGAAAATATAGCAAGTTTAAAAGTAACGTTATACATAAGGCTTTTTCCTTCGGCGTCGCGCCATCAAGCTCTCACTGGATCCGCTCCTCGGCTATCAACGAGAGAAACGTCTGAACTTCCTCAACAGACAACGAGACTGCTATTTTGTGGTTGATGCAAAAATGTGCGTTTGTTTAAACAGAAGTTGCGTCAGATCCTTCGCTGGCTGTGCTGATTTAAATCTAGCGGGTCGGACTGTAGAGGAGGGTCTCGTGTCGCAAGTTCAGTGACGCAGTAATGACGATTTTCTCCGGCCAATCAGTGATCAGCAGAGTTTACACGTCACGTTTTGGTAACGGTACGGCTCGATGGAACCTCGACCGAAGTGGTACTAAAAAAGTATCAGGTACCAGGTACAGTACCCAGTGGAAAACCCCCCAAAAGTGAACCGTACCGTACCGTACCGTGCCGTACCATGCAGTGGAAAAGCGCCATAATTTCACCCGAAGAGAAGGCAAAATATCTGCGTGCAAAAAACTACCCAAACATTACAACAAAATGTTAACCGCGATTTTTAGAGTGTATATATGCACACTATAAAAGCAACTGATGCAAGCTGGTAATCACTTAAGTGGGTCAACCGAGTGATTGTGCAAATGATCTGTTACCTCTCCATCCTCTGATGCCGGATGGGTCACCCCGCT
This sequence comes from Schizopygopsis pylzovi, assembly GCA_027422435.1. NCBI lineage: Eukaryota > Metazoa > Chordata > Actinopteri > Cypriniformes > Cyprinidae > Schizopygopsis > Schizopygopsis pylzovi. Next base: position 30,899,535 of record CM049816.1, on the reverse strand, counting down.
TTATTACACAAATTAAACACTGCATATGATAAACGCTAATATTGAGTATTCCACTTGGCTAAAACATAGCAAAACACGGTTTTGGGTGTACGTAAGCCTATTTAATAGATAATATTACACTTGTTTTATCTCCCCCGTGCTTTCTCTCTCTCACACATATTAATATTACCTTTTAGAAGCGCGTGCCTGGCTTTAAAACTCATCAGACAGCACCAGCAGCAAAAGGAATTCATGTCTGGATAGTTTTTTTCGATTTGATGACATTTATGAATGAACATTATAATGTTTTGCATGTAGAGTAGCCTATTGATGACGCTCAGTTGGGGGCCGGCGTGGGAGGGGCATTACTATGAAGCAAAGTTAATTTAGATGTAGAAAAACTAAGCAGTGATAACGAATGCCCAAAAGATAAACTACAAATATCTGTCCCTTTGCCCCCCTGACTGTGTTGGCCTTGTTCGCCTATATGCACATGCAGATCGCCTGTTCTGTCAGGGTGGCTTTATGCACATGCTGCGCACTGTGCGCAATAAAACACATGACGCAGAAGCACTGGTAGAGTTACACTCACGAAACACTGCACTTATTCACAATCACAAAAGTACATTATTTGCGTGTTTTAAAGCCTTGCCGGTTAAGCTTTTCATTCACGCGCTGGTCTGACGTGCGCTTTTTCTGAGCCAGTGCACCTAAAGTGTGCAAACTAAAAAGCCTGTCTAACAGCGCCTGATTACTGAACTAAGTTATTTTTTGAGCTAATACTGTCAAAACACACAAGGTTTACATATAGACTCAGTTGGTTATGTCTAAAATAAAAGTAAACAGCTGAGAGGAACGGATGCATGCCTGTATATTAGATGCGTGCAGCTCTTAAAGAGACAGTACACTATACATGCTGCTGTCATTAAAGGGATAGTTCACCCTACAATTTAATTTGTCATTATTTACTCACTCACATGTTGTCTCAAACCTATATTAATTTATTCACAAAAGTACATTATTTGCGTGTTTTAAAGCCTTGCCGGTTAAGCTTTTCATTCACGCGCTGGTCTGACGTGCGCTTTTTCTGAGCCAGTGCACCTAAAGTGTGCAAACTAAAAAGCCTGTCTAACAGCGCCTGATTACTGAACTAAGTTATTTTTTGAGCTAATACTGTCAAAACACACAAGGTTTACATATAGACTCAGTTGGTTATGTCTAAAATAAAAGTAAACAGCTGAGAGGAACGGATGCATGCCTGTATATTAGATGCGTGCAGCTCTTAAAGAGACAGTACACTATACATGCTGCTGTCATTAAAGGGATAGTTCACCCTACAATTTAATTTGTCATTATTTACTCACTCACATGTTGTCTCAAACCTATATTAATTTATTTCATGTGCTGAACACAAAATAAGACATTTTGAAGAATGTGGGTAACCAAACAGTTGCTGGTCCACTTGATTGTAGGATAAAAAAATACTATGGAAGTCACTGTGGACCAGCAACTGTTTAAATAGAATTTATGTTCAGCAGAAGAAAGAAACTCAGGTTCAAAATTTTGAGTGAGTAAATGATGGTATTACTATAAAACACAGATGACAGAATTTTTATTCTTTAATGTTAAAACAACAAAACACAAAGAGAAAGAAATAACTAACTACACTTGACTGAAAAAATAATAGTTCCTTTAATAGGACTCAATCTATATAGTGATTTATTTTTATATTTGTTCACTTAATTTCTTGAATGCTCTGCTAAATATGCCTGTTGTACCTGAAAATAAAACACTGTGTATTGTATTTGTATATTATGTGTATTTGTAATGTGTATCTTTGTTATTTTTTAATAACAAAGATAAAATAATGACAAAGATTTTTATCTTCACCCACTTTGGCCTAAATATCCACCATTCTTTTTTATATTCTGTTACCTTGAAAGGCTTTGTCTATAGGGAATAATAGGGAAATTAGTCTGGCCATACTGCTCAGACAAAATAGTAAAACTAACATGAAAAAGAATTGTGATAAAATCATGAAATATTGATATATTTTTTCCATATCGCCCACTCCTACTAGGAACTGACCGGTTTTGTGACCGCACTTGCACAAACTGCATTGAAATCATCTTCCAAAATTTAATTTGTGTGGAAATATTGCCAAGTGTGTAAACAGCCATTAACGCTGAAGACAGACACAAAGAAAAGAAAATACCGTAGCAGCCTGAGCAAGCTCAACGTTCACTATGCGAAATATGGAAGGGAAATCATAAATATTGAATTGGGAGTGGGGGTTTATATGAATGTATTTCTGAGGGGTTTTGAGAAAAGTATAAATTACATTTTCTTCTCATCTTGCCTCTGTATATTGCATGTATAAAAAACAAAGCACTGCAGCTTAAGGAACAGGTTCAATTGATAAAGATTTGTAATCATCAGGAAGGACGTTGCCAGTCCTTCCGCTCAATTGGCAGTTGTGTTGCTCCTTAATATTCAGTGGGTGCTCCTAAATTTTTGGTGCTCCTAACTTCTTGAAGTTGGGAGCACCAGTGCTACCAAGTAAAAAAGTTAATTTCGAGCCCTGTCCTTTTAATCACTGATAAGCTTATATCTGTTTGTCATTTTATCCCTGAAAAATTATAAATTTGTGCCTCTTTCATTTCAAAGCCACCAGTTACCCTCCTCTGTAAATAAATACAAATAAAATGACACGTATGTAATGTTTTGCCCACACATTTAATGTGCTCTGCTGCTTGCATTGCATATTGTCTCTAGAGAGGTTTCTAGGTCTCTGGCACAAAAATCAACACAATTTCTTTAGACTGGGTAGGAGATATTTTTTTTTTTCCTATAATTAACTGAAAAATATTAGTGAAGTTGCTGATTTTTCTAGCTATATTGGCTGATTATATCGCCATATATTTTTTCTTCTCTCTCTCCTCACAATTCAAAAAAATTACTACAGATCCCTGGTTATATCATATGTATTTAGTCACCAATTTCTGAGTGAAATCATTCATCTAGTTATTAAAGTGCCCCTTTTATGCTTTCTCGGGTATGATCTTTCATGTAGTGTGTAATATAGCTGTTTGTCAATGTAAAAAGATGAAAGTGCAGGATAAACGTGTAGTTTGACCTAATCCCAAACAATGGTAGAACCGACAACAGACTGACATCTGACCAATCAGAGTAGAGACTAAGAAATGAGGTTTTAGAGAGATTGAATCCTTGAACAAACTATGAGATTATGAGATATATGAGAAAACTAAAGTGTTTTTTTTACCTTGGACACAGGTAAGCTTATTATATGAGACCTCTAAAGCTAAATTAGACGCTTGAAATAAAGCAGGAGAGCACTTTTTAACATTCAGACCAGATCACTAAATGTTTTTTTTTTTTTTGCTGTTTACCTTTTTGAAATGTTTCTACCCAAACTTTTATGATTTGAACACTTTGCTTCAGATCTGTTGCTGCCAGCATCCCTAAATGGTTCTTCTCTACACATGAATTTCAAAATCATAATGCTCAGAAACCTATCTGTAGTTGTCTATAGGGTTACTTGGTTGATTCTAGAATCTGCTAGGTACTTTAAGTGGGACTAGTAGTAACTGTAGTTGTTCTAATAATTGAAACATCAGTAACCCCTGGACCGGTTTAATGAGTGGATTGATTCATATAAATAACTTACAGGGAAGACATTGTTCCTAATTTATCTTTTCCTTTTCACCAATGATCATTTCAGGGCAGGTGACTGAATGTAAAAATTACTGTTTGATTGACAATGTAATTCTATTTATAGGTAGAGTACAAATACTTTTACTTGCACTATAGACCTTTTTAGGGCCTACATCATACATCATACATCACAGCGCTAGCTGGAGGCAAAACAAAGGGAAAACTGGAGGCGGCTCATTCAAACCAGCGCAGATTCAGCTACATAAGGAGCTTAAAATAGCGTCTTGTTGTGATGTTTGGTGCCAGAATCGATGTAGTAGAGAGGCTCCAATTTGAAATTTGATCGCATACCTGCTGCCACTGCCAGACAAAAAAACGATGACAACTGTGGTTAAACTCAATAAAACGAGTGGACTGGACAGAAACGATGTCAAAAGATCACGTCTAAAGATTTCTTATGTATCTCACTACTATGCCGTGTATGAAATAATGTCTGTGTGCATGTATGTAAAACAACAAACTGACGATTTATATGCTTAATCATATGTAATTGTATATACATTATTGTGATTAATTGTGGCTGGAATAATAATGTTGCTGTAAAAATAGTTGCCTGCTGAAATTGAAATGTATATGTTCATTTATATATCATCTTCATGGCTACAGGTGCGTCTCAATAAATTAGAATGTCGTGAAAAAGTTAATTATTTCATATATTTTAGATTCATTACATGTAAAGTAAAACATTTCAAAAAAACGTTTTGTTTTAATTTTGATGATTAGAGCTTACAGCTCATGAAAGTCAAAAATCAGTATCTCAATATTAGAATATTTACAGTTGAGTTTCAATAAATGACCATCCATACAGTATAAATTCCGGGTATCTCTTGTTCTTTGATACCACAATAATGGAGAAGACTGCTGAGTTGGCAATGATCCAGAAGAGGAACATTGACACCCTCCACAAAGAGGGTGAGTCACAGAGGGTCATTACTGAAAGGTGTGGCTGTTTACAGAGTGCTGTATCAAAGCATATTAAATGCAAAGTTGACTGGAAGGAAGAATTTGGGTAGGAAAAGGTGCACAAGCAACAGGGATGACCGCAAGCTTGAGAATGCAGTCAAGCAAAGCTGATTCAAAACTTGGGAGAGTTTCAGTGCATCAAGAGTCACCATGCTCAGACGTCTTCAGGAAAAGGGCTACCAAGCCACTTCTGAACCAGAGACAACGTCAGCAGCGTCTTACCTGGGCTGTGAAGAAAAAGAACTGGACTGTTGCTCAGTGGTCCAAAGTCCTCTTTTCAGATTAAAGTAAATTTAGCATTTCATTTGGAATCAAGGTCCCAGAGTCTGGAGGAAGAGTGGAGAGGCACAGAATCCATGTTGCTTGAAGTCCAGTGTGAAGTTTCCACAGTCTGTGATGATTTGAGCTGCCATGTCATCTGCTGGTGTTGGTCGACTGTGTTTTCTGAAGTCCACAGTCAACGCAGCCATCTACCAGGAGATTTTAGAGCACTTCATGCTTCCTTCTGCTGACAAGCTTTATGGAGATGCTGATTTCATTTTCCAGCAGGACTTGGCACCTGCACACACTGCCAAAGGTACCAAAAGCTGGTTCAATGACCATGGTGTTACTGTGCTTGATTGGCCAGCAAACTCTCCAGACCTGAACATAGAGAATCTATGGAGTATTGTCAAGAGGAAAATGAGAGACACCAGACCCAACAATGCAGATGACCTGAAGGCCACTGTCAAAGAAACCTGGGCTTCCATACCACATTAGCATTGCCACAAACTGATCACCTCCATGCCACGCCGAATTGAGGCAGTAATTAAAGCAAAAGGAGCCCCTACCAAGTATTGAGTACATATACAGTAAATGAACATACTTTCCAGAAGGCCAACAATTCACTAAAAATGTTTTTTATATTGGTCTTATGAAGTATTCTAATTTGTTGAGATAATGAATTGGTGGGTTTTTGTTAAATGTGAGCCAAAATCAACACAATTAAAAGAACCAAAGACTTAAACTACTTCAGTCTGTGTGCGTTGAATTTATTTAATACACGAGTTTCACAATTTGAGTTGAATTACTGAAATAAATGAACTTTTCCATGACATTCTTATTTATTGAGATGCACCTGTAGATAGACACGGTGAGTTTGTCTTAACTATACAGGTTAGATGTGAGTCACTCAATCGGAGGGAATCCTGTCAGATCATCCTTTGAGTAAAAGCGTGTGCGGGTCGGCCAATCTGGTTTTGTCCGTTAAAGTTAAACTTTTCAAATAACAATTGCGGTCCCGGACAGTGAGTGACCTTACATATGCAGGTTAAATCGGAATTTTTCCAGTTATTGTTAAAAAAAATAAGCTAACAGACTTCATTGAAGTGGTCAGGGGGATCTTTTTGCCTCCACTTAAGCTCCGCCCACAGAAAAACATCACAATGTTTACTAACAGGAAAAGGGTCTATAGATGCTGATTTAAATACTGATTATAGGATTCAGATCTTCGGATTGGAATTCCAGCATACACTCTTAATCACTTTTTTTTCTGATCACTTTAAGGTAAAACTACCCAGAAGAAAACTCCCTGGCAGCAGGCAGAGGTGCAGGCGGTGGAAAGGCACCTGAAGCGATTCATCATATCTGCCACTGTACCATCAAAGAGTGACTGTGAGAAATGCTTGAAAGCTGAACCAGAAGCTCTGAGGAACCGCGATTGGAAGACCGTAAAATTTTACGTTTATAATCGCATTACAGCTTATAAAAAGAAATTGCAGTGCAGATAATACTGTGAAGATGCAACTATCTGGCATGGCATGTTTTGTTTAAAGAAGTTAAAGCCACAGCAACATTTAAAGAAATAGAATATCTTTATTGTTAAACCAGTGCATAAAGGCCACAAGCTGAAAAGCATTGGTCTAAAAAAGGTTTTGCATTTTTTTGTTGAAATTCATGTCTGTGAAAGATAGATAGATATTTTTTTATATGATTTTATTTTTTACTTTTAGTATAACAAGACTTTTGAGGTTTTGTTTTGAGGATTGACGTCATTTAAGTTCTTATGTGAAGTTTAACTCAATAAAAGTTGAATTCAGTCATTTTAATCTGAATTAATGTCTTTAAGTTCAATTAGTAGTAGGTTTATTGTATTGATAAGTATCCGGTGAATGAGTAGTACCTGATACTGGGTGGTTGGCTGGGGCTGAACACTATTTTATTTGGAAAGGTTTAAATGTTTGACTTGTGGGTATGATAGGAGTTGGAATATATCCAGGCAATTATTCACTACTCCCAATTTGATCCTTTGTATGTGAATGAAGAACTTGTTGACTGCAACATCAGTCCACTTTAGTCACACTGATAATTCCAATCAAACCTAAGAACCATCAATCAGTCAATCCAAACAAAATTCTACATGTTGAGGAGATGGATTACACGCTTAAGGCTGGTCCCAGACTAAAAAGCATGTTTGAGTCGTCCTAACTGAAAGTAACTTGCACTGAAGGATCTTAGAATATGTCAGCCATTGTTTTGTCTCTGGGTGCACACCAGTAATGTTTTATTTATTTTTTCTAAGGTATTTTAATAGAAACTGTTTAAATACCCTAATTTAACTAAGGCCTAGTCCTGGTTTAAGATAATCTCTGTCTGTGAAAACTGGTCCTAGGTGTTTTATGCAAGAGTGAAGCTTTGCATCACTAGCACCGTTTGCAGACCTCACTACATCTCCACATAAACTAATCTAAGTTAAATTTCAACTTTTGTACTACTAATAAACATTTTAATTCTACTTGGTTGTAGATTAAACCCATTTTAAGAGCAAATGAACACATGCAGTCTGAAGATTTACTTCATATAAATGCCTTTTATTTGTCATTAGTAATACTTATTGTTGTTGCAAAGTCCCTACAAATCATGGGAATGCTTGTGTATTATTGTGTACGCAAGGTCCCCACAAGTCATGGCAATGTGTGTTTATTATGCAAATGATATGCATATAATATTCAAATTAGGTCCCTGTTAGTCATGTTCATCTGATTTTTCAGAGGTCCCCATGAAGCATGGTCTAGTCCTTACTTCATCAATTCAGTTGTCTGAGGTTGTGTATAGGCTAACAAAGCTGTGGTTAGTGTCCCTTATTTTTTTCAGACCTCTAAACCCTTTAGAAATGGTGGTCCCCACATGTGATGATTATAAAGTTGGTCCTCATCAAACATGGAAACCAGTATGTGTGTGTGTGTGTGTGTGTGTGTGTGTGTGTGTGTGTGTGTGTGTGTGTGAGAGAGAGAGAGAGCGATAGTGTGTGTGTGTGTGTGGGAGATAGAGAGATTGTGTGTGTGTGTGTGAGAGAGAGAGAGAGAGAGAGAGAGAGAGAGAGAGAGTGTGTGTGTGTGTGTGTGTGTGTGTGTGTGAGAGAGAGAGTGTGTGTGTGTGTGCATGTTTATGTGGTTTATGAGGACACAAATTTGTATAATGACATAGGTATGACATAGGTATTACAAGGAGAAGGTGATTTATGAGGACATTTTCAGTGTCCCCATAATTCAAAATGCTTATAAATCATACAGAGTAAGTTTTTTGGGGGGAAAGTTGAAATGCACCGTCTCCTGTGAGGGCTAAGTTTAGGTGTAGGGTAGGTGTAGGGCAATAGCACATACAGTTTGTACAGTATAAAAACCATTACGCCTATGGAAAGTCCCCGTAAACCATAAAAACCAACGTGTGTGTGTGTGTGTGTGTGTGTGTGTGTGTGTGTGTGAGAGTGTGTGTGTTGTGTGTGTGAGAGAGAGAGTGAGAGTGCGTATGTGTGTGTGTGTGTGTGTGTGTGTGTGAGAGAGAGAGAGAGAGAGTGTGTGTGTGTGTGTGTGTGTGTGTGTGTGTGACTCCCTCTCTCATGAAAAATTATTAACTATAATCCACATAAAACTCTAGCCATAATTAAACACAGGCATTAACTAGATACTATTTTATGGATCATTTACATAAACTATGTTACCTTGGATACTACATATTAAAACCAGGGTTAATTTGCTCAAAAGATAAACGTGTTTAGATAAAAATTGTGCTGACTATAGTCATGTTTTAACAACTCTTAATTTAATCAGACCTTTAAAATATATCACAAAACGCTTATTATAATTGTTATGAATCTGGCTGCCACTCACTACAACTGCACATCACCCATGGACTACATCTCCCATCATACACTGCACTCACACATTCCCATCCACCATGACACCAATCACACAGCTGTCACCAATCACTCATTTGCCCTGATTGCCTCACCACACCTGCACCTCATTCACCCACTCACATATAAGCAGCACACATACACTCACCCTTTGCGAAGTCTTGTTTTGCCCTGGCTAACATTTCCGAGCGGTTTCCCTAGTTTGTCTTCCCGTGTTCTACCTGGACTGTTGACTTCCTCTCCTGATCGTTTGCTGCCTGCCTCTCTGACCCCGCCTGCTTTCTGGTAATCCTCTCTGTCTGCCGCCTGCCCTGACCCTTTGCTCTGCCTCTGATTACGACTCTGCCTTGTCTACGTTGCCCTCGATACCACTGCTTGATATTTGCCTGTTTGAACTCCTCCTTGTATTAATAAAGCTGCAAGTGGATCTACTCTCGCCTCTGACCAGTCATTCAGTACAATAATACATTTCACATCTAGGTTTGTCATGAATAATTCCATATGCATTTCGATCTTCCTTGAGTAAGAGTACAACAGTACTAGATTTTTTATGTACTTCAGTATTTAGGCCCAGCTTAACAGACAAGGCTTAGCTTAAACCAGGACATGTGAGTAGCTTTAATAAAAATGCCTTCGAACAGTACATTACTGGTGTGTATCTAGAGAAAAACAATGACACTGACATATTTTAATATCTGTTCTCTGGCTTTAACATGCATTTTTGTCTGAGACTAGCCTTAAATCTTTCTGCCACTTCACTTACTGTCTACTCACGGTCATATCATAATAAAAATAAATATTTGAAAATAAATCAATAAAAAAGAAAACAATGTCTGATCATCTGTGGCAGATATTTTCATGAATTCACACTTACAACTGATGGAGTAAAATAATGAAATAATGGCCTTTGACGTGCTGTCTGAGGACAGTCTCCAAGCCAGGAACTTCACTCAAACCCAGAGTAGCTCCTAACCCTATCTTGGGAATAGGAACCAGCCAAAAGAGAGAGAGAGGAGTCAGGTGGCAGAGGCATGCAGAAAACCACAGAGGTAACTAGGTGAGTCGGCTGTGTATATACACCTCGTTCTACAGTATTTATATCAATAAATCAGGGCCTTCTCACTCCCAATTCATCACATATGTGATCAGGATCCCTCAGCATCACTTTTTTAATGCTCAAGGTTTCCCTTTAGCATCATTTTTTGAGATGCAAGGTACTTTATTGTTTTCAGTAGTTTGATAACTGATGCATCAGATTAAGAGGTGCATGTGTCAGATCTCGAGCCATGCAATCAGTCTTTGTCAATCACGTGCATTTATTGTGGGTGACATCACTTAAGTCCCATTTTGAAGGTATCGTTGCATTGAGCAGTGACCTGAATGTGTACAGAGTAGGGGTGGGCGATATGACCAAAATCTTATATCACGATATGAAACATTTTATAACATGATAACAATATATATCACGATGTAGTGATATCTTTTTCTTCTACAAAGGTTTTTATTATATTAAAATCTTTGATACCATAGAATTTTCATAATCCTTGTCACCAATGTCACTATTAAACTAATACAAGCCAAAAGAGAGAGAGAAAAACTCAACCTCACTGAAGATAAATAAACAGTCAGTGATGAAATAAGGATAATAAACTAATTGCAAGCAATAGGACAAAAAAACTACAATAAATAAGAAACGCTACATACAGTGCTCAGCGTAAATGAGTACACCCCCTTTGAAAAGTAACATTTTAAACAATATCTCAATGAACACAAAAACATTTTCCAAAATGTTGGCAAGACTAAGTTTTATATATCATCTGTTTAACTTATAATATGAAAGTAAGGTTAATAATATAACTTAGAGAACAAAATTTTCAGTTTTACTCAAATTAGGGTGATGCTAAAATGAGTACACCCCACTGAAAGTCTCTGGAGCAAAGTTACATTTTATACTACAAATGTCTAATTTAACAAGAATTCAACCACAGGTGAGTCTAATTATTCATTACACAGGTGACAGTTGACTATAAAAGGGTGTTACTTAAAGAAAACCCCTTCCCATTTTATGCTGTCAGCAATGGCACCACATGGAAGAGAAATGTCACAAGATCTGAGAAAGAAAATAATTTATTTACACAAGAAAGGTGAAGGCTACAAGAAGATCAGCAAAGCTTTACTTATCAGTCAGAATACTGTAGCAAAAGTGGTACAAACATTTTAAAAAGATGGAACTGCAACCATCTCACAGAGACATCCAGGTCGTCGACAAATGTACTGCTCTATACTGAAAGAGAAGATGCTACCATCATTCCGTGCCCTTGGTCGTTGTGCACTTTTCCAACATGACAATGATCCTAAACACACATCTAAGGCCAATGTTGGATTTCTGAAGAAGAACAGGGTGAAAGTGATTCAGTGGCCAAGTATGTCTCCTGATCTGAACCCAATCGAACACCTATGGGGAATTCTGAAGAGACAAGTTGAGCATCACTCTCCATCCAGCATCCAATCTCTAAAAGAGGTCATTCTTGAAGAATGGAAAAAGATAGATCTGGCAAAATATCGCCAGCTTGTTCATTCCATGCCTAGAAGACTTGGTGCTGTCATTAAAAATCATGGAGGCCATACAAAGTACTAGATTTAGTAGTTTTTGTTGTGGGGTGTACTCATTTTTGCATCACCCTAATTTGAGTTAAACTGAAAAATGTGTAATCTAAATTATATTATTAACCTTACTTTCATGTTATAAGTTAAACAGATGTTATATAAAACTTAGTCTTGTCAACATTTTGTAAAATGTTTTTGTGTTCATTGAGATATTGTTTAAAATGTTACTTTTCAAAGGCGGTGTACTCATTTACGCTGAGCACTGTACATTGTGTAAATTAATTAGTCTTCACTGTGTTAATTACATCTATCTATCTATGATAGATATAATTAACACGTGTATTATGTATAGATTCTATACATATTATAAATATATCATTATTATTGTTATTTATTCTCATTAAAGTTACAAAAGTGATTTAGTCGAGAGTAGTGAGAGATGTTCTAGCAGTGTGCTATGATTAACATGAACGAATATTGGACAGCTTCCCCTTTAAGACCGAAGTCCGGATCCAATATAGTTACTGTTACATATGCATTTCTCTTTCTGTCGTTTATTCTCTCTTAAGACCTAAATCGCTGCGTTTATGAGGATATTGCAAAGACGGGGATTCTGACGCATATAAGTGTGTTTATGTAATTGTTCAAAGTCGGCAAAAAAGAAAAAGCATGCTCCTCTCATACAGAAAGAGACGGTGCACGCATATAGGTCTGTTGTTTGTGTTTCAACGACTTAAAATCGGTTGTTTTAAAACTGCAGTGCTTAAAAACGCATGACCATGCTACAGATGTAGTCCCTCGTTTAGTAACGAGCTCCTGGTTTTGTCCTGGCTGGTCGTCCTCCGCCTGCTTCTGTCTCTCCTTCACGCCCCGTGGTGGGCGCCGTATAAAGATCGCAGTCACTCAATGAAAATGACGAAAAGGTATTACCGTAAACAATGCATTTTGCGTCAACACGAAATAACCGATAGAACATTATATGAAACGATAGACTTTTTATTTTGTCAATCCGATACATATCGTCATATCGTCCAGCCTTTTATATCCTGACAAGACGAATAAAAATAGGGATTAAAATTTTTGAATAACTTTTTGTTTCTCTGTGACACTTTATTACGTGATGGCAGCTAAATGTTATTGACATTTTTCTGTCAATAAATTCAATACTCTTGCCAAGAAAAATTTAATAAATACAATGTTGTGCAGACTAGACTTCTATTTGTTAGCCTATCTCTATTTCTTTCATCAGAAATGTGAACAAACAGCGAATATATCGCGGGAGCGGATGAGTTCGGAATAAAACCTAAAAAAACAGTCCCGTGCAGATACATATTAAATAAATAATTAAAAAAGCTTGTTGGGATGTATCTTTATATTGCATTAATTTAATAATAATAAATGAAATATTTGTTTAATATTATTCACTATTCACGACGCCATCAGTAGTTCCTCTGTAAGAACAAGCTGTTTGGAGCGTCTGATGCCCGTATGCACAAACTGATCCTCACAAACTTCTCCAACACACGCGAGCATCTGTTATAAAACACTCGCTGTATTCAACCACGTGAATATACTGAGCTGTATTCAAGCAGAAATATGATTTTAGAGTGATCGAGAGCGCACATACACAGTTCGTTTGCACATCATTTATAACGGACATAACGCGTGCCTAATGCACGATCCTGTCCCTGTAATCAGCTTTACCTTGATTACAGTAGTCGCCCATCAAAACTTGTGTCTGCTAGTGTGGCACTGGCTTCATTTATCCAGCGAGAGCTGTAGTTTGCTCATACAGAGTTTTTGAGCCACCGTTCAGTCTGTATTACACACGATGAGAAACGTTTTGCTGCTCCGAAACACAGAATACGTAGAGAGTAGGTACTGTTATTTATTTATAGGCTATATATTTTTTACATGACTTAACATGCGAGTGAATGACCAATGACTACACTCTGACTTAGCTGCAGTTGGAACAAACTACTGGTTCGTCTAGCCAGAGGGGAACTGTCCCCCCGACTGAGTCTGGTTTCTCCCAAGTTTTTTTTTTTAAAGTTCTGTCACCGATGGATTTTGGGTTCCTCTGGCTTGCTTAGTTGGGGACACTTCATTTCCAGCGATATCACCGACTTGATTGCACAGATATTATTTAAACTGAACTGAGCTGACATGACGATGACATCACTGAATTCAATAATGAAATGGTTTTAACTCAAAAATGTTCATATTTTGATATTGTGCAGTTGCTTTGACACAATTAAAACATGCTATATAAATAAAGGTGACTTGACTTGACTTGAATATATTATATTGCAGTTATATCTCTCGCCCCCCTGGTTGAGAATCACTGACGTGATCTTCCAGCATTGCCTTCGCGATCGATCTATTGGGCATCCCTGATCTAAGTGATAATGTTAAAAAAACATATTAGTTTCTCATTTATTTGGTTCCACAGTATTTGCAGATTTTTATTTTATTTAAACACTACTTGACGCCGAATTGCCGCTGATATGAAAGTCAAAGTAAAACGCGCATGGCGCTTACAGGGTATTTCAAACCTAAGGAAAGCGAGGAAAAGAGGGAAAACTCAAACGACCCCCCGCCGCGGTGATACCGTTATAACCGGTGTGACAACACGTCGATTAACCGGTGGGAAAATTTCCTCACCGTCACAACCCTAGTGTGTAGCTGACCATCTCCTCTAGCCTTCAGTGTGTAGTGTCACACTTTGATTCTCGTGAGTGTGTCTTTTATGGTTTAGACCCCATTTGTCCTGTCTTTAGTCAGCGTTGTCTGATAATGTTTACCAGAGAAATTGCTGGGCATTCATTAAGTCAAGTCAAGTCACCTTTATTTATATAGCGCTTTTAACAATACAAATTGTAACAAAGCACTGCACAATATCAAAATAGGCAAAATGTGTCAATAATGTAAAATGACAGGATTTAACACTCAATTATCTGCTGAATGCATTTCATTATTGAATTTAGTAATGGCATTGTCCAGCTTAGTTCAGTTTATAATATCTGTGCAATCAAGTCGATGATTGTGCTGGAAATGAAGTGTCCCCAACTGAGCAAGCCAGAGGCGACAGCGGCAAGGAACGAAAACTCCATCGGTGACAGAATGGAGAAAAAACCTTGGGAGAAACCAGGCTCAGTCGGGGGGCCAGTTCCCCTCCGGCCAGACAAATCTGTAGTTTGTTCCAACTGCAGCAAAGTCAGAGTGTAAGTGGTCCACTGGTTCCAGGGGTCTTTCCCCGATGGATGTCTAGGTGACGAGGTCCTCACTGGAGATCTGTCTCTGGGGCTCATCTATGTGTCCTAGATTCCACTGACGTTCAGGGCTGTAGGGGCTGTAGAGGTTGTCTCCAGGTGCTGATCCTCCATTTATGGCAGACTTTGGTTAAGTCAGTATAATCGCTGATGGTTGGATTCCTCTGAGGTCCTCGGAGGGGTTGTCATCGTCTCTTCTCAGGTGTTCGGTCATCTCAATCGTTTAAGGGTAGGATCCAGACTGAAGCTTGTGTAATTCCTAGCTACCACGGGATGTTAATCCCGTGGCAGTAACATAGAAACAGTAAGACAATTAGCGTAGCAGTTGTTCCATCCAGGAATAACCCTGGATGAAATTATCAGTATAACCCAAGCTAAAGCATAATAATGTGCATTTGTTCAGATAGACTGGCAGTACAAGATTGTGAGATGCATTATATGAATGCTTGGCTAAAGAGATGCGTCTTTAATCTAGATTTAAACAGAGAGAGTGTGTCTGAACCCCGAACGTTATCAGGAAGGCTATTCCAGAGTTTAGGAGCCAGATATGAAAAAGTTCTACCGCCTTTAGTGGACTTTGCTATCCTAGGTACTACCAAGAGTCCAGAGTTTTGCGACCTAAGGGAGCGGGTTGGATTGTAGCGTGATAGAAGATTAGTTAGGTACGCAGGAGCTAAATCATTTAGGGCCTTATAGGCAAGTAATAATATTTTGTAACTGATACGAAACTTAATAGGTAGCCAGTGCAGAGACTGTAAAATTGGAGTAATATGGTCATATTTTCTTGACCTGGTAAGGACTCTAGCCGCAGCATTTTGCACTATCTGTAGCTTGTTTATTGAAGATGCAGGACAACCACCTAGCAGTGCATTACAATAGTCCAGTCTAGAGGTCATGAATGCATGAACTAACTTTTCTGCATCAGAAACACTTAACATGTTCCGTAGCTTGGAAATGTTTCTAAGATGGAAGAATGCTGTTTTTGTAACATTGGAAATATGATTTTCAAAAGATAGGTTGCTGTCTAATATAACACCCAGATTTTTAACTGTAGAGGAAGTAACATTACATCCGTCTAGTTGCAAATTGTAATCCAAGAGATTCTGTGTACTGTCTTTAGGTCCAATAAGTAATATCTCGGTCTTATCTGAATTTAATAGGAGAAAATTACTGGTCATCCAATCTTTTATATTTTTAACACACTCTGTTAGCTTAGATAGTTTAGAAGTTTCATCTGGTTTTGTTGAGATATATAGTTGAGTGTCATCAGCATAACAATGGAAACTAATCCCGTATTTTCTAATAATATTACCAAGGGGCAACATATATAATGAAAATAATAGAGGACCTAGGACAGATCCTTGTGGTACTCCATACTTTACTGGTGATAATTGTGATGACTCCCCGTTTAAATAAACAAAGTGGTAGCGATCGGACAGGTAGGATCTAAACCATCTTAAAGCCTGCCCTTGAATACCTGTATAGTTTTGTAATCAATCTATCGGTATGTCATGATCTATAGTGTCGAACGCAGCACTAAGATCAAGTAAAACTAGCAACGAGATGCAGCCTTTGTCTGACGCAAGAAGCAAGTCATTTGTAATTTTAACAAGTGCAGTTTCTGTGCTATGGCGGGGCCTGAAACCTGACTGAAATTCTTCATAGATATCATTTTTTTGCAGAAAGGAGCACAGTTGAGCAGACACTACTTTTTCTAATATTTTCGACATAAACGGAAGATTTGAAATGGGCCTGTAATTTGCCAGTTCACAAGGATCTAATTTTGGTTTCTTAATAAGAGGCTTAATAACTGCCAGCTTAAATGGTTTTGGGACGTGACCTAAAGATAACGAGGAGTTAATAATATTGAGAAGCGGTTGTTCTGCAACAGGTAACAACTCTTTCAATAGTTTAGTTGGTACAGGATCTAATAAACATGTTGTTGGTTTAGATGCAGTGATAAGTTTATTTAGCTCTTCCTGTCCTATAGTTGTAAAGCACTGCAGTTTTTCTTTGGGTGCGATGAATGAAGCTGAAGTACTAGACGCTGTAGAATCTACGTTTGTTATTGTATTTCTGATATTATCTATTTTATCAGTAAAGAAATTCATAAAGTCATTACTATTAAACTGTGAGGGAATATTTAGATCGGGTGACATCTGTTTATTTGTTAATCTAGCCACTGTGCTAAATAAAAACCTTGGATTGTTTTGGTGATTATCTATGAGTTTGCGGATATACTCGGTTCTTGCAGTTTTTAGAGCCTGTCTATAGCTGGACATAATGTTTTTCCACGCAATTCTAAAGACTTCCAAGTTACTTTTTCTCCATTTGCGCTCAAGAATACGAGTTTCTTTCTTGAGAGAATGGGTATAACTGTTGTACCATGGCGCAGCAC
The DNA here is from genome assembly GCA_027422435.1 of Schizopygopsis pylzovi. NCBI lineage: Eukaryota > Metazoa > Chordata > Actinopteri > Cypriniformes > Cyprinidae > Schizopygopsis > Schizopygopsis pylzovi. Next base: position 30,882,407 of record CM049816.1, on the reverse strand, counting down.
GTTTTTCTCTAACCTTTTTTAATTTGATGGGTGCAACAGTTTCTAACGTATTGGAGAAGATAGTTCCCATGTTGCTAGTAATTGTGTCTAGTTCATCTGTATTTATGGGTACACAGAGCAGTTGAGATAAATCAGGCAGGTTATTTGTGAATCTGTCTTTAGTGGCTGGAATAATAATTCTGCCTGGGCGATAACGCGGAGCCATATAGTTAATATCAGTAATATGCAG
>CM049816.1:30709841-30882078 GCA_027422435.1 Schizopygopsis pylzovi | reverse complement strand
TTCCAACAGTTTCTACTGTAGACATGAAAAATATTTGGACCATAACCAATATGTTTATTGATATGATAGGCTTACCTCATTTGGATGGACAAGATTGCTTCTGATGCGCCCTACCTTCAGACACTAAGAGAGAGCATTCCAGAGCTGGTTATTCCTTCTTTGCCTGAAAGGGTGTTCATGAACACGTAAGATTAATGATAATGTTTTAAATCCAACTACAAATGTGCTTTTCCATTAAACTTCAAATACATATTATTCTCTTTGCAGAGAGAGCATTTTCAAATACAAATTCAACAAAGATCATGTCACCTTCACCATTCCTTTGCCTCTTGGTGGAAAAACATCTGAGGACCTGAGAATCCCTCTCACCATGGCCACCCCAGAACTAATTATGCCACAAATTAGTGTAATGCTGCCCTCTAAAAGGTTCAATCTACCAACTTTCTCCATTCCTTCTAGCTATGACCTCTCAATGCCTCTTCTAGGTATGGTAGAGGTATCAGCAAAAGTGAACACTAACTTTTATGATATAGAGGCAGTTTTCTCTGGTGGAAACAACACTTTCAATGAGCCCGGCTACATTACAAGCTACAAAGTTGTTGCAAACAGTCCTGTGGAACTTTTTGCTTTTACTGTGGAAGGTAAACATATGCATGCAGCATACATGATACATAATTTGAATTGTATTCATTGATATGGGTCTTTGTGTGGGATTTTTGTTGTTGTCATTTCTAGAATTAATTAACCATGTTTGTTACATGCAGGATCTGCACAAATTGCTGACATTACAGAGGACATTGCGAAGTTCGACATCATTTCTTCCCTGAAACATAAGTTCATAGATGCACAATTCAGTCTAATGGAAACAGCCAAAATCACAGATGAAGTGAAAGCAATGGGAAATTACAAGATTGAGGCCTTCAGCCCTCTGGGTATGCAGATGTCACTGGTATACACAACCCAGGCATTGGTTTCTTCTGAATTCACAGGGGATGGTAGTTTAGATGGATCACTAAAAGTAGGATCAATAACTGCTAGAACTACTGCCACACACAACTTTTTACTTCAACCCAAATCCGGAGAGGCACGAGCTGGATCCACTTTCAGTTTAAACTGTCACAATTTCCAAATACTAAACAATATTAAAGCTACAGCAGCCAGTGGAGAACTTTCATTTGAGTTGAACAATGACATAGAGAATGACCAAGTCCACCACACCACTAAGTTTAACATTGAACTCAAGGAAGCTAAGTTTACCATTAAGTCTGATTTTGTCACCAGAGCTTATGAGACCAAGCTTCAAAACCAGGTAGATTTCTCTGCAACTATGAAGGAGGTCACTATCAGGATTGGGTCTCAGGCTGATGACAACACAAATCGAGCTTCCTCCCAGCTCACTGGGTCCCTAAGCTCCCAGGGACTGGAGCTCAATAGTGATGCCACGATCAGCTTCGCTGCCAACCATGCCTCTAACAAAGGCACGCTGTCATTCACCAAAGATGCCCTGACCACTAGTTGTACCACCAGTGCTCAGATCAGCTCTGTGACCTTTGAAAACATTTTACATGGTTTAATTACAACTACAGGTGCTACAATGTCTGTCTCCAGCAAGGGAACAGTCTATGAGAACAGTGCTGAACTCAAAATTGAAGGAAGACTTGCAAGTTCAGAAGTATACCTAAACAGCATGTACAAGGGTGACATTTTCAATGCCAACACCAGAAACATGATCACTCTCAAGCTGAATGAAGATGGTCTAAACCTCTACAACAAAATGATTGCATCATTTAAAGAGATAAAAATAGAAAACACAGACTCACTGATAGTTACCCTCAAATCTTTGGCCATGCGTTCTAAATCCAACAGCTTCCTGAATGAGAACAACTTCTACAAGCATGACATTGCAGTGGACATACATGAATTTAAAGCATCTTTAAAGGCTGAAAATGATCTTAAAGCAATTGGTATCCTCTTCAACAACGAGGCCCAGATGAAGGCAGAGCCCTACAAGATGGAAGTTACTGGAACTCTGAAGGGGATATTTGGTGAAGAGGAACTGAGACATACATATGAGATCATGTATGTTGACCAGATAGCCACTGCAAAGTGCAGCACCAATGGAAAACTCTTGGGCAGTCAAATGACTCAAAGCTCTGAGTTTGAGATGATTGGGTTATCCACAAAGTTCAGCAATGAGGTGCACTTTAACTCTCCCTCTCTCCAACTGGAAAGCAACATCCTAACTAAAGCAGAACCTTTCAGTGTGAATGTTGAGAGCTCCTTCAACTCTGATGGAGCACTTAACATGTATGGAAAACACAGTGGCCAGGTGCAAAGCATGCTGCTCCTTCAAGCTGAACCTAAGTATTACTCTTACAAGCATGAATGGAAGGCCTCAACTTCTCACCAGCCAAACAATGGAAACTCCATTAAAACTAACTTCCAGCATAAAATAACCAGCGCTATCACGCCTCAGCAGCAAAAGTTTAACTTAGATATAGAGTCTATGCTGAATCACCATGCCTTTGACCACTCCCTGGAAATCCTCAACACTCCAAATAACATGGGAATAGCACTGAAAGGCACCGTGTCCACCAACCTCTTGAACAAAGCCAATGACAATCAAGAATTTGGCATCTCAAGTGCTCTGAAATATGAGAAGAACAGTGATAGTCATTTTATTTACCTGCCTTTCATTGATAAGCTGCCTTTTCTCATAGAGGAAATCAAAATTGCAATGCTCACCATGAAAGATCATAGCGTTGACCTGCTTGGCGGCATTGATACTAAATATGACATTACAACCACTTTTAATAGCAAAGGAAATGAACTTTCACATCTAATTGTCAATTTTGATGTGGATATGTTCTTGGATGATGTGCGACGTTTTGCCTCTGATATGAAAGGTGTGGTAAAGGAAATGGGCAAAACCCTACAACCCATCAAGGACTTGGTTGACAGATTGGGCCAAAAAGCTGGCAGTATCACCAAGATAAATGAAATTCTCAACAAAATTGATGAGACTTTGGCAGAATATGAGATCGAGGCAGTGGTTGAGAAAATCACCAATGATGCTATGGATTTAATGAAACAATATGAACTAAGGGAAACTGTGCAATCAGCTGCAAGTTACCTAAACTCTCTTGACATAAAATCAGTATATAAAAGAATCTTTGAACAAATGAATGAGCTGACAAAACTACTAAATACCAAAGTAAATAAAATGATGGCTTATGATTTTGACACCTTGGCTGATGAAATAAAGCAGCTGGTCACTGACTTCATTAGGGTACCCTGCTTTGGAATGCTACATGGTGAGATTGAAATCAAATCCCCAGAGCACACTCTGAAGACCAGTTCTGAACTTAATAACTCAACAGAAAAATTCACTGCTAACCTGAATTCTCAGTTCCAGACTCCTATTGATCTCTTGGCGTACACCTTTGATGCCACTGCTCACCTTAGCATCCCCAGAATGAAAGAGCTTTCTCTGACTGAGACAGTGAAAGCAAATCACATGGCTTTCTCTCTTGATCACGAGGGATTCATGTCCATCAATGGCCCTAATTCCCAGGTATCTTCCAAGACTACAGCTAAGGCAACGACAGAACCATACAGGGCTGACTTGGTGAATAATGCCTTTCTGAACACAGAGAATGGATTCTCAAGTACTTTGGAGACCTCTTACATCCACAGTGTGAACATGCCAGTGGCCAACATCTTCAGTGAAGTCACAATGACACAAAAAGCTGCTGCTCAGCTGAAATCTGGCATAATCACACTCACCCTTGGAAATAACGGCAAAGGAAAATTATCTGTCTTTGATCATTCTGATGAAGGAACCCATAAGAGTAACTTGGAGATTCTGATGAATGTGAAGTCCATAAAACTGACTTTTGATGGTGACACTGACAGCAGTCTTCTCAAGATGAAGCAGACTGTTGATGCTGAGACTAGAGGTTTGACTCAGATCAAGTTTAATGCGCATGCAGAAACAGAAACTCCTTTAATCAAGAGAAGTATTGCAGCAGTGAAAGGGCAGATTCGTTTGAAGGAACCCATGGTTGAGCTGAGTGGGTCTCATGATGCTGAACTGATTGGCAAAGTTGAAGGCACCATTGCCAACTCAGTTAACTTCAAGGCTGTGCCTTTTGAAATTATCTTTGACATCAAGAACAAGAAAAACACTAAAGTAATGCTTCCATTTAGGTTGTCCAGTAAAGTTGATTTTCAGAATGATATGGCTTTAACTCTGAATCCCTCTGTGCAGCAGGCCAGCTGGACCAGTCTTGCTAGGTTCAATCAATATAAGTATTCTCATTACATTAGTATGGCTAATGGTGAGAAAGAAATTCAGTTCTCTGCATCAGTCAATGGTGAGGCTGACTTAAATGTGCTGGCATTGCCGATTAACATTCCTAAATTGACTGTCCTATTTATTAACAAAGGAACACCGTATGTAGATACATTTTCTTTATGGGAGGACACGGGTCTTAAAGAAATTTTGATCACACCTCAGCAGACCTTTGATATGGATGCAAAGTTTAAGTATGTGAAAAACCCTGAGATGTTCAACATGCAACCAGTCCTCAATTCTATTATTAGGAAAATTAAAATACCCATTTTCGCAACTGCCAAAACCACATCTGATACATATGATTGTCCTTATGTTACCAAGATCACTCTTCCCAATATTAAGGAATCAATTATAATCCCTGTCATGGGAGACCTGGCCTATGACTTCTCTGTGAAAACAGCTATGATCATTATGAATACCAAGGCTGAGATCCTTAATCAGGATGAAATTTCTGCCCAGTTTGAAACTCAGGTTAGCTCTGAGTTTGGTGTACTCAATGGCAAAACCAGTGGCTCTGCCACTTTCAATATTAATTCAGGGATGAAATTGTTTACCAATCTAATTGTGGAGCATAAATATTTTGAGAACAACTATAATGGAGTTCTTGAGTCCAACACAGAAGTCTCAAAAGCTGTTATTTCAAATGTTGCTAAAGTAAATCTTCCAGATGTGAAATTTGTGCTTTACCACAATTTAACTGGAAATACAGAAGAAGGTCTTACTGTTTCTGTATCATCCCCATCTGCTGGTCTCCTTGGTCTTCAGCTGCAGAGCAAGAGCTTATCCCACCATACAGGAAGACTTTTTGGTGCAAACCCTGTAAGATTTTTTGTTAAATATTACAATTTATTTATTACACATTTAGCTTATCTTACATATCAATTAATATATTAATACTTTGAACATTCAGTATACAAGTAGACATGATAGTGACATTATCTATTTTTTATTACAGTCTGAGGATTACATGGACATTCTAAAGGTTGACATTGCAATAAAGGACCCAAACAGACTGAGCTTCCAGACACAGTGGAACAAGGAGCTCCCTGGTCAAATTATTTTTTGGCTGGAGAAAAAAGTTGCTTCATTAAAGGATTTGAAAGACACGGTAAAACATTTCATCACTGCACTTTACAATGACTTCAGCAATAAGTACGAGAAGCTAGAAAGTACCATTGATCACTGTCTGAAAGTACTGCCTGAAATCCTGAAATTAATTGTGGAGAAATTAGAGGAGCTAATTAGCTCTATCAAATTTCAAGATCTGGGCAAGTTCTCATCCTGGATCAGTAAAGTGTTCTCTGATGCTGTCAACTCCAACATCATGAACGAAATAGCTAAGCAGGCTGAGAAGACCAGGATAATTATTGAAGACTATTATAAAACTGTCGAAGCCAAGGCCAAGGACATTTTTGCTGAGATGACCCTTGAGCTGCTGATTGAAGACACACAGGCTTGGATTGAATCTACTATTACCCATCTGGAAGTTCTCATGAACCAAATTATTGAGACCCTCAAGGATGCCAATAATATTCAGCCCTATGTGAAACTGAACGACACCGAATTGAATATTGACATTTCAATTCCATTCATAAAGGATTTCTTCAGTAGAATGATTTCACATCCTTGTACCAAAACACTAAGTAGCTAAACTTTGCCAAGAGAAATTATCAAGATTATTAGTTTAATGCCCACAAAATATTTACCCAAGCTGCTGTGGTTCCCTCTTTTTGTTTTGTAAGTAACTAATTTAGAACAGTGTTCTTTAAACAAAATTCTGAATGTTACGATCTATCTTATTGTTGTATTTAATAAGCAATGACAGTACAGTACCAATAAAAAATTGTTTTACTGCATAATGTGCTATTTTTAGTTTATAACCAGCTATATATCTCTGCTTATACTTTAGATACTTTCATTATATATATTTGTATACACTGTTAGTGTTTTCTTTATCAAATCTTTGGTATTTACATAATCATTTTATGAGTTTATGCAAACACACAATTCATGAAACAATTCACCATTTTGTCACAACTATAAACACAATCTCAAAACTATACACTAACTTGTGCAAACTTCAAACTTCCAGGTCAAAATAAAATAGTTTAGTTGTGTTCTAAACTAACATATTCTCTTTTGTCAGACTCAAACTTTGGCTTCAGATGATACACAAACCTGTCAAATACTCAGACTACTCTCCTGTCTGGAAAACACTAGTTCAAAACACTTATACTGTTATAAAAACCTGCTTTTGGGAAACAGGAATCATTTTGCAAGTCAATGTATGATACAGTATGTGGTGCAGATACAGTGAAATTCAGCAATAAACTTTATGAAAAGGAAAAGTTTACTTTCATTACACTATTGTTAAGGGATCTTACAGTAGATGAAAAGCACTAGAAGAGAAAGAAGAGAACTTCTCTTTTCAATACAAATAAGACTTTATTTATATAAACCTAATACATAATCTAATCTAACACATGAACACACATTTACGCATTGCAGATAGAGAGAAAGTGAGGAAAGGATGAGTTTAAGAGAATGAAAATGTGAAATCCCTAGTTTACAACAATATGTGCAATTGCATAGAACTGAACAACCATCAATCAATTATGTAACCCTCACATTGAGTTTCTCAATGAGGCAAAAATTTATATTAAATGCACCAGCTCAGCAAAAATATTGAGTTGTTTTACTTGCTTGGCCTTTGTGTTAAGGGATTCCCTTTTGTCCTTGTCATTGCAGAAAGGGGGTTTCCCGAGGTTGCTGATTGGCTGACAGTTCAGTGGTCGTTGAAGTGATGTTTTGGGAAGCCAATCGTTGGGCGTTGGCTGGCGAATGGTCTCAGAATCCGTTGCTAGTTGAAGTTTTAAGCGGGTGCAGTCGGAGCTTGATTTTGCTGCAAACTAACTGTTGAACACGAAACTCAATGGAAAGAAATAAACTAAAGTAAAATAAAAAAATGATGTAATGAGACTAGGTGGTTTTTCTTCTCATCGTGGTAGCAGCTGGTGTGCAGGCCGAAGCATGCTGGAATGGCACTTAAAGAGCACAGAAAGTGATGGCAAAAAGCATGGCCAAAAGTTAGAAGAGAAGAGCGCAGAAGAGGGTTTTAAGAGAGAGATTTGATGGTGTCCTGGGTTTTTAAACTTGGCATTTAGACTCCTAACTGGTGTCATGACCAATTAGATATGTTCTTATATATAGGGGTGTTCCTCCCAATACATAAAGCAGCATGTTATCTGTCATGAGTCCAGGCCTGGTGTTCCTCCCTCTCGCCACCGGAGGTCGCCGTCTCCCTTTCTCCTGGACTAATTTCCCTTAACTCCACACACCTGCCTCTCATCACACTCCTCAGCTGTTCTCCATCATCTTGGACTATTTATACACCTCACTCCCGTCCCTCTGCCTGGCTAAATTTCAGATGTTCATTTGTTTGTCACTGTGGTTTGTATGCTGGGGATACATGCACTGTGTTGCTGTTTAATGTATCCCAGTCTCCTACCTGTTTTGTTTTTTGGCCGTGTTAGGCTTTTTGTTATTTATTAAAGCCTTTTTCCCTTTTTGGGAAAATTTGGACCCAGATTCTGTTTAACTGTGATTTCTCTCACCGGACCATGACAATCTGGTCAGTCATATGTCCGAATTTTACACGCTCTTGCAAAGTATGTTTTTGGATGTGATTTTTATGTCCAAGCACATTAATAGAGAGGCGAAGGGAAGGAAAAGATGTGGTAGAAAAAAGTGTACAAGCAATAGGGATAACCGCACCCTGGAGAGGATTGTGAAACAAAACCCATTAAAAAATTTCGGGGAGATTCACAAAGAGTGGACTGCAGCTGGAGTCAGTGCTTCAAGAACCACTACGCACAGACGTATGCAAGATATGGGTTTCAGCTGTCGCATTCCTTGTGTCAAGCCACTCTTGAACAACAGACAGCGTCAGAAGCGTCTCGCCTGGGCTAAAGACAAAAAGGACTGGACTGCTGCTGAGTGGTCCAAAGTTATGTTCTCTGATTAAAGTAAATTTTGCATTTCCTTTGGAAATCAGGGTCCCAGAGTCTGGAGGAAGAGAGGAGAGGCACAGAATCCACGTTGCTTGAGGTCCAGTGTAAAGTTTCCACAGTCATGATGGTTTGGGGTGCCATGTCATCTGCTGGTGTTGGTCCACTGTTTTCTGAGGTCCAAGGTCAACACAGCCGTATACCAGGAAGTTTTAGAGCACTTCATGCTTCCTGCTGCTGACCAACTTTATGGAGATTCAGATTTAATTTTCCAATTGGCACCTGCACACAGTGCCAAAGCTACCAGTACCTGGTTTAAGGACCATGGTATCCCTGTTCTTAATTGGCCAGCAAACTCGACTGACCTTAACCCAATAAAAAATCTATGGGGTATTGTGAAGAGGAAGATGCAATATGCCAGACCCAACAATGCAGAAGAGCTGAAGGCCACTATCAGAGCAACCTGGGCTCTCATAACACCTGAGCAGTGCCACAGACTGATCGACTCCATGCCACGCCGCATTGCTGCAGTAATTCAGGCAAAAGGAGCCCCAACTAAGTATTGAGTGATATACATGCTCATACTTTTCATGTTCATACTTTTCAGTTGGCCAAGATTTCTAAAAATCCTTTCTTTGTATTGGTCTTAAGTAATATTCTAATTTTCTGAGATACTGAATTTGGGGTTTTCATTAGTTGCCACTTATAATCATCAAAATTAAAAGAAATAAACACTTGAAATATATCAGTCTGTATGGAATGAATGTATACATTATACAAGTTTCACTTTTTGAATGGAATTAGTGAAATAAATCAACTTCTTGATGATATTCTAATTATATGACCAGCACCTGTATAGTTGAGTGTCATCAGCATAACAATGGAAACTAATCCCGTATTTTCTAATAATATTACCAAGGGGCAACATGTATAATGACAATAGCAGAGGACCTAGAAAAGATCCATGTGATACTCCATACTTTACTGTTGATAATTGAGATGCCTCCCCATTTAAATAAACAAAGTGGTAGCGGACAGGTAGGATCTAAACCATCTTAAAGCCTGCCCTTGAATACCTGTATAGTTTTGTAATCGATCTATGAGTATGTCATGATCTATAGTGTCGAACGCAGCACTAAGATCAAGTACAACTAGCAATGAGATGCAGCCTTGGTCTGAAACAAGAAGCAAGTAATTTGTAATTTTAACAAGTGCAGTTTCTGTGCTATAGTGGGGCCTAAAACCTGACTGAAATTCTTCATAGATATATATTTTTTTTGCAAGAAGGAGCACAATTGAGCAGACAACTTTTTCTAAAAAAAATTACATAAACGGAAGATTTGAAATGGGCCTGTAATTTGCCAGTTCACAATAATCTAGTTTTCGTTTCTTAATAAGAGGCTTAATAACCGCCAGCTTGAATGGTTTTGGGACTCAACCGAAAGATAACTAGGAGTTCATAATATTGAGAAGCGGTTCTTCTGCTACAGGTAACAACTCTTTTAATAATTTAGTGGGTACAGGATCTAATAAACATGTTGTTGGTTTAGATGCAGTGATACGTTTATTTAGCTCATCCTGTCCAATAGTTGTAAAGCAATGCAGTTTTTCTTTGGGTGCGATGACTGAAGCTGAAGTACTAGACGCTATAGAATCTACATTTGTTATTGTATTTCTGATGTTATCTATTTTTTCAGTAAATAAATTCATAAAGTCATTACTGTTAAACTGTGAGGGAATATTTAGACCGGGTGACATCTGTTTATTTGTTAATCTAGCCACTGTGCTAAATAAAAACCTTGGATTGTTTTGGTTATTATCTATGAGTTTGCGGATATGCTCGGACCTGGCAACTTTTAGAGCCTGTCTATAGCTGGACATACTGTTTTTCCACGCAATTCTAAAGACTTTCAAGTTAGTTTTTCTTCATTTGCGCTCAAGATTACGAGTTTCTTTCTTGAGAGAATGGGTATAACTGTTGTACCATGGCGGAGCACATTTTTCTCTAACCTTTTTTTAATTTGATGGGGGCAATAGTTTCTAACGTATTAGAGATGATAGTTCCCATGTTGCTAGTAATTTTGTCTAGTTCATCTGTAGTTATGTGTACATAGAGCAGTTGAGATAAATCATGCAGGTTATTGGTGAATCTGTCTTTAGAGGCTGGAACAATAGTTCTGCCTGGACGATAACGCAGAGCCATATAGTTAAAATCATTAATATGCAGCATGCACGATACAAGGAAATGGTCAGTAACATCATCACTTTGAGGTACGATATCTATATCAGTGAGATCAATTCCATACGATATAATTAAATCTAGCGTATGATAAAAAAAATGCGTGGGCCCGATGACATTTTGCTTGACACCAAAAGAGTTTATTAGGTCAGTAAACGCAAGTCCTAACGCATCATTTGTATTATCAACGTGAATGTTAAAATCTCCTACAATTAGTGCTTTATCAACATTAACCAATAGGTCTGAGAGGAAATCTGCAAATTCTTTTGGAAAATCTGTATATGGCCCTGGCGGTCTATACACAGTAGCCAGAGCAAGAGATAGGACAGATTTATTTTGCATATCTTACAGTGTAACATTAAGCATAAGTATTTCGAATGAGGTGCGGTCCGGGTGCGGTCCACGTATATTCGCAATGCTCTTATGGGACACAGCCATAGTCCAGCCCGAAAATGCTTCGCTTACTGAAAATGCTTTGAGGTCTCCGACCCCCTTGATGGAAGTGAGCACGGTCAGGAGTGCTGTCTTAGCCGACAGGAATTTCAGCTCGACTGAGTCCAGCGGCTCAAAGGGACCCCTCTGAAGTCCAGCCAGGACGGCCGTCTACTACATCGTGATGGGCCGCGATAGCAGCCCCATACAAATCAAGTCAAGTCACCTTTATTTATATAGCGCTTTTAACAATAAAAATTGTGTCAAAGCAACTGCACATTATCAAAAAAGGAAATTTTTTGTGTTAAAGGCATTTCATTATTGAATTCAGTGATGTCTGAATACACTTTCAAGGTGGAGGGTGATAGCCTACGCTCCAACCTTTCTTGCAGGAAAGAAAGCACTACTCCAATCGTGCACCTTCGGGGTCTTCTTGGCAAGAAGAACACCAGTTCGCGAACAGACTCCACTTCAGTGCATAGGCTTGCCTTGTTGAAGGAGCTCTAGCCTGAGTGATGTCTCTACCACAGCCTGCGGTAGACCACTCAAGTCTGCCGCATCCCATCTAGGAGCCACACATGCAGGTTCCACAGATCTGGACACGGGCGCCATATGGTGCCGAGCCCCTGAGAAAGGAGGTCCTTCCTCAGAGGAATGCGCCAGGGAGGGGCAGTCGCGAGAGAAATGAGTTCGAGAAACCAGGTCCAGGTGAGCCTGTATGGCACGACTAACAAGACCTGCTCCTCATCCTCCCTGATCTTGCACATTGTCTGTGTGATTAGGCTCACTGGGGAAAACGCATACTTGCGTAAAGCCCAAGGCCAGCTGAGTCCCAGTGCGTCCGTGCGAAGGGGGCCCTCGGTCAGGGAGAAATGCAGCTGGCAATGGGAGGACTCATGGGAAGCAAACAGGTCTACCTGAGCTTCCCCGAATCGACTCCAGATCAGTCGGATCGTCTCGGGATGGAGTCGCCATTCTCTGGGGAAAGTGATCTGTTGTGAGAGCGCATCGGCTGTACGATTGAGCTCCCCCGGAATGTGGACAGCGCGCTGCGATTTGAGCTACGTGTGACTCCAGAGGAGGAGATGGTGGGCGAGCTGTGACATACGGCGTGATCATAGACCTCCCAACTGGTTGATGTACGAGACAGCCGCAGTGTTGTCCGTACGGAGCAACACATGCTTGGCTGACAGCAGTGGCCGGAACTGCCGCAAGGCTAGATGCACTGCCAACAGCTCTAGGCAGTTGATGTGCCAAAGCAGTCGAGGCCCCGTCTAGAGCCCAGAGGCTGCCTGCCCATTGTATGTAGCGCCCCAACCCGTGCTGGAGGCATCCGTTGTGACAACAACATGCCGGCACACTTGTTCTAAGGGCACCCTGGCCTGTAGAAAAGCAAGGTCCACACAGGGGCTGAAGTATCGGTGACGCTCCTGTGTGATGTTCACCCAAAGTGTACCGCGGCGCCATGCCCATTTGGGACTCGGGAGTGTAAGCAGTGCTGAAGTGGTCTCATATGAAGCAACCCGAGCGGCGTGACTGCGGCTGCAGATGCCATATGCCCCAGGAGCCTCTGAAATTGTTTCGGTGGAACCACATTCCTGCCTCTGAAGGAACTCAGGCAGTTCGGCGCGCTCGTCTGTGAGGCGTATTCATACTCACAGAGTCTAACTCCACACCAAGAAAAGAGATTCTCTACACATGGGAGAGCTTGCTCTTTTCCCAGTTGACCTAGAGCCCCAACTGGCTGAGGTGCCGGAGCACCAAGTTCCTATGATCGCACAACTGTTCTCGGGACCGGGCCAGAATGAGCCAATCGTCGATATAGTTGAGGACCCTGATGCCCACTTCCCGTAACGGGGCAAGGGTACCTTCTACGACCTTCGTGAAGACACGGGGAGACAGGGAGAGCCCGAAGGGGAGGACCCTGTACTGCCATGCCCGACCCTCGAACGGAAACTGTAGGAACGGTCTGTGTTGCGGAAGGATCGAAACATGAAAGTATGCGTCCTTCAGGTACATCGCTGCAAACCAATCCTGGGGCTGGATGCATTTGATCATGCGCCTGTGCGTCAGCGTCTTGAACAGAGCTTGTGCAGGGCCCGGTTTAAGACTCGCAGATCCAGGAATGGCCTCCTTTCTTGGGTACGATGAAGTAAGGGCTGTAAAACCCCTGTCTCATCTCGGCTAGAGGGATTGGCTCGATTGCATCCTTTGCCAGGAGGACAGCAATCTCCTCCCAAGACAGGAGCGTTCTGGGCTGCCACCGAAGTCTCAAGAACGGCGCTGAACTTGGGAGGTCCCCTGGTGAACTGAATCCCGTAGCCGAGTCGAATTGTGCTCGTGAGCCTAGGAGATGGGCTGAGCAGCGCGAGCCATGCTTCCAGATGCCGTGCAAGTGGCTCCAATGGCACAATCGAGCATGCCCCGCTCCAAGAAACCAATCATCCAGCCGGCGGTCCTCTGCACCTGTCTCAGTGGCTCAGGTATGCAAAATACACTAGCCAATATTCATTGGCATTTCTCTTAAAATCAGAGATGATTGGGGCTTCCAAGTGAATCTCCTATGTTGTCACGACATAACTCGGAGTGACCGACAGATAGGGAACTGTGAATGTGCATGTGTCCTATGTACAGATGAAGGTTTGATGAGTTATTTACAAATGTACAGTACTGGGGTCTGTTATGTGTTGTTCAGGTGGGATATGGCCTGGGGGGAAAACTGTTCTTGTGTCTGGTTGTTTTGGTTCTCAGTGATCTGTATCGCCGGCCAGAGGGCAAAAATTCAAAGAGAGAATGAGCTGGGTATGAGGGGTCAAGAGTGACTTTCTTAGCCCTTTTCTTCACTCTTGAGGTGTAAAGTTCTTGGTGGCAGGACAGAGGAGCACCGATAATCCTCTCAGCAGTACTGACTGTCCATTGTAGTCTTCTGATGTCTGTTTTGGTAGCTGAACCAAACCAAACAGTTATAGATGAACAAAGGACAGACTCAAAGATGGCAGTCAATGTGATTGTCCCACTTCAGGTCCTGAGAGATGGTGGTTTCCAGGAATCTCAATGACTCTACTGCAACCACAGTGCTGTCCATGATGGTGAGTGGGGGGAGAGCAGGGGAGTTCCTCCTGAAGTCCACTTTCATCTACACAGTTTTGATAGTGTTTAGCTCCAGGTTGTTAAGACTGCACCAGACAGCCAGCTCCTCAACCTCCTGTCTGTAAGCAGACTTATCTCCGTCCTTGATGAGGCCGATGAGTGTAGTGCCGTCCGCAAACTTCAGCAGCTTGACAGAGAGGTCTTGAGATGTGCAGTCATTGGTGTAGAGGGAGAAGAACAGTGGGGAGAAAACGCAACCCTGCCAGTGCTGATGGTGATAGTCCTGGATATGAGTTAGCCAAGCATCCATAGCTGCTGCCTGTCTGTCAGGAAGCTGATGATCCACTGACAGATGGAGGTGGGCACAGAGAGCTGTGTGAGTTTGTCCAAGAGAAGGTCAGGCATGATGGTATTGAAGGCCGAGCTGAAGTTCACAAATACGATCCTTGCGTAATTCCCAGGTTTGTCATAATACCCATAAATTAATACCCATACCATATTAATAACATATAATAATAATAAATTAACATTTATGGGTAAACTAAATCAAACAGCCTCTTTAAGAATGAATAAGTACTCTTACTTTGAAATTTATTTAAATAGTTTAATACTATTATAATATGAGCATTTGACATCCTCAGCTTTGTCATAAACATTATTGGGTGTCAAATGATTAGTAGATCCTCCTCATCATGTGTAGAAAATACTAAATATACTAATGACTGATTTTGTCTGTTTTATGTTATTTTCTTTCCCTTTAAACTCACCATTTGTGACTTCTACACAGATTAATTAAAACAAAATTCCAAAACCCACAAAGAACATTTGGAGAATAATTCCTAAAGATATGCTCAAACTGGAAAGAGTACACTCTCCATCCTGTACCTCCACCCCCTGACTTCTCAAAAAGCCACACAGCATCTCTTAAACGGGCTGAATACTCACTGTTAGTACATGTGCTTTTGATAGAAATTATAGCATAAATCATGAGCTGAGTTTAGTAAGTAGTTAACAGTGAATTAATTATTATTGGGCCCCCTCAAAAAAGTAATATCAAAATCAGCTTTAACAAGCCATTAGTTGATGTTAGTTAGTGGATAGTTAATAATAAGTTAGTTATGTTGGGTCCTCTCAAGTAAAGTAATGTCAAAATCAACTTTAACAAGCCATTAGTTGATGTTAGTTAGGGGTTAGTTAATAATGAGTTTTAAATGATCACATTGGCTGTTTCTCAAACGGAAGGCTGTTTCCTCCGGAGGTAACATTTGTAGGCTGCACACGTCATAAAGAATATCTTATTTTATAAGATTAACATTTAAAAAGTGACGTGACGTGATTTTCAGAATTTGTGCTCTGCATTTAACTCATCCGTAAGGCACACACACAGCAGTGAACACACACACCGTAAACACACACCCGACCATTATAAATGTGACCATTATTCTTAGTTAAGTGTAAATTGTTGTAATATGCTTTTGATCAGTGTTGGGAAGGTTACTTTGGAAATTTAATAGCTTAAAGATTACAAATTACCCTACTTAAAACGTAAGAAGTAGTGCAACTTTTCAGTTACTTTATAAAAGTAAAGTAACTGATTTCAATTAATTACTTTTTGATTACATTTAAGCTTCTAATGGAAATTTTGAACTAAATCAATTCCAAGCATTTATACCAGGCAGGGTTAACCTTACAGTAGTAATGAACTCTGTTTATTGTTAGAATTAAAAAATCTTTCATCCCTTGAATTAAGATTAAATTAATTAATTTTAAAGCACAGCCCATAAAGCACATTGTTTAATACTGTTTTAGGAATCAAATCTTTGCATAGCTATGACAGGACACACTGGCAAGTAACAATGCCTTGACAAAAAAAATCTTTAAATAAAAGCATATAAATAAACCCAAATAGGCACCAAAGCAAATAGTGAAGACCCCAACGACGGTGCAGGTGGAAGACGGTGCTGTGTCCAACTTCACAATGGCTGGAAAGTCGGAAGAAGGCAACCCCACAGCCACGTCGGTTAACTCAGGAGGGTACAGTGGCTAAGGGAGCAAACATCGAAGACAATCCTTCACCTGGGACCACACAATGTTTTGTACAAGTTGAAAACGTCCAGTTTTTTTAATGTTTGAGGAAGATTCTAATCTAGCATTGTCATAACATTATGATAACCTTATATTTAAATGTTCGCTCTATGTTTGAAACACCCATATTTAATGTTATGATATTTTTTTTACCGATTATACAAAAGTAGGACAAATATTCCCTTTGATCTTTTAAACATCTTATGACGTTATTTTTAATGTTATGTAAACGTTTAAAACGAACAGGTTTTTAATGTTTGTGGAAAATTATTTCTCTGTTATGTGAATGTTACAAAAACATCCCAATCTAACATTTTCATAACTGTCAGGAGTATGGGATGAGGCAAGGACTCAGTAGTGCAGAAGATGGTATTTTATTAATAAAACCAAAACCAAAACAAACAATGAAAACTACCCGGTGGGGGAAAAACTCAGCTGGCAATTTGACAGGCTGGGGCAGGATCAGGACACAACCATAGAACATGTGACGACGAACTGGACGGGATCCCACCATGCTCCAACACGAAACAAGGAAACAAGCCATGCAGATGAGAGTACACTCGAAGCCGCATGCTCACAAGAAAACAGAGACATGGCGGGAGTGTCAGGGATCTCTAGACCGAAGTGACAGAACCCTGACAATAACGCTATGATAACATTCTATTTCTAAAAACGTTTTATATCAACATTCTGAGGCTGTTTCTTAAAAATTTTGTAAGAAGGTTTTATTTTAATATGATGAGAACAATCAAGTACAAATTACATCACTAGGATGTTCTGGAAATGTTGTTCTAAGAACGTTTTCTCTTAACATTACAAGAACCTCAATCGTATACAAATAACATCGAAATAACGTTCCAAGGGTGTTGTTATAAGAACGTTATCTTTTAACATTACAAGAATCTCAATCGTGTATAAATTACATTAAAATAACGTTCCGGGAGTGTTGTTATAAGAACATTTTCTTTTAACATTATAAGAACCTCAATCATGTACAAATAACATCAAAATAACGTTCCGAGAGTGTTGTTATAAGAATGTTTTCTCTTAATGTTACAAGAATGTAAATTAACCATAATAATGTTGTCAGAACATCCTATAAACATTATTTTAAAAATGCTCTGTCTGTTAATGAAAGTTGTGGGAATGTTCCCTGTTTGCTGGGCCTTAATCCTTACCTATGCGCAAGCTTCTTGCCCCCCCCCCCCAAAAAAAAAGTCCTATAGCGATGTGGAATGGTGGTGGGCACAGGTCAAGGATGTGGCTGGGAGTGTCTAGCCAAAATATGCACACAGGCGTCATTGGAGTGATGGTCATTAGGACTGCGGGATGGAGCAACGCGTCTTTTCGGCAGCTTTTACTGCCACTGAGCAACCCCACACTGCTCACCCCTGTGATGGGAAAGGACCTGGAAAATTTGGTCAAAAAATTGTCTGCTCCCCACACTCCGGAAGGTGCTTTCCTTCCGGAGTGTGGGAAGCAGACAATTTTTTGACCAAATTTTCACGGTCATCATCTTCTTGTCCAAACAAAATTCATAAACTCGGCAGAATGTATGCGACCGCTGCGCCTGATGTTCACAAACTTTCATAACTGGTAAATGTTTGTGAAATGGCAGAGCCTTGATTAATCCGTTTCTTTGCATGCAATCGTGAAATGCAATATTTTTCCTTTTTTTTTTTATTCGTTATGGGCGGTGGGGGTGATTTCGGGTCGGGTTCGGGCTCTAAATTTAACTGTGCCGCTCGGGTCGGGTCAGACGATCTCGGGTACGGGCCGGGTTCGGGCTTCAGTTTTGAGCCCGTGCAGACCTAATACAATCGGGCAGGACATCCAAACGCTCACCTATCATTCATCAACCTCAAATATGGCTTTTCATCTGAAAGATGTATGTAGTAGCAACTTTACATGGCCGCTCAATATGATGTTAACCTAGAGAAATGTGCGCTATTGAAGTGTTTGTGTGGAAGCGCGTTTGCTGCAGGACAGGCTCCGGTGCGTTCACTTGCTCTTACATCTCCGTAATTCTTGGTCATACAGATAAAAGTAGCCTAATACATCTTTCGAATCTGTAAAGACTCTACGTTTATTTGTGTGCACTCAGAATAACAACGAAACGTTGCGCTTTTAAGCAAACAGGATGCGCTTTAGGTCTCATGTGAACTTGAGCGAGAAACTTCGAAACTCGAATATATCTAAAAATACAGTACATAGAAAAATATATCTATAGAGAGTGAAATGTCAAAAAAAAAATAGAAGACGTGTGTGTTAGCATGGATGATTTACATGAAATTTAATCTGTGCAACACTGTGCATAATAAGATGGCTTTCAGTTCAATATAATAACCAAAAACGACATTTTGGGTTTTTATTCAACTAATAAGGTGGGCACGCTGTGATCTGTACTATATTTTTACTGTAATTGACAGTTATCGGCAAAAAAAAAAAAAAACAACAACACGGGAGTGGGAGGGAATGGGAATCATTCTTCCGGGAGTGGAACGGGATTTTCCTCCAGTTTTTTCGTGGGATTGGGACGGGAAGAGATTAAAGTTTGTGATGCATTTTGGAAACAGGAGATGAGCCCCTGGTCTAATGCGCCACCTGGCTTGAGAAACCCGTTCTCAAAGACTTACTTTTAGTCATTATTTGGGTAGCACACATATTCTGAATGCCTTCGGCAGAATTCAAATGAGCCATTTTAATCTAGATTAATCTAGATTAATTCCAAAATTAATCTAGATTAATCTAGATTAAAAAAATTAATCTATGCCCACCTCTAGTTTTAAACTTGCTAACCATAAGATCTAGCTCTAAATCGGCCATCTCTGATTAATACCAAAAAATATCCTACATCTTAATTAGAAATTATAAAAAAACATTAGATTTTTGTATGTTTATTAAAAAATATTATCAAACATATTCTGCAACATTTAACAAACTAAATAACATATAGCCTTCATTAAAAATAAAAATAGCAAATCTAACAGAATATGAAATCTAAGAGAATATTGATGAAAATGAACAACATTAAAATTTGCCTAACACACGTAACAACAAATACAGTAAGTTACAAAAACTTAAAAAAAAAAGAACTGAACAAAGAAACAAACATTTTTTAACCACATTACAAGAAAAACTTTTTTAAATGTATTCTTGGCATTTTAATGTTGACTGCAGTAAAACAATGCAAGAACTGTCATAATTACATTTACTAAGCAACCTTAAAAATTATAAATGGAAATGTGAATGTCAAAGAGCTTACTACCTTTCATGAAGGAGTCCTCCTTTGAGGTGTAGCCACAACTACCAAGGTTATATTGCATCAGCCAAACGCTTTTATAATTTAAAGAGATGGTGTCTCTTTATTTAAAGACAATTGTAGAGCTGAAAGTGTAGACCCTTTGAGCACAGTACAAACCAGGCTAAATTACCCACTTTATCTGAATTCACCCTATATTTTATTTAGACAAGCCAAAATGTGATGTATATATAATATATAATATAGGCCTATGATATTTTTCATTACTTTTGTACAACTTAATTTGACCATAAATACAAGTTAAACCAGCTATAATAGAAAAGTATAATTTTAAAATAAGACAAAAATAAAACATTGTGTTACTAAATGTTTAAATTAGTTCACTAACTATAAACTAAATGCTGGAATACACTACATGATTTTTAAAATCTGAACAGATTTTTAAAACACAAGCATCATACACTTACCGACATTGTAAATGGTGACAGAGGAAAACTGGCCATCATACACTAAACAACTGAGGATCATACACTAGCAGACTTTAAAGTATTTCCAATCATAGATATGTATACATATCTATAGTTCCAATAACAAAACTCACTCGGAAATGTGTGCATTCTTGCTAGGAGACACATCACAAACTAAAACAATATGTGTTCTAAAATTCACTGCAAAAAATGGCTTATCTTACGTAGTATTTTTTATCTTGTTTCTAGACAGAATATCTAAAAATTCTTAAATCAAGATACTTTTACTAGATAAGCAAAATGACTTAAGATTTTTAGTCTTGTTTCCAATAGGGGAAAACCTAAATTAAGTACATTTTGCTTAAAACAAGTAAAATTATCTGCCAGTGGTGTAAGTAAAATACTCTTGTTTTAAGAGTATTTTACTTACCCCACTGGCAGACCATTTTACTTGTTTTAAGCAAAATGTAGTTCATTAAAAAAAATCCCCTGGAAACAAGACTAAAAATATAATGTTATTTTGCTTATCTAGTAAAAGTATCTTGATTTAAGAATTATTTAAAATTTTTACTAGAAACAAGACAAAAATACTACATAAGATAAGGCCTTTTTTGCAGTGTTGGCTGAAAATAGCAGTCATGTTTGATATCCTCCAACTGGGTGGAGTCTGTGACCATCGTGTGATTTTCGATGGAATCTGTCAACACAAATCTTCAGACTGGCTTTGACTTTCGGCAATTAGCGTCAACTTCGCTAGACAGTAAATTGGCGTAAAAACGGGGCAAAAATTGGATAGTGTATTACAGGCTTAAGGTGATATTCTCTTTAAAGAACCTAAATATTTATTGTGATGTCTGTAAAATATGCATAAATAATAAACAAACACACCACAATAATTTCTGCAGACACTAAAGCTAGCCAGTTTGTGTCTACATCAACACTCTGGTGTCAAGTGCAAATATGCTATTTAAACAAAATTGTACCAAATTTTGTATTTTATTCCTGTATTAAATTGGGTTAGTCTATCACTTGTTCCACACAGAAGCAAGACCAGCTGAGAACGACACATTAGGATGGGTCACTCCCAGAATAGACACTTTAATAATAAAAAAATATATATTTATCATTTGCAAGAAAAATCAGCCATGTATACTCATTGCTTTGCTTTATGTCTTTGAATCTTCCTATAAATACCTGAAAGCAGCAAATTCACAAAAATGAAAGCAAAATAGCTTGTTCAAACTCAAAATATATTTAAAATGGTTTGGTTGGGTTGAGTACATTTCATAAACTGAATAACACCCACATCAGACCAAATCAAAATAAAAAAATGGGTTAAAAACAGTCACATTAGCATGTCCTCAACAGTTCTGATTCATTCCCTGAAACATTTATTCTCTTATGGTATAATATTTAAATGTTAAAGAAGGCAACTATTTGTTCATTTCAAGATTCAAGGTTCTTTATTATTCGTCACATACACAATCATACAGGGTATAATGAGTAGTGAAATGCAAGTAGACAGCGGAAGAAAAAAATACAGCATAACATGAGGAAGGTGAGGAGAAAAAAAAATAACCCCCAGACTATGCTCCTTGGGGAGTACAGTGTGAGAACAGGAAAAAACACCTCAGCACAAAAGCACATACACCATGAACACATGACTTTGCAACAAAAACCAGCTCCGGCAAGCAGCCATCCGGTCCCGCAGCCACTATTCTGGCACTGGTCAGACCCGCTTGTCAGGCTGGCGGTTCAAGCGACGGAGGCGAGGGATCGGGGGAGGGGAAGTGAGTGCATATCTTTATATATGTGTGTATGTGTAGTAGTTTGTAATCAATGTCTGTAGAATGGGGGAGGAAGCAAGAGCGTCTCACTGCAGTGCTCTTCCCAGGGTAAATTTTCCAGAGCAGCCTTGGCCGAGGCTGGTACGGGGAGCCAAAAAAGATAAGATTGCGATTGTTTTGTCTTGGAGCGAGTAACCGCATTCCAATTCCACGGCTACTCTCTTTGTCCATTCTGGTCTACAAAACCATCAATTTTCCTTTGCAAAGCCGTGAGCTTCTCCACGATAGAATCCATATTGCGGTTAATAGTCTCAGTTTCAATGCTGACCGCTCTTCCCACTGCTTCAATCATGACGGGCAGCCTTGTGAGGCTTTGGACAGCTGTTCCCGTTTTCTGAATTCTTCGATAACCCAGGGCAAAGCCTAATCCAATCAGCAAAATACCTGTTATCATGGTTCCAAATAGGTAGATATCTTCAATGTCCTCCACGGAAAGAGCCGCTAGACATACGATTCGCCACCTCTCCCACACGTCCATCATATAGCCAGCTGCGAACGTTCCGTCAGGGCAGACAGGTTCCCCCGAACCAAGGCTTCTCGTCGAGAAGATGGTGTCAATTGCATTGAGAGACCACTTGATCAAATCCATAATCTTTCAGTTTGGAGAGCCATGCAGAGAGAGTCTCTCAATAGATTAGACGAGACAAGGGAGCAAGCAGGGAAAATAAGGCGAGGACGGGGAGTGAAAAATGCGACCGCCTCCGTTGAGAGCCAAAGAAGAGCAACTGTTCTACATAATGATAGAAGTGTCTTTATAAATCATTTAGCAGGGTAACTTTCTACTGAACACTCTAAGGTATTGGGGCATATTCAAAAAAAAAAAAAAAACTTTCTTCAGCAAGCATGCTTACACAAAAAACCCTCTGCCAAGTCTACGAGCTTAAGCTGTGAAACCTATTGGTATATTTAAACTGTGCAGTCTATTACCATCACCGGTGCCACAGTCCTTAAGCCATTAACATAATTTAGCAAAAGTCCATCTAG
The DNA here is from genome assembly GCA_027422435.1 of Schizopygopsis pylzovi. Classification (NCBI taxonomy): domain Eukaryota; kingdom Metazoa; phylum Chordata; class Actinopteri; order Cypriniformes; family Cyprinidae; genus Schizopygopsis; species Schizopygopsis pylzovi. Next base: position 30,859,308 of record CM049816.1, on the reverse strand, counting down.
TGCCCAGCCTGAAGTGTCCATATGACATTAGATAGCTTTGGAATAATGACCTCGCAATACATGCACATAGCCTACGTGTGTTGAGTAAAAATTTGTTTCTGCTGATGGCATACGCGAAAAAGGCAATCATTTCGAGGAGGATGTCCCGTGAACCCTCACCATGTGTCACAACCCTCACTTTGTGTCATAGGTTTATTATTTTATATATCTTTCACATCAGTCGGCAACAGTTCAAACAGCCAGCGGGCGGTCTTGGTCTCTTCTTTAAGGATGCTCGGTCTCAAACACTTCCCAAAGCCCCTCTTTCGTTTTGGCAGAGCACTCCATGTAGTCCTGCGCTCCTATACGAGCAGCCATGCCACGTCCGTCCTCCGTTCTCACTATAGGAGGAGTGATATATACAACAGCAGAGTCGAAATAACGCTTCGGCCTAAATGTGTCAGAAGGTTAATCGCGCTGCATTTTGTCTTTTAATACGATCGACCCGGGTTCAGTTCCTCCTTTTGCCAAACTTTTTTTCCTCCTTTTTCAAATCTCGTATCGCATCATAAAGGCATTTATTTTCAATAGAAATTAAGGAATTAATTAATTTTAAAGCCCACAGATGAGTTAAGTATAAACGGGGATAAAAAATACCCCATGCCCACAGTTAAATATACTGCTGGATCTTTAATGCTGTGGGCCTGCTTTTCTGCCGGAGGTCCTGGACATCTTGTTCAGATGCCTGGCATCATGGACTCTATCAAATACGGGGCCAATACCAACAGATAAAAAATCTAAACCTGACTGCCTCTGTTAGACATTTTATAATGGGCCATCGTTGGATCTTCCTTATTATAAATACTTCCATGTTTCTCCATTAATTGGTGATTCACTCATCTAAAAAAAGTATCCTCAGTGTCATTTATTTATTTATTTAGGCTATTTATTATTATTTTTATTAAAGCGACTGACAGCGCACAATTGGCAATCTATAAACTTTCAACCATTGTTTACAAACTTTACTCATCTAGTTTACTTTTTTAGAATAGCAAAAAATTAAAAAATATATAATAATCATGTAAAATAATAGTATATAATGTAAAATAATGTATAGCCTTTGCCTTATCGCTTTGCATACTGTAGGCATTTCTCAACTAGTTATGGGATTCCTGGGATGCTTTTGAACAGGATTGAAACACTTGGATAGACTACTTGTTGGCTCTCACAATCGAGTCTAACTGATTCATTAAAAAATAACAATTCATAATAGAAATGGTTATATAAAATATGAATACAAATATTTAAAAAAAATATAAATAAAATGAGTAGTAGTTTTTTAAAATATAATAGTTTTTTTTTAATTGTTCATGTTGGCAAAAATACTTGTTTACGAAACGAATTTGAAACTGAGCCTTATTATCAAAAGATTTTCATAATAATGAGAAACAAATTCAGTCAAACATTTGACTGGTTTCTGAACTTTTGGATACTTTTTTGCATTATGTTTGGGCCCTACCAATACTAATGACATAAAATAGAACATCATTATTAAGTAGCACAAAATGCACAAACTTTTTTGAGGTTCCTAGAAAAATGAATTTGCCTGGACTAGCCAAAGTTTAGAGATAATACTAGAATAATATTAAATGTATTGTCATATCTGTGTCCTCTTATATTAGATTATTAAATAAATGAATTTAATCAGAATATTAAAGCTGCAAGCAGCGATGGAAGGGACCTCGCACCCGGCACCACCAACCGGTGGCTTCAGAAAGACAGGGAACGGTGAGCAATATGCATTTAAAAAGGTAAATATAGAGGAATGTGTCATAGTCATTTATATGTGCCAAACCTGCTGCCAGCTGGTGGCGCTATGTCCATAACTGAACATTAAAAATGTAGATGTCTTCAGGCTAGCACTTTTATCAAACATATGAAGTTTGGTGCAGATTGAACATAGTATGTTTGAGTTAGTGTAAAGCCTGACACATCCTGTTGTCAACAGGTGGCCCTATGATAACTTCTGAATATTGGCCTTTAGATGTCTTCAGGCCAGGAATCTTACAAAATATGTGGAGTTTGGTGCAGATTGGAGATTGAATGCTTAAGTTAGTGTAAAACAGGTAATTTCCTGTTGCCAGCAGGTGGCGCTATGTCTTTAACTAAACTTAATTGTGTAGATATCATCAGAACAGTACTTTTATCAAATGTATTAATTTTTGTGCAGATTGAACATGGCATGTTTGAGTTAGTGTAAAGCATGACATATCCTGTTGTCAACAGGTGGCGCTATGATTATATCTGAATTTTGGACTTTAGATGTTTTCAGGCCAGGACTCTTACCAAATATGTGAAGTTTGGTGCAGATTGGACATTGCATGTTTAAGATAGTGTAAAATAAGTAATTTCCTGTTGCCAGCAAGTGGCGCTCTGATTATAATGGAATATTCAAATTAGATGTGTTCAGGCCTGGATTCTTATCGAACATGTGAAGTCTGGGGCAGATCGGACATTGTATGGCTGAGTTACAACAACTTTTATTCCCATGGCGAGACATCGAAATTTGTGATGCCGCCATGGACACGCCCATTAGCGAAAACTCAAGCTCTTCACAATTTAACATCACTAAGGCCTTTAGGTTAGAATGACCTAAATATTATGTTGATGTCATTAAATCTCTAGGAGTTAGTTACAGAGTAAATCATATCACTTCCTGTTGCTAGCAGGTGGCGCTATGAATTTATATGAATATGGTCACTTAGATCTCTTCAGGTCAGGAGTCTTATCAAACATGTGAAGTTTGGTGCAGATCGGACATTATATGCCGAGTTATAGCAACTTCCTGTTTCATGGTGAAACATAGAAATTTGACAGGACGCCACGGACACGCCCTCCGATGAAAACTCTATATCTTCGCAATTTAACGTCACAAAGGGCTTTAGATTGCAATGACCAATTTTGGTGTTCATCCGAATAAATCTCTGGGAGGAGTTCGTTAAAGTATGCAAATAGCAAAAATGTCACTAAATATGACGAGAAAATTCAAAATAACCGACTTCCTGTTGGGTTTCGGATTTCGTTCCAGGAGACTTTTTTGTAGGTATTGTTATGTTACATGAGTGTACCGATTTTCGTACATGTACGTGAAACGTAGCTCGAGGGCTCTCCGCTGAATGAGTATAGGTGGCGCTGTCGAGCCATTTTGCCACACCTACTTCTGAAACCCATATAAGACGTACATTTTCACCAGTTCTGATGCTTGTGCAAAATTTCCTGACTTTTCGAGCATGTTTAGGCCCTCAAAAATGCGATTAAGTTTGGAAAATAATAATAAATATAGCTGCAAGCAGCGATGGCGGGCCCAAGCCGAGTGCAAACGCCACCCTGTTTGCATCAGGAAAACTGTGACCAGCGGGCACTAGGCGATGACGGTGATGCCGTGTTAAGCCGCAACACCGTTACGTCACTTGCTCACCGTGGCACCGTCCCCCACCGTCGTTTAGATAGTTTTTTTATAGTAATACAAATAATTTTGTTCAGTTAGAGGACACTAAAATTAAAACTGAACGTGGCTGATCAATGCAACGCACCGAACATGTCTTGCATCACAGCAGTCTAGGTATGCATTTTTCTGTCAATAAATTCAAGACTCTTGACAAGACGAATAAAATAAATATAATTTTGTGCAGACTAGACTTTTATTTGTTAGCCTATCTCTCTGTCTTTCAGCAGAAATGTTAACAAACAGTGAATATGTCACGGGAGTGGAATAAAACCTAAAATAGTCCCACGCAGACCTCTACATCACAGATCAGATTTAATTTATCACATGAAGAGAGATGACTGACAAGAAGAGTGAGGTGAGACAGACAAGACGATGGTGGAAGAGTTTCAAAACCAAATGTAAAAGCACCCGTTTTAAGCCGGTTGACTTCGGAGTCTGACATTAATCTAATTCAAAATCTTTTATTTTTTCAAATGAGAAACTCACCGAGATCTACCAAGTGAAAAGTTAATAAATTATAAAATACATATTAAATAAAATAAATAATTAAAAAGGCTTGTTGGGATGTATCTTTGTTGCATTAATTTAATAATAAAAAAATATATATATTTTATTTTTATTCACTATTCATGACATCATTAGTAAATAGTTCCTCTGTAAGAACAAGCTGTTTGGAGTCTGATGACCGTGTGCACATAAACACCACTGATCCTCACAAACTTCAACACACGCGAGCATCCATTATAAAACACTCGCTGTATTCAAGCAGAAATATGATGTTAGAGTGATCGAGAGCGCACATACACGGTTCGTTTGCGCATCATTTATAACGGACATAACGCACGCATAATGCACGATCATGTCACGTTAATCATCTTTACCCTGATTACAATAGTCGTCCATCAAAACTTGTGTCTACTAGTGTGACACTGGCTTCTTTTATCCAGCCGAGTGCTGATGTTTGCTCATAGTTTTTGAGCCGCTATTCAGGCTGTATTCACAATTCACTGACACAACCCTATCGGGCACATGCATTACAGTGACCATCTAGCAGTTTGGATTTAAGGGATACATTAATGGAAGGGTTAATCCGAGCCATCAAGACACACACACACACAAAACTAAATATAAAACTTTGGTAATCCTTTTAATAAGGTTTCAGTTATTAGCATTAACTATATTAATTAACATGAACAATAATTATACAGCATTTATTAATGTTAGTCTCTAACTATCCTCTCTCTCTCTCTCTCTCACACACACACACACACACACACACACACACACACAAATAACAATATATAAAACTTTTCAATAAGGTTTTAGCTTTTAACATTATACTCTCAATAAGGTTTCAGTTATTAGCATTAACTATATTAATTATCATGAACAATAATTATACAACATTTATTAATGTTAGTCTCTCTCTACCCTAGCTCTCTCACACACATGCACACACACATACACACACACACACACACACACACACACACACACACACACACAGAACAATATATGAAACTTTTGTAGCAAACTGTTTTCAATAAGGTTTTAGCTTATAACATTATATCAGTTAAAATGAACAATAGTTTTTATAGCGTTTATGAATCTTAGTTAATATTATGTTACAAATTGACTACTACATTATAAATAAAAATGTGGTAATGTACTTCTGTTACTGTACCATAAAATAAAAAATACTTACACAAATACAGTAAAAATATGTTGTTAGTAGTGATCGACCGATATTGATTTTTTATAACCGATACCGATATCGATATTTATACGTTTATGTAACCGATAACCGATATTCAGAACCGATATTTATTTACTGTTATAAAGTAAATAAATAACAGAGTGAAGTAGGCTTGCCGTGATAGACGTGACGACGGTTATACTGGTGTTAAGCCGCAACACTGTTACATCACTTGCTCACCATGGCACCGTCCCCCACCGTCCTTTAGATTGTTTTTATAGTAATAAAAATAAATTCGTTCAGATAGAGGACACTAAAATTAAAACTGAACGCGGCTGACGAACGAGAGTCTTGCATCACAGCAGTCTAGGTCTGCATTGCGCGGCTGTCCCGACCAGATTTATTACTCCGCTGTCCTTGAAGCACGTGCAATTCTCTTTCCTTTTTTTTGTATTATGCTTATCCTATCATTTTAAATGACAGACTGTGTCGAATTTATTAATTTTTTCTCTGCTGCACTTTTCACTGTGTTAACAGCAAGATGTTAAATGAATTAAGTGTTTTGACAAGACTAATAAAATAGCTATTAGGCTAAACCTTCATTTTTTTCCTATTGTGTTGTAGGCTGAATGTTAGCATAAACGAATTGTATCCTGACAAAACAAATTATAATAGGGATAACAATTTTTGTATAACTTTTTTCCTCTCTGTGAAACTTTATTCCGTGTTGGCAGCAAAATTTTATTGACATTTTTCAGTCAATAAATTCAAGACTCTTGACAAGACGAATAAAATAAATACAATTTTGTGCAGATTAAACTTTTATTTGTTAGCCTATCTCTGTCTTTCATCAGAAATGTGAACAAACAGAATATATCGCGGGAGCGGGTGTGTGCGGAATAAAACCTAAAAAAAACAGTCCCGCGCAGACCTCTACATCACAGATCAGATTTCATTTATCACGTGAAGAGATGACAAGAAGAGTGAGATAGACAAGATGAGAGACATGAGGTGACACAGACAAGACTAGATGCGGAAGAGTTTCAAAACGAAATGTAAAAGCACCCGTTTTTAGCCTGTTGACTTCTGAGTCTGACATTAATCTAAGTCAAGGAGAAAACTCACCGAGATCTACCAAGTGAAAAGTAAATAAATGATAAAATACACATTAAATAAATAATTAAAAAGGCTTGTTGTGATGTATCTTTATGTTGCATTAATTGAATAATAATAAATAAAATTGTGTTTTATTATTATGCACTATTCACGTCGCTGTATTCAACTATATACTGAGATGTATTCAACTATATAGCCTACTGAGCTGTATTCAAGCAGAAATATGAGTGATCGAGAGCGCGCATACACGCTTCGTTTGCGCATCATTTATAACGGACACAGCGCGCGCCTAATGCACGATCATGTCACTGTAATCAGCTTTACCTTGATTACAAAACTTGCCCATCCAAACTTGTGTGTACCAGTGTGACACTGGCTTCTGTTATCGAGCGAGAGCTGTAGTTTGTGTATCATGTTCTCATACAGCGGCTTTGAGCCGCCGTTCAGTCTGTATTCACAGCGCCATGAGAACCGTATTTCTCCTCCTAAACACAGAATACGTAGAGAGGTGAATACGATCTATTACCCCTGATCTAAGTGATAATGTTTTAAAAAAAAAACATTCGTTTCTCATTTATTTGGTTCCACAGTATTTGCTGATTTTTATTTTAAACACTGTTTGATGCCGAATTGCTGCTGATATTAAAGTCAAAGTAAAACACGCACGGCGCTTACAGGCTATTTAAAACCTATAAGGAAAAGAGGGAAAACTCAAACAAAATATCAACTTCATTTTAAACTACAGTTTTAGGTTCATAAGCTGTTATATTCTCTGGAATATTGAAATAAGCTATAACAAACAAAACATTGTAGGCCTATTTTATTGCATTGCTCAACTGGCATGTTATATCAGAATTCAAATGTTTTTGTCATTCTAGATTATGAAAAGTGCTGACAGCGCGGTTTATCTATGTATTTACACAGAACTACTCAAACTGCGATCGCTTGCAGAGATAATAAATAATTAATTTCGATAGAGATGTATTTATTTAGATGTTTATTGGTAAAATAATGGTTCGATAGTAAATGTTAATATAATTCAGCGTGTTTCAAACAAGTTAATCTTGTATAAAGTTACATGCGGTGGTTGTGCTGGAGCTTCTCCTGAGTGAACAGTGTCCACTGCTCCAGGTGTGTGTGTGTGCCCACTGCTCCAAGTGTGTGCACACTTGGATGGGTCAAATGCAGAGAACAAATTTCACTGCTGGTTATAGCCTGCTCTGTATAATTATGTATGTGACGACAAAAAAAAAAAAAAAAAAAAAAAAAAAATTCAAAACCGATATTTTTTTTTTTCAAAACCGATAACCGATAATGGTAAAATGCTTAAATATCGGGAAAAATATCGGTAAACCGATATATCGGTCGATCTCTAGTTGTTAGTACTAATACTCATGTTTAAAACAATATTATTAAACTATAGTTACAGCAGGGTATAGCGTATAGTTACCCTACCCTAACGTTAAATGGTTTAAGAAAAGTCTTCATTTACAATTTCAAGAGGTCTTTCAGTTTCAATCGTGAAAGGGCTGATTAAACTTCAAAAGGCAATAATGTCATTGAATATTTATTTATTTGATATATAAATCAAAAACAGAGCTGTCAAATCACTACATGGTCTAGTGTCTGTGATTATTAAAGCAAAAAAAACACTGTTATATAAAAATATAATCAGTTTGTTTTGCGTGTCTCTCTGTGAGTGAGCGGTTGTCATGTATTTACTCAAGTAACGTTAACGTTATGCGTGCTGGCGCCGCTCAGTGTTTAACAGCGCCTGCTGTCTCACTATCTGAGGACAAACACCGAGAGCCTCACTGACATTGAGAGAACAATTAATAATCCTTTCTTCCTTTTATTTGAGACAACCATTGTCAAATACACGCAAAGATCTTCACTAACTTCACTTTACGTTACCCGTCTTCTCCTTCTTCTCTGATTTGCGGAAGTTTAGATGATTAAAATGCTTATTACTGCCCCCCTCAGTTCACTTCTACCCGTCAAAATAAAAGTCCGCTTTTTAACTTGAAGAAATTGACAGAAATTACGATTGTATTATAATGTAGACCACTTCTAAAATAATAATAACAAATAGAAAAATTTAAGGAATATGATTTCCCCCTCATTTTAATTTACTAAATCTCTATTGTGCAGCCCTTTATGAAAGCATAAAATGATAAAAGTTATTTTCATTTGATTACATTTTAAAGCATTAATTAAATTGTTAAAGCTTTATACATTAATTTCATTACCACCATTTTTGATAGTATATTTGTATTAAGTCATAAAAATACAGAATCCAGAGAAATTAAGTCAAACCAGAATTTATGAATTGCTATGAATTATATTAATGATGAATATAAGTTGTTAAACTAATATATAAATCATTGATGAAATCTACTTGAATGTTTTTGATGAATTAAATTTGAATGAACATGCTTTGTAAAGCAAAAAAACACCAACAACAACCAAAAATGACTGATAATTTTACTCTACGTCTCTCTCTCTCTCTCTCTCTCTCTCTCTCTCTCTCTCAACCCTCCTCACTGTCACACTGAAAAGACAGCCCCCTCCATTCCACTTCACACACACACACACACATATACACACACTCAAAGAAGAGAGTAGACTGAGATGAAATGCCTGATAGTTTTTTAATTTTCTCTCATCCATAGAGTTTTGTAAAGTCATGAAACTAACCATACTTCCTCAGAATGACTTTTTCCCTGAAAGTAAAAAGTTTCGAAGTTTATGTAAACTGCACTTTAAAGATATAAGAAAATTTCAGCTATCTTATTTTACCCTCATTTTAATAAACCACTGTTTAAACACCGTTCAAGCTATCTGCAAGCCGTTCGCAATTTAGCATCTTCAGTGTCTTGGCATCATGTTGACAAAGTTTGGTGTGAACTACTTGTTTCTTCTTGGAGGAGTATGAATTAGTTTGCAGCTTGATTATTCCAGAAATTGACATTAAAACAAAAATAGCCGGCTTCCTGTTGGTCGTAGCTAATGAGTGTAAATTAGAAAGTTGTCCGGTTGATGAGAACAATATATATACTGAGTTTGGTGACTGTAGCTAAATTTAACCCCCCATGTTTTGACAAAAGGTGGCGCTATAGAGTGCCTCCTCCACGCCAGTTTATGAGCTTTTGCCAGTGTCTTTCTATAATTAATACTGATGTGTGTGTTGAGTTTTATGAAATTCTAAACATCTTAAGTGCCTCAAAATCACCAGAAGATATATTGAGGTTTGACACGTTGCCATGGCAACAGTATTTTAGATATCAATATTCCCTTCACAGTTTCACATCGGCCGTTTTTTGACATTATTCTGATGAAGTTTGAAGCAAATTGGGTAAAAGTAAGATGGTGAATTCAAAGCATTTTGAAAATGACACACTTCCTGCTGCCAGTTGGTGGCGCTATAACTTTGCCTCATAACTGTCACATCGATGCGATCGGCTTCATACACCGAACAAACCACTGAAGTGTGATCAAAATCAGACAATGTATGTGGACTTTATTAGACACTTCCTGTATCTCAATTCTCGCCATAACTTCATCGCCTCGCCACGGGCAAACCATTTGAGATATCAAAAATCCCTCCGCAAATTAGCACCCCCAATGTCTTGAGATCACGTTAACCGGGTTTGGGGCTCGTCTGTTGAAAATCCTGGGAGGAGTATTTCAAATTCCAGAGCATGTGCTTTTTAAACAGCCCTGAATAGCCGACTTCCTGTTGGGCGGAGCCCATGACATGCGACACAAAAGTTGTTCAGCTCGATAAGATCTATATGTGTACCGAGTTTCATATGAATACGTGCAAGTATGTGTGAGCTACACATCAAGTTTTCTGATGTGTTCCAGGGGGCGCCGTAGAGTCTGTGTGCCATGCCCGGGTCCCTGCCTCAGCGGCGTCCTAACTGCCGCGGGTTCCAATGTGTGTGCAAATTTTCAAGAGTTTTTGACCATGTTAAGCCCCCCAAAAATGCCCGGATAGTCGATAAAAAAAAAAGAATCCTAACGAAAACAATAGGGCCCTGCGCCTTTCTGGCTTGGGCCCTAATTAAAGCTGCAAGCAGCGATGGAAGGGACCTCGCCCGGCTCACCGCCGACCGGTGGCTTCAGAAAGACAGGGAACAGTGAGCAATATGCATTTAAAAAGGTAAATATAGAGGAATATGTCAAAGTCATTTATATGTACCAAACCTGCTGCCTGCTGGTAGCGCAACGTCCATAACTGAACATTAACATGTCGATGTCTACAGGCTAGAACTTTGATCAAACATATGAAGTTTGGTGAAGATTGAACATTGCATGTTTAAGCTAGTGTAAAACAAGTAATTTCCTGTAGCCAGCAGGTGGCGCAATGTCTATAACTAAACATTGGCATGATGTCTTCAGGCCATGGCTCTTATAAAACCTGTGAAGTTCGGGGCAGATTCGACATTGCATGCTTAAGTTAGTGTAAAACAAGAAATTTCCTGTTGACAGCAGGTGGCGCTATATATTTAACTGAACATTGGCATGTAGATGTCTTCATCCAGTACTTTTAAAAAACATATGAAGTTTGGTGCAGATTGGACATTGCATGTTTAAGTTAGTGTAAAACAAGTAAATTCCTGTTGCCAGCAGGTGGCGCTATGTCTATAACAAAAAAATTGGCACGTAGATGTCTTCAGGGCATGGCTCTTATCAAACGTGTGAAGTTTGGTGCAGATTGGACATTGCATGTTTAAGTTAGTGTAAAAAAAGTAATTTCCTGTTGCCAGCAGGTGGCGCTCTGATTATAATGGAATATTTGTATTTAGATGTGTTCAGGCCTGGATTCTTATCGAACATGTGAAGTCTGGGGCAGATCGAACATTGTATGGCAGAGTTACAACAACTTTTATTCCCATGGCGAGACATCGAAATCTGTGATGCCGCCAAGGACACGCCCTTTAACGAAAACTCTAGATATTCGCAATTTAACTTCACAAAGGGCTTTAGATTGCAATGACCAATTTTGGTTTTCATGCAAATAAATCTCTGGGAGGAGTTCGTTAAAGTATGACACCTGCAAATGGCAAAAATGTCACTGAATATGACGAGAAAATTCAAAATAACCGACTTCCTGTTGGGTTTCGGATTTCGTTCCAGGAGACTTTTTTGTAGGTATTGTTATGTTACATGAGTGTACCGATTTTCATACATGTACGTGAAACGTAGCCCGAGGGCTCTCCGATGACTGAGTATAGGTGGCGCTGTCGAGCCATTTTGCCTCACCTACGTCTGAAACCCATATTCAGATGTGTTCAGGCCTGGATTCTTATCGAACATGTGAAGTCTGGGGCAGATCGAACATTGTATGGCTGAGTTACAACAACTTTTATTCCCATGGCGAGACATCGAAATCTGTGATGCCGCCAAGGACACGCCCTTTAACGAAAACTCTAGATCTTCGCAATTTAACATCACAAAGGCCTTTAGGCTAGACTGACCTAAATATTATGTTGATTTTATAAAATTTGTAGGAGGAGTTAGTTACAGAGTAAAACATGTAACTTCCTGTTGCCAGCAGGTGGCGCTATTACTATAACTGAATATGGTCATGTAGATCTCTTCATATCAGGAGTCTTATCAAACATGTGAAGTTTGGTGCAGATCGGAAATAGCATGCCTGAGTTATAACAACTTCCTGTTTCATGGCGAAACATCGAAATTTGACAGGACGCCACGGACACGCCCTCCGATGAAAACTCTAGATCTTCGCAATTTAACGTCACAAAGGGCTTTAGATTACAATGACCAATTTTGGTGTTCATCTGGAAATATCTCTGGGAGGAGTTCCTTAAAGTATGACACCTGAAAATGGCAAAAATGATACAAAATATGACGAGAAAATTCAAAATAGCCGACTTCCTGTTTGGTTTCTGATTTCGTACCTAGAGACTTTTTTGTAGGTATTGTTAAGTTACATGAGTGTACCGATTTTCGTACATGTACGTGAAACTTAGCTCGAGGCGCACTCTGCTAAATATTTATAGGTGGCGCTGTCGAGCCATTTTGCCACACCTACTTTTGAAACCAATATAAGATGTACATTTTTACCAGTTCTGATGCGTGTGCAAAGTTTCCTGACATTTTGAGCATGTTTAGGCCCTCTAAAATGCGATTAAGTTTGGAGAAGAAGAAGAAGAAGAAGAAGAAGAAGAAGAAGAAGAATTAAAGCTGCAAGCAGCGATGGAAGGGACTCGCCAGGCTCACCGCCGACCGGTGGCTTCAGAAAGACAGGGAACAGTGAGCAATATACATTTAAAAAGGTAAATATAGAGGAATATGTCAAAGTCATTTATATGTACCAAACCTGCTGCCAGCTGGTGGCGCAATGTCCATAACTGAACATTAATATGTAGATGTCTTCAGGCTAGAACTTTTATCAAACATATGAAGTTTGGTGAAGATTAAACATTGCATGTTGAAGCTAGTGGAAAACAAAAAATGTCCTGTAGCCAGCAGGTGGTGCTATGTCTATAACTAAACATTGGCACGTAGATGTTTTCAGGCCATGGCTCTTATCAAACGTGTGAAGTTTGGTGCAGATTGGACATAGTATGTTTGAGTTAGCGTAAATCCTGACACATCCTGTTGTCAACAGGTAGCGCTATTGTTACATCTGAATACTGGCCTTTAGATGTCTTCAAGCCTGGAATCTTACCAAATATGTGAAATTTGGTGCAGAGTGGACAATGCATGTTTGAGTTACTATAAAACAATTAATTTCCTGTGGCCAGCAGGTGGCACTATATAGATAAATGAACTGAAAATTTGGTATATGTCTTCAGACCATTAATTTAAAAAAACATGAAGTTTGGTGCAGATTGAACATTGCATGTTGAATTTGGTTTAAAACAAGTAATTTCCTGTAGCCAGCAGGTGGGGCTATGTCTATAACTAAACATTGGCATGATGTCTTCAGGCCATGGCTCTTATCAAACGTGTGAAGTTTGGGACAGATCGGTGTAACACAATGTCAACCTGAAAACACACACGGAGAATTCCAACCCAGCAACAGAAAGGAATTATTACCCAAAAGTCCTCCCTTCCATGCAAAAGGGGAGAAGGTCAACTGATCCCATCACTAACGCTCTCGTGCAAAGGTACGGACGGCTCCGGCAATGGCTCTGGACGCCTTCATGGCTACATTCCTAGAGGGGATTTCAACCCCTCCCTCTCTCCCAGCACGAAGCAATACTCTGGTCCAGCGGACAGACAAAGGAGAACCTTTTTCCTGACATTTTCTCCACGTATAACTATCTACACAAATAAATATATGGATATTGATGTGTACTTTTTTCCCTCATAGGCTTGATGTGATGATTTTGAATGCGAATTACTTAAAACAACGTGGGTGATTTTTAATCATGTGTTAAAACGGCATAAACTGTGATGTGTGTTTTAAAATGCAGTGTTTGATCTCTAAAGAAAGCTAGACTCAGATGTGATAGACTGTGTTGATGACCGTTAAATTTTAATGCCCTGCATAATTATACATGTATAAAGATCGATAAAATTTATCCTTCCCAAAAGTGATGAGATATCCCAGAACTGTTGGTCCACCCAGCAAGCCTGGACATGGGCGGGGCTCCGCCCCATACGGACGATCGGATTCGACAAGCCGCCCGTGGGGAGGGGCAAGTTGGACTGTTGAAAAACAACGCGCCAGTTGCAAATCGCTCTCTTGGACTCGCTCTTGAACTCTCTCGAACGTGGCGTGGCTCGTTAACATCTCTTGAATAGCGCTCGTAACTTCTCTGCCTGCTCGCGCTTTTACCTGAACTCTGGCCTCGACACCGACTAAACCAACCATCCAGTCGAATTCGAAGGATAGGAGGCATAACAGCAAAGAACCACGAATTCAACGCCTGCAGACGAGGGGAGAGCCTTTTCTGTGACGTCACGCGGCAACATCCACATATCACGTGTTTCAACCCGAGAGCACCCGAAAACGCACGAACCAACCCACGTGGTTTCCGAGGACAAAGACCAGAGCAACGCATTTGAAGGAAACAAAACAACTTCCAACCTGCTTCTTGTCAACAAGCAAGTACCTCTAACTAAATCTATATTGCTGATTGAACTGGTAAAATCTGATCTGAATGCAGTAACAGAGCATAAGGCATCTGTCGTGATCTTTTCCGGTCGAATCAAGCGTCAAAATAGCTAGAAGGGCTAATTTTAACTTTAGGAATTTACTTACCAAAATCCCTTATACATGTCTTTGTGTGTATGTATGTTGTGTCTTCTCAGTTAATCCATTTATGTTAGAATAGCAGTATTACGAATAAACCATTTTTCATTTCATAAAGAATTGTCTCTGGAATGTGATTTGAAGTTTTATCCTTATTTGCCATAAAGAGAAAGCTACCTAAGCTCGAATTTGATATGCTGAGGTTAGTGTTCGGCGGACGATCACTTAATACAGTATAACTAAGTTAAATATTAATATTACTTTTAACCAAGCAATATTTAATATTTAATAACTAATTCCCGGAGCTGAAATAATAGCTCTATATTAAACTGGTTTTATTACATCGGACATTTTATGGCTGAGTAACAACAGCTTCTATTCCCATGGCGAGACATCGAATTTCGTCACCCCGCCATGGACACGCCCATTGGCAAAAACTCCAGCTCTTCGCAATTAAACATCACAAAAGCCTTTAGATTAGACTGACCTATATATTATGTTGATGTCATTAAATCTCTAAGAGGAGTTAGTTACAGAGTAAAACATATCACTTCCTGTCGCCAGCAGGTGGCGCTATGAATTTATATGAATACGGTCACATAGATCTTTTCAGGTCAGGAGTCTTGTCAAACATGTGAAGTTTGGTGCAGATTGGACATTGCATGTTTAAGATAGTGTAAAAGAAGTCATTTCCTGTTGCCAGCAGGTGGCGCTCTAATTATAATGAAATATTCATATTTAGATCTCTTCAGGTCAGGATTCTTATCAAACGTGTGAAGTTTGGTGTAGATCGGACATAGCATGCCTGAGATACAACAACTTCCTGTTTCATGGCGAAACATCAAAATTTGACAGGACGCCACGGACACGCCCTCCGATGAAAACTCTAGATCTTCGCAATTTAACGTCACAAAGGGCTTTAGATTGCAATGACCAATTTTGGTGTTCATCCGAATAAATCTCTGGGAGGAGTTCGTTAAAGTATGACACCTGCAAATGGCAAAAATGTCACTAAATATGATGAGAAAATTCAAAATAACCGACTTCCTGTTGGGTTTTCAGATTTCGTTCCAGGAGACTTTTTTGTAGGTATTGTTATGTTACATGAGTGTACCGATTTTCATACATGTACGTGAAACATAGCCCGAGGGCTCTCCGCTGAATAAGTATAGGTGGCGCTGTCGAGCCATTTTGCCACACCTACTTCTGAAACCCATATAAGACGTAAATTTCCACCAGTTCTGATGCGTGTGCAAAATTTCCTGACTTTTCGAGCATGTTTAGGCCCTCAAAAATGCGATTAAGTTTGGAAAAGAATAATAATAATAATTAAAGCTGCAAGCAGCGATGGAAGGGACCTCGCACGGCTCACCGCCGACCGGTGGCTTCAGAAAGACAGGCAACAGTGAGCAATATGCATTTAAAAATGCAAATATAGAGGAATATGTCAAAGTCATTTATATGTACCAAACCTGCTGCCAGCTGGTGGCGCTATGTCCATAATGAAACATTAACATATAGATGTCTTCAGGCTAGCACCTTTATCGAACATATGAAGTTTGGTGCAGATTGAACATAGTATGTTTGAGTTAGTGTAAAGCCTGACACATCCTGTTGTCAACAGATGGCGCTATGGTTACATCTGAATATTGGCCTTTAAATGTCTTCAGGGCAGGACTCTTAAAAAATATGTGAAGTTTGGTGCAGATTGGACATTGCATGTTTATGTCAGTGTAAAAGATGTAATTTCCTGTTTCCAGCAGGTGGCGCTCTGATTATGATGGAATATTATGATTTAGATATGTTCAGGCCTGGATTCTCATCGAACGTGTGAAGTCTGGGGCAGATCGGACATTGGATGGCTGAGTTACAACAACTTTTATTCCCATGGCGAGACATCGAAATTTGTGATGCCTCCATGGACACGCCCTTTAACGAAAACTCTAGATCTTCGCAATTTAACATCACAAAGGCCTTTAGATTAAACTGACCTAAATATTATGTTGATGTCATTAAATCTCTAGGAGGAGTTAGTTACAGAGTAAAACATGTCACTTCCTGTAGCCAGCAGGTGGCGCTATGACTATAACTGAATATGGTCACTTAGATCTCTTCAGGTCAGGATTCTTATCAAACATGTGAAGTTTGGTGTAGATCGGACATAGCATGCCTGAGATATAACAACTTCCTGTTTCATGGCGAAACATCAAAATTTGACAGGACGCCACGGACACGCCCTCCGATGAAAACTCTAGATCTTCGCAATTTAACGTCACAAAGGGCTTTAGATTACAATGACCAATTTTGGTGTTCATCTGAATAAATCTCTGGGAGGAGTTCGTTAAAGTATGACACCTGAAAATGGCAAAAATGATACAAAATATGATGAGAAAATTTAAAATAGCCGACTTCCTGTTTGGTTTCGGATTTCGTACCCAGAGACTTTTTTGTAGGTGTTGTTATGTTACATGAGTGTACCGATTTTCGTACATGTACGTGAAACGTAGCTCGAGGCGCACTCCGCTGAATATTTATAGGTGGCGCTGTCGAGCCATTTTGCCACACCTACTTCTTAAACCCATATCAGACGTAAATTTTCATCAGTTCTGATGCGTGTGCAAAGTTTCCTGACTTTTCGAGCATGTTTGGGCCCTCTAAAATGCGATTAAGTTTGGAGAATAATAATAATAATAATAAATATAGCTGCAAGCAGCGATGGCGGGCCCAAGCCGATGCAAACGCCAACCCGGTGGCATCAGGAAAGCGGTGCCCAGCGGGCACATGCATTTACAGTAACCCTCTAGCAGTCTGGTTTTAAGGGACACGGCAATTAAAGGGTTAATCCAAACCACCAACTCTGTGAAACACACAGTTTAAACAGACGCTATCTCTCTCTCTCTCTCTCTCTCTCTCTCTCTCTCTCTCTCTCTGTCTCTCTCACACATGCATTTACAGTAACCCTCTGGCAGTCTGGTTTTAAGGGATACAGCAATTAAAGGGTCAATCCAAACCATTAAGTCTGCGCAATACATACACACACAGAACAACATATAAAACTTTAGTAACACTTTCGAAAAGGTTTCAGTTATTAACATTAACTATATTAATTAACATGATCAATACTTATAAAGCATCTAGTAATGCCTGACTATTTTTACTAACATAAAAAAAAAAATGCTGTAAAAATATATTGTTCATTGTTAGTTAATGCATTAGCTACTGTCAACCTAAGATAATTTATTGTAAATTTTTACCAACTCATTTTTTGAGCCGCTATTCAGTCTGTATTCACACAGCGTGATGAGAGACGTTTTGCTGCTCCGAAACACAGAATATGTAGAGAGGTGGTACTGTTATTTATTTATAACCTATATTTTCTTCATGACTTAACAGGCGAGTCATAATATTAGTGAATATATTATATTGTAGTTTTATCTCTCGCCCCCCTGGTTGAGAAACACTGACCTAAAGCGCATCTTCCAGCATTGTCTTCACGATCAATCTATTAGGCATCACTGATGTGATGTTTAAAAAAAACATTTGTTTCTCATTTATTTGGTTCCACAGTATTTGCTGATTTGTATTTTATTTAAACACTGCTTGACGCAGAATTGCCTCTGATAACAAAGTCAAAGTAAAACGCGACCGGTGCTTACAGGCTATTTAAAACCTAAGAAAAGGGAAAAAGAGGGAAAACTCAAACGACCCCCCACCACAGTGATACCATTATAACCGGTGTGACATCAGGTCGATTAACCGGTGGGAAAATTTCCTCACCGACACAACCCTAGCAGGCACATGCATTACAGTGACCCTCTAGCAGTTTGGATTTAAGGGATACATTAATGGAAGGGTTAATCCGAGCCATCAAGACACACACACACACACACAAAACAAAATAGAAAACTTTGGTAATCCTTTTAATAAGGTTTCAGTTATTAGCATTAACTATATTAATTAACATGAACAATAATTATCCAGCATTTATTAATGTTAGTCTCTAGCTATCCTCTCTCTCTCTCACACACACACACACACACACACACAAATAACAATATATAAAACTTTTCAATAAGGTTTTAGCTTTTAACATTATACTTTCAATAAGGTTTCAGTTATTAGCATTAACTATATTAATTATCATGAACAATAATTATACAACATTTATTAATGTTAGTCTCTCTCTACCCTCTCTCTCTCACACACCAGAGCATGTGAGCGGAGCTGAGCGGTGAGAATTTCCGCTCCCCGCTCACGTGGGTGTTCGCTCCCCCGCTCCACCGCTCAAAGTCGGACCAGATCGCTCCGCTCAATTCCGCTCCCCGCTCATCTACAATTTCATCCCGCTCCAGAGAAATCGCTCCACGCTCGCTCAAATTTAAAATTACTCTGCATGCCTAAGACCTGCCGTTTTCAACCGAAGCCTTACGCCTCCGACACACTGTCTGCGTGGCAGACGTGGAGCGGGTTTGTTGCGTGACTGCTGCGGAAAAAATCCGCTTCACTTCTATTCTGTCACTACAGTTGCGGCGTGGTTGGACCACACCTGATACGCGCGTATTCCGCAGGCAATGTGGCTGCTCTAATCTGTTAACATGGGTGCGGAATGGAAAATCAACACGCTGCAAACACGCTCCGCGACGCGTCCGCCACGCAGCCTATATCCTATAAAGAACTCACAGCAACAGCAACATCAGTCAAAATAGAACATATATATCACCACATTCCTGATCATGTTTAACATTATCATTTATTTTTTTGACAGGAATTGTGCACCTGTAGCCTATGACCTGTCGGTTTGGTTTTGGAAATATTTAACGAACTCTCGTTACTGGAATATCTAACGAGAATTAAAATACTCCTTCAGAAACGAACGATTTTTAAAGTATAGGCTGATGGTTTTGTTAATTGTTGAAGGCACAGGTGAATTCAGGGTGGATTTGTGCATGCCCTAGGCTCGTGGTGTGAGCGGTATCGGAACGGAACCGGAGCGAGACAGAGCGATCGCTCCAGCCTTTGGATAAAAACCCGCTCCGCGCTCCGACTATATTTTGCACGCTCCGCTCCTCGCTCGCTCCACGCTCCGCTCCGCTCACATGCTCTGTCACACACACACACACACACACACACACACAGAACAATATATGAAACTTTTGTAGCAAACTGTTTTCAATAAGGTTTTAGCTTATAACATTATATAAGTTAAAATGAACAATAGTTTTTATAGCATTTATGAATCTTAGTTAATATTATGTTACAAATTGACTACTACATTATAAATACAAATGTGGTAATGTACTTTTGTTACTATACCATGACCTAAAATAAAATAAAAAATACTTATACAAATACAGTAAAGTACTAATACTAATACTAATACTCATGTTTAAAACAATATTATTAAACTACAGTTACAGCAGGGTATAGCGTATAGTTACCCTAACCCTAATTCTCAAATCCAGCAAATTCAGCAATTATAGCAAAATCACTAGCACGTCGTCCCGGGAATATTGGTTTAATACCAGTCGGGCTACCAATATCACTGTCCTGCCCTACAGGCTACCTTAAATACAGGGCTCCCCCAGGTCCTTATAAACTCCTTATTTTAGTTGTATCAAATTGAAGGCTGTAAAAAGTTGTAAATACGTTAAATGGTTTAAGAAAAGTCTTCATTTACAATTTCAAGAGGTCTTTCTGTTTAAATCGTGAAAGGGCTGATTAAACTTCAAAAGGCAATATTGTCATTGAATATTTATTTATTTGATATATAAATCAAAAACAGAGCTGTCAAATCACTACATGGTCTAGTGTCTGTGATTAATAAAGCAAAAAAAAACACTGCTATATAAAAATATAATCTGTTTGTTTTGCGTGTCTCTCTGTGAGTGAGCGGTTGTCATGTAACGTTACTTACTCAAATATGCTCGCTGACGCCGCTCAGTGTTTAACAGCGTCTGCTGAGAGCCTCACTGACATTGAGAGAACAATTAATAATCCTTTCTTCCTTTTATTTGAGACAACCATTGTCAAATACACGCAAAGATCTTCACTAACTTCACTTTACGTTACCCGTCTTCTCCTTCTTCTCTGATTTGCGGAAGTTTAGACGATTAAAATACGTATTACTGCCCTTCACTTCTACCCGTCAAAATAAAAGTCCCCCTTTTAACTTGAAGAAATTGACAGAAATTACGATTGTATTATAATGTAGACCACTTCTAAAATAATAATAACAAATAGAAAAATTTAAGAATATGATTTCCCCCTCATTTTAATTTACTAAATCTCTATTGTGCAGTCCTTTATGAAAGCATAAAATGATAAAAGTTATTTTCATTTGATTACATTTTAAGGCATTAATTAAATTGTTAAAGCTTTATACATTAATTTCATTACCACCATTTTTGATAGTATATTTGTATTAAGTCATAAAAATACAGAATCCAGAAAAATTAAGTCAAACCAGAATTTATGAATTGTTATGAATTATATTACTGATGAATATAAGTTGTTAAACTAATATATAAATCATTGATGAAATCTACTTGAATGTTTTTGATGTATTAAATTTGAATGAACATGCTTTGTAAAGCAAAAAAACCCTGCTCAAAATTTTTAATACCATGCAAAAAAACACCAACCAAAAATGACTGATAATTTTTTTCTGGTGATTAAAGATATGTTTAAAAGTCTCTCTCTCTCTCTCTCTCTCTCTCTCTCTCTCTCTCTCTCTTTCTCCCCTCCATTCCACTTCACACACACAGGGCCGGCCCTGCACACACACACACACACACATATACACACACTCATAAAGAGAGTAGACTGAGATTAAATGCCTGATAGTTTTTTAATTTTCTCTCATCCATAGAGTTTTGTAAAGTCATCAAACTAAACATACTTCCTCAGAATGACTTTTTCCCTGCATGTAAAAAGTTTCAAAGTTTTTGTAAACTGCACTTTAAAGATATAAGAAAATTTCTGCTATCTTTTTTTACCCTCACTTTAATAAACCACTATTTAAACACCGTTCAAGCTATCCGCAAGCCGTTCGCAATTTAGCATCTTCAGTGTCTTGGCATCATGTTGACAAAGTTTGGTGTGAACTACTTGTTTCTTCTTGGAGGAGTATGAATTAGTTTGCAGCTTGATTATTCCAGAAATTGACATTAAAACAAAAATAGCCGGCTTCCTGTTGGTCGTAGCTAATGAGTGTAAATTAGAAAGTTGTCCGGCTTGATGAGAACAATATATGTACTGAGTTTGGTGACTGTAGCTAAAAATAACCCCCCATGTTTTGACAAAAGGTGGCGCTATAGAGTGCCTCCTCCACGCCCGTTTATGAGCTTTTGCCAGTGTCTATCTATAATTAATACTGATGTGTGTGTTGAGTTTTATGAAATTCTAAACATCTTAAGTGCCTCAAAATCACCAGAAGATATATTGAGGTTTGACACGTTGCCATGGCAACAATATTTTAGATATCAATATTCCCTTGACAGTTTCACATCGGCCGTTTTTTGACATTATTCTGATGAAGTTTGAAGCAAATTGGGTAAAAGTAAGATGCTGAATTCAAAGCATTTTGAAAATGACACACTTCCTGCTGCCAGTTGGTGGCGCTATAACTTTGCCTCATAATTGTCACATCGATGCGATCGGCTTCATACACCGAACAAACCACTGAATTGTGATCAAAATCAGACAATGTATGTGGACTTTATTAGACACTTCCTGTATCTCAATTCTCGCCATAACTTCATCACCTCGCCACGGCAAACCATTCGAGATATCAAAAATCCCTCCGCAATTTAGCATCCCCAATGTCTTGAGATCACGTTCACCGGGTTTGGTGCTCGTGTGTTGAAAATCCTGGGAGGAGTATTTCAAATTCCAGAGCATGTGCTTTTTAAACAGCCCTGAATAGCCGACTTCTTGTTGGGCGGAGCCCATGACATGTGACACAAAAGTTGTTCAGCTCGATAAGATCTATATGTGTACCGAGTTTCATATGAATACGTGCAAATATGTGTGAGCTACACATCAAGTTTTCTGATGGTTTTCCAGGGGGCGCCGTAGAGCCTCTGTGCCACGCCCGGGTCCCAGCCTCAGCGGCGTCCTAACTGCCACGGGTTCCAATGTGTGTGCACATTTTCAAGAGTTTTTGACCATGTTAAGCCCCCCAAAAATGCCCGGATAGTCGGTAAAAAAAAAAAAAGAATCCTAAGGAAAACAATAGAATAGCTGACTTCCTGTTGGGCGTAGCCCATGACATGCGGTGCAAAAGTTGTTCGGCTCGATGAGATCTATATGTGTACCGAGTTTCATATTAATACGTGCAAGTATGTGTGAGCTACACATCAAGTTTTCTGATGTGTTCCAGGGGGCGCCGTAGAGCCTCTGTGCCACGCCCGGGTCCCAGCCTCAGCGGCGTCCTAACTGCCGCGGGTTCCAATGTGTGTGCAAATTTTCAAGAGTTTTTGACCATGTTAAGCCCCCCAAAAATGCCCGGATAGCCTCAAAATCACCAAAAAAAGAATATTGAGGTTTGACGCGTTGCCATGACAACAGTATTTTAGATATCAATAATCCCTTCACAGTTTCACATCGGCCGTGTTTTTACAGTATTCTGATGAAGTTTGAAGCAAATTGGGTAAAAGTAAGATGGTGAATTCAAAGCATTTTGAAAATGACACACTTCCTGTTGCCAGTTGGTGGCGCTATAACTTTGCCTCATAATTGTCACATCAATGCGATCGGCTTCATACACCGAACAAACCGATGAGATCTATATGTGTACCGAGTTTCATATTAATACGTGAAAGTATGTTTGAGCTACACATCAAGTTTTCTGATGGTGTTCCAGGGGGCGCCGTAGAGCCTCTGTGCCACGCCTGGGTCCCAGCCTCAGCGGCGTCCTAAATGCCGCGGGTTCCAATGTGTGTGCACATTTTCAAGAGTTTTTGACCATGTTAAGCCCCCCAAAAATGTCCGGATAGTCAAAAAAAAACTAAAAAAGAGTCCTAAGGAAAACAATAGAATAGCCGACTTCCTGTTGGGTGGAGCCCATGACATGCGGTGCAAAAGTTGTTCGGCTCGATGAGATCTATATGTGTACCGAGTTTCATATGAATACGTGCAAGTATGTGTGAGCTACACATCAAGTTTTCTGATGTGTTCCAGGGGGCGCCGTAGAGCCTCTGTGCCACGCCCGGGTCCCAGCCTCAGCAGCATCCTAACTGCCACGGGTTCCAATGTGTGTGCAAATTTTCAAGAGTTTTTGACCATGTTAAGCCTCCCAAAAATGCCCGGATAGCCTCAAAATCACCAAAAAAAGAATATTGAGGTTTGACACGTTGCCATGGCAACAGTATTTTAGATATCAATATTCCCTTCAGAGTTTCACATCGGCCATGTTTTTACAGTATTCTGATGAAGTTTGAAGCAAATTGGGTAAAAGTAAGATGGTGAATTCAAAGCATTTTGAAAATCACACACTTCCTGCTGCCAGTTGGTGGCGCTATAACTTTGCCTCATAATTGTCACATCGATGCGATCGGCTTCATACACCGAACAAACCACTGAATTGTGATCAAAATCAGACAATGTATGTGGACTTTATTAGACACTTCCTGTCTCTCAATTCTCGCCATAACTTCATCGCCTCGCCACGGGCAAACCGTTTGAGATATCAAAAATCCCTCCGCAATTTAGCATCCCCAATGTCTTGAGATCACGTTCACCGAGTTTGGTGCTCCTGTGTTGAAAATCCTGGGAGGAGTATTTCAAATTCCAGAGCATGTGATTTTTAAACAGCCCTGAATAGCCGACTTCCTGTTGGGCGGAGCCCATGACATGCAGCGCAAAAGTTGTTCGGCTTGATGAGATCTATATGTGTACCGAGTTTCATATGAATACGTGCAAGTATGTGTGAGCTATTCATCAAGTTTTCTGATGGTGTTCCAGGGGGCGCTGTAGAGCCTCTGTGCCACGCCCGGGTCCCAGCCTCAGCGGCGTCCTAACTGCCGCGGGTTCCAATGTGTGTGCAAATTTTCAAGAGTTTTTGACCATGTTAAGCCCCCCAAAAATGCCCGGATAGTCGATAAAAAATAAAAAAATAAAAAAGAATCCGGAGGAAAACAATAGGGCCCTGCGCCTTTCTGGCTTGGGCCCTAATTAAAGCTGCAAACAGCGATGGAAGGGACCTCGCACCCAGCACCGCCAACCGGTGGCTTCAGAAAGACAGGGAACGGTGAGCAATATGCATTTAAAAAGGTAAATATAGAGGAACGTGTCATAGTCATTTATATTTGTCAAACCTGCTGCCAGCTGGTGGCGCTATGTCCATAACTGAACATTAACATGTAGATGTCTTCAGTCTAGCACTTTTATCAAACATATGAAGTTTGGTGCAGATTGAACATAGTATGTTTGAGTTAGTGTAAAGCCTGACACATCCTGTTGTCAACAGGTGGCGCTATGATTACATCTGAATATTGGCCTTTAGATGTCTTCAGGCCAGGAATCTTACCAAATATGTGAAGTTTGGTGCATATTGGACAATGCATGTTTAAGTTGGTGTAAAACAAGTAATTTCCTGTAGCCACCAGGTGGCGCTATGTCTATAACTAAACATTGGCATGTAGATGTCTTCAGACCAATACTTTTATCAAACATATGAAGTTTGGTGCAGATTGAACATGGTATGTTTGAGTTAGAGTAAAGCATGATATATCCTGTTGTCAGCAGGTGGCGCTCTAATTATAATGAAATATTAGTATTTAGATGTGTTCAGGCCTGGATTCTTATCGAACGTGTGAAGTCTGGGGCAGATCGGACATTGTATGGCTGAGTTACAACAACTTTTATTCCCATGGCGAGACATCAAAATTTGTGATGCCGCCATGGACACGCCCTTTAACGAAAACTCTAGATCTTCGCAATTTAACATCACAAAGGCCTTTAGGTTAGACTGACCTAAATATTATGTTTATGTCATTAAATCTCTAGGAGGAGTTAGTTACAGAGTAAAACATGTCACTTCCTGTTGCCAGCAGGTGGCGCTATGACTATAACTGAATATGGTCACTTAGATCTCTTTAGGTCAGGATTCTTATCAAACTGTGAAGTTTGGTGTAGATCGGACATAGCATGCCTGAGATATAACAACTTCCTATTTCATGGCGAAACATCAAAATTTGACAGGACGCCACGGACACGCCCTCCAATGAAAACTCTAGATCTTCGCAATTTAACGTCACAAAGGGCTTTAGATTACACTGACCAATTTTGGTGTTCATCTGAATAAATCTCTGGGAGGAGTTCGTTAAAGTATGACACCTGAAAATGGCAAAAATGACACAAAATATGACGAGAAAATTCAAAATAGCCGACTTCCTGTTGGGTTTCTGATTTCGTACCTGGAGACTTTTTTGTAGGTATTGTTAAGTTACATAAGTGTACCGATTTTCGTACATGTACGTGAAACGTAGCTCGAGGCGCACTCCGCTGAATATTTATAGGTGGCGCTGTCGAGCCATTTTGCCACACCTACTTCTGAAACCCATATCAGACGTAAATTTTCACCAGTTCTGATGCGTGTGCAAAGTTTCCTGACTTTTCAAGCATGTTTAGGCCCTCTAAAATGCGATTAAGTTTGGAGAAGAAGAAGAAGAAGAAGAAGAAGAAGAAGAAGAAGAATAATTAAAGCTGCAAGCAGCGATGGAAGGGACCTCGCACCCAGCACCGCCGACCGGTGGCTTCAGAAAGAAAGGGAACGGTGAGCAATATGCATTTAAAAAGGTAAATATAGAGGAACGTGTCATAGTCATTTATATGTGTCAAACCTGCTGCCAGCTGGTGGCGCTATGTCCATAACTGAACATTAACATGTAGATGTCTTCAGTCTAGCACTTTTATCAAACAAATGAAGTTTGGTGCAGATTGGACAATGCATGTTTAAGTTGGTGTAAAACAAGTAATTTCCTGTAGCCACCAGGTGGCGCTATGTCTATAACTAAACATTGGCATGTAGATGTCTTCAGACCAATACTTTTATCAAACATATGCAGTTTGGTGCAGATTGAACATGGTATGTTTGAGTTAGTGTAAAGCATGATATATCCTGTTGTCAGCAGGTGGCGCTATGATTATATCTGATTTTTGGCCTTTAGGTGTTTTCAGGTCAGGAGTCTTGTCAAACATGTGAAGTTTGGTGCAGATTGGACATTGCATGTTTAAGATAGTGTAAAAGAAGACATTTCCTGTTGCCAGCAGGTGGCGCTCTAATTATAATGAAATATTCATATTTAGATGTGTTCAGGCCTGGATTCTTATCGAACGTGTGAAGTCTGGGGCAGATCGGACATTGTATGGCTGAGTTACAACAACTTTTATTCCCATGGCGAGACATCGAAATTTGTGATGCCGCCAAGGACACGCCCATTAGCGAAAACTCTAGATCTTCGCAATTTAACATCACAAAGGCATTTAGGTTAGACTGACCTAAATATTATGTTGATGTCATTAAATCTCTAGGAGGAGTTAGTTACAGAGTAAAACATGTCACTTCCTGTTGCCAGCAGGTGGCGCTATTACTATAACTGAATATGGTCACTTAGATCTCTTCATATCAGGAGTCTTATCAAACATGTGAAGTTTGGTGCAGATCGGACATAGCATGCCTGAGATATAACAACTTCCTGTTTCATGGCGAAACATCAAAATTTGACAGGACGCCACGGACACGCCCTCCGATGAAAACTCTAGATCTTCGCAATTTAATGTCACAAAGGGCTTTAGATTACACTGACCAATTTTGGTGTTCATCTGAATTAATCTCTGGGAGGAGTTCGTTAAAGTATGACACCTGAAAATGGCAAAAATGACACAAAATATGACGAGAAAATTCAAAATAGCCGACTTCCTGTTGGGTTTCTGATTTCGTACCTGGAGACTTTTTTGTAGGTATTGTTAAGTTACATAAGTGTACCGATTTTCGTACATGTACGTGAAACGTAGCTCGAGGCGCACTCCGCTGAATATTTATAGGTGGCGCTGTCGAGCCATTTTGCCACACCTACTTCTGAAACCCATATCAGACGTAAATTTTCACCAGTTCTGACGCGTGTGCAAAGTTTCCTGACTTTTCGAGCATGTTTAGGCCCTCTAAAATGCGATTAAGTTTGGAGAAGAAGAAGAAGAAGAAGAAGAAGAAGAAGAATAATAAGAATAATTAAAGCTGCAAGCAGCGATGGAAGGGACCTCGCACCCAGCACCGCCAACCGGTGGCTTCAGAAAGAAAGGGAACGGTGAGCAATATGCATTTAAAAAGGTAAATATAGAGGAACGTGTCATAGTCATTTATATGTGTCAAACCTACTGCCAGCTGGTGGCGCTATGTCCATAACTGAACATTAACATGTAGATGTCTTCAGTCTAGCACTTTTATCAAACAAATGAAGTTTGGTGCAGATTGAACATAGTATGTTTGAGTTAGTGTAAAGCCTGACACATCCTGTTGTCAACAGGTGGCGCTATGATTACATCTGAATATTGGCCTTTAGATGTCTTCAGGCCAGGAATCTTACAAAATATGTGAAGTTTGGTGCAGATTGGACATTTCATGCTTAAGTTAGTGTAAAACAAATAATTTCCTGTTGCCAGCAGGTGGCGCTATGTCTATAACTAAACATTATCGTGTAGATATTATGAGACCAGTACTTTTATCAAACATATGAATTTTGGTGCAGATTGAACATGGTATGTTTGAGTTAGTGTAACACATGATATATCCTGTGGTCAACAGGTGGCGCTATGATTACATCTGAATTTTGGCCTTTAGATGTCTTCAGGTCAGGAGTCTTACCAAATATGTGAAGTTTGGTTCAGATTGGACATTGCATGTTTAAGTTAGTGTAAATCAAGTCATTTCCTGTGGCCAGCAGGTGGCGCTCTGATTATAATGGAATATTCGTATTTAGATGTGTTCAGACCTGGATTCTTATCGAACATGTGAAGTCTGGGGCAGATCGGTTATTGTATGGCTAAGTTACAACAACTTTTATTCCCATGGCGAGACATCGAAATTTGTGATGCCGCCAAGGACACGCCCTTTAACGAAAACTCAAGCTCTTCGCAATTTAACATCACAAAGGCCTTTAGATTAAACTGACCTAAATATTATGTTGATGTCATTAAATCTGTAGGAGGAGTTAGTTACAGAGTAAAACATGTCACTTCCTGTTGCCAGCAGGTGGCGCTATGACTATAACTGAATATGGTCACTTAGATCTCTTCAGGTCAGGATTCTTATCAAACATGTGAAGTTTGGTGCAGATCGGACATAGCATGCCTGAGATATAACAACTTCCTGTTTCATGGCGAAACATCAAAATTTGACAGGACGCCACGGACACGCCCTCCGATGAAAACTCTAGATCTTCGCAATTTAACGTCACAAAGGGCTTTAGATTACAATGACCAATTTTGGTGTTCATCTGGAAATATCTCTGGGAGGAGTTCGTTAAAGTATGACACCTGAAAATGGCAAAAATGATACAAAATATGACGAGAAAATTCAAAATAGCCGACTTCCTGTTTGGTTTCTGATTTTGTACCTAGGGACTTTTTTGTAGGTATTGTTAAGTTACATGAGTGTACCGATTTTCGTACATGTACGTGAAACGTAGCTCGAGGCGCACGCCGCTGAATATTTATAGGTGGCGCTGTCGAGCCATTTTGCCACACCTACTTCTGAAACCCATATAAGACGTAAATTTTCACCAGTTCTGATGCGTGTGCAAAGTTTCCTGACTTTTCGAGCATGTTTAAGCCCTCTAAAATGCGATTAAGTTTGGAGAAGAAGAATAATAATAATAATTAAAGCTGCAAGCAGCGATGGAAGGGACCTCGCCCGGCTCACCGCCGACCGGTGGCTTCAGAAAGACAGGGAACAGTGAGCAATATGCATTTAAAAAGGTAAATATAGAGGAACGTGTCATAGTCATTTATATGTGTCAAACCTGCTGCCAGCTGGTGGCGCTATGTCCATAACTGAACATTAACATGTAGATGTCTTCAGTCTAGCACTTTTATCAAACATATGAAGTTTGGTGCAGATTGAACATAGTATGTTTGAGTTAGTGTAAAGCCTGACACATCCTGTTGTCAACAGGTGGCGCTATGATTACATCTGAATATTGGCCTTTAGATGTCTTCAGGCCAGGAATCTTACCAAATATGTGAAGTTTGGTGCAGATTGGACAATGCATGTTTAAGTTGGTGTAAAACAAGTAATTTCCTGTAGCCACCAGGTGGCGCTATGTCTATAACTAAACATTGGCATGTAGATGTCTTCAGACCAATACATTTATCAAACATATGAAGTTTGGTGCAGATTGAACATAGTATGTTTGAGTTAGTGTAAAGCATGATATATCCTGTTGTCAGCAGGTGGCGCTATGATTATATCTGAATTTTGGCCTTTAGATATCTTCAGGTCAGGGCTCTTACCAAATACGTGAATTTTGGTGCAGATTGGACATTGAATGCTTAAGTTAGCTTAAAAGAAGTAATTTGCTGTTGCCAGCAGGTGGCGCTATATCTTTAACTGAACATTGGCATTTAGATATCTTCAGACCAATATTTTTATCAAAAGTGTGAAGTTTGGTGCAGATTGTACATTGCATGCTTAAGATAGTGTAAAAGAAGACATTTCCTGTTGCCAGCAGGTGGCGCTCTAATTATAATGAAATATTCGTATTTAGATGTGTTCAGGCCTGGATTCTTATCGAACGTGTGAAGTCTTGGGCAGATCGGACATTGTATGGCTGAGTTACAACAACTTTTATTCCCATGGCGAGACATCGAAATTTGTGATGCCGCCATGGACACGCCCTTTAACGAAAATTCTAGATCTTCGCAATTTAACATCACAAAGGCCTTTAGGTTAGACTGACCTAAATATTATGTTTATGTCATTAAATCTCTAGGAGGAGTTAGTTACAGAGTAAAACATGTCACTTCCTGTTGCCAGCAGGTGGCGCTATGACTATAACTGAATATGGTCACTTAGATCTCTTCATATCAGGAGTCTTATCAAACATGTGAAGTTTGGTGTAGATCGGACATAGCATGCCTGAGATATAACAACTTCCTGTTTCATGGCGAAACATCAAAATTTGACAGGACGCCACGGACACGCCCTCCGGTGAAAACTCTAGATCTTCGCAATTTAACGTCACAAAGGGCTTTAGATTACAATGACCAATTTTGGTGTTCATCTGAATAAATCTCTGGGAGGAGTTCGTTAAAGTATGACACCTGAAAATGGCAAAAATGACACAAAATATGACGAGAAAATTCAAAATAGCCGACTTCCTGTTGGGTTTCTGATTTCGTACCTGGAGACTTTTTTGTAGGTATTTTTAAGTTACATAATTGTACCGATTTTCGTACATGTACGTGAAACGGAGCTCGAGGCGCACTCTGCTGAATATTTATAGGTGGCGCTGTCGAGCCATTTTGCCACACCTACTGCTGAAACCCATATCAGACGTAAATTTTCACCAGTTCTGACGTGTGTGCAAAGTTTCCTGACTTTTCGAGCATGTTTAGGCCCTCTAAAATGCGATTAAGTTTGGAGAAGAAGAAGAAGAAGAAGAAGAAGAATAAGAATAATAAACGGAGCAGATTCAATAGGGTCCCACACCATCGGTGCTCGGTCCCTAATTAAAGCTGCAAGCAGCGATGGAAGGGACCTCGCACCCAGCACCGCCAACCGGTGGCTTCAGAAAGACAGGGAACGGTGAGCAATATGCATTTAAAAAGGTAAATATAGAGGAACGTGTCATAGTCCTTTATACGTGTCAAACCTGCTGCCAGCTGGTGGCGCTATGTCCATAACTGAACATTAACATGTAGATGTCTTCAGTCTAGCACTTTTATCTAACATATGAAGTTTGGTGCAGATTGAACATAGTATGTTTTGAGTTAGTGTAAAGCCTGACACATCCTGTTGTCAACAGGTGGCGCTATGATTACATCTGAATATTGGCCTTTAGATGTCTTGAGGCCAGGAATCTTACCAAATATGTGAAGTTTGGTGCAGATTGGACATTGCATCTTTAAGTTGGTGTAAAACAAGTAATTTCCTGTAGCCACCAGGTGGCGCTATGTCTATAACTAAACATTGGCATGTAGATGTCTTCAGACCAATAGTTTTATCAAACATATGAAGTTTGGTGCAGATTGAACATGGTATGTTTGAGTTAGTGTAAAGCATGATATATCCTGTTGTCAGCAGGTGGCGCTATGATTATATCAGATTTTTGGCCTCTAGGTGTTTTCAGGCCAGGACTCTTACCACATATGTGAAGTTTGGTGCAGATTGGAGATTGCATGTTTAAGATAGTGTAAAAGAAGACATTTCCTGTTGCCAGCAGGTGGCGCTCTAATTATAATTAAATATTCGTATTTAGATGTGTTCAGGCCTGGATTCGTATCGAACGTGTGAAGTTTGAGGCAGATCGGACATTGTATGGCTGAGTTACAACAACTTTTATTCCCATGGCGAGACATCGAAATTTGTGATGCCGTCATGGACACGCCCTTTAACGAAAACTTTAGATCTTCGCAATTTAACATCACAAAGACCTTTAGGTTAGACTGACCTAAATATTATGTTTATGTCATTAAATCTCTAGGAGGAGTTAGTTACAGAGTAAAACATGTCACTTCCTGTTGCCAGCAGGTGGCGCTATGACTATAACTGAATATGGTCACTTAGATCTCTTCAGGTCAGGATTCTTATCAAACGTGTGAAGTTTGGTGTAGATCGGACATAGCATGCCTGACATATAACAACTTCCTGTTTTCATGGCGAAACATCAAAATTTGACAGGACGCCACGGACACGCCCTCCGATGAAAACTCTAGATCTTCGCAATTTAACGTCACAAAGGGCTTTAGATTACACTGACCAATTTTGGTGTTCATCTGAATAAATCTCTGGGAGGAGTTCGTTAAAGTATGACACCTGAAAATGGCAAAAATGACACAAAATATGACAAGAAAATTCAAAATAACCGACTTCCTGTTGGGTTTCGGATTTCGTACCAGGAGACTTTTTTGTAGGTATTGTTATGTTACATGAGTGTACCAATTTTCGTACATGTACGTGAAACGTAGATCGAGGCGCACTCCGCTGAATATTTATAGGTGGCGCTGTCGAGCCATTTTGCCACACCTACTCCTGAAACCCATATCAGACGTAAATTTTCACCAGTTCTGATGCGTGTGCAAAGTTTCCTGACTTTTTGAGCATGTTTAGGTCCTCTAAAATGCGATTAAGTTTGGAGAAGAAGAAGAATAATAATAATAATAATAATAATAATAAACGGAGCAGATTCAATAGGGTCCTCTGCACCATCGGTGCTCGGTCCCTAATAAACGGAGCAGATTCAATAGGGTCCCTCGCATCATCGGTGCTCGGTCCCTAATAAACGGAGCAGATTCAATAGCGTCCTCTGCACCATCGGTGCTCGGTTTCCTAATAATAATAATAATAATAATAATAATAATAATAATAAACGAAGCAGATTCAATAGGGTCCTCTGCACCATCGGTGCTCGGTCCCTAATAAACAAAGCAGATTCAATAGGGTCCTCGCACCATCGGTGCTCGGTCCCTAATAATTAAAGCTGCAAGCAGCGATGGAAGGGACCTCGCCCGGCTTACCGCCGACCGGTGGCTTCAGAAAGACAGGGAACAGTGAGCAATATGCATTTAAAACGGTAAATATAGAGGAATATGTCAAAGTCATTTATATGTACCAAACCTGCTGCCAGCTGTTGGCGCAACGTCCATAACTGAACATTGGCATGTAGATGTATTCATCCAGTACTTTTAAAAAACATATGAAGTTTGGTGCAGATTGGACATTGCATGTTTAAGTTAGTGTAAAACACGTAATTTCTTGTTGCCAGCAGGTGGTGCTATGTCTATAACTAAACATTGTCACATAGATGTCTTCATGCCATGGCTCTTATCAAATATGTGAAGTTTGGTGCAGATTGGACATTGCATGTTTAAGTTAGTGTAAAACAAGTAATTTCCTGTTGCCAGCAGGTGGCGCTATGTCTATAACTAAACATTGGCACAGAGATGTCTTCAGGCCATGGCTCTTATCAAACGTGTGAAGTTTGGGACAGATCGGACATTTGATGGCTGAGTAATGACAGCTTCTATTCCCATGGCGAGACATCGAATTTTGTCACGCCGCCATAGACACGCCCATTAGCGAAAACTCAAGCTCTTTGCAATTCAACATCACAAAGGCCTTTAGATTAGACTGACCTATATATTATGTTGATGTCATTAAATCTCTAGGAGGAGTTAGTTACAGAGTAAAACATATCACTTCCTGTTGCCAGCAGGTGGCGCTATGAATTTATATGAATATGGTCACTTAGATCTTTTCAGGTCAGGATTTTTGTCAAACATGTGAAGTTTGGTGCAGATTGGACATTGCATGTTTAAGTTAGTGTAAAACAAGCCATTTCCTGTTGCCAGCAGGTGGCGCTCTGATTATAATGGAATATTCGTATTTAGATGTTGTAATGCAACTGAATATGAAGCTATTATTTCAGCTCCGGGAATTATTGTTAAAGATTCAATATTGCTTGAT
Organism: Schizopygopsis pylzovi; assembly: GCA_027422435.1. Classification (NCBI taxonomy): domain Eukaryota; kingdom Metazoa; phylum Chordata; class Actinopteri; order Cypriniformes; family Cyprinidae; genus Schizopygopsis; species Schizopygopsis pylzovi. Next base: position 30,825,092 of record CM049816.1, on the reverse strand, counting down.
TAAAGTAATATTAATATTTAACTTACCGTTTATACTGTATTAAGTGGTCGTCCAGCAATCACTAAACCGTATATTCTATTAATCTCTCAAATTTCACTACGGGTTCACTACGTCGGAAAAGGCGCGGGACGCTTGACGGGTATTTGTTGAGAGACTCTTGAACGGCGTTCACTCGCTTGCGTAGGAGGAAGGCCAGTGTCAAAGTCACGACATATCCTACGATAGTAGAGATACAAAGCGCTGTGTCAGTGGTAGACAAAGACCGAATAATTGGCACGCCGGCGGGCGGAAGGCGAGCGATAGCTTCTAAAGCTGTCAACCGGTGTCAAATCACTAAGAGATTTCGATTTCAGCCTGATATTCATCGTCGGTGAGGTGATACCATGCTAACTCGTCAATATGGGGGATCGCGCCCTTCGGGACAGTGATCCATAAAGTTTGGTTGGGCAAATTAATGCGCGTGGCGGTGTCGTGTTAATCGCATGTGAGGGTGGCTGTTCGTGCTGGGGTATTGACCAGCCATCGGTTTCTGATGATTTCGGCTTGCGTTACCTCAACTTGAGAACGTGGTGTTGCTTCGGCGGGGCAGCTAGTGTCGGGTTTAATGGATTCTAAACCGCAGATGCCCTTGGTATTATCGCGTACGCAGAGTTTACTCGGGTAGGGGGAGTGAATGTCCTAAGTGAGCGTGCCCATCTTTAAGTTTGGGGCCAGATACAACTGCTCGTTGTTATCGTGATACGCAGCGACTTTAGGAGTGTGGATTTTGACATAGGTTTTCCCTTGCCGTAATCCCACATTCACAACGTATTTGAGCCGGTAAACATTATTAATGCCGATAATGGGCAAACTGAAAAGACAACTAGGTCACCTGTTTCCGGGTTTACGTATATGGGAATAGCGCTATCGGGAAAGGGGCGAGATGGGTTTGGATGAGACTAGCGGGGCCCGCAGTGGCCGAAGTTACAACGTTTGAACAAGGCTAAGAGGTATCGTGTAGCACGGAATCCTATTCATGGCTACGTTGTCAATCAAGGAACTTACATCGTGTATCATGTCGTTCATGATTTTGGCGGGTGGCCTCGATCGGTCGACAACGGTTCTCACAATGAATTACAACGACTTTACTGACGGAAGTCGATCTCAATTTCAGGACCTGGATTCAAGGATTGGTTAAGGGGGTTCAAAGTGAGAGAGAGGAAAGGAAAAACACAAAGTGAGACACGAGATAAAGAAACCAAACGACAAAGCAAATAAAAAAAAACTTAACTTAATTTTTTTTTTTTTAATAAAAATCAAACAAAATTATTATAAAAAAAAATTGAGAGTAACTCCTCTCTACTAGATTGGTCCTAGCAGTGCTGCGGAGGAGAGAATATGGGTTGTGTCTAAGCATGGTTGCTATATGTTTTCCTAAAATGACAATACTTATGCTTGTGTGGTGCATATGGTTGTCAGTCTGTGTCAGTGGGTTTGATCTTCCCCCTTTTCCTGTCGGTGGTTTGGATTTGCCGGTTGGAACTGGCAACCCATCATGGTGCATCGTGTGTGTCAGCGTACTCCCCCTCTGGCCGTGAGGTACTATGAGCTGTGGCGCAGTGAGTGGCTCAGGGACATACGTGTGGACACCGTCTCGCAGATGCAGCATGTACTTGACAGAGTGGAGCGTGCGGAGCTCGGAGGATGTGTTCAGGTCCGTAGAGGAAATGGAATGTTCAAATGGGTTTGACATGTGAGCTGTCATGGTTCGTAGTGACGAATCCACATTTTGGAGGGTGAGGAGATCGTCAGCAGCGAACTGAGGTGGTATGGCGATGCGGGAGGGGGGCAGGGGTGTGCGCGCCAGTAGCGTGCTGGCGGCAGGTTACTGCTGCCACTGTTGGGTTGGGTGGGTTGGCACGAAGTGTCCATGACTCTTCATGTAATGCACCTGCTGTGGTGAGGGCATCGGTTTGGTCATTTGAGGGGCTGGAGTTTGGGAGGAAGCGTTTAGGATGTCAGAACTGATCTGGTGTTCTTCGGAGGAATGGCAGGTGACTGAGACAGCACTTTCAGGAACTTGAGGAGTTTCATCAGCAGGTGTTTGTTGGACGCTGCTGTGATTTGGAGTATTGGGTGTTGAGTTAGTGTTTAGCTCTGTTGCTGAGTTTTCAGGTGGGGTTTCATGTCCATCTGAAGTTAGGGTGTTTACTGTTCTCTGAGAGTGAGGTGAAGCAGTGCTGTTTTCTGTGGCTTGTCACTATTTGTTCAGCTTGTCACTGCCGTTTCGTCCGACAGCTAGTCAGGCTGAATCTGGTTTCTCTTTCTTTTCCCACTTCCGGTCCTCCTCTTTTCGTTGGAATAACTCTTTCATCATCATCTCCATCAGCTTTTGTGAGTTGAAATGCGGTGGTGTTTCTTGTTCTTGTGTGGATTCAGTTGGAGCTCGGTCAGTTTGGAATCTTGGTGAATTCTTTCGTCGATTCCTTGGGCTGACTGCTCCAGGGTGAGTTTGTCGCTTTCACTTGGAGTTTCCATACGAGCCTGGCTGGTTCCACGATCTATCCCATGGGCTCTCATGAGGCCTTGCTTGGTCCCATTACTTATCCCAGTGTCGTCCAGGTGAGCGTTGACGTCCACGCGGTCCATCCCAGCGGTCGTACCTCTGTTTAGGTCGGGTGCCAGCGTGTGAGTCTCGTTCTCTGTTGGACGGGGGTACATTCCACTCTCTGTGTGGTGGCTTAGCACTGTCTTGGCGTTGGGTGCCCTCTAGAGCCAGTTCATGGTGTTGCGTGTGGAAATCAAGAACTGCTGGGGTTTTTGCGTTCTTTTCTGAGGCCATCTTTTGTTTGTAGTAGGCCTTTTGCACCAAGTCTTGCAACTGCTGAGTGTTCATTGTCCGTGGACATGCGAGAACACCAAGATGGTGGCTTATGCCAGGATGAAGGTTCCTGAGGAATAGAGTTTTAAAGTTCAGTTCATCTTCCATGTCAGAATCATTGCAAGTTCCAAAATATGCTTGTCTGAGTCGACTATAGTAAGCTTGAGGAGGTTCGTGACGTCCTTGTCTCGTCTCCAGGGCAGCCACTAAGCCTTGATCGGACTCAGGGTCGGCGAACTCTTTAATGAGGGCTTTTCGAAGCCGTTGATAGTCAGTCTTTGTGTTAACAGGCTGCCGGTCAAGGAAGCTGCGTACTTCAGGACTGGATGTCGTTCGGAGTAAGTAGAGTTTATATTTGTCCGTAACGTTAGGTCGCATTTCCAGATGGAAATCAATATCTTGCAGATAAGCTTGGACATTTTGGCTGTTTGGCACGCTGGGGTTGAATTTGCCAACGTTTCGGGCGAGCTTGTCAAGATCTTTTAGGTCCAAGCCGTGCGACGATCTGCGGCTGGCTGCAGCAGATTCTTCTGGTTCTGTCGTGATATAAAGTTCTTCAGACGGCGCTGGTGAATGTTTTAACACCAACCCCTCTGTCTTATGTTCACGTGTCAGTCCAGGAACAGGTGACTTGGTCCTGCTTGGCAGGGGTGCGGTTGGTGCACGTCCTGTCCTTGACGGCTCATGGCGCAGTTCATAAGCGTGCTTGAGTTCCTCTTGGAAACGTTCAGACTCCTCTGTGACGTAGTCGAGCTGTCGTGTTAGTCGGCTGATCTCGCTTCTTGACTCAGCCAAATGAGCTTCGAAGGCTTTGATTCTGCTGTTTTTGTCCCTGAAGTCAGTCTTTGCCTTCTCTAGTAGCTTCTCTGCATACTGTAGCTTGTCTGCACGATCAGCGAAGTCCTCTTTGATTTGCTGCATTTCGTGGCTGGTAGCTGCTAGAGTCTCTTTTAGCCTGTTGATCTCCTCCTCGGCGCCCTGTTCCACCTCATCGGTCCCTTCCTGTCGTTCACGTTCCAGCTGCTCTATGCGTAGTTGTGCGCTTGTCAGCTCCTGCTGGCGTTGTGCAGCGTGCTTGTCGCTCAGTTTGAGGGTGGCGATGAGTGTGTGGCTTAAGGAGCTGGTGATCTTGACTAATTCTTTGTGATTGTAGTTTTGACTTTGGTCTTGTCTCATAATGCTTGTGATGTTGTCATCTAGTTGGTCCTGTGTCTGATGTCGGAGTGCTTCAGCAGCTTTAGGGAGGATGCTGTCTGTTGTAACACTTAGCCACATTTCCAGTTCTTCCCAGTGACCGACATGTTCTGTTTTGTGAGACATGTTCTGGCGGGTGATGGGGATCTTGGACCGAACTGACACAGACCTTGGATGGGAAACAAAGCAAAACAAAACACAACAAAACAAACAGGGGTGTGAATGTGCACAGTGTAGTGTATGCTAGTGTTGAGTGTGATTCTCTGTTTCTGTGGTCCTCTGTGGTGGGTGCTTCTAATTCGTAGTCTCTGCAGAGAAATTATTGGGCACACGTAAGGCAGCACAGCTGGGAAACAGAGAAAGAAAAACACACTAACAGAATGAGTAAACAGGGATAATAATTGTGTGCTTCACCTTTTCTTGTGCGAGAAAGCCTCCTTTCCCTTTTAGGAAGGAGATCAATCTAAATACGAAGGTGAAGGACAATAACACTAAACAGATCTCTCTTTTAATAGCAGATTTTCTTCTTTTCGCTTTTTTTTTTTGTTAAGTCTGATTTAGAAGGACGCTTCTAGTCAGAAAATTATAAGCGAAATTTTCTCTTTTGAGATAGGACTGTTATTGCTATTCCAATTTTCTCCTTGAGGGAGGAAAACAACAGCAATGACAGTACTGCTCCCTTGATGGCAATTTTACACCGCAACGCTGGTTAGCGTATCTCTCGCGCGTGTTTAAAAATGTTGCCGATGTCTATCTTCTCATTGCACCTGCTTTAACTTGGAGGGGTAGGATTTCACAATAGAGAGTAAATAGCAAACAGTTCTCAAGTTTCATAAACATCTGTTCAATTGTGGCATTTCTCTCTATTCGTGATCTTTCCACTGGCAAAGTCTTAGCAAACAAGGCAAATTAGAAGAAGTTAGTAACAGGGAGGAAAGGTAAGAGAAGATTTATTTATTCCCAAGGTTTAAAACTAATAATAAGTTGGCAGCATGGTGGTGCTGTTGAGGCGATACGCTTAGGTTGGTTTTGCTGTTTACAGGGTAAACACACTGACCTAAGTTGGGGAAACCTTAATTTCCCTTTTTGGGGTTTTCTAATTAGAAGGTTAACGTCTTTATACCCCAAGCTTGGTGAGAAATGACATTGATTGCATGGTGTCACTGTCACTTCACCAACACAACACTAGGGGGAGCACTATCTACTCTCAGGCCTGAGTAAAGAGGACCTTATTATATTTTAGCTGAGTTAATCAGATCACCTAAGGAGATGAGGTATGGCCTACAGGTGGCGCCAGACTTGTGTTAAGTCTGAAATTATAATTACAATTAGAATTTGTGGTTTCTAATTAAAATTTGATGATGTTATAATTACAATTGATAGGATCTCTTAGGATTAGAATTACAAGTGCAATCTGCAATTGAGTTGATAAACCAATATTGTTGCAATATGTAAACAGGAAGTGTAATTAATTATTATAATTATTGGAAATTATACTATAATTTCCAAACTTACTCATTCCTCATTGTGTCATTAACATCAAACCAAATTAATCTGTATCCTAATTACTTGTAAACGAAATTAAAAATTTCTGGCCCTCTTGATAATAATTAAGGTCTTACTGTGGTTGTCAAATTATAAGATCGCTTGTGATTAATCAATGGATAATGTTGCTACTTGGAGGCAGGAATTGAAATTATTTTATTAAATGAAATTAATTTCAATGTGTAATTAATTATGACATTCAATTAACAATAAAAAATCCCTAACAATAGCCACTGAATCCACTTATCCACTGAAGTGTTTAAAATCAGAAAAGCGGTTATAATTGAATGAAATCAAAATCACCATATTATCAAGGTAATGAGGTAATACTGAATTATCTTCTAATAACCCACCAGTTATTAAGCTGGTACCCACAAAAGTAAAAGACTTTAATCAAATGTTTATTAAACCAACCTGTGAAATTGTCAGGCAGATGAATGGGTATAACATTAACACAGCCAGCTTATTAACATATGTTAGTCTTTTAAATGGGTAGAGAGAGAGAGAGAGAACGGAAATGTGAGTAGCATTTTCACACACACCCACTGCATTCACTTATATTCAAACTCTCTAAATGCTACGTGCTAATCCCTAGCCGTAATGCTAACAGCATGGCATTTGCTACGATGCTAAAGCTTCTTTGTTTCAGTTAGCTTATATCGCGCTAATGCTATTAGTTTACCCAACTCAAGGTGGCGCAGTGGCTAAGTCTCCACTAGCAAATGCCCGAAAGGGGTTTTCCTGGTTAAACTCAGCATGGTGACTCACACAGGTCGCTATGGTGACTCACGCAAGTCATGTAAACGTGTTTCACGCCTTAACCAACAAGCATTGTTCAGATTTGAATCTTTTATAGCACATATAATCTCACTCGTTTAGGGCGAGAAATTAATCGACGGATTACTTATAAATCATCAAAGCCTCGGCGGGCTATGCTGATATCTGTCTGTTTAGACAGCACACATAACAATTCAATCGATTGCAAATTATTCTCAATCTCCCTTCTCAAACCGCGTGGGCTATCTGAGCACCGCGCGTTTGGATTTCACTCGTGTGAAATTAAATACTGGCTGAGAATTACTTAATTAGCTAGTTTAATATCCTACAGCCGGGAGAGTAACATGGCTGGGTTTGAAAGTGGGACATGCACTATCAAATTACCACGAAGGCCTTAAAAGGAGAGCAACGAGGAACACGCTCATCTTAACTCTCTTGCGCTGTTAAAGCGACTTCTTATTAATTATTTACTGCAGTTTAATTTCTCTCAACAAACTCAAGTTAACAGTCACCCTCTCTTTCATTCAAAACGCACTGTGTTTTACAAACAAGAATGCAATATCACAAATAACCGTTTGTTTTCCTGCATTTACTCAAATTTTCCGGATAAAAGTGAGAAATACTCTTATTGTCTCTGGTTTGATTTTCAGATTTAATCTTTAATGCCAGCGTTCATTCTCCACCATTTGTAATGCAACTGAATATGAAGCTATTATTTCAGCTCCGGGAATTATTGTTAAAGATTCAATATTGCTTGATTAAAGTAATATTAATATTTAACTTACCGTTTATACTGTATTAAGTGGTCGTCCAGCGATCACTAAACCGTATATTCTATTAATCTCTCAAATTCGAGCTTAGGTAACATTATCTTGGTGGCAAATAAGGATAAAATACTTAAAATCACATTCCAGAGACAATTCTTTATAAAATGAAACAAGGTTTATTTGTTATACTGCTATTCTAACATACGTAATACACACAAACATACACACATGCATACGGGAGTTTTGAGGTTAAGGTTGAAAGTATAACATTCTTTCCTATTTCATAACTTAACGAACCAGCAAAGATCACGAAAAACGCCTAGGCTTTTTACTGCATTCAGATCAAATTTACCAGTTCAATCAGAAATAGAGATGATACCTCTGGGAACCTTTGTCTCGTTTCGCACGTGGGTTTCCACGCGTTGCTCTGGGAAAACTCTGCTGCGTGACGTCACCGGGGAGCCGTGTTGGAATCGCGGCGGCTATTTGATGCTGGTTCTGCATGGAGATGGAAGCGTCGTTACGCTGCTGGTTCTGCGAAGTTACGGCGTTTACACAGTCTTTTATTCACGCGTGCATTATTTGTCTCAGCCGGTCTTAAGGCGAGAGTCCAGCGGGCCGTCCTTCCGGCGTTGGAGAGCGAGCTTCGAGAGCAGGAAGCGTTAGTTTCAAGAAAGGTTCAAGAGAGAGAGCGCGCACACTGGCGCGTTGTTTTAAACAGTCCAATTTGGCCCTGCCCATAGGCGGCTGATCGAATCAGAGTGTCGGTATGGGGTGAAGCCCTGCCCATGTCCAGGCTTTCTACCTGCTTACACTTTGTGACGAAAAATAAACTTTTACCCATGTATTAAATCTCTTACCAGGTTTACACATTTATAATATCACCACATTCGTTATCTTACTGATTCATACATTTTTGCAACCGTTCATACAAGTCTAAACACTGCAACCTACACATTACAGCTTAAGGCACGATTAAGAATCAGCCCACATTTCTTAAGTAATTCATATTCCACAAGCATATGAGAGAAAGAGTACAACATTAATATCCATATGTTTCTTGTGTAGATGTTTTTGAAAGTCATGAAATGAACGAATGTCTTTTAGAAACGTCCCCGTCACATTCCTTTGTTCTGTAATAGAAAGAAAATGTGCGCTTTTGGTGCTGGATGAGGGGGAGGGGTTTTAGAGAGATGCTGATTCCTTTGGTGATCTGTAGAAACAGCTGAATTCCTGCCGACATACGTTACAATGTGTTCAGGCCTGGATTCTTATCGAACATGTGAAGTCTGGGGCAGATCGAACATTGTATGGCTGACTTACAACAACTTTTATTCCCATGGCGAGACATCGAAATCTGTGATGCCGCCAAGGACACGCCCTTTAACGAAACTCTAGATCTTCGCAAAATTTAACATCACAAAGGCCTTTAGGTTAGACTGACCAAATAATGTGTTGATGTCATTAAATCTCTAGGAGGAGTTAGTTACAGAGTAAAACATGTCACTTCCTGTTGCCAGCAGGTGGCGCTATTACTATAACTGAATATGGTCACGTAGATCTCTTCAAATCAGGAGTCTTATCAAACGTGTGAAGTTTGGTGTAGATCGGACATAGCATGCCTGAGTTATAACAACTTCCTGTTTCATGGCGAAACATCAAAATTTGACAGGACGCCACGGACACGCCCTCCGATGAAAACTCTAGATATTCGCAATTTAACGTCACAAAGGGCTTTAGATTGCAATGACCAATTTTGGTGTTCATCCGAATAAATCTCTGGGAGGAGTTCGTTAAAGTATGACACCTGCAAATGGCAAAAATGTCACTAAATATGACGAGAACATTCAAAATAACCGACTTCCTGTTGGGTTTCGGATTTCGTTCCAAGAGACTTTTTTGTAGGTATTGTTATGTTACATGAGTGTACCGATTTTCATACATGTACGTGAAACGTAGCCCGAGGGCTCTCCGCTGAATGAGTATAGGTGGCGCTGTCGAGCCATTTTGCCACACCTACTTCTGAAACCCATATTCAGATGTGTTCAGACCTGGATTCTTATCGAACTTGTGAAGTCTGGGGCAGATTGAACATTGTATGGCTGAGTTACAACAACTTTTATTCCCATGGCGAGATGTCGAAATTTGTGATGCCGCCAAGAACACGCCCCTTAACGAAAACTCTAGATCTTTGCAATTTAACATCACAAAGGCCTTTAGGTTAGACTGACCAAATAATGTGTTGATGTCATTAAATCTCTAGGGGGAGTTAGTTACAGAGTAAAACATGTCACTTCCTATTGCCAGCAGGTGGCGCTATTACTATAACTGAATATGGTCACATAGATCTCTTCATATCAGGAGTCTTATCAAACATGTGAAGTTTGGTGCAGATCGGACATAGCATGCCTGAGTTATAACAACTTCCTGTTTCATGGCGAAACATCGAAATTTGACAGGACAAAAATTTGACAGGACAGAAATTTGACGGTGTTCATCCGAATAAATCTCTGGGAGGAGTTTGTTAAAGTATGACACCTGCAAATGGCAAAAATGTCACTAAATATGACGAGAAAATTCAAAATAACCGACTTCCTGTTGGGTTTCGGATTTCGTTCCAGGTGACTTTTTTGTCCATGTACGTGAAACGTAGCCCGAGGGCTCTCCGCTAAATGAGTATAGGTGGCGCTGTCGAGCCATTTTGCCACACCTACTTCTGAAACCCATATAAGACGTAAATTTCCACCAGTTCTGATGCATGTGCAAAATTTCCTGACTTTTCGAGCATGTTTAGGCCCTCAAAAATGCGATTAAGTTTGGAAAAGAATAATAATAATAATAAACAACACAGATACAATAGGGTCCTCGCACCATCGGTGCTCGGTCCCTAAATATAGCTGCAAACTGCGATGGCGGGCCCAAGCCGAGTGCAAACGCCACCGCGGTGGCATCAGGAAAACTGTGGCCAACGGGCATATGCATTACAGTAACCCTCTAGCAGTTTGGATTTAAGGGATACAGCAATGAAAGGGTTAATCCGAGCCATCAGGACACACACACAACAAAATATAAAACTTTGGTAATCCTTTTAATAAGGTTTCAGGTATTAGCATTTACTATATTAATTAACATGAAAAATAATTATACAGCATTTATTAATATTAGTCACTCTCTTCCCTCTCTCTCTCTCACACACACACACACACTCACACACACAGAGAACAATATATTCAACTTTTGTAACAAACCGTTTTCAATAAGGTTTTAGCTTTTAACATTATATAAGTTAAAATGAACAATAGTTTTCATAGCATTTATTAATCTTAGTTAATATTATGTTCAAAATTGACTACTACATTATAAATAAAAATGTGTTAATGTACATTTGTTACTGTACCATGACCTAAAATAAAAAATACTTACACAAATACAGTAAAAATATGCTGTTAGTACTTAGTCTGTTAGTTTTGAATTAACTAATGTTTAAAACAATATTATTGAACTATAGTTACAGCAGCGGTTCTCAATTCCAGCAAATTCAGCAATTCTAGCAAAATCGCTAGCACGTCGTCCCGGGGCTATTGTGTTTACCAGTCGGGCTACCAATATGTATCACTGTCCTGCCCGATGGGCTACCTTAAATACAGGGCTCCCGCAGGTCCTTATAAACTCCTCAATTTAGTTGTATCAAATTTAAGGCCGTAAAATGTTGTAAATACGTTAAATGGTTTAAGAAAAGTCTTCATTTATAATTTCAAGAGGTCTTTCAGTTTCAATCGTGAAAGGGCTGATTAAATTTCAAAAGGTAATGATGTCATTTAATAAATATGAGCGCTGCACATTTTAAAGTCAAAACGCAGCGCGGATGTTTATGTATCTCTGAAGGGAACCGACTGTCCTCAGAAATGTGTCGTTGGCATTTTCATTTCATCTTGCCTATAATGCCTGATAAAACAGCGCTTATGAGCGAGGACAGTGCTGCTTTTGTGTACAACTGTTACCGGGGAATACACTATATTAAGCCGCTCCTGAAGCACCACCTCGTGCCAGAGAATCAATATGAATGAAAAAAGTGAATGTGCCTACTAAAAATCTAAACAATTAAGACCATAATATTTATACATTTTAAATTAATATAATTTATGTTGAACTTATCCCTTTTCATAAAAATGGTTTAAAGGCTGAAATGCCATTTTAAGATTTTTGTTTTTGTGAAAACCTGTATCTGAACTGTAAATCATGTCATTTATGGCTTAATATGAGACCATAGACATTGTCCAACCCCCCACTCATACGGTGTTGATGTGACTTGTGTTTATCTCTTAAAAAGGGTCATAAATTGCCTTAAATTGATTAAAAAAATTCAGCACATACCCTGTAAATAATGAAATAAACTCCCTTGATATTTGTGTATTGAAAAAGTTTTTGATTGACATTTAGACACCTATCTGATTATATATGTATATATTTTTAAAACCTGTATCTGAACTGTAAATCATGTCACTTATGGCTTAATATGAGACCATAGACATTGTCCAACCCCCCACTCATACGGTGTTGATGTGACTTGTCATCTGGTGTTCATCCTTAGTATTACAGTCTTCTCCTTTTACCTATTATCAGTGATAGCTTAAATTTAAATAACTGTACTATGATTTATTAGGTAAGAATTAGTAAATAGTGTTTATTTCAGTGTTTATAATGTGTGTGGGCCGAATGTATGTGAGTGTGTGTGTGTCCTGAGGCTGGCTGATCTCTCTCTCTCTCTCTCTCTGTCAAACTTAAAAGACAGCCCGATTCCCCCCCCCCCCCCCCCCCCCCCACTCACTTCACACCACACACACATACACACACACAGAGCCGGCCCTGCTCACACACACAGTCATAGAAGAGAGAAGAGTGTGATCAAATGCCTGATAGTTTTTTAATTTTCTCTCATCCATAGAGTTTTGTAAAGTCATGAAACTAACCATACTTCCTCAGAATGACTTTTTTCCTGCATGTAAATAGTTTTGAAGTTTTTGGAGAAAACTTTTTTTAAAGATATAAGATATTTCTGCTATCTGTTTTTTCTCTCACTTTAATAAACCACTATTTAAACACCGTTCGAGCTATCCGCAAGCCGTTCGCAATTTAGCATCTTCAGTGTCTTGGCATCATGTTGACAAAGTTTGGTGTGAACTACTTGTTTCTTCTTGGAGGAGTATGAATTAGTTTGCAGCTTGATTATTCCAGAAATTGACATTAAAATAAAAATAGCCGGCTTCCTGTTGGTCGTAGCTAATGAGTGTAAATTAGAAAGTTGTCCGGCTTGATGAGAACAATATATGTACTGAGTTTGGTGACTGTAGCTAAAATTAACCCCCCATGTTTTGACAAAATGTGGCGCTATAGAGTGCCTCCTCCACGCCCGTTTATGAGCTTTTGCCAGTGTCTTTCTATAATTAATACTGATGTGTGTGTTGAGTTTTATGAAATTCTAAACATCTTAAGTGCCTCAAAATCACCAGAAGATATATTAAGGTTTGACACGTTGCCATGGCAACAGTATTTTAGATATCAATATTCCCTTGACAGTTTCACATCGGCCGTTTTTTGACATTATTCTGATGAAGTTTGAAGCAAATTGGGTAAAAGTAAGATGCTGAATTCAAAGCATTTTGAAAATGACACACTTCCTGCTGCCAGTTGGTGGCGCTATAACTTTGCCTCATACTTGTCACATCGATGCGATCGGCTTCATACACCGAACAAACCACTGAAGTGTGATCAAAATCAGACAATGTATGTGGACTTTATTAGACACTTCCTGTATCTCAATTCTCGCCATAACTTCATCGCCTCGCCACGGGCAAACCGTTCGAGATATCAAAAATCCCTCCGCAATTTAGCATCCCCAATGTCTTGAGATCACGTTAACCGAGTTTGGTGCTCGTGTGTTGAAAATCCTGGGAGGAGTATTTCAAATTCCAGAGCATGTGCTTTTTAAACAGCCCTGAATAGCCGACTTCCTGTTGGGCGGAGCCCATGACATGTGAAACAAAAGTTGTTCGGCTCGATAAGATCTATATGTGTACCGAGTTTCATATGAATACGTGCAAGTATGTGTGAGCTATTCATCAAGTTTTCTGATGGTGTTCCAGGGGGCGCCGTAGAGCCTCTGTGCCACGCCCGGGTCCCAGCCTCTGCGGTGTCCTAATGGCCGTGGGTTCCAATGTGTGTGCACATTTTCAAGAGTTTTTGACCATGTTAACCCCCCAAAAATGCCTGGATAGTCAAAAAAAAAAAAAAAAAACAATCCTCAGGAAAACAATAGAATAGCCGACTTCCTGTTGGGCGGAGCCCATGACATGCGGTGCAAAAGTTGTTCGGCTCGATGAGATCTATATGTGTACCGATTTTCATATTAATACGTGCAAGTATGTGTGAGCTACACATCAAGTTTTCTGTTGGTTTTCCAGGGGGCGCCGTAGAGCCTCTGTGCCACGCCCGGGTCCCAGCCTCTGCGGCGTCCTAATGGCCGTGGGTTCCAATGTGTGTGCAAATTTTCAAGAGTTTTTGACCATGTTAAGCCCCCCAAAAATGCCCGGATAGTCAAAAAAAAAAAAAAAATGAATCCTAAGGAAAACAATAGAATAGCCGACTTTCTGTTGGGCGGAGCCCATGACATGCGATGAAAAAGTTGTTCGGCTCGATGAGATCTATATGTGTACCGATTTTCATATGAATACGTGCAAGTATGTGTGAGCTACACATCAAGTTTTCTGATGTGTTCCAGGGGGCGCTGTAGAGTCTATGTGCCACGCCCAGGTCCCTGCCTCAGCGGCGTCCTAACTGGGTTCCAATGTGTGTGCAAATTTTCAAGAGTTTTTGATCATGTTAAGCTCCCCAAAAATGCCCGGATAGCCTCAAAATCACCAAAAAAAGAATATTGAGGTTTGACACGTTGCCATGGCAACAGTATTTTAGATATCAATATTCCCTTCACAGTTTCACATCGGCCGTGTTTTTACAGTATTCTGATGAAGTTTGAAGCAAATTGGGTAAAAGCAAGATGGTGAATTCAAAGCATTTTGAAAATGACACACTTCCTGCTGCCAGTTGGTGGCGCTATAACTTTGCCTCATAATTGTCACATCGATGCGATCGGCTTCATACACCGAACAAACCACTGAAGTGTGATCAAAATCAGACAATGTATGTGGACTTTATTAGACACTTCCTGTCTCTCAATTCTCGCCATAAATTAATCGCCTCGCCACGGACAAACCGTTCGAGATATCAAAAATCCCTCCGCAATTTAGCATCCCCAATGTCTTGATCACGTTCACCGAGTTTGGTGCTCGTGTGTTGAAAATCCTGGGAGGAGTATTTCAAATTCCAGAGCATGTGCTTTTTAAACAGCCCTGAATAGCTGACTTCCTGTTAGGCGGAGCCCATGACATGCAGCGCAAAAGTTGTTCAGCTCGATAAGATCTATATGTGTACCGAGTTTCATATGAATACGTTTAAGTATGTGTGAGCTACACATCAAGTTTTCTGATGGTATTCCAGGGGGCGCCGTAGAGCCTCTGTGCCACGCCCGGGTCCCAGCCTCAGCGGCGTCCTAACTGCCACGGGTTCCAATGTGTGTGCAAATTTTCAAGAGTTTCTGACCATGTCAAGCCCCCCCAAAATGCCCAAAAAAAAAAAAAAAAAAAAAGAAGAATTATAACGAAATCAATAGGGCCCTGCGCCTTTCTGGCTTGGGCCCTAATAAACGGAGCAGATTCAATAGGGTCTTCGCACTATTGGTGCTCGGTCCCTAATAATAAACAACACAGATACAATAGGGTCCTCGCACCATCGGTGCTCGGTCCCTAATAAACAACACAGATACAATAGGGTCTTCGCACCATCGGTGCTCGGTCCCTAATAAACGAAGCAGATTCAATAGGGTCCTCACACCATCGGTGCTCGGTCCCTAATAAACAACACAGATA
Organism: Schizopygopsis pylzovi; assembly: GCA_027422435.1. Lineage (NCBI taxonomy): Eukaryota > Metazoa > Chordata > Actinopteri > Cypriniformes > Cyprinidae > Schizopygopsis > Schizopygopsis pylzovi. The sequence goes on along the minus strand of CM049816.1, from coordinate 30,809,967 downwards.
CAATAGGGTCCTCTCACCATCGGTGCTCGGTCCCTAATAAACGGAGCAGATTCAATAGGGACCTCTGCACCATCGGTGCTCGGTCCCTAATAAACATAGCAGATCCTCGCACCATTGGTGCTCGGTCCCTAATAATAATAATAATAATAAACAAAGCAGATTCAATAGGGTCCTCTGCACCATCTGTGCTCGGTCCCTAATAATAATAATAATAAACGAATCAGATTCGATAGGGTCCTCTGCACCATCGGTGCTCGGTCCCTAATAAACGGAGCAGATTCAATAGGGTCCTCTGCACCATCGGTGCTCGGTCCCTAATAATAATAATAATAAACAAAGCAGATTCAATAGGGTCCTCTGCACCATCGGTGCTCGGTCCCTAATACAAATATATTGCTATACCGATCAAATTAAATCAGTACCCAAAAAAAATCCATCTTTGAATTTAAATATTTTAATGCAGCTCAGATTTATAGATTTACAAATTTTAACACATTTTGCTCAAATACTCTTTATTCTTTGAGGAACAAAGCTGATGACAAAACGTTATCAAAATAATTTGGATTCATTAAATGGTTAATATCAGTTAATATCAATGTGAATGACACATGAATGTTCATAAATTGAAATCAGTGTAAATGGTTCAGAATAATGACTTGTAGAATTTTTTTTTTTTAATAGTTTCATATGGATGAAAAAACGTTATGAGTTTGCAAAGAAATGTGATCTCTAAAGCACTTAAAGGTCATTAAATGCTACCTTCATTTTAATATGTCCTAATGATATTACAAAAATTTGTCAAATTGCATGACATGACTTTATGCATTACTGTCCCTTTTGTCCCGGGGCGGTGAGAGAAATCACCGTAAAACAGGTCTGGGTCCAAACGCAGGTGAAACGCTTTATTACAACAAAAAAGGCCAACAGGCAAAAAAACTAAATAGAAAACAGAGTGGGACACCACAGAGAGCAGGGAATAGAACGATTAGTGAAACACAAAAAAAGCATATACACATATACATACAATTAAACCAGACAGAGCAGCAGGAGTGTGGTGAATAAATAGTCCATGGTCATGGGGAACAGCTAGGAGTGTGAAGAGTGGCAGGTGTGTGGTGTTAGAGCAATTGAGTCCAGGAAGACGGGAGGTGGCGACCTCTGGTTGTGAGAGGGATCGTCGCCGGGCCTGGACTCATGACATAACCCCCCCTTTAAGGAATGGTTTCCAGACGTTCCCAAGTGCCCAACAAGGGGAACGGCAGAGCGGGGGCAGAGTAGGGGGAGTGGAGGGAAGGGATAGGGGGTGGGGGGGATGTGCAGGCCCATGTAGAGGAAGAGGGCCTGAGACAGAGGTAGACACGGTGCCAGGGTGGTGCAGGTAGAGCAGGAGGACCGTGAGCAGACACCGCCGCTGCCTCACGAGCCTTGTGTGCGGACTCAGTGGGCTCACGGAACGGAGCGGGCTCTGGCGCGGACTCTGTGGGCTCACGGAACGGAGCGGGCTCTGGCGCGGACTCTGTGGGCTCACGGAACGGAGCGGGCTCTGGCGCGGACTCTGTGGGCTCATGGAACGGAGCGGGCTCTGGAGCGGACTCTGTGGGCTCACGGAACGGAGCGGGCTCTAGAGCGGACTCTGTGGGCTCACGGAATGGAGCGGGCTCTGGAGCTGACTCTGCGGGCTCTGGAGCGGACTCTGTGGGCTCACGGAACGGAGCGGGCTCTGGAGCGGACTCTGTGGGCTCACGGAACGGAACGGGCTCTGGAGCGGACTCTGTGGGCTCACGGAACGGAGCGGACTCTGTGGGCTCACGGAACGGAGCGGGCTCTGGCGCGGACTCTGTGGGCTCACGGAACGGAGCGGGCTCTGGAACGGACTCTGTGGGCTCACAGAACGGAGCGGGTTCTGCAGCTAACTCCACTCTGAAGGCTGTACCGCTCAGACTAAGAGCCAGGTTTATGTAGTCCGGCAGTGACTCCTCTGGGACCCAGTAAGGCATCCGGGACTTGAAGGGCTCGGCCAGGCCTCCCCAGAAGAAGACCAGGAGGTAGGTCTTATCTGTCGCCGACTGGGGAGCGACTTCCCAGAAGTGCCCGGCATACTCCTCCATACTCCCCTCTCCCTGACGGATGTTGCAAAGTTTCCCCGCTGGACCCATGGCTGCTGGTTGAATTCTGTCATGGGGCGGTGAGAGAAATCACCGTAAAACAGAGGTCTGGATCCAAACACAGGTGAAAAGCTTTATTAAACCCCCAGACTATGCTCCTTGGGGAGTACAGTGTGAGAACAGGACAAACACCTCAGCAACAAGCACATACACCATAGACACACGACTTTGCAACAGGGGAAGTAATCCAGCTCTGGCAAGCAGCCATCCGGTCCTGCAGCCATTCCCGGCGCCGGTCACAGACCCGCTTGTCAGGCTGGCGATTCAAAGCGACGGAGGCGAGGGATCGGGGTGGGGAGGTGAGTGCATATCTTTATATATGTGTGTATGTGTGTGTATGTGTAATAGTTTGTAATCAGCAGGTGTCTGTAGAATGGGGGAGGAACGCAAGAGCGTCTCACTGCAGTGCTCTTCCCAGGGTTAATTTTCCAGCAGCAGCCTTGGCCGAGGCCAGTGCTGTTACAGGGGAGCCAAAAAAGATAAGATTGCGATTGTTTAGTCTTGGGGCGAGTAACCGCATTCCAATTCCACGGCTACTCTGTTTGTTCATTCTGGTCTCCAACACCATAAATTTACCTTTGCAAAGCCGTGAGCTTCTCCGTGATAGAATCCATATTACGGTTAATAGTCTCAGTCTCAATGCTGACCGCTCTTCCCCTCTGCTTCAATCATGACGGGCAGCCTTGTGAGGCTTTGGACAGCTGTTCCCGTTTTCTGAATTCTTCGATAACCCAGGGCAAAGCCTAATCCAATCAGCAGAAGACCTGTTATCATGGTTCCGAATAGGTAGATATCTTCAATGTCCTCCACGGAAAGAGCCGCTAGACACACGATCCGCCACCTCTCCCACCCGTCCATCGTGTAGCCAGCTGCGAACGTTCCGTCAGGGCAGTCAGGTTCCCCCGAACCCAAGCTTCTCATCGAGAAGATGGTGTCAAGACCAGTTGATCAAATCCATAATTTTTTCAGTTTGGAAAGCAGTGCAGAGAGAGTCTCTCAATAGATGAGACGAGACCAAGAGAGCAAGCAGGGAAAATAAGGGCGAGGACGGGGAGTGAAAAATGCGACCGCCTCCGTTGAGTGCCAAAGAAGAAGAAATAAGTGTATAAGTGCATAAATAGTGTGTGTACCATAATTATTGTCAAGTGTTTATGAGATGGATTGCTTGAGGGAAGCAACTGTTCCTGTGTCTGGTCGTTCTGGTACTCAGAGCACTGTAGCGTCGACCAGGCGTAACAGTTCACAGAGGGAGTGTGCTGGATCTGAGGGGTCCAGAGTGATTTTGCCAGTCCTTTTGCTCATTCTCGATAGGTACAGTTCCTGGAGAGTGGGGAGGGTTGTACCAATGATTTGCTCAGCAGTCCGGACTACCTTCCGGTAGCTGAGCTGAACCAGATTGATGTGCAGAAAACTGATTCAATGATGGCAGAGGAGAAATGTATCAGCAGTCTTATGATGAAAATATAAGCAATCAAAACCAACAAAAGGGCAATAATATGCAATAATATATCCATAACTTTATCCTCTACAAGGCCTTCGTGCTTGGATCCTGATGATCGTTGCTTGCTGTTATATTTTAGATATATTTTTAAAATAAATGTAATGTCTACTATTTTTTACTCTTTGAAGTTATGTGAGCACTCTTGTATTTATATAACATAAATCACTTTAAGAAACTAAACAAACCTGTGTCATATTATTACACATCTTTAAATTGAAAACAGTGACTATAACAGTATTGCATGATTTTGCTCTATTTTGTCAACTAAAATAGTTTCAAATAAACTCACAACTGAGCTGCTGCACATCTCCATTCAAACACAGCGTTGTTTCGTTTATGAAATAATCTGCGCTTAAATTAATCTAGTGAGTCAATTCAATTACTCATTCATAAAGACAGTCACTACCTGTGTCCCAATGTGCATACTATCCATCCTAAATGTGATATTAGTCATTTTTAGGGTGAATCCCAATTATCTGTCTTACCCCTTCCCCTTCCCCCTTCCCCTTAGTTTTGTGCATTCACGTGAGAGTAAGGGCTGTCCCAATTCTGGTTTTGATCGAGGGCTAGGGCTAAGGGGAAGGGGTAGATACCCCTTAAAACCAAGCATTTTCGCGAGCTTACTTGAAACCAAGGGGTACCCAGAACACACTGCGCAACCGGCAACAATGGCAGCCAGATCATCCAGAGAGTCCCATAAATGTAAGTATTTTCGGCTTAAATAATTGATTTAAAAATTACGACTGTCTTGTTTTGTGCTCTACACAGTCCTGTACATATATATTTGCAACCATGTTCTTAATTGAAACTTTAATCGAAAATCGCTAGTTTTCCAAGCTAACGTTACATTGCTGATTTGCACAACAGTTCTGGATTTCTCTGACTAGAGAAAAACATCACTAAAATCGCAATCAACATACACACACTTGCAGACGGCTTCTTGGAAGTTTGTGATCAACACTTGTCGCCTCTGGTGACAAAGTATGATGACGAACGAATTGAACGCATTAAATGGCGGGCTGAACACACAAGTTTTAACCGAGCTGCCTAGCTAGTCTTCAAATTTAGTTTTGAAGCATACACAAGTCTCATTTACGTCTACCTAAAATAACATTTAAACACTCTAGGTGTGTTTTAAGTCTTCAAAATGCGGAAATCTTCACAGCAAACTAGTCTCCCGGAGATTGTCATCCCTCCGGCCCGTGGCTCGACTCCAGCTTCTGTCTAAGACGATTCAGAAATGGAGGTAGGCCTACAGTCCGCTCAAACAGATAAACGCCGCGATTCGTCTCATCTCACCCCTACTAAAATAAACACCTTGAAAAAAATAAGGCCTCACACCGAAGAGATCACTAATGCAACTCTTCGGCAAGCCATAACTTCACTGACTGCTCGCTTTGACTCACAAGATGAAAAACTAGAAGAAATGGTGAATCAAATGCGAAGGAACAGTATCATGGTCGATTCACGGAGGATTTGACGAGGGAGGACCGGATGGCCCGAGTTGCGCTCTGGCCTTTGATCGATCAAGCGCGCAAGGCAGGAAAGAAAGCGTACTACCGTGGGTATGTTCTAGGTTCGTGGTTATACAATCAGGTGGTTTTTGTTCTTTCTCATACAAGTGTTTGCACTTTTCCTTACATTTTGCACTTTTCTTTTTTATTATTATGTTTCTAGTTAAGTTGCCATTTTCTTTAATGTCATTGAATGTTAGGGTCATTCAAAACAAGGTTAAAAAAAAGCAATGTTCTTATTTTGTAAAAGTAATGGTTCTCACTGCATGTTTCTACAAGAAACACACTCCGTTTTAACGGATACTGCTTTTTGGTCTAGTCAATGGGGAGATAAGATGCTACTTAGCCATGGTTCTTCTCACTCAGCAGGTACTGCAATTTGATTTAACAACTGTCCAGGGAAAGTAATCACTTCTAGATCTGATCTAAATGGACACTGGTTAGCGGTTGTTTTAGATATTGAACATATTTTTTTCATTTTAGTTAATTTATATGGCCACAATAATTCTAAACTGAATCAAAATGTACTTAAAGAGGTCTCTTCTCTAATCTCTGATTTGAAGAGGGTATACCCTACAGATAACATTGTTGTAGGGGGAGATTTTAATATTGCACCGGATGAAACACACGATAGACATCCTCCCAAAAGCATTACTTCTCAACTAAATCCTTTGGTCTCCCATTTCTGCTCTAGTCTTAAATTGATAGATGTCTGGAGATATCTCAATCCTAATCTCAGGCAGTTCTCTTGGTTAAGACCTAATGCCACCAGCAAATCAAGAATTGATTACTGGCTTATTTCAGATAACTTAATGTTATTTGTTAAAGACTGTGCTATTTCAGCAGCACCCTTGACAGACCACTGCGCTATTTCACAATTATTCAAACCAAATCACAACACTTCAAGGATTAAGGGTTATTGGAAATGTAATTCTGATTTACTTAATAATGAGAGATTCTGTAATAAAGTTAAAGATTTAATTCTGAACAGTAGTAACTTTAATTCTAATAAAGCCAGATGGGAGTTCCTCAAATTGAAAATTCGTGAATTTTCAATTAATTACAGTAAAATACTTGCCAAAGTAAAGAGACAACAGGAATATAATATTATTTATGAAATAAACAAATGTTGTAGTGAAAGTGAACTGAAGGATACTGAAAAAATCAAATTGCTCTCTCTGCAACTAGAGCTGGACAATCTTTATATTTAGAAAGCCAAAGGTGCATATATACATTCTAGGGCTAAATGGATAGAAGAGGATGAAAAGAGTACTTCTTACTTTTGTAGATTAGAAAAAAGACGACAATCAAGTAACTCAATACTTTCACTAAAGATAAATGGTGCCGAATGTACGGATCCTACTCTAATAAGTAAGAATATCTATAAATTTTACAGTGACCTGTATTCTTCCAACATCTCCCCAATAGAGTGTAATAATTGCTTTGATAATATAATACGTTTTATTCCCCACATTGACACCGTTTGTAGAGATTGCTGTGATTCTGATTTGCATATTGAAGAACTTGATTCAGCTGTTCAAAACCTTAAGTTATACAAATCTCCGGGACCTGATGGCCTCACAGCTAATTTTTACAAATTATTTTGGAATGATATTAGATTATTATTATGTAATGCTTTTATTGAATCCATTGAAGATGGTTCTTTAGGTCCCACTATGAATCAGGGTCTGATTACATTAATCCCTAAACCAGAAAAAGGATATGAGATATATGGATAATTTTCATCCGATCACATTGCTCAATGATTATAACATTTTCACACATGTATATGTTAATAGATTAAAAGTGGGCATTAATAATTTAATTAACGAATCACAATCAGGCTTTCTTAAAGGAAGATCTATTCATAATAAAATAAGGTTGGTGATGGATTTGGTGGAGTACAGTCACTTGATAGAGGATGATGGATTCATTTTATTTTTAGATTTCAAAAAGGCCTTTGATACGATAGAGCATGCTTTTCTTTTTAAATCCTTATAACTTTTCGGTTTTGGTAAAAAGTTTATCAGTGTTATAAAAATGATTTACAGAGACATGAATAGTTCAGTTTCTCTCCCTTTTGGTACCACACAAAGATTTCAGATTGATCATGGAATAAAGCAAGGATGCCCGCTGTCCCCTCTTTTATTTATTTTAGCTGTAGATATGTTGTCCACTCTGGTTAGTCATGACTTATCTGTGAAGAAATTAAATGTGTTTGGGAAAACCTTAGCAATCAGTCAATTAGCAGATGACACCACATTATTTTTACAAAACAAAGACCAAATTCCTCTGGCTATTTCTCTAGTCAATTCCTTCTGCAAAGCATCAGGCCTTCAACTAAATTTAAACAAATGTGAACTTTTGGCCCTACAAGATTCAAGAGTTATCCTTGTATAACATTCCAGTTAAAGAGACGGTAGAATATTCTAGGCATTTCTATTTCCAGAGATTCGAAGATTAGCATGAAAGAACATTTTGAAAATAAAATGCATAAAGCCGGCGGTATCTTGAATTGCTGGTTGCAAAGAGACATATACATTTTCGGGAGGATTCTTCTAAAGTCGAATACTTATCTACACTGATTTATCCAGCTTTTGCTTTAGCTCCCTCTTCAGGTATTATAAAAACAAGCAATCAAAAAATGTACAACTTTATTTGGAGACACAAAACTCATTATATTAGAAAATCTGATATTATTAAAGTGTATGAAGAAGGTGGTCTGAATGTAATTGAATTTGAGAGTATGAATATTTTGTTCAAACTTAAGTGGCTTCGAATGTTTTTAGGTAATACTGAGAGCTTCTGTTATACTTTGTTTCGTAAATTGGGTGGTATACGCTTTCTTCTCAAATGTGATTTACCCAAACTTCCAGTGAAACTATCAGCATTCCACCAACAAGTCTTACTATGTTGGAAATTGGCGCATACACACAATTTTACACCTCACAATACTCCTATCTGGAATAACAGATATATTCTAAATAGACACAAATCCTTATTTTATGAGGACTGGGTAAATATAAATATTTGGTCAGTCTTGGATCTAATGGATGGAAGTGGTAATATGTTAGACTACAATTCATTCACTCTAAAACACGGATTTGCCTGTCATCCAAAGCAATTCTTCATCGTTATTAATGCAATACCTTCGGGTATACAAATGTTAATGAGATGTTCCCTTTCCTACTCAAAAATGACTGCTGTCCTTCCTTTGTTATATGTTGGTGATATTGAAATAGAGAATAAACTCTGCACTAACAAATATATAAGACAATGTATCATCCAGTCACGCTACCCTTGTCAAATATTAAGAAATAAATTAGATCACACATTTGACAAAAACATTGTTAAATATTTCAGAACAGCCTATATAAAATGTCCTATTCTCCCCAAGGTAAAATAAATGCAGTTTAAAATATGAAATGATATATATCCCTCCAATAAATTTCTGCACTCAAAATTACATTTTGAAAATGTGCCTTGTTATCTATGCAAATATTTATTTGAAGATACAGAACATATATTTTTTTACATGTAGTTTATCTCAGTCTTTTTGGAGAACATTGCAGGACTGGATTGTAGAGAAGCGTGGTTGCTGATAGTTTCACTCTAACCTTACAAGATGTCATGTACGGAATAACCAAAGAGTGCTCTGTTTTGTATGACTTGATTAATAATAATATACTATTAGCAAAATTCTTTATACATAAATGTCGATATAAATCTCCTCTCTTGTTTATTGTGTTTAAAAATGATTTATAATACTTTTCAGATGCCTTAGTAAAATGAAAAATCCAAAGGCAGTAAAACTTTTTAATTTGTTTGTATTAAATAATTTGTTGTAATTTTTTTTATTATTATTATTTTTATGTTTTTTGGAATACGATTTGTCTGGAATTAATATGGTATTACTGTGTTGAGCCTTCCATACCGGATATTTTTTTTGTATACTAATTAAGGCCATTTTGTTGTACTAAAATTTTGTACTCAAAAAAAAAAAAAATATATATATATATATATATATATATAATCTATAAGAGGCTGCTGTATTGAACATAGCACGTAATTAATAATTTTATATTTTTTTGTTCCCTGTCATTTTGCTTTATTTTAGAGCTCTCAAACAATTAATCACAATTAATCACATCCAAAATAAAAGTTTTTGTTCACATAAAAAAAAAGAAAAAAAAGATGACGAACGAATTAATCAGCCGTTCAAACGAATCGATTTAATTAACGATTGAATGATAAAATCAGTAACTTGCAGCCACCTAATGGCGGTCTTAGTTTCATTTTTAAAGTATTGTTTCAGTTATTCAAATCATTGAATATTTCTATATTCAAAATGTTATATTTAAAACATTAATCTCAACATGAATTTATGAAGTTAGTTGCACTCATGCAACGAGCCTCATTAAATCTCTGTAAATACCTACAAGCCACTTTTGTGTTCTTCTGTGCCTCTTCTGTAGTGCTAATTAATTTAGTTAATAATGATTTTATTTGATCGGTAACCTATTCTTCTACTTGCATTGTTTAATTCGAAATTTGGAGAAAAAACGCTTCTAAAAATACACTTTTGAATTTCTCATGAAAGGTAACACTTCAAATAAAGTTAGAATTTTTTTTCCTGTAAATCACTTTAAGGAGTCCACTTCGTAATGGGAAGGCAAAATTTTGTTATTGAGGAGAAGGTGCTCCAGAATTTTTTTACTGTGCCCCTAATAATTTTTTTTAATTAGAAAAGTGCTCCTAAAAATTAAAGTAAGCGTAGGGCCATGTTTAATGAGTGTGGTGATGCTTATGAGAGGCTGCTCTGGAACGGATGAGTATGAGGCTGGAAAGGAAAAAAAATCACTATATACTCTCTACAAAATACTAGACGGCATTGTGTGCAGGTCTGATGTTGGATGCGTTGTGTGTTACAGTGTATACACAGGGGAGGAGGGCACCAATCCTTCCAAACTGCTACACAAGCGCCTCCAACACCTAATCATTAAAACTCACACCCTATCTCCACGGATACTAAACTTATACACAACGCAGCGTCCATCATAGCCTCGAAACATCGGGCTTGAACATCATCACACACCACGCGTGAGTATTTTTAACCAGATGTAATGGATATATCTGAGCGCGAACGTCAATTTTTGCCCCTTTTGTTTAGGGTCTTGAGCAGGGGGCCATGTTGTGAGTTTATCAGCCAAAAGACATGGGGCTTTATTAATGAATTCTTATGAAATATCCTCGTTGTTGGATTCATAACAGTGAGGTCAACGTGTAGAGATGTATAATTATTTGTAAATGGTTTTAAGGGTTGTAAAACAAACTTTTAGAGGTGAGAGGCCTATGTGTTGTTTTATCAACAAAGCGTCTCGCGCACTAACGTTAGCAGTAACACTAACACATTGAAGTCGGACGTTCAAGGATTTTAGTACACATTTGGATTTACGATTCAGTTGCAATGTCGCATATCAGTTCAATGACGCTGTTGAATTTTAAATGGAAATAAATCCAGTTTTGCTTTAAAACAAGCCGTATCTTGCGCTGGCTGTTAGCGAGGTGCTACGTTAGCTGGCGAAGTCAAGGGCCCCGCGATGCTAACAAACAACAGACAGGCCGATCAAATAAAAACACTAACGATACTGAGACCAAACATTTAAGGATTTAGTTGTGAGTTCGAAGCTTTAAAGGCAACACGGCACAATTTTACAAATAATATAAAGCCTACATTCACCGCCGTCCATCATTTGTGTTAAGTTAGCCGTTAGCATTCTGCTATCCCTGTAACGTTAACCTACACCCAAAACATTCACATAGAAACGCGTGATTTCAGGTCTTTATAAAACACATTTTCTAAATCAAGAAACGTATGCTTTTAAAATGTCCTGCTTTTAAAAAGTAAGTAAGCAAGGTTTAGTTATTGGACACATTTGCGTTTAGTTATTGGACACATTACTGGAGATAACGTTAAAAGGAAATTATTCTGCGGCTTTGTTCTCTTGACGATTTATGTAGTTTTATGTTTGTATTTGATTGCATAGCTTAGTTATTATGTGTGAGAAACAATGTATTATATATATATGTGTATATATATATATGTATATATATGTATGTATGTATGTATGTATGTATATGAATTTAGTCCTTATCTTGGCTGCTGTTGACCGATTACTTTGTTTACATTTAACGGTTGGCTTTTATGTAAAACAACTTGCATAACCCAATACTTTTTTTCAACATTGATTTTATTTCACAGTGATTCTGTATTCCAAATAGTTCAAGATAAACAATTGAATCCAATATTTTATAATAAAATGAAAATTAATCATTAATCCCATGGCTTCCCTGGTCCTTAAAACAGCACATTTTTCTGTAGGTTTTTCCGTGGAATGAGCATTCCATGCAGCATCTTAGGTATGAATGACGTGGCCTGGCAGGAGACGAGAGGCGGGATGCTGCACACAAATGGTGCGCCAGAGACTGGGGTGGTCAGAGTCCATGCAGGGGGTTCTCTAGCCACAGTAGGAGGTGCTGGGCAGGGACCTGGAGGAGCTCACCCTCCGCCAGGTATGGACCGGGTGGCAAATCCAAACCCCGGCACCCCTCAGCCTCCACTGAGCGGTCGTTCCCAAGATGATGCCACTGTGGGCTATTTTTTTCAAAGGCAGCCTGGGGAGCAGTTGGGTGGATGCACTGCAAGCAAACACCGCTGGCCTACTGGGGATGGAAACCATGTTGATCAGGTAAGAAAGACCTCAGTCGAATCCTAGTGCAAAGGAATATGAACATGGGAACGAAGACAGAGGACTGTTAAATTAAATGTCACACCGACATGAAACAACATACTTATTTTGACGTGCTTATTAAAATATAAGAAAAAAGTGATCATACTTATTTTTAATATATTTTAAATGACAAAAAAACTTCTTGCTGACAAATGGTAAATTTGGTAAGATTTATAATTACAATTGATTCGTTTTTTGGGGCTGCACTGTGATCCTTAAATAGTCTTTTGTAGACATCTAATGATTCATGTTCTATATGCCTGACAATATTTTTTTGGTATATGAACTATTGTTGCACTGAATTACATTTTAGTGGGTGTCTTCTATAAATCGTGGCAAAAAAAATATAGTAATCTCAGAAAATATACAATGAAATAATTTGTGTGTGTACATATATATGTGTATGTATATATATAATTTATACTACGAATGTTGAATACTTGAATCTGATTGGCTGACGAATGTTCTGAGGGTTGTAATTATTTTCAGGGAAACGCATGGCGAACCAGGCAGCTCTCTTGACCACATTACATGACCATATCACTTCACCAAATGATTGCTGTTATTTCAACAAAAATAACCAAAACCCACAACGACACTGGCCAAACAAATAAAAACAGTAAACAAAAGGATAAAATTGACAGATCTTTACGAAAATTACGTTTTATTATGTACGGAAAGCACATAGCCTACTCTCTCTCTCCCGCTCTCGGTCTCTCCCTCACAGACACACATAGTTTGCACACACCTTAACATAAGCGTTAATTTAGTTAGCACTACTCTGACGATTTTATCAGTAGTTTAGTTTAAGAGTGTTTTATCATAGTTTAAGAACTTAAAAACTACATGACTTCTCACAAGCGAGGTAATGGTGCTGTTCGTGAAGAAAAATAACTTAGTCTCACTATAGACATTGCTGCCGATCACTGACCCACAGTGGTAACATTAATCTCTCTCTCTCTCTCTCTCTCTCTCTCTCTCTCTCTCTCTCTCTCTCTCTCTCTCTCTCTCTCTCTCTCTCTCTCATAACTTAGGTATCAACTGCATTAGTCTGCAACGGCTCAAGCATCCGTTACGGTTGAAAATGACGTTTTGGAATTAGCAAGGGAGGCATTAGATGAGATGCGGAATAAATAATCCTACTGACAATAGCGATTTAAGTAGAAAAACTGGACGAATGCCTTGAAATATGTCATCTGATCGATGTCTTTTGGTGTGCAACCATAGTATAAGCGGAATAATTGACTGTGAGCCATTGAATTATTAAAAAAATTATGCACAATTATTTTTCTAATAATTCAACGGGCCATTGTCAATTATTCCTTACGTGTGTGTGTGTGTATATTTATTAGGGGTGTAAAAAAATGTGCGTATTCGTATTGAACCGTTTGGTATGAGGCTTTCGGTTAGAGGCATTACAAACCGAATGATTTGTTGGACTAGTCACTAATCCTATTATGATTGGAAAATAAAAGAGCATGCTTATAAGAGTAAGCGCAAGCTTATGCAAAGATTATGCGAATATTGAGGAAATTATATCAGACGGAGGATTTGATTTTCACGCTAAAGTAAAGTAAAAGTCAGTTTATTAAAACCAGAGTTGGTGAACGTGTTGATATTTTTGTGGAAAAAATGCAAGCGCGGTCACCGACAGCCAGTTTAGTTTTGCTTTTCTTTTTTTTCTTCATTTAAAAAAGCTTATCTTTGCTGTTTACCTCACATTAAGGCTTTTTTATTTTATTAATTTTATTCCTCAATGTTTGCTAAACTTTCTGCAATTGAATAGTCTGTATATAATACAGCATGTGGTGTAGGCTGTGCCTATGCTATGGCTATGCTACGCTAAAGTGAAAGCATCTGAAGTCCGGATTATAACATTTGCAAAAGAGAAATTCCCCTTCACAAATTTCGAATCACAAATAATACTAATGACAAAAAATTACTTTCGTTACAATATAACTGGGCGATTCCACAGTTTAGGCCTAACTGCAAGGACAATAGCCTGCAAAATCAATCTTCATGGAGAAAGCCATTGTCCTCAGGTTAAGATCCTGAGAAAACCTGGGGTACAGCTGTGTGAAAGGCAGGATAAATCTGGCAATGGTAAACTTTGATCAAAGTTGAGTTGATATAAAATTTTACGTATGTAACATGGACGGAAAAACAGTGTAAATTCAAGCAGAAAGTGTACTTAATCTAATAGACCCCTTCACGGTATACGTCACAGAAGTTCGCAGTGCGCATGTCGGGGTCAGAACATTCATTCCATCCCATTGTGTTAACCATAGAATTTCTCGTCAAGACAAAACTTAGGGCTGTGACGGTGGCAGATTTTTACCACCGCGGTGGTAATGGACCAACTACTACAGGTGGCGCGGTGTTGTGATATATATATATATAATTCTGAAACGCAAAAATAAATAAATGAGGCTCAATCATCTATTAACAAACAAACGTGTTTATTTTAGCACTGTCAGTGAACACTCAGCCTGCAAAACACTAAAATAAATATCAAATAAATAATACAGTTAAATAGGAAAGTAGCCTTAAATGAGAAAGTTAAATACACCCGGTGTGTGACGTCACGTGCACTACCGCCGGTGACGCGGTTGTCACGGCCACCATCACAGCCCTAGACAAAATGCCTACTTGTTGCGTCGTGGACTGTGAAAATCGCACCAGTTCTGGAGTCAAGTTTTTCAGGATTCCTGCAGGATCTCATCCGTTTCAAAAAATAGACGACATCTGTGACTGCAAGCTATTAAACGAGCAGACTGGGACAATACTACGATCAAAGAGGCTCGTGTTGGTAGCGCTCACTTCATATCAGGAAACGTTAAAGTCATCCTTTATCATCCCTTTCTGTTTGCTTAAACTCGAAAGCCTGGACTGCATGAACAGTTTTCTGTACGTTAAGCTATGCAAGTTAATAGTGTTGTAAATGTCATGGACCTGTGTCATGCTACAGACGTAGCCAGCTGCTAGTAGTTAGCCGCAGGCTAGCGCCAACATTGTGCCAACAACGGTAGAGTTAAGCCATGATAAGTAAACAAATGTTTTCTGTAAACTGTAGACTGATTTAATAGTTAGGTGAAGTTTGATATCTGGCATAAATTGTGACCTGTGGCATGCTACAGACTTAGCAGATCGCAGACTAGCTTTACATTAGCGTTTTCACTATGACAACAGTAGATCAATGTGTGCAATAATTTTTTTAAGGAGAGGCATAACTTGACTCCAGTAGTCCTGAATTTGTGCCCTCCTTGTTTGTGTACACAAAACAAAGCCAGACACCTAAGACAAAAATGGAAAGGTACAAATAATAATAAAAAAGTATCTTATCTATCTATAAGGCTTGTCTGTTTCTCCTTGACACAATATGCCGGTCTATTAGCCGCGCCATTTTTCTGACCCCAAGCTGCGCGCGCACCCAACCTAGGCTTTCGATGTTTACAAACATTGAAGGGGTCTATTCAGTTTAATACAATTCTGGTTGAATCCCAGTTTATGTTTTGCTTTGCTCCTAATTTGGTATAGTTATGAGTCATGCGTTGTGTATGGGTCACAAAACTGGTAATAGGACTTCCATGCAGGCAGGGTGGCCATCTAATATTATCTGTTCTATAAACTTAAAGGTGCATTTTTGATTCTGGTATGTTCATAAACTGAAAGCCAGCAAAATTACTAACAAATACCACAGGTATATTTTTCAAATTTATTTGCCAAATGTAGAAGCCAAAGGAACTCCTACAAGTGTGCAAAGTTATAATGTGTGTAACGGGGACGGAAAAAAATTAAACAATCCTGCAAGATTGCCTCTGTAACACAAAATAATACCATTTCATGAAAACTGGCAAAGAATAGAACAAGTTCATAACACATTAAAATAACCTATCATCATTTACTATCAAATTACAATAATAAAATAAAGAAAGTCCAAAAGTTTGCAAAGGATATAAGAGTTATGAATAATTATTTTTGAACACTTAAAATGTATAATTATGTGTTTAATTATATGCTCTGAACACCACAGCAAACTTAATTTACAGAATAGCTGTTTCATTTCTTGAATACACTTCTTAAAATTAAGAATCTGAAATATGAATGATGACTGTTAGTCTGTTTCATGTAAAAGCTCATTCAGTGTTTCAAACTGAGGAAAACGTGTAAAGCTTGTAAACATTAGGGATGGGCATTTTAAGCAAAAGTAATATTCGATAATCCCTGGGTATTATTCGATACTATTCGAAAATCGCACCCTCCCGCGCATGCACCCGCCCACCCACGCACACACACACACGCACACACACACACACACACAGAGAGAGGGGGAGAGAGACCGTCCAGGCTTTCAATCTGTATGATAACAAACTGTTTAATTAATTAGAGAATAGTCTATCTTAACCCAAGAAAATAAATGGTTGTAAAGTATGAGTGCTGAAACATATTAATATAACACAAACGAAGGAGGCATTTATTAACAGAACAGTCCGTCGATTATCAACTGCTCATAAGGCTAGGACATTTCTTTTTTAAAAATGAACATTCATATTATTAAAAAGAAAAACTTAAATCGGATTAATGCATCAATGAATATTAGGCGGAAAACATATTGCGCTCTAAACAGAATATCATTCTTAAAACATATTACGCGCTAAAACATGTTGTGAACCGCCTGAATGATAGCACTTATGTGAACATTAATTTCTCTCTCTCTCTTTCTCTCTCTCTCTCTCTCTCTCTGAGCCATTTAAATAGTTCAGTTTTGGTTTTTAATAACAAATTGGTCATTATTTTGTTTCCTTTCTTTATTAATTTAATTTAGAAATATGATTGGAACATCATATTTTTGTTAAATTCAAGTTTTTGTTTTTTTAAATACCAAGCGGCCAGCGCAAGTTTGATCAGTTTATCCTTCTCAAATAAATAAATAACGTCATAATATTTTAAGAATAAGTCAAAATTACGATCATAAAATCATGTTACATTGCCTAAAGTTAAAATTACACCTGTATACTCTGCCAAAAAAATTATAATAATAAGTGTGGCATCCAACTTGTCATTCTTCACATTTAACACGAAAAACAGCACAACTATTTTGCATATAAATATAATATATCAACCAGTGGAATATTACGTTAGGCCTATTATTTTAGCAAAAAACTAATAATTTGAATGCAGGGAGCTCGTCACGGCTTCATTAATGGGAAACAGGACGTGAAGGCGGCAGAGAAGCACTCTCGTGCATCGTTCTGTTAACATTATGGTTTATTATTTTGAGTTGTTTGGGATGCTGTAACAAACGGCCCTCTCACAATATATTGTTTAACAGGTCTATTTTTCACGCAATCAGCCTGCATGTATCAGAAGTTCCGTTCTCCGGCGTGGTTAGCGTTCGCACTATGTGTGCCGCGCCCGAGTGCCGACAGTGCAGTTTGTGTGCAAGCACAGAACAGAAGATGCTCTAAAATAAATCTGTGCATCTGTACTCCAGTATATAAATCCAATATAGATGAATTATTGCTAAAGTTACTTGCCAAGAGGGGCAGTTTGACATACTAAATGTATTTGCCCGTTCAGGCGGCTCGCGCGTGTCAGAGACGTGGCTGTCTGTGCTCGCGCTGTTCACACAGAACAGAACACAACGCGAAAGTACTGAAAGGAGTTGTCTTTCGCGCCCAAATGCTTTTTAATCGCTTACATTTTTGAACAAACAAGGCTTAAAAACGCATGCAAATGATACAATTTAGTGACCACCTGCAGTGGCCCGATCTGGCAAGTGACAAATCCGAGCGTCCTTCACAATCGGACAGTCTTTATTGTCAAGCCCTGGTACACCTTTAGAAAATAATCGCACAACCTAATTATTATTCTATAATTAAATTGAATATTCGAAAATCGTGACCCATCCCTAGTAAACATTGCATTGTAATGATACATTTACCTCAGAATAACCACTCAGTGTCCATAAGCTCATCAGTTAGCTAGAAAAATAACTATGAAGAGGAACATTTAGCTAAATTTATGCGCTATTGCATATTAATATTTGTACTTAATCTGCTGTCTACGTGATTCAACTCCTCCTATAAAATTAAATTTTACTAATGAAGAAAAACAGACTGAATGTGTGAAAGACATGACAACATTTATAGGATGCACTGAGGAGGAGCCCAAACTACACTCAGTGGCCAAGTGATGCTTATGGTCCATGATATTGGTACAGATTCTGTGTAACGAACAATTCTTTGTGACTGTATATAATTTGGACATGATGAAGGTACACTTGACAGGCTGTGGGGGTTCATTTTACCACAAAGCTAATGTTTAAACTAGCTTTATTGTGTGCCGTCGGTGCGGAAAATCTGCGTGTGTTCCTTAACATTATAGCCCAGTTCACTGTTGTTTAAAAACCTATGCGATTAATGCCGACAGTTTATTCTAATGGCATAAGTGAGATTGTGTTAACGCACTATTAACGTGTTAACTTCGACAGCCTAAGCTATATTCTTACGAACATAAAAAAAAAAAAAAAAACTTGGAAAAAAGTCAGCAAAATCATTGACGATGTTGACTTTCATGAACAGCTTATTGAGTCAAAAATACTCCGAAAACAACGTTCGAAGTTGGACAGATGTGCAGAATCTGTCAAAATGTATACAACCACCATTCATGCATGCTCTTTCACGATGAACACGACGCTGCTTTCGGTCCGAAACCACTAGCAATCATCCGACTTGCACACTCTTTTATCCTTTCTCATCATAATGATCCTATTTAATGTTTACTTAACCAAAGTTTATCACGTTCGTAACATTTTAATGTTCGTAAACTTTTGGACAGAAGCCACAAACTTAGCCACATTCGTCGAAATCCTGTTAACTCTTCCTCACATGCAGAGCATGCGTGACCTAGACAATCTTATTTCTGACATGAGAACCGTTGAGACATTAGGAGATGGAAATTTAGCGTCAGAATAAAATGTACGAGCGTTATGATTTTTGGACAGAAAATCTCTGCCCCTGTTTTATCCCGATTTATTAACAATTTATCATGTAGCAACGCATATGAGAATTTAACCCACACAAGATGTTTTTATCGTTTTGCTATTGATATAATTACATGGAAAAATTATATCTCTGTTTCCTTTAGAATCATAGTTTAAAGTTCGTAACTGTTTGGACAGAAGGTGTAACGAACGTTAGTAAATGTTTCCATTGCATCGTGGTGGATTAAGGGAATTATACTTTCAGTGTTAGTAGTAGTATTTTGTAGAAGACACACCAAAATAAATGTTATGCGCCAAAATTCAGGATTTTATTAAAGGAAATTAAATAAATGACTTAGGAAAAATCCAGACGCAATGAATGTCCCACCCTGACATCCGCAATTTCTGGGGACGGAAATAAAATAAAGTCTCATTACACGATAATGCCAAGGCTTAGTGGGATACAATTAACTTTATTATTTCTTAGATCTATCTTAAATAAAATAGTGAACTAAAAATAAAAAAATGACAACAACTGGGTATTATTCAATCTATATTGTTCATTACACCCCTTGTGGACAGAAACTGTGGAATCGCTCAACTATAAACTATGATAAAAGTTCATCAGCATGCATTGATTAATCCCATGTTGTAGCAAAAAAAATAATGAATAAATAAAGAATAAAATTGCGACCAAATTATGTGCTTGTGCGACCAACTGAGAAAGTTAATCGCAAAAGAGTGACCAGTGGGAAGATTGAGTTTAGAGCCCTGATTTGGGATTTCCAATTAATGTAGCCTGTAGGCCTTAAGGTATTTTAAAACAGGTATATTAGGCTATAGACTACCTAAAATGAATTATAGTCCTATAATTAAAATTGGCTCGCCCTCATGGTTTAAAACAGAAATATTTCCTACATTGCGACATATCCAATTGCCCCCAACCCCCCCCCCCCCCATCGAAAACATACCAAACCGTGACACCACTGTGTCGTATTGAACCCTGAATTTTGTGATCCGTTACACCCCTTATATATATATATATATATTAGAGGTGGGCATAGATTAATTTTTTTAATCTAGATTAATCTAGATTAAAATGGCTCATTTGAATTCTGCCGAAGGCATTCAGAATATGTGTGCTACCCAAATAATGACTAAAAGTAAGTCTTTGAGAACGGGTTTCTCAAGCCAGGTGGCGCATTAGACCAGGGGCTCATCTCCTGTTTCCAAAATGCATCACAAACTTTAATCTCTTCCCGTCCCAATCCCACGAAAAAACTGGAGGAAAATCCCGTCCCGTTCCACTCCCGGAAGAATGACTCCCATTCCCTCCCACTCCCGTGCTGTTTTTTTTTTTTTTTTTTTGCCGATAACTGTCAATTACAGTAAAAATATAGTACAGATCACAGCGTGCCCACCTTATTAGTTGAATAAAAACCCAAAATGTCGTTTTTTTGTTATTATATTGAACTGAAAGCCATCTTATGCACAGTGTTGCACAGATTAAATTTCATGTAAATCATCCATGCTAACACACACGTCTTCTATTTTTTTTTTTTTGACATTTCACTCTCTATAGATATATTTTTCTATGTACTGTATTTTTAGATATATTCGAGTTTCGAAGTTTCTCGCTCAAGTTCACATGAGACCTAAAGCGCATCCTGTTTGCTTAAAAGCGCAACGTTTCGTTGTTATTCTGAGTGCACACAAATAAACGTAGAGTCTTTACAGATTCGAAAGATGTATTCGGCTACTTTTATCTGTATGACCAAAAATGACGGAGATTTTAAGAGCAAGTGAACGCACCGGAGCCTGTCTTGCAGCAAACGCGCTTCCACACAAACACTTCAATAGCGCACATTTCTCTAGGTTAACATCATATTGAGCGGCCATGTAAAGTTGCTACTACATACATCTTTCAGATGAAAAGCCATATTTGAGGTTGATGAATGATAGGTGAGCGTTTGGATGTCCTGCCCGATTGTATTACCACACAGACCAGCCGTTAACAATCTGTCCATCACGGACTGCGAGCCTCTAGTTCGAAGACTCGTTCTCGCCCCCTACAGTGCAATTCGGCTAGGTATACATCCGCGCTAAAATATCAGGGTGAAAGTCATCATAGCTTGCGTAGTATAGACCCAGCTCCCAACCCAACTTTGAGAATAGATTAACGGCGATATTTTTTTTATCGCCGATAAGAGTCTCACGTTAACGCAGCACGTTAACGCCGATAATGGCCCACCACTAATATATATATATATATATATATATATATATATATATATATATATATATATATATATATATATATATACACATACATACATACATACGTACGTACAGACGTACAGACACACACACACACACACGTAAACAAAAAATATTTTGGATGTGATTAATTGCGATTAATCATTTGACAGCACTAAAATATATATGAGCGATTCCACAGTTTCTGTCCACAAGGGGTGTAATGAACAATATAGATTGAATAATACCCAGTTGTTGTCATTTTTTTATTTTTAGTTCACTATTTTATTTAAGATAGATGTAAGAAATAATAAAGTTAATTGTATCCCACTAAGCCTTGGCATTATCGTGTAATGAGACTTTATTTGATTTCCGTCCCCAGAAATTGCGGATGTCAGGGTGGGACATTCATTGCGTCTGGATTTTTCCTAAGTCATTTATTTAATTTCCTTTAATAAAATCCTGAATTTTGGCGCATAACATTTATTTTGGTGTGTCTTCTACAAAATACCACTACTAACACTGAAAGTATAATTCCCTTAATCCACCACGATGCAATGGAAACATTTACTAACGTTCGTTACACGTTCTGTCCAAACAGTTACGAACGTTAAACTATGATTCTAAAAGAGCATGCTTATAAGAGTAAGCGCAAGCTTATGCAAAGATTATGCGAATATTGAGGAAATTATATCAGACGGAGGATTTGATTTTCACGCTAAAGTAAAGTAAAAGTCAGTTTATTAAAACCAGAGTTGGTGAACGTGTTGATATTTTTGTGGAAAAAATGCAAGCGCGGTCACCGACAGCCAGTTTAGTTTTGCTTTTCTTTTTTTTCTTCATTTAAAAAAGCTTATCTTTGCTGTTTACCTCACATTAAGGCTTTTTTATTTTATTAATTTTATTCCTCAATGTTTGCTAAACTTTCTGCAATTGAATAGTCTGTATATAATACAGCATGTGGTGTAGGCTGTGCCTATGCTATGGCTATGCTACGCTAAAGTGAAAGCATCTGAAGTCCGGATTATAACATTTGCAAAAGAGAAATTCCCCTTCACAAATTTCGAATCACAAATAATACTAATGACAAAAAATTACTTTCGTTACAATATAACTGGGCGATTCCACAGTTTAGGCCTAACTGCAAGGACAATAGCCTGCAAAATCAATCTTCATGGAGAAAGCCATTGTCCTCAGGTTAAGATCCTGAGAAAACCTGGGGTACAGCTGTGTGAAAGGCAGGATAAATCTGGCAATGGTAAACTTTGATCAAAGTTGAGTTGATATAAAATTTTACGTATGTAACATGGACGGAAAAACAGTGTAAATTCAAGCAGAAAGTGTACTTAATCTAATAGACCCCTTCACGGTATACGTCACAGAAGTTCGCAGTGCGCATGTCGGGGTCAGAACATTCATTCCATCCCATTGTGTTAACCATAGAATTTCTCGTCAAGACAAAACTTAGGGCTGTGACGGTGGCAGATTTTTACCACCGCGGTGGTAATGGACCAACTACTACAGGTGGCGCGGTGTTGTGATATATATATATATAATTCTGAAACGCAAAAATAAATAAATGAGGCTCAATCATCTATTAACAAACAAACGTGTTTATTTTAGCACTGTCAGTGAACACTCAGCCTGCAAAACACTAAAATAAATATCAAATAAATAATACAGTTAAATAGGAAAGTAGCCTTAAATGAGAAAGTTAAATACACCCGGTGTGTGACGTCACGTGCACTACCGCCGGTGACGCGGTTGTCACGGCCACCATCACAGCCCTAGACAAAATGCCTACTTGTTGCGTCGTGGACTGTGAAAATCGCACCAGTTCTGGAGTCAAGTTTTTCAGGATTCCTGCAGGATCTCATCCGTTTCAAAAAATAGACGACATCTGTGACTGCAAGCTATTAAACGAGCAGACTGGGACAATACTACGATCAAAGAGGCTCGTGTTGGTAGCGCTCACTTCATATCAGGAAACGTTAAAGTCATCCTTTATCATCCCTTTCTGTTTGCTTAAACTCGAAAGCCTGGACTGCATGAACAGTTTTCTGTACGTTAAGCTATGCAAGTTAATAGTGTTGTAAATGTCATGGACCTGTGTCATGCTACAGACGTAGCCAGCTGCTAGTAGTTAGCCGCAGGCTAGCGCCAACATTGTGCCAACAACGGTAGAGTTAAGCCATGATAAGTAAACAAATGTTTTCTGTAAACTGTAGACTGATTTAATAGTTAGGTGAAGTTTGATATCTGGCATAAATTGTGACCTGTGGCATGCTACAGACTTAGCAGATCGCAGACTAGCTTTACATTAGCGTTTTCACTATGACAACAGTAGATCAATGTGTGCAATAATTTTTTTAAGGAGAGGCATAACTTGACTCCAGTAGTCCTGAATTTGTGCCCTCCTTGTTTGTGTACACAAAACAAAGCCAGACACCTAAGACAAAAATGGAAAGGTACAAATAATAATAAAAAAGTATCTTATCTATCTATAAGGCTTGTCTGTTTCTCCTTGACACAATATGCCGGTCTATTAGCCGCGCCATTTTTCTGACCCCAAGCTGCGCGCGCACCCAACCTAGGCTTTCGATGTTTACAAACATTGAAGGGGTCTATTCAGTTTAATACAATTCTGGTTGAATCCCAGTTTATGTTTTGCTTTGCTCCTAATTTGGTATAGTTATGAGTCATGCGTTGTGTATGGGTCACAAAACTGGTAATAGGACTTCCATGCAGGCAGGGTGGCCATCTAATATTATCTGTTCTATAAACTTAAAGGTGCATTTTTGATTCTGGTATGTTCATAAACTGAAAGCCAGCAAAATTACTAACAAATACCACAGGTATATTTTTCAAATTTATTTGCCAAATGTAGAAGCCAAAGGAACTCCTACAAGTGTGCAAAGTTATAATGTGTGTAACGGGGACGGAAAAAAATTAAACAATCCTGCAAGATTGCCTCTGTAACACAAAATAATACCATTTCATGAAAACTGGCAAAGAATAGAACAAGTTCATAACACATTAAAATAACCTATCATCATTTACTATCAAATTACAATAATAAAATAAAGAAAGTCCAAAAGTTTGCAAAGGATATAAGAGTTATGAATAATTATTTTTGAACACTTAAAATGTATAATTATGTGTTTAATTATATGCTCTGAACACCACAGCAAACTTAATTTACAGAATAGCTGTTTCATTTCTTGAATACACTTCTTAAAATTAAGAATCTGAAATATGAATGATGACTGTTAGTCTGTTTCATGTAAAAGCTCATTCAGTGTTTCAAACTGAGGAAAACGTGTAAAGCTTGTAAACATTAGGGATGGGCATTTTAAGCAAAAGTAATATTCGATAATCCCTGGGTATTATTCGATACTATTCGAAAATCGCACCCTCCCGCGCATGCACCCGCCCACCCACGCACACACACACACGCACACACACACACACACACAGAGAGAGGGGGAGAGAGACCGTCCAGGCTTTCAATCTGTATGATAACAAACTGTTTAATTAATTAGAGAATAGTCTATCTTAACCCAAGAAAATAAATGGTTGTAAAGTATGAGTGCTGAAACATATTAATATAACACAAACGAAGGAGGCATTTATTAACAGAACAGTCCGTCGATTATCAACTGCTCATAAGGCTAGGACATTTCTTTTTTAAAAATGAACATTCATATTATTAAAAAGAAAAACTTAAATCGGATTAATGCATCAATGAATATTAGGCGGAAAACATATTGCGCTCTAAACAGAATATCATTCTTAAAACATATTACGCGCTAAAACATGTTGTGAACCGCCTGAATGATAGCACTTATGTGAACATTAATTTCTCTCTCTCTCTTTCTCTCTCTCTCTCTCTCTCTCTGAGCCATTTAAATAGTTCAGTTTTGGTTTTTAATAACAAATTGGTCATTATTTTGTTTCCTTTCTTTATTAATTTAATTTAGAAATATGATTGGAACATCATATTTTTGTTAAATTCAAGTTTTTGTTTTTTTAAATACCAAGCGGCCAGCGCAAGTTTGATCAGTTTATCCTTCTCAAATAAATAAATAACGTCATAATATTTTAAGAATAAGTCAAAATTACGATCATAAAATCATGTTACATTGCCTAAAGTTAAAATTACACCTGTATACTCTGCCAAAAAAATTATAATAATAAGTGTGGCATCCAACTTGTCATTCTTCACATTTAACACGAAAAACAGCACAACTATTTTGCATATAAATATAATATATCAACCAGTGGAATATTACGTTAGGCCTATTATTTTAGCAAAAAACTAATAATTTGAATGCAGGGAGCTCGTCACGGCTTCATTAATGGGAAACAGGACGTGAAGGCGGCAGAGAAGCACTCTCGTGCATCGTTCTGTTAACATTATGGTTTATTATTTTGAGTTGTTTGGGATGCTGTAACAAACGGCCCTCTCACAATATATTGTTTAACAGGTCTATTTTTCACGCAATCAGCCTGCATGTATCAGAAGTTCCGTTCTCCGGCGTGGTTAGCGTTCGCACTATGTGTGCCGCGCCCGAGTGCCGACAGTGCAGTTTGTGTGCAAGCACAGAACAGAAGATGCTCTAAAATAAATCTGTGCATCTGTACTCCAGTATATAAATCCAATATAGATGAATTATTGCTAAAGTTACTTGCCAAGAGGGGCAGTTTGACATACTAAATGTATTTGCCCGTTCAGGCGGCTCGCGCGTGTCAGAGACGTGGCTGTCTGTGCTCGCGCTGTTCACACAGAACAGAACACAACGCGAAAGTACTGAAAGGAGTTGTCTTTCGCGCCCAAATGCTTTTTAATCGCTTACATTTTTGAACAAACAAGGCTTAAAAACGCATGCAAATGATACAATTTAGTGACCACCTGCAGTGGCCCGATCTGGCAAGTGACAAATCCGAGCGTCCTTCACAATCGGACAGTCTTTATTGTCAAGCCCTGGTACACCTTTAGAAAATAATCGCACAACCTAATTATTATTCTATAATTAAATTGAATATTCGAAAATCGTGACCCATCCCTAGTAAACATTGCATTGTAATGATACATTTACCTCAGAATAACCACTCAGTGTCCATAAGCTCATCAGTTAGCTAGAAAAATAACTATGAAGAGGAACATTTAGCTAAATTTATGCGCTATTGCATATTAATATTTGTACTTAATCTGCTGTCTACGTGATTCAACTCCTCCTATAAAATTAAATTTTACTAATGAAGAAAAACAGACTGAATGTGTGAAAGACATGACAACATTTATAGGATGCACTGAGGAGGAGCCCAAACTACACTCAGTGGCCAAGTGATGCTTATGGTCCATGATATTGGTACAGATTCTGTGTAACGAACAATTCTTTGTGACTGTATATAATTTGGACATGATGAAGGTACACTTGACAGGCTGTGGGGGTTCATTTTACCACAAAGCTAATGTTTAAACTAGCTTTATTGTGTGCCGTCGGTGCGGAAAATCTGCGTGTGTTCCTTAACATTATAGCCCAGTTCACTGTTGTTTAAAAACCTATGCGATTAATGCCGACAGTTTATTCTAATGGCATAAGTGAGATTGTGTTAACGCACTATTAACGTGTTAACTTCGACAGCCTAAGCTATATTCTTACGAACATAAAAAAAAAAAAAAAAACTTGGAAAAAAGTCAGCAAAATCATTGACGATGTTGACTTTCATGAACAGCTTATTGAGTCAAAAATACTCCGAAAACAACGTTCGAAGTTGGACAGATGTGCAGAATCTGTCAAAATGTATACAACCACCATTCATGCATGCTCTTTCACGATGAACACGACGCTGCTTTCGGTCCGAAACCACTAGCAATCATCCGACTTGCACACTCTTTTATCCTTTCTCATCATAATGATCCTATTTAATGTTTACTTAACCAAAGTTTATCACGTTCGTAACATTTTAATGTTCGTAAACTTTTGGACAGAAGCCACAAACTTAGCCACATTCGTCG
The DNA here is from genome assembly GCA_027422435.1 of Schizopygopsis pylzovi. Lineage (NCBI taxonomy): Eukaryota > Metazoa > Chordata > Actinopteri > Cypriniformes > Cyprinidae > Schizopygopsis > Schizopygopsis pylzovi. Next base: position 30,782,733 of record CM049816.1, on the reverse strand, counting down.
AAATCCTGTTAACTCTTCCTCACATGCAGAGCATGCGTGACCTAGACAATCTTATTTCTGACATGAGAACCGTTGAGACATTAGGAGATGGAAATTTAGCGTCAGAATAAAATGTACGAGCGTTATGATTTTTGGACAGAAAATCTCTGCCCCTGTTTTATCCCGATTTATTAACAATTTATCATGTAGCAACGCATATGAGAATTTAACCCACACAAGATGTTTTTATCGTTTTGCTATTGATATAATTACATGGAAAAATTATATCTCTGTTTCCTTTAGAATCATAGTTTAAAGTTCGTAACTGTTTGGACAGAAGGTGTAACGAACGTTAGTAAATGTTTCCATTGCATCGTGGTGGATTAAGGGAATTATACTTTCAGTGTTAGTAGTAGTATTTTGTAGAAGACACACCAAAATAAATGTTATGCGCCAAAATTCAGGATTTTATTAAAGGAAATTAAATAAATGACTTAGGAAAAATCCAGACGCAATGAATGTCCCACCCTGACATCCGCAATTTCTGGGGACGGAAATAAAATAAAGTCTCATTACACGATAATGCCAAGGCTTAGTGGGATACAATTAACTTTATTATTTCTTAGATCTATCTTAAATAAAATAGTGAACTAAAAATAAAAAAATGACAACAACTGGGTATTATTCAATCTATATTGTTCATTACACCCCTTGTGGACAGAAACTGTGGAATCGCTCAACTATAAACTATGATAAAAGTTCATCAGCATGCATTGATTAATCCCATGTTGTAGCAAAAAAAATAATGAATAAATAAAGAATAAAATTGCGACCAAATTATGTGCTTGTGCGACCAACTGAGAAAGTTAATCGCAAAAGAGTGACCAGTGGGAAGATTGAGTTTAGAGCCCTGATTTGGGATTTCCAATTAATGTAGCCTGTAGGCCTTAAGGTATTTTAAAACAGGTATATTAGGCTATAGACTACCTAAAATGAATTATAGTCCTATAATTAAAATTGGCTCGCCCTCATGGTTTAAAACAGAAATATTTCCTACATTGCGACATATCCAATTGCCCCCAACCCCCCCCCCCCCCCATCGAAAACATACCAAACCGTGACACCACTGTGTCGTATTGAACCCTGAATTTTGTGATCCGTTACACCCCTTATATATATATATATATATTAGAGGTGGGCATAGATTAATTTTTTTAATCTAGATTAATCTAGATTAAAATGGCTCATTTGAATTCTGCCGAAGGCATTCAGAATATGTGTGCTACCCAAATAATGACTAAAAGTAAGTCTTTGAGAACGGGTTTCTCAAGCCAGGTGGCGCATTAGACCAGGGGCTCATCTCCTGTTTCCAAAATGCATCACAAACTTTAATCTCTTCCCGTCCCAATCCCACGAAAAAACTGGAGGAAAATCCCGTCCCGTTCCACTCCCGGAAGAATGACTCCCATTCCCTCCCACTCCCGTGCTGTTTTTTTTTTTTTTTTTTTGCCGATAACTGTCAATTACAGTAAAAATATAGTACAGATCACAGCGTGCCCACCTTATTAGTTGAATAAAAACCCAAAATGTCGTTTTTTTGTTATTATATTGAACTGAAAGCCATCTTATGCACAGTGTTGCACAGATTAAATTTCATGTAAATCATCCATGCTAACACACACGTCTTCTATTTTTTTTTTTTTGACATTTCACTCTCTATAGATATATTTTTCTATGTACTGTATTTTTAGATATATTCGAGTTTCGAAGTTTCTCGCTCAAGTTCACATGAGACCTAAAGCGCATCCTGTTTGCTTAAAAGCGCAACGTTTCGTTGTTATTCTGAGTGCACACAAATAAACGTAGAGTCTTTACAGATTCGAAAGATGTATTCGGCTACTTTTATCTGTATGACCAAAAATGACGGAGATTTTAAGAGCAAGTGAACGCACCGGAGCCTGTCTTGCAGCAAACGCGCTTCCACACAAACACTTCAATAGCGCACATTTCTCTAGGTTAACATCATATTGAGCGGCCATGTAAAGTTGCTACTACATACATCTTTCAGATGAAAAGCCATATTTGAGGTTGATGAATGATAGGTGAGCGTTTGGATGTCCTGCCCGATTGTATTACCACACAGACCAGCCGTTAACAATCTGTCCATCACGGACTGCGAGCCTCTAGTTCGAAGACTCGTTCTCGCCCCCTACAGTGCAATTCGGCTAGGTATACATCCGCGCTAAAATATCAGGGTGAAAGTCATCATAGCTTGCGTAGTATAGACCCAGCTCCCAACCCAACTTTGAGAATAGATTAACGGCGATATTTTTTTTATCGCCGATAAGAGTCTCACGTTAACGCAGCACGTTAACGCCGATAATGGCCCACCACTAATATATATATATATATATATATATATATATATATATATATATATATATATATATATATATATATATACACATACATACATACATACGTACGTACAGACGTACAGACACACACACACACACACGTAAACAAAAAATATTTTGGATGTGATTAATTGCGATTAATCATTTGACAGCACTAAAATATATATGAGCGATTCCACAGTTTCTGTCCACAAGGGGTGTAATGAACAATATAGATTGAATAATACCCAGTTGTTGTCATTTTTTTATTTTTAGTTCACTATTTTATTTAAGATAGATGTAAGAAATAATAAAGTTAATTGTATCCCACTAAGCCTTGGCATTATCGTGTAATGAGACTTTATTTGATTTCCGTCCCCAGAAATTGCGGATGTCAGGGTGGGACATTCATTGCGTCTGGATTTTTCCTAAGTCATTTATTTAATTTCCTTTAATAAAATCCTGAATTTTGGCGCATAACATTTATTTTGGTGTGTCTTCTACAAAATACCACTACTAACACTGAAAGTATAATTCCCTTAATCCACCACGATGCAATGGAAACATTTACTAACGTTCGTTACACGTTCTGTCCAAACAGTTACGAACGTTAAACTATGATTCTAAAGGAAACAGAGATATAATTTTTCCATGTAATTATATCAATAGCAAAACGATAAAAACATCTTGTGTGGGTTAAATTCTCATATGCGTTGCTACATGATAAATTGTTAATAAATCGGGATAAAACAGGGGCAGAGATTTTCTGTCCAAAAATCATAACGCTCATACATTTTATTCTGACGCTGAATTTCCATCTCCTAATGTCTCAACGGTTCTCATGTCAGAAATAAGATCGTCTAGGTCACGCATGCTCTGCATGGGAGGAAGAGTTAACAGGATTTCACAGATTTCGACGAATGTGGCTAAGTTTGTGGCTTCTGTCCAAAAGTTACGAACGTGATAAACTTTGGTTAAGTAAACATTAAATATGATCATTATGATGAGAAAGGATAAAAGAGTGTGCAAGTCGGATGATTGCTAGTGGTTTCGGACCGAAAGCGGCATCGTGTTCATCGTGAAAGAGCATGCATGAATGGTGGTTGTATACATTTTGACAGATTCTGCACATCTGTCCAACTTCGAACGTTGTTTTCGGAGTATTTTTGACTCAAGCTGTTCATGAAAGTCAACATCGTCAATGATTTAGCTGACTTTTTTTTTTTTTTTTTTTTTTTGTCCAATGTTCGTCAGAATATAGCTTAGGCTGTCGAAGTTAACACGTTAATAGTGCGTTAACACAATCTCACTTATGCCATTAGAATAAACTGTCGGCGTTAATCGCATAGGTTTTTAAACAACAGTGAACTGGGCTATAATGTTAAGGAACACACGCAGATTTTCCGCACCGACGGCACACAATAAAGCTAGTTTAAACATTAGCTTTGTGGTAAAATGAACCCCCACAGCCTGTCAAGTGTACCTTCATCATGTCCAAATTATATACAGTCACAAAGAATTGTTCGTTACACAGAATCTGTACCAATATCATGGACCATAAGCATCACTTGGCCACTGAGTGTAGTTTGGGCTCCTCCTCAGTGCATCCTATAAATGTTGTCATGTCTTTCACACATTCAGTCTGTTTTTCTTCATTAGTAAAATACAATTTTATAGGAGTTGAATCACGCAGACAGCAGATTAAGTACAAATATTAATATGCAATAGCGCATAAATTTAGCTAAATGCTCCTCTTCATAGTTATTTTTCTAGCTAACTGATGAGCTTATGGACACTGAGTGGTTATTCTGAGGTAAATGTATTATTACAATGCAATGTTTACTAGGGATGGGTCACGATTTTCGAATATTCGATTTAATTATAGAATAATAATTAGGTTGTGCGATTATTTTCTAAAGGTGTACCAGGGCTTGACAATAAAGACTGTCCGATGGCGTGAAGGACGCTCGGATTTGTCACTTGCCAGATCGGGCCACTGCAGGTGGTCACTAAATTGTATCATTTGCATGCGTTTTTAAGCCTTGTTTGTTAAAAAATGTAAGCGATTAGAAAGCATTTGGGCGCGAAAGACAACTCCTTTCAGTACATGCGCGTTGTGTTCTGTTCTGTGTGAAAAGCGCGAGCACATAGAGCCGCGACTGACACGCGCGATCCGCCTGAACGGGCAAATACATGAAGTATGTCAAACTACCTCCCTTGGCAAGTAACTTTAGCAATAATTTATCTATATTTAATTTATATACTGGAGTACAGATGCACAGATTAATTTATTTTCTGTGCTTGCACACAAACTGCACATAGTGTGAACGCTAACCACGCCGGAGAACGGACTTCTGATACGTGCAGCCTGATTGCGTGAACAATAGACCTGTTAAACAATATATTTCGAGAGGGCCGTTTGTTACAGCATCCCAAACAACTCAAAATAATAAACCAAAGTTAACAAAACGATGCAATCCACAGAGTGCTTCTCTGCCGCCTTCACGTCCTGTTTCCCATTAATGAAGCCGCGACGAGCTCCCTGCATTCAAATTATTCGTTTTTTGCTGAAAAAATTAGGCCTAACGTAATATTCCACTGGTTGATATATTATATTTATATGCAAAATAGTTGTGCTGTTTTTCGTGTTAAATGTGAAGAATGACAAGTTGGATGCCACACTTATTATTATAATTGTTTTGGCAGAGTATACAGGTGTAATTTTAACTTTAACTTCTGGCAATGTAACATGATTTTATGATCGTAATTTTGACTTTATTCTTAAAATATTATGACGTTAATTATTTAGTTATTTATTTGAGAAGGATAAACTGATCAAACTTGCGCTGGCTGCTTGGTATTTAAAAAAACTAAAACTTGAATTTAACAAAAATAAGATGTTCCAATCATATTTCTAAATTAAATTAATAAAGAAAGGAAACAAAATAATGACCAATTTGTTATTAAAAACCAAAACTGAACTATTTAAATGGCTCAGAGAGAGAGAGAGAGAGACGGGCGCAGACTCCGGCGTGGAATCCTGAGAAGCTGCAGGGCTCTATATTCGATCCCTTGTTTCAATTCAAAGTTCACTGAACAACACTCCCGTCTTCTTCCCGAGCATGTGAACATGTTCATTTAATATATTTATATATATTAAATAGGTTATTGTTATGAAGACAGACGTTAAAATTAATGTTCACATAATAAGTGCCGTCATTCAGGCGGTTCACAAATTATGTTTTAGTGCGTAATATGTTTTAAGAATGATATTCTGTTTAGCGCGCAATATGTTTTACGCCTAATATTCATTGATGCATTAATCAGATTTAAGATTTTATTTTTATTAATATGAATGTTCATGCTCATTTTAAAAAAAGAAATGTCCTAGCCTTATGAGCAGTTGATAATCGACGGACTGTTCTGTTAATAAATGCCTCCTTCGGTTGTGTTATATTAATATGTTTCAGCACTCATACTTTACAACCATTAATTTTCTTGGGTTAAGATAGACTATTCTCTAATTAATTAAACAGTTTGTTATCATACAGATTAAAAGCCTGGACGGTCTCTCTCCCCCTCTCTCTCTCTCTGTGTGTGTGTGTGTGCGTGGGTGGGTGTGCGTGGGTGGGCGGGTGCATGCGCGGGAGGGTGCGATTTTCGAATAGTATCGAATAATACCCAGGGATTATCGAATATTACTTTTGCTTAAAATGCCCATCCCTAATGTTTACAAGCTTTACACGTTTTCCTCAGTTTGAAACACTGAATGAGCTTTTACATGAAACAGACTAACAGTCATCATTCATATTTCAGATTCTTAATTTTAAGAAGTGTATTCAAGAAATGAAACAGCTATTCTGTAAATTAAGTTTGCTGTGGTGTTCAGAGCATATAATTAAACACACAATTATACATTTTAAGTGTTAAAAAATAATTAGTCAACTCTTATATCCTTTGCAAACATACATATATATATGGACTTTCTTTTATTTTATTATTTAAATTTGATAGTAAATGATGACAGGTTATTTTAATGTGTTATGAACTTGTTCTATTCTTTGCCAGTTTTCATGAAATGGTATTTTGTGTTACAGAGGCAATCTTGCAGGATTGTTGAATTTTTTTCCGTCCACGTTACACACGTTATAACTTTGCACACTTGTAGGAGTTCCTTTGGCTTCTACATTTGGCAAATCAATTTGAAGAATATACCTGTGGTATTTGTTAGTAGTTTTGCTGGCTTTCAGCTTATGAACATACCAGAATCAAAAATGCACCTTTAAGTTTATAGAACAGATAATATTAGATGGCCACCCTGCCTGCATGGAAGTCCTATTAACAGTTTTGTGACCCATACACAACGCATGACTCATAACTATACCAAATTAGGAGCAAAGCAAAACATGAACTGGAATTCAACCAGAATTGTATTAAACTGAATTAGATTAAGTACACTTTCTGCTTGAATTTACACGTTTTTTCCGTCCATGTTACATACGTTAAATTTTACATCAACTCAACTTTGATCAAAGTTTACTAGTTTACCATTGCCAGATTTATCCTGTCTTTCACACAGCTGTACCCCAGGTTTTCTCAGGATGTTAACCTGAGGACAATGGCTTTCTCCATGAAGATTGATTTTGCAGGTTATTGTCCTTGCAGTTAGGCCTAAACTGTGGAATCGCCCTTATACAAGTGTGCAAAGTTGAAATGTCAAATGTCTCTTTGTGTAGGTGCGCACTGTGGATGAGATGAATTATGACTTTCAAGCTTTGGCTCTGGAGTCTCGTGGAATGGGTGAAGTATGTTGTTAGAGTCTTTAAAAAGCCTAGTAAACCTTTTGCATAATTTTTGACCATTATCACAAGTGTTAAGTTTCCTGTAATGCTTTAACGTATGTTAACTATTTTTTTCCTTTTGAATAATACTAATACTAATAATACTACAAAATACTAATACTATTCCTGCTGAATATACTATGCAAAAAGTGATTGACATGTTGACTTTTTTTCAGCTACTTCCTGCAAAAAAATTGTGGGAATCAGACGAATTGGCAAAAGATGGACGCAAAGGGATGTTGCTGGGTGAAGAATGGAGAGAGAATGCCTGGGGTGCTTCCCGTAAGTTCTTCTAATTTGCTACCATGTTTTGATCTTGAAATATAACTGAAGAAACATTCATGCTGAGAGAAAATTTTTCAAGTTTGACAAATTATCCTTCAGAGAAGGCTCACTTTAGATAATGCTAAAGGTTTACCAAATATCAAATCAAATCAAATCACTTTTATTGTCACATCACCACAGCACCAAGTGCCTTGGTGAGTGAAATTCTTATGAGCGTGCTCCAGACAGTGCAAAAAACAACAATTTACATATGGACAGTACATATTTACAGACTGTACAGAAGACAATGTGCAAAATACATATACTCAGTACACATAGTGTACTATAAATACTTAATTGTCAACTACACGTTATACACCGTATGGGCACATCTACATTATGTACACTATCTATACATTATGTAGTCTATACATAGCAATAATGTGAAGGTGCAACAGATTATAATTTAACAGCAGATTGGTTGAGCAGCAGATAGTTGTGCAAATGTGCAGCAGATTATGCATATGCAGTGTTGTGGATGTGTATTGTATGGTGTCCAGTGATAGCAGATAGGTTGTGTTAGTGCAGTGTGTGCGTGTAGTCCAGTTGAACTGAGTTAAAGTGCAGTGCATGGCATGTTGTGTGAGTGGGAGTGTGATGTAGGTGAGTTATTTGTGACTGTTCATTAGCCTGATAGCCTGAGGGAAAAAGCTGTCCCTCAGTCGGCTAGTGCGGGATCGGATGCTGCGGAAACGTCGCCCTGAGGGCAACAGAGAGAGCAGTCTGTGGGACGGGTGGCTGGAGTCTTTGATAATCCTCCGGGCTTTCCTTGTACACCGCCTGGTGTAGATATCCTGGAGGGAGGGAAGCTCACCTCCAACAATGTGGCGGGCAGTTCGCACGACCCTTTGCAGAGCCCTGCGGTTGCCAGCGGTGCTGTTTCCAAACCAGGCGGTGATACAGCCGGTCAGGATGCTCTCCACAGTGCAGGTGTAGAAGGACCTGAGGATTCTGGGGCTCGTTCCAAACTTCCTCAGCCGTCTCAGGAAGAAGAGACGCTGATGTGCCTTCTTCAGCACTGCATCTGTGTGAGCAGACCATGTGAGATCCTCGGTGATGTGAACGCCGAGGAACTTAAAGCTGCTCACCCGCTCCACAGGTGTCTTGTCGATGGTGATGGGTGTGTGTTCTCTGCTCTGTCTCCTGTAATCCATCACCAGCTCCTTGGTCTTGTCGATGTTGAGTGAGAGGTGGTTCTCCTGACACCATTTAGTCAGGGTACTCACCTCCTCTCTGTAGGCCGTCTCATCGCTGTCGGTGATCAGGCCTATCACCGTTGTGTCATCAGCAAATTTGACGATGGCATTGGAGCTGTGTGTTGCTGTACAGTCGTGTGTGTACAGGGAGTACAGGAGTGGGCTGAGGACGCAACCCTGCGGTGCACCAGTGTTGAGGATCAGGGGAGATGATGTGTTGTTGCCCATTCTGACCACCTGACTTCTGCCTGTCAGGAAGTCCAGGATCCAGCTGCACAGAGATCTGTTCAGTCCTAGAGTCTGGAGCTTCGCAAACCAGTGTGGCAGGCACTATGGTGTTAAATGCCGAACTATAATCCACGAACAGCATCCTCACATAGGTGTTCTTATTTTCCAGGTGGGAGAGAGCAGTGTGCAGGGTGAAGGCAATAGCATCGTCTGTGGAACGGTTACTGCGGTATGCAAATTGTAGTGGGTCCAGTGAAGCAGGCAGCACAGAGCAGATGTGTTCTCTGACGAGCTTCTCAAAACACTTGCTGAAGATGGGGGTCAGAGCAACGGGCCTCCAGTCATTCAAGCATGTGATTTTATTTTTCTTAGGTATGGGCACAATGATTGATTTTTTGAAGCATGAGGGAACCACAGACAGAGAGAGGGACAGATTGAAAATATCTGTAAAAACAAGCTGGAAAGCGCATGCTTTGAGCACACGGCCTGGTATACCATCTGGGCCTACGGCTTTACGGATATTCACCCGTTTGAAGAATCGGGTTACATCCGCGACAGAAAGCGTGAGTGGACTCACCTCTTCTGCTGCAGCCATGTGAGCGTTCTCTGTGTGGGCAGTGTTATCATCCTCGAACCGAGCATAAAAGGTGTTGAGCTCGTCCGGTAGAGAGGCGGCAATGTTCACAGTAGCTGGTTTATTCCCTTTAAAGCCTGTGATGTTGTTAATGCCCTGCCACATGCTTCTTGGATTATTGTTGTTGAAATGTTCTTAAACTTTGTTTTTATATGTTCGTTTGGCTGCTTTGATGGATCTCCTGAGATTGTAACTGGCTTGTTTCCGATCGTCAGTGTTTCCGGATTTAAAGGCCGATGTCCGGGCTGACAGGGCTGATCGAACATCGCTGTTAATCCACGGTTTTTGGTTGGGGTAGATACGGATTGTTTTGGTCGGAACTACATCTATACACTTCCTGATGAAACACGTGACCATATCTGAATACGCCTCTATGTCGTCATCAGATGCTGCCCGGAACATGTCCCAGTCCACGTGATCAAAACAGTCCTGTAGTATAGCGTCCGATTGGTCCGACCAGCATTGGACTGTCCTGAGGGCGGGTGTTTCACGTTTCAGTTTCTGCCTATAAGCAGGCAGGAGCAGAACGGAAGAGTGATCGGATTTGCCGGAAGGTGGGCGGGGGTGGGACTTGTATGCGTCCCGGAAGGGGGAGTAACAGTGGTCGAGTGTACGATCTCTGCGCGTGTTGATGGTGACGTGTTGAAAGTATTTTGGAGCTATTGTTCTGAAGTTGGCTTTATTAAAGTCCCCTGTGACAACAAAAGCTGCATCTGAGTGCGCGGTTTCCTGCTCACTTATATTCCTGTACAGTTCCCTGAGTGCCTGGTCTGTGTTGGCTTGAGGAGGAATGTAAACAGCCGTGATTATGATCGCTGTAAATTCTCTCGGTAGCCATAATGGTCGACACAGAAGCGTATGAAATTCCAGATCAGGGGAGCAGAAGGATTTAATAGAGTGTATGTTCCTTTCATTACACGATGAGTTGTTGATATAGAAACACACACCTCCGCCTCTGCTTTTCCCTGTGAGCTCCTTTGTTCTATCCGAGCGGTGCACGGAGAAGCCCGTGAGCTCGATGGCTAATTCTGGAACAATAGCAGACATCCAGGTTTCTGTGAGGCAAATAACACAGCAGTCCCTTGTTTCTCGTTGGTATGAGATGCGCGCCCGCAGTTCGCAGACTTTATCCAGTGACTGAACGTTGGCCAGTAAAATGGTTGGAAGAGGAGGTCGGAAAGCACGGCGTCTCAGTCTGATGAGAACGCCAGCTCTTTTTCCTCTTTTTCGGCGTCGGCGGCGTCTCCTCGATTTCGCAACCCACACAAAGGGATCTGATGCCGTGTCTGTGAACAATCCACCGGCATTCAAAAACTCAAAGTCCGGTTTGCGTTGCGCGACGGAGGAACCAATGTTCAAAAGCGTGTCTCTATCGTAGACAGTTATACTAACAACAACTAACACGTAAAACAACAAAAAAACAAATAAAACATACGAAAAACTGCAAAGTTTTCCCAGAGCACGCAACACGGCTGCCATCCTCGGCACCATCTTGACGTTAGCAAGATGGCGTTAGCAAATATTCATTGCTGTGATGTTTTTTGCCCATATAGTTAGCACTTTGTACAGCAGAGCTTGTTTCAAAGCAGATTAACAGTATTAAACAGGAACGAGACATGAATCAATGAAAACCTAAACAATGAAGCACATGCAAAATTATGCTACAAAGCAGAGTTGTCAAAAGTTGATAACTGAATTTTAAAAATGATGCCAGCCTTTCCAGTTTTCTTTAGTTGTACCAAGTGCTGGTTCAATCCAGTATCAGCTCATTCAAACATTCCAGTATTTGAGTGAGCACTCTATGAGTGTCAGAGGTTTTTTGTTTAAAACTTTTTTTTGCAGCATTCCATTTTTAACAATAACTGATAAACTTTAAAATAAAGACCACTTGTGACCTCACCACTTGTGAGGTTGTTAATAAGTTGTATGTGCTTTTCTTTAACCAATCTATTCACATTAATTAACCCATCTATTCACATTAATTAAAATAGTTTTATGTATAATTGTGTTGAATACAATTTGTGGAGGAAAAACTACATTACCCATGATTAAGGGCTAAAATTGTCATATTTTTTCGAATTGTCATTTGATCTCATTTGACCTAATGTAAGGGTCTGCTGTAATGAGGTTTTACCACTGTGATGCTGTAGCGCAAGAGTGTAATTCAGCCGTCCCTCATGCAAATATATAGCACTTTATAGAATAGATTTAAACAAAAGTAAGCAGATTTAAGTCGGGCTCACACTAAAGGAGTTTTAAAATCCTAACAGATTATGAAATCTGGCTGCAACACACACATAAGGAGAATGTCTCACACCGTTCTGGGCTGCTCCAGGACAGCTCTGTTTCTGTGAGCAGTGCGGAGTAACGTAGCCCTCAATCAGGCTGCAGTGTTTGTGAGAGCTGCTGCCTTCTCCACCCCATGCACAGAGTGAAATTCTTAGACTCAGATACAGGACAAATAAAACCGAACTTATAACATTGGGGCTAATAAGTTAACAAGCAAGCTGCTGATGGTTTTTGACTACAGTCCTTAAAGTGAACTGCAAGAAAGTGAACCTTCAACCATCTGTAGCATTATGCCAGTTCTCGACGGTTCTATGCTATTCGTTTTTTCTTTCACTGAGTGAAGCAACACTTCATAGTTTCCTAGTAATACATAGTAAATATATGGCCATAAGACTTTGAAATGTCAGAATTTAAGCCTTACCTTTATCTCCCAGGACTTTTATTGAATCTTCCAAAAGTTTTGGCTTGGGGTCCTTCACATGAGGCAGCAGCACGTTCCGACGCACCAATAACATGGGGCTGCCCGCAAACGTGCCTGACTTTAAATCTGCGCTACTAAACACGGATATCGGCCGATGCCGATATATAAAAAAATGACAAATATTGTCCCGATATAACGGCCGACCGATATATCGGTCGACCTCTACTCATTATGTCTATTATTAAGGTTAAAGTGGTGATTTTTTTTTTTCATTTTTTGAAGCAATTTCTTTCTTCCAGTTCAAAAAGTAAAGTTGAGCCTGTGACTTAAAAAGTGACTAATATGCGTTAATTGCAGTGGTGATTAGCTGCCGTGGCTGGAGAGTAAAAAGTATTGAATGGCGTACATTGTGTGCACATGATCAGGATGGAACCACTTTGAGAAAGAAAAAACCCTGTTTGCAGGACTATACATTATTTAGATAATTAGTCAAAAACAACAACAACAGTTATGTCCGATTATGTTGCATAGCACTGAATAAAAATAATGCATTGATATTTAATATTAATATATTTTCTGTCCAAATTTCTTTCAAATAAAAGTGTGGTTATTTTATTGGCTTGTGTTTTTTAAATTCTGTGTCATTAAAATTGAGTAAAATTTAAAGTCTTACAAAATTACTGTAAGGAAGTTCTTAGATTCGGGAAGGAGGAGGCGAGAACCGGCGAACATTTAAACACTTTAATAATAAAATAAACAAACACAAAATAAAAGCGGCAGCCCCTCACGGACGACTGCCGCACACAAAAAAACAAACTAAAATCCAGGCCTGGTCTTCTGTCGTCACTCCTCCTTTTACCCTTCCGAAGCTCCTCTGTGGGACTTGAGACCGGTGAGTGGTGCAGGTGTCATTCATTATCATTTACTCCACCGGCCTCGCTCCGTTCCCACGGCTCTCGGCCCCGCCCCACTCGTCACAATTACTTTATAGTATTTAATAAAATATATAATTATTACAAAGCATTTTCGGTTTTGGTTTTCGACCAAGCACATCCATAATTCTCTGTTTCGGCCCAGAATTTTCATTTCGGTGCCTCCCTACCATTTACTGTAACTACATACAGAGTACTGTTTGCAACCACATGCTCCTTTTAAAGGATTACACACACACACTAGGGCTGTGCGATTAATCAAAATCGAAATAAAATCGTGATTTGAGCTTGCGTGATTTCTAAATCGCTTTATAGCATGATTTTTTCTGCGCCCCCGGACCCAACCTCCCGCAGTATGCTGTCCAAACCAATCAGAATGCAGCACGCCTAAATTGAGCACGAGAACAGAACAGACCGGCATACAGACAGATAGTATGCTAAAGAAACAGGGAAGATGAGTTCAGAACAGGATAAGGACTTGGTGGCCAAAAAAAATGCATGTTGCATGTGAGTGGAGCGTGAGCTCCATCAGAACTCTGAAGCTCCTTCAGAGCTGAGAGCATCTTTCTGAAGATTGCGCTCCGCTCGCTCAATATGCTCAGTGCCGCTCGCTCAGCCAAAAATGCCCTTTGGTAATTTGTTAATTCCAGAACCTGTGGAATAGGCGAAGCAATAGTTTGTAATTTTTCTAAAAGCAAATTCTAAAATCCTGTGAAGATTGCCAGACGTTTTAATAGACCGCATTTCCCCGCAGTTTTGGTCTATTTTAATTTAAGAAAGTGTTTCTTTTAATTTACGCCATAAAATAATTATTTGTCAAGTGCATTTCATCTTGTGTGTGCTTTCATGGGCCTGATAAGCAAGGTGTATTTTGTGAAATTCTATATCTGCATTTCATCTTGTGTGGGTGTTTTGAATATGAAGCGGTGTTTTAATGGAAAGTATACTTTTTCATTTATTAAATTTTTTACGAAAGTTTTCCAAGTGGCTTCAAAAACGTATAGAATTGTTGATTTCAAGACACATTTTTAAATTAAGATTTTACATTTTATACATTTAAATTAGGGATGTTCATTTCGGTTATTTTTCCTAACCGTTAACCGACAAATATTTTAAATTAGAACTGAATTAAATTAAAAAGAATAAGTGTCTGTGACCCGTTAAAAATTACTAACATTTTGTTTTTCGTGTATTAATTTTACATGCGCAAAAAGCAGCAAACAACAGAACGAGGATTCACATATTACATCACACACCTGCAGCGCTTCTGCAAGCAGAGAAAATCATAATAAAGCTAGGCGCTATATTATAACGAATAAATAGACATATATTTTCACTTAAATAATAATTTAGGAAAAACTAAAGAAATACTGTGCAACAAGCAGTAAAAAAATCCTGGGTTATTTCTTTAACCTCAATGCTGGGTTGAGCCTTTTGGGTCATTTTTTGGGGTTATTTTTTCAGTTTTTGGGTAGTTTGTGTACATTTTATTTTATTTATAAAATTGTTTCTGTGCAGTATATCGTTCAAATGTATGCAGAGCAACATACAGGCGCGGGGTGTGAATCACTAAACAAACGTCGCTCGCGTTGCATCGGTCTTATTGCATGATGAAGAGTCTGGTGCTTTGCATAAAATAAACGATTATATTTATAAAGATACAGAACACAAATACTTTGGATGTTAAAATATGTCCTCAGAGCTGTTTACTGATTGTTGTTGGGCAGACTGTGAAGGCAATCGCAGTACTTTTCGTACATGAGTGAAGCGCAGGGCGGCGGTCTTATCCGTGATCAGTTCCCGCCGAACACGACTCCTGCTCGGGTGCGAGAGCCAGCGCCGTTACGGTGGAAACAGAATTACAGAGGGTCGGATTTACTTGTGAATTACGGCTGTTTAATGTTTAATCTTTACTTCTAATGTTTGTTAAACGAGAATAAATAGGCAATGTGTAGGCCTATAGCTTACAAAAACAAGCAAATGAGAAGTAAAGGAAGTTATCACGTAAACCAGTGGTTCTGGAGTATTTTACAAAAGTTTAGAGGATTTAAGTTAATCTGTAAACATTATTTCATGCATAAAGAAAAAAAAAAGAAGCTAATATTATAATATTAGAAACGAATAAACCCATTAGCTGAGTTAAATCATCCATTAATGATGGGTTAAATAAACAATCAAATTTACTGGGTAAAATTAACCCCAAATGTACTCTTTTACTCAGCCCAAATTGGGTTGTTTTTAACCCAGTGTTTTTTAGAGTATGCAGAGTTTGTTCAATATTGTGCTGCGTGAAATTAAAGCGGACGGCAGAAAGCTGCATTCTATTATTCTACTTTTGTCTTATTTTACAAAAAAGCAAAGATTATTTTTTTATTGAATGCACACAAATAAAAGCAAACCTTTTACAATTCCGATTATCTTCATGACTAAGAGGAGTTGCTTCTACTGTTGGAAGGGGAATAAATCCAGTGATTGCTCCAGCGCCGCATGCGCTCATTTAAGCATTCTACCAAATGCAGCCTGTTCATTATCATTATAAAAAAACAACCAGTGAAACATATGGAAAAAAACACCATGCTCAGTCTACTACAAATATGTAGTAAAATCTGTGCTGTTTAGCGTTATCACCGTACCACCGTGAAGTTATGCAAAACATTTTGTTTTATGTGGATATTGTAAGGGAGGGAAATAGTCGTAAATAATATTTTGGCTTTCAAGTACCGTGAATACGGGAACATTTGATTTTGTGTTGAAGGAGAGACCCAACATTGGTTTCAGTTTTGTTTTAGCCTAAAATTATTTGTTTTGGTTTGTCGTTTCTTATTTTTAATTCTTGTTATTTTCTAAATAGCCTAGCTATGTTTACAGTGTTTATTATAATGTTTGTAATTCGCATCGGCCTATTTCCGAATGAAATAATAAAATGCGACTTATAGGCGACTTGTTTTTTTCTCTCTCTTGCTCTCTCTAAAAAACTTGTTTTTTATACTTGTATAGCTTATTTTAACCATGCAGCAAACCTTTTAAAATATTTTGATAAATTACTAAAAATAAATAAATAAGTTACTTTAAACCGTTTAACTGATTCTTATCGGTCGGTTAATTGTTAATGAACATCCCTAATTTAACAATTTCACCCTGAAACATAACCATTTCTTATCGGACTACTGCTTTAATTGAGACATGTATTAAAAAATGTCACAATAAACAGGAAAAAATAAATAGGCCTAACGTTACTGGAGACATTTAGTGTGAGCGCGTGATCTGAGCGGGATTTGGGATTTTACCGGTGAGCGTGAGCGGAACATTAGCGGAGCGTTTGCTTTGGCCGTGAGCGAGTGAGCGGAGGAGCGCACACACACACAAAGCACAATATTGAACCGCTTCGCTCACATGCTCTGGTTGCATGTTGTTTTGTTGGATTTGATTACTCACATATACATATTATATATATGTATATATATGTATATGTATATATGTATATGTGTGTGTGTGTATTTTGCCATATGTCTGTTCTAGAGACATGTTACAACTTTTTGGGAAAGGTCTAATTGGTTTCCTTTGGAAATATGTTTCAAATTCACACAGAATGCATTTATAACTGTAAAGCATGTCTGTTTGTGTCAAAATCGTGATTAAAATCGAAATCAAAATAAAATTCAAGAAATCGTGATAGTTTTTTTTTGTCCAAATCGCACAGCCCTAACACACACACACACATACACACACACATCAGTATGCAGAGAGACTTTTAAGAGGGTTTATTCTTCAAATAACTTTAAATTCTTGTTGCTGAAAAATTTGTTAATGTTGTGTATGGACCCTTGTTCCAAATTAGCTTCCTGTCCACTAATTTTTGCATCTTACAAAAGCCACAATTTTTCTAAGAAGACAGTAAATGCTTATGTCATGCCTGAGCTGTAGTTAAGATCAAAGGTGGAAGTTAAGGTGCACAATGTTTAGGTTTTATTATAATTTTTTTAATACTATTATTTTGATTTATGCCTTAGTTTTAGGTTGATACATGTCTAGTTAGTTAAAATCATGCAACGTCAACAATTTAACATAAATGTATTAAGTTTAACTAAAATGATATGTTTGAAATGAATGAAATTATGAATGAATCCCTATGAAATTATGTATGAATCCCTATGAAATTAATTTTTTCCAACCTTATTTTTAATTTTTTACCAAATTCTATTTTAGCATGTCAAATTATTTGAAAGCATAAGTTTCATTTATTCTTACAATAGCCTTATTAACTTTTTTCTTCAGAAATTGTGTGTTGTATATTTACATTGTTTAGTGATTGACCATGGCATTTCTTTTTAAATATCGGCATTGGCCGATAATTTTTTCAGTTTTTCAGAACGCATCGTTCAAGGCGGGACTTTTATTTTGACAACGCTGAGCACACAGCGCTCAGTTCTCCCTCTTGTTCGCTGTTTTCTTTTACAGTTCTGTCCAATACAGATAAAAGTTAGTCTAATAATCAGATAGAACTGTTAAACAAAGGAATTAAAAGGTATTAAAAAAAGCATTATAACGATTGCTTTTATATTATTAGTAATAGGCAAATATTATAATTAGTGATGGGCATTTTCCCAAAATGTTGTATTCAAATATTCGGGCTCATAAAAAAAAATGAATATTCTAATATTTAAATTAGGTTTAATGAGAAAGGTCATTTTTAATTACAAAGTTTTTGTCATGATTTCTGAACAAGCGTATGATTAGCTGTTACTCAACAATGTTCTACAACAACGTTATATCGCAAGGTTTTATTTTGGTTGAAAAAGTGTAAACAACAACAACAAAAATACATAAAAAAAAAAGCATTCACGATCAAGCAGAGCAAATTGAAAAATCAAGCAAACTGTGCTACATATACATATTGTGTATATATATATACATATATACAAAGGCTACATATACTCGAGTAAGCCTATATTTATTGTTTAAATTGTTTCACGTATTCTGAGAGAAACAATAATATCCACATGCTCGGGTGAAAGTTTGTTCCTCTGGTAACAATGAGAACGCGTTGACAACGATAACGCATGCTAACAGTTTCTTAGCACTTTGTGTTAAACCAATCTCCCTCGAGGTACATGACAAAACACTCCACTTTTTTTGGAAATAGGCTCGTTTTACAACTCCCCTAGAGCTATACAGTTGAGTTTTACTGTTTTTGAATCCATTCAGCCAATCTCTGGGTCTGGCGGTGGCACTTTTAGCTTATGACTACATTCAGGTGCTGCGTAAATATAATTGCGCCTGCTGCATCCATGGTACGGCAGCAAAGTTCCTTGATTATTATGCTGGAACGAGAGTGTAGTTCCTAGCCATACTGGCCTAGAAAATTGCAACTTCATTTTCCGTCGGTCTTAGTACACGATGTAAGAAGAGTCAAGTTTTAAATAGGAAAATTATAAAAACTCTTTGATCATTTTTGAGCAAAATGCTAACGGTCAAATCAGATTCAATGATCTATGCTAAGCTGAGCCAAAAGTGCCACTGCCAGACCCGGAGATCGGCTGAATGGATTCAAAAATGGTAAAACTCAACTTTTTAACTCTAGGGGAGTTGTACAATTTGCCTATTTACAAAACAAGTGGAGTATTCCTTTAAATGACTTCTGTTGTGATCTGGTGCCATAGAGAAAATAAAATGTAATAAAATATAATGGCAGGGGACACACTGGAATCTGTCCTGTTGACTGTAGCTAAATAGATAGCAGCTCCAGTATAAAGAGTAAATATAATAAAATAAATAATAAATTGAAAGATATAAAGTTAACAGCATCAGCCTCGAAACGTTGTTGATTGTAACTTGTAGTTACCATTCTAGAAATTTCATATTGCATACATCTCCATTATAGTAGCATTAGCTTTAATTTTCTTGATGCATGTTTAAATGTTTTATTTCTATTCTGGTTTGTTTTTGTCATAGCAATATTATATATATATTTTCATCTGCTGTGTCTAGATCATTCCGTTTCTCAGCCCATTATGGTGCAAAGGCGACCAGGCCAGAGCTACAATGGGAACGGAGATGCAAGCTCTGTATTGTCCCCTCGCTCAGAGGGAGGTGGTCTGGGTGTGAGTATGGTGGAGTATGTCCTCAGTTCTTCCCCTGGAGACAAGATGGATGGTCGCTACAGAAACGGAGGCTATGTGAGTCAGTTATCTTATTACACTTTTGGGTATCTTATTACAACACATTTTTTTTCTCAAGCATATGTGTTATAAAATCTGGACAGAATTTGAGGAAGTTAACTGAATAAAAATAATCTGAAAGAAGCACTATTGCAGAGGTGGCAACATCGGGCCTGGAGAGTCACAGTCCTGCAGAGTTTTGCTCCAACCTTGATTAAAGCTCACCTGCCTGTAACTTTCTAGTAATCCTTAGTAATGAATTAGCCTGTTCAGGTCTGTTTGATTAGGGTTGAAGCTGAACTTTCCAGGACTGTGGCTCTCCAGTACTGACTTTGGCCACCACTGCACTAGTGAATACATGGAGTGTTTAAAGGGTTAGTTCACCCCAAAGACTATATAATACCCAAGACATGTATAGTTTTGAATGGGGAAAAATGCAAAGCTTAATATGGCTGCACTATCAAATGAAGCCTCGTCTTCTGAGCCAAAGAGCCAATCACAAATCGGTAAAGTCATCGCGTCACAGCAGCTGCCGTTAGAAATCCTGGTTGCTATAGAAACAGTCAACGTTTTGAGATAGGACTGCGCACTGGTGGGTCTAGCCTGAGAAATACGTTTTTTTTTTTAAACGCGAATTGAGCAAAATAAACAACCTTTATGATTCAGTTGTCAGATTTCATTGGTGATTTCAAATATGAAATTTAATCATAAGATTGGTAACCAGTTTTGGAGAATTTGATGTTTCCCCATTCAAAGAGATAGTAGCTGCACTTGCATGCCCAAGAGGCGTTTCAAAGATGGCCGTCGAGTGACATGACTTGCCTTAAAGGGACTATGGTTCACACACACACAAAAAAAAATTCTGTCATTAATTACTCATCCTTAGCTTTTAGTGTTGTCAAAAGGTTCAAGGTTCAAGGTTCTTTATTATTCGTCACATACACAATCATACAAGTATAATCAGTAGTGAAATGCAAGTAGAATTGAAGAAAAATACAGCATTTACATGAGGAAAGGGAGGAGAAAAAAATTATCCCCAGACTATGCTCCTTGGGGTGTACAATGTGAGAACAGGAAAAACACCTCAGCAACACAAAAGCACATACACGACATAACCACAGGGGAAGTGAATCCGGCCCAGCAAGCAGCCATCTGATCCCGCAGCCACTGATCCGGCGCTGGTCAGACCCGCTTGACCAGGCCAGCGGATCGAAGTGAACAGAGGCGAATGGTCGGGGGGGGGGGGAATGTCTGTAGGGTGGGGGAAGGAACCAAGTCGGTACTAAAAAATGAAAACGTCACAGTACCAGATCTTTTAAAGTAGCAGTGCTACGGAGGACCCGGTCAACACGGTACTTGACGTGTGGGCCATATGATTTCCGAAATGCAGGAACCAAGTTTAAAAACGGAATTTACATTTTAACACGGAATGTCATGAAATTTGTCACGGTTTGGATGAATTATCATTTGGATGAATTATCAAAAGTAGATCATTACACTTAAATCAAATTCACAATATTGACAAGTATCTGTAAATATTAAGCCGCAAAATTTGATTCAAATATGAATCCAGCATGTTCTGCACATCTCTGTGTGAATGAATGAATGGCAGAGACACCCGTCTTTTTTTACTACATACACTGAAACAGTGATTTCATCATCTGCCGTCTAAATTAGGACATAAATACATGAACAAAATCTACAGAACTGCTCTGAGAGTCACTTCACGAGCATTTTACAGTTTCATTTGAGTAAAACCAGCATCATATCACATACACACAGAACTTTAAAGAACTAACAATTAGGGTTGTCACGATACCATAAAAATGTCTTACGATACTATACTAGCTGAAGTATCACGATGCCATGCAGTATTGTTAATTTAAAATTTTATTCTACAAAATGAATACAAAATGAATAAATAATTAAAACAGAAAATATTTTTCTCTGAATAGTTAATTAATGTGAATTAATGACTTGCTATTGTTTTCCCTAAAATTATATAAACAAAACTCATCTTAGCACTGCACAGAAGCTGCATGAAGTGACATTTAGATGTGGCATTTGTACATTTTAGAATGTATTTATAATTGCATAACATTTTTTATGAGATTAATGTTTTAAATACTAAATTCTGAATGTAGAAATATGTTCGAAAATAATGTATATGCCTACTTTTAGATAAGAAACTGGGTAAAACTGCCAGCAGGTGGCAGGAGTTCGTTATTGAATCACTGTCATTCAAACGATTCTTTCAAAATGGCTGAATCCTTCCGGAGCGAATCAAATGACTGCTTTTATGAATGTTTTTTAGTGAGTCAGTGATTTACCTGAAATAACAACATGCCAATCCGTGGTTGGATTTCTGACACGATTAGCCGTAAATCATCTTTCAAAAAGCATGACTGATACTCCAGCCAACTCCAACTGTCGACTAACAGCGGGAGTCAGATTGCCCCCTATAGTGGATGGCTAAAGATTTGCTAGCTCGTATTCATAAATCCTCAAGGGAATGTCTCTGAATTAATTGATGCTCACGCCCCCCTTGACAGGAGCTGATGCCCCACAGGTTGAAAATTATTAGGTATTTTTAAGCTTTAGTATCGCAATACTACCATAGTACCGGTATATCATGCAACCCTACTAACAATTAAAGGTCAGTCAGAAACAGAGCCATCTGTAGATTTCCATTATTATTGATCCTTTAGGATTTGACACATTATTTGCGTATGATATATAAAGATATGCCAATAAAAAATCACACAGAAGAACGTATGTCATGTCATTTCCCTTTAAGGAAATAAATATGGTCAGTTTTCATTTCATGGCTTTGAAAAGTAAAGATGCACAGAGCTAGATTACTTACAAATTCTAATCCGTTACTGTTTTTTATATTTTACATTTATTACAATTTATAATATACCATTACATAACGCATTTTAGGTAATGTAATCAGACTACTTTCAGATTACTTTTGACCAATCTCGTTTTTTGTCATATTGATCTAATCTTACACCATATTAATAAAATAATACAAATATTAAGAAAATATATTCCATAGTAGACTAGATTAAGATCATTTATACACAGCCTGAAATAGGGCTGGGCGATATGGCCCAAAAAATTATCACGATAATTATTTTCATATCAGTCGATATCGATAATTATCACGATAAATGTCAAATCTTTATTTCTTTCAAGTTTAAAGCCAGATTTTTGCTCCAAAGTGAAAGTTTTAGAAACCAGACCATTAATTTTCCTTAACACAATAATTATCTAAATAGATATGTATTTCTTAGTTTCTGCATGTTCTAATGAGTTGATATTGTTTCAAAATCAAGAAACCGGTTTGGGTTGCCTCATAATATGAATGATAATAATATCACTTTTTTGTCTCTTAGAAATACACATTTGATCGTAGCTTGAGTTAGGATGCAGTAACATTTTTGTTCATTATCAAAATCAGTAACATCTGTACATCGGTAACATCTGTGGCAACCTCAGTTTGATATGGTATAATGTATTCTGACCAAGTTTTTATTTTTATTAAGCATTGGTCTCCTATAGTAGCATACATTTAAATAATGATAAACAGTTAAAACCACACATATAGCATCTCAATAACATGGTCCAAATATAACTAAATGGTTTTTAAGTAGTCTATTTGTATGAAAGACAGTAGTCTAAAACCATTCAGTATAAATGTACACATGCTATAGCTGCCTTAACCACAAATACTTACTATAATTATATACCATTACTCCTGTAATAATATTAAATGTGAATATCCCACATTTCTGCCACAATACCATGCTGCAGTGAGTGTTACTACAGTAAATCCATGGTAAATAATGGCGATGTGCAGATTGAAAAGCCTTCTGACTGAGACTGTTCGGCTTGTGTTCTCACATCATTAGGTGTGTTCGACTTAAAGCGGCGCTGCACAGAATGGTCAGTGTAAGACATCAAAGTACCGCGAGAGCGATAAGAGCAGATTAAACCTATGCTTTCGAATAGCTCTCGCGGTACTTTGATGTCTTAACACTGACCATTCTGTGCAGCGCCGCTTTAAGTCGAACACGCCTACTGACTGGATCTCACAGCACTGCTTAGTGATCACGTGACCGAGTAAACACATCTGCTCTCGTGAGCTCGTGCCGCGCGGCAGTTTGAACTGTGATCCGAGCAGATAAACGCTCCGTGTGGCGCGATTCAAATGAGTCACGTGGTTTCGTTCCGCTTTTGGCGCATAAACATTATATCGAAAATTTTTCGAACTTTTCATATCGTTTTAGAGGAAAATTATATCGCGATAATTATCGTTATCGAATTATCGCCCAGCCCTAGCCTGAAATAGTTTGGCCTCGGGGATGGCTTTGTTTAACTTGATTTTTGGTGATTCCAGGGTGGAGCAGATGCAGATCCAGGTGGCAGGGAGAAAGGTGATTCAAAAGAAAAGGCTTCTCCATTTGAAGAAGACAAAAGTCCTGAGATGAAAGTCGGAGATGAAGGGGATGCCTCAAAAGCAAATTCCAGAGGATTGCTGAATGGGATGGATCGTGACTGTAAAGACTTCAAGTATGATGGTTCTTTTGATCATTAAACTTGTAACAGTATTAACAAAAAATTTAACTTTATTTTAAAAAGTATTAAAACAGCCCTCTACAATTTGAGTAAATCACTTGCATTTGCAACAAAATTTCCATGCTAGGTAATCAAATAATGTCTATCGTTTGCCATTGGCTGATAAGTTGTTAGGTTTCTCTTGCCAGTGTTTGAGTTAGAGACTAATGCCGAGTTCACACTGCACGATTTTCAAAGTCATCGGATCTCCATTGTTTTCACACTGCACGACAATTTGGGGTAGCATTCAGTCGCTGCTGTTTTCACATTGCACGATGGATCGACGACAGGAGGTTTCACACTGCATGACTTTACAAAAGGAAGAATCGCCAACAACTCTGTCTGCTCAGCAAACTACAGACAAACATACACGAGAAGTGAAGGATATAATGCAAGATCACGCTGATATTTTGGTCTATAAGTCCTCCTTGAACACACAATTAACAAAGATGACTTGTTAACAAACTTCTGCTGGGAAATTTTTATATACACAAATCTAACTTGAAAGTGAAACCAACGTGTTGTGCATTTTATGAGTTTATTTCTTATAGCCTATAAAAGCCCTCAAAGTGATGAAAAATAAAAATTCTATAAATATTTTGTCCTGTATAGAATAATATTATTTACAGGAAAAACCCTAGCCCCTTCTTCATCTTAATGTAGCCTACCTGATCTGTATATTCTAATGCCAAAATGTATGCAGGTTGTTTGTAATTGGTTAATCGCTTTGTAAAGAAAAAACAAAGTCCTCCCAGAGCTTCCCGCTGCCCTGTATCTTGCTCTTTCATTGACTGTAGGTCATCACTGATGTAATTTTCAATCAGAACTCACTCACACAGCAGGATTGTGAATCGCCGACGGCTCCAGATATTTAGCATGCCAAATATTTTGCGGGTGTTGGCGACGCATCGGCGATGACCTCAGATTACGTCTTTGATAGTTCACTCGCGTGAACAAGCACCGATTTGCCTCCGATGTCGGGCATTTGTCGGCGATTTATCAAAGCCTATCGCCGAGTGAATAATCGGGCAGTGTGAACTTAGCATAAGTGTATGTTTAACAGATATTTCACTTACATTTATTCATTCATGATTTTCACTTTAATGCACCGTTTTAATTCATCTCAATGGATGCGCACCGTATTTGGCATACCATAGACTCTAGTGTGAAATTGCCTGACTAGTACTTACTTAGCTGAGAGTTTTCAGTGTTTCTTTCACTCAAGCAAAAATAGGGAGAGCAAGACCGTTTCACTTAGCACCCAGATTTGATGTGCTACGTGTAAATTATTATTTTATTTTTATTTTGTTGAGTTAATTTAGAGTTATTTAGCCTTTACAGTCCCTGTGAAATCAAAGTTTTTTTGGGTGTTAGTATCAATATGTTATGGCTCGTTTCCACCGAGTGGTACGGGTCAGTATAGTACGATATGGTTCGGGAATGAACACACTGATCCAGCTTGCGTTTCCACTGCCAACAGTACCCTTACTTGATAGGCGTGGTGTCTGCCGGAAAGTAGCGATCGACAATAAAGCGTGACAATAAGCACAACTCTGCCTTTTTTTATGTCAGTTTTAATGAACAATAATAGCCATTTTAAAATATGAGTACAAAGTATGAGAGGCTTATATAAGAGGAAATAAAAACAAAAGATCAATTCAGTCAAACATATGCTAATTAATTAAAGATTAGTCTATCTTAACCCAAGCCAATTAATGGTTGTAACGTATGATTGCTGAAACATATTAATATAACATAACTGAATGACAGCATTTATTACCAGAACAGTCCGTCGATTATCAACTGCTCATAAGGCTAGGACATTTCTATTTAAAAAATTAGCATGAACATTCATATAAAAACTTCATATAAAACGGTTCAATCTTAACCGTTTGATAAATTAATCAATGAATATTAGGCTTAAAACATATTACGCGCTAAAACATATTGTGAACAGCCTGAATGACGGCACTTATTATGTAAACATTAATTTTAATGTCTGTCTTCATAACAATAACCTATTTCATATATATACAGTGGGTACGGAAAGTATTCAGACCCCGTTAAATTTTTCACTCTATTATATTGCAGCCATTTGCTAAAATCATTTAAGTTCATTTTTTTTCCTCAATGTACACACAGCAGCCCATATTGACAGAAAAACACAGAATTGTTGACATTTTTGCAGATTTATTAAAAAAGAAAAACTGAAATATCACATGGTCCTAAGTATTCAGACCCTTTTCTCAGTATTTAGTAGAAGCACCCTTTTGATTTAATACAGCCATTAGTCTTTTTGGGAAAGATGCAACTTTTTTACACCTGGATTTGGGGATCCTCTGCCATTCCTCCTTGCAGATCCTCTCCAGTTCTGTCAGGTTGGATGGTAAACGTTGGTGGACAGCCATTTTTAGGTCTCTCCAGAGATGCTCAATTGGGTTTAAGTCAGGGCTCTGGCTGGGCCATTCAAGAACAGTCACGGAGTTGTTGTGAAACCACTCCTTCGTTATTTTAGCTGTGTGCTTAGGGTCATTGTCTTGTTGGAAGGTAAACCTTCGGCCCAGTCTGAGGTCCTGAGCACTCTGGAGAAGGTTTTCGTCCAGGATATCCCTGTACTTGGCCGCATTCATCTTTCCCTCGATTGCAACCAGTCGTCCTGTCCCTGCAGCTGAAAAACACCCCCACAGCATGATGCTGCCACCACCATGCTTCACTGTTGGGACTGTATTGGACAGGTGATGAGCAGTGCCTGGTTTTCTCCACACATACCGCTTAGAATTAAGGCCAAAAAGTTCTATCTTGGTCTCATCAGACCAGAGAATCTTATTTGTCACCATCTTGGAGTCCTTCAGGTGTTTTTTAGCAAACTCCGTGCGGGCTTTCATGTGTCTTGCACTGAGGAGAGGCTTCCGTTGGGCCACTCTGCCATAAAGCCCCGACTGGTGGAGGGCTGCAGTGATGGTTGACTTTCTACAACTTTCTCACATCTCCCGAATGCATCTCTGGAGCTCAGCCACGGTGATCTTTGGGTTCTTCTTTACCTCTCTCACCAAGGCTCTTCTCCCCCGATAGCTCAGTTTGGCCGGACGGCCAGCTCTAGGAAGGGTTCTGGTCGTCCCAAACGTCTTCCATTTAAGGATTATGGAGGCCACTGTGCTCTTAGGAACCTTAAGTGCAGCAGACATTTTTTTGTAACATTGGCCAGATCTGTGCCTTGCCACAATTCTGTCTCTGAGCTCTTCAGGCAGTTCCTTTGACCTCATGATTCTCATTTGCTCTGACATGCACTGTGAGCTGTAAGGTCTTATATAGACAGGTGTGTGGCTTTCCTAATCAAGTTCAATCAGTATAATCAAACACAGCTGGACTAAAAATGAAGGTGTAGAACCATCTCAAGGATGATCAGAAGGAATGGACAGCACCTGAGTTAAATATGCATATGAGTATCACAGCAAAGGGTCTGAATACTTAGGACCATGTGATTATTTCAGTTTTAATTTTTTAATAAATCTGCAAAAATGTCAACAATTCTGTGTTTTTCTGTCAATATGGGGTGCTGTGTGTACATTAATGAGGAAAAAAAATGAACTTAAATAATTTTAGCAAATGGCTGCAATATAACAGAGTGAAAAATTTAAGGGGGTCTGAATACTTTCCGTACCCACTGTGTATATATATATATATATATATATATATATATATAGCAGTTTTGACAGACATGTAAAATACTTGCTATTAAAGGGTTACTCCACCCCAAAATGAAGATTGTCATTAATCACTTTTTCAACAATTTGTCTCCTCTCTGTCCCTCCTCGTCACCGTAGCGCCATTTTGGAGATTATGCACCAGCATACGGTCTTCTGTATCCGCCTCAATGCAAGGATGCGCTATTCATTCAAATCAAATCGTAAATACATGTAGAATACGCATCCTTGTTTTGAGGCGGTAACAGAAGCACGTATGCTCGTGCATAATCTCCAAAATGGCGCTATGGTGACGAGGAGGGACGGAGGATGAATTGTCGTTATTCTTATTTTCTTTGTGTACAAAAAGTATTCTCGTCGCTTCATAAAACTCAGATTGAACCACTGATGGCAGATGGACTACCCTGGTGATGCTTTTCATACTTTTCTGGACCTCGACAGTGTTAATTGGCAGTCAATGGGACAGTCACAAGCCTCTCGGTTTTTATCTAAAATATCTTACATTTGTTCCGATGACAAACTAAGCTTTAATGGGGTTGGAACGACTTGCGGGTAAGTGAATAATGACAACATTTTAATTTTGGGGTGGAGTAACCCTTTAAGTACCTCATAAATGTATGCCCTGAACCTCTACCGACTTTTTTGTTGGTTGACATTTAGGGTTGGGTATCGTTTGAATTTTATCGATTCCGATTCTGCTTATCGATTCCGATTCTTTTCGATTCCCAGTTTCGATTCCAATGTGATTAAATAATGATATCAAACATTTATCCTGTGTCTCTTTTTAGCAAACCATTGCACAAGAGCCTATATTTTAGTATGCATTTGAGAGACGTTCTGAAATGTAATGCATTCATACATGTGTAACCCCCCCGGGTCCGCACCATCACACCGAGCGGGTCTTGAACCCGGGATGCCGGCGCTCTACCAAGGAGGCTAAAGGATACAGCCTCTAGCGTCAGTCGCTAGAGCGCCTCTTTTTGAGGTCAGGGGAGTGAGGTTTACACACAGCCCTTACTGGCATACACCCGTTATACATGCATGCACAGTTTTTAGCTTTAATCGCATTTTTTGGTAATTTCATGACTTAACTGACGACAGACTCGTGTGCAGTTTCTTGTGCGCTTATTTATGATGACGCGATCAGAGCGTGCGCCGTGAGCACAGTGACTGCTGACAGGACAGGAAAGATTGTTTTACTGACATATAGCCTAACAGCATCTCATTGTTCTACCGACGATTATTAGGCTCGTGTACATTTTCCGCGCTCATTTGACTCGCGCCTGGCGCTGAGGCAAAGCTGCAGTGCGCGTCTGAAAAGTCTCGTTGGATGTGGATGCAAAAAAACACACCGATTGCGCGTCTTAAGGCATTTCTTGTCAAGAAAAAGGGGACAAAAACTGCAGTTTTGAGCAGGGTGGCCAAGCTTAGATCAGTGGTGGCACTGCTGTACGGATGAACAAGTGATCACAACATTGTGATCGCACACCTCAAAGGTCAAGGAATGAAACAGACAAATAATTTTAATTTAGGAATAGAATCACGTTGGTGTTTGAATCATGTTCACGATATTTAACGATCTATTAAATTAATGTCATTTTGGTGGTGAGACCTCTCTTGCAACATGTTTCGCTATCACAGATATTATACTTAGCTTTTTTGGCATCTGATCGCAAATGCAGTCAAACTTTGGAGGCTTAGATTAGCGAGCAAGGTCCTGGCAGATCGCTAGGTCACACCGGTCACAGATGAAGAAAAAAAGCGAATAGGAATCGATAAGAGGAATCAAAATTTTAATTTGACAACAAGTATCCGATTCCTGACCTTAAGTATCCGATTCTGGAATCGACTTTCGATTCCCAACCCTACTGACACTAGACCTGTATGGATCCAGCTAAAGTAAAAAGCTAAAATTAAGCTAAAGCATTTCGGCCTTTAATAGATTAGCATTTAGAGAAACTGTTTGCAATGTATCCATGCTTTGATTAAAAACTTATTTCCTACAGCCCTACCCCAGGCAGTCGCCAGTCTTCCCCCACAGAGGCAGTAGAACGGTTGGGCCCAAGTCAGGCCGGATTGGAAATGATGGCACAGCACCACCCGCATACTCTGCAGCCACCCAACCCTGTCATAAACAAACCTCCCACAGAGGAATTCCAGAGCCAGGAAGCCCAGAGCATGGGTGGCATGGAGCATCAGGCAGGCATGGAGTCACTCCAATTTGACTATGCTGGGAACCATATCCAGGTGGACTCATCTGGTACTCCAGTCAGCTTGTTTGACTACAACTCCCAACAGCAGGTACAACAGCTCACCTGCAGTTAATTATATTTACACTTACTTTAGTTTTTTGTTTAGTTACTTTTTGTTTGCTTTTGCTTTTGCAGTATGAAGGGCCAGTGTCTTGACAGCATGAAATGTCATTTGCATTGCATTTTACTTCTTTAATGTGACATGATCAGTGATCATATCATTTACAAAAAGCGCTTTTGTAGAAAGGGACCTGGTATTCAATAAGCCAAGCTTTATCATTTGTTTTTCTGTTATATGAGTTTGTCATTTGTTGAACATCAATTAAGTTGTTACTCATAGACTGTTTTGGACGTGTTTTGTATTTTCTAGTTTGGGGAACAGACACAGTCTCTATAGTGTGATATCTAGGTGAAAGGGTCTCTATGTGCTGAGAATTAACTGACTTCTGTGATGTGAGGCGGCTAGCAGATGGTCGGTTTAGCCAGTCTGTCTGCTTCCTGACCTGGGCCCCAGTTAGTCAAGTAAGAACTTTAAGACTGTGTCATATTTCAAGAGAGAAGAGCGGCACTACCCCAGGAGGGATGAAGACCATCTCTTTTCAACTGGTCAGGTCTGCTCCAAAAACTAGCCCAGTTGTCTATAAAACCTATGTTATTCTGCGGGCACCACTTAGACATCCAGCCATTAAGTGTCAAAAGTCTGGTATGAATTTCATCGCCCCGGTAAGCAGGGAGCAGGCCAGAGCATATTACAGTGTCTGACATCGTATTTGCAAGTTCACACACCTCTTTAACATTATTTTTTGTGATCTCTGACTGGCGAAGTCGAACATCATTAATGCCGACATGAATAACAATCTAACTGAATTTACGTTTAGCCTGCACTTTTAAATTTGCCAAGATGTCAGGCGCTCTGGTTCCCGGTAAACAATGGTGGCTGGTGTTTCTATTTTCACGTTCCGTACAATAGAATCGCCATTAACTAGAGCACTTTCATCAGGTTTCTCAGTAGGTGCGTCACTGAGTGGGGAGAACCTGTTTAATGTTTTAATCGGAACGGAAGAGCGGTGTTTTGACCCGCGACTATACCACCTCACAGTCACCCAATTGCCCTGCTGCACGGGCTCATCCGTAACCGAACAATGTACAGGACTCCCTGAGCTAGTCGCATCCAAAGCCGTATCTACAGCCCTCACATTCTTACTATCCTCAACTAAAGTTTGGATACGTGTCTCTAGTTCTAAAATCTTCTCTGTCAGCCTAACGCCGGTTTCACACTGCAAGCGTAAGCAGCGCGTTTTTTTTTTCGGCGCCCATGTTAACGGATGAGAGCGTTCACACAGCACGCAGGGGCAGCGCGTAGCAGGAGCAGAGCAGGAGCGGCAGTGCCGCGATCGTTTCGGCGCCGAGTCTATTTTTGCTGCGCTGCTTACGCTCAATTAAAGTGACAGGACATTATTTATGATCGACACTCAAAAAAAAAACATATTTAAAGTTTGTAAATGGGATGTAATGTATTTTAAACAGTTACCATGAAGTTCAACAATTTCGTAGCAAGTTGTAATATATATTGTGTAGTTTATAGGCCTATATGTTGGCATAGAAGCAGATGTCATGCTGACAACTGGCATCGTCAACAAACGCACGTGACAGCGCGGTGTAGCCAGACGGGGGTCTTCAGAGTACACTTGGAAGATGACCTAATGGACGACACTCGTCTCATCGTAGAAGTGGAAAAACAAAAAGTTATTTATGACCCAAAAAATGTAATGTATAAGGACTTACAAGCCAAAGAAAAGGCATGGGATGCAGTGGATTGATCATTTGATAATACACAAAGTGACAAACGAATAAATACATATTCAAATACGTCACATAAATATTACACATGTAGCTACACTAAATAAGTCTATGATGTGGGTGACTTGTTTGAAAGTGTGTTTTTCGTGTGTTTGCTAATATCCCTATTAAAACGTTTACACATAGTGTTAATAAAGACATTTACGATGCATGTTGAAGATGTTAGCATGGAGATTGCTTGTAAATCTGCTGTTTATGAGTATGTTTATCAGATATTGCTTCATTATTAAAGAAGCAGGCATTATGAAGAGGTTTGCTAATAAATGTTAAATGTTGAATAAAGATGCACAATATGTCAACATTGTAGATGTAATCTTTTGACCAAAACTTCAAAGGCATATCATTCTCCTATAATTAATGTGTTTTTTTACAAAGGACTAGTCATTTTGCATTGGCAGATGGTAGGCCTGCGTCATTTTTAATGGGTTTTTTGTATTAAAAGACAAAAAGTACAATCTGTCCAATCAGTACAACTTTGTACAATCTGTAAATAACAATCAATACAAACAAACATAAAGAACATCAGCTTACAGTATATATGTGCAAAAAGAAACTTCTGGTTACAAGTACAAACCTTTAAAATATTGACCATATTCAATATAAACACAATGTATAAAATAACTATAACATTTCTGCTATGGTCAGTTATTGTTTTTTGCTGTTCCGTTGCCTGGGGGCACCCAAAATCTACGTCGTATCCTTCTTCGTAATCTCCGTAGTAACAAATACAGCGCAATTGCCTTTCTTCTATCTACAATACGTACTGCACATAAACACAGATGCACATGTACAGTGTAAATAAAACAAATACAGTAATATAAACTATTCTAATAAGAAATCAAGACCAATTGTATTTAAAATTAGATTCGAATTTGCCCATTCTGTACAGAAGACGCTGTTCAGCCGCGCACTGCAAACGCTACAGGTGTGAAAGGGCAATGGGCGAGCGCTGCTCCTGCTCTGCATACGCACCACTTCTGCGCCGCTCACGCTTGCAGTGTGAAATGGGCGTAACTATTTCCCTGCATTTATCACATGTGAATCCCTCGCTGCTGACAGAGATAGATAAACTATACATGTGGCAAACAGTGCTAAAAACAATAGCAGGAGAAGAAACCATTACTCACCGTGATTGATGAATGATTCCAACTTAACTTACCAATGTTGTTTGATGAACTTGTGAAAAACGGAGCGAGGGCAAAATTAAACGGATTGATTAAAAAAAAGAAAACCGTAATAGACGGGAGTAGAAACACAATTGACAAGCTAACCGGCAAAAAAAATGCTAATGCGCTGCACTCCCGGTTTTAGATTAAAAGCGAACAATCAAATTAGTCAGATTAGCTTGATAGATAATGTAAGAGGCCCGGCTCGATCGACCCAATGACGGCAGTCGTTCAGCGGGTGAAGGGCTTTGCGTATTACAGTCTTTCCTTTTCACGACACAACAAGAACATTAAAATGGAACAATTTTTCTTATATATTTTATCTCGTTATTTCATCTGACTCCATAAATGAAAAGGTTTTAATGATATCTGTGCATCATTAAAACATGAACGAATGATTGATTATTCTTTTCAGCTCCATTTAATACTTTACCCGCTCAGATGTAGGGAAACTATATCGCTCAGAGGCCCTGTTTTTCACAGGTCTCACGGACACAATCTCGTCAGGCCCGGTCGTCAATCAGAGGTAAATTATGGTTATGTATCTAAGATTTGCCGTTAATGCACACGTACACAATCAGAGACATCGGATAACCCCCTTGGAGCCCCCTCAGAACTTTAGTTCGTTTGTTTACTTCAGTAAAGGTTTTTGGCCATTATCAGATATGTTAGTAGGTCAATGTACAACACTCGTAATAACTTTGGATTGGTCAAATCCTTGTTTAAAGTAACATTAAATCAAAAGTCAGAGGTATGGGCGTACCCGAGTTTAGTCTGACCAGACGGCGTTCGCCGTCCCTAAATGGAATTAACCCGCCCCTGCATCCAAGTACACTTAAAAGACGCCGGGTATTAGCCGTCGCTAAAACTGACGCAGGCTTGCGGAAATATACGAATCCACTCATCTATTAGGGAGAAAGCAATCTTTAGAGGCAGTCAGAATAGAATCAAACGTTACAATTTATTGACCAGGTCATCGAAACAATAATTCAAAACTCCAATGTTACAAGAATAGAATCATCAGTTAAATTACTACCTGGCAATGAAAACTACACATAGCGATTTGTGCGGGCAGTCAACCTACAGACGCCTGGAAATGAAACTACATACAAGTGATCTGTGTGGGCAACCAGCTTACTGACGCCTAACCATACCTGGAAATGAAACTACACACAAGTGATCTGTGTGGGCAATCGGCTTACTGAGGGGGGGGGGGCAGACATGCTGGCACCGGGCTTACAATAATATAAAAAATATGGTGGGAATTAAGTTATATTTTACTACTTAGAGAGTGAAAGTATGATAGAGATTCAACAGAAAAACGAAGCTACTTGGAGCTACAAAAACGCAAACCTCTCAGAAGCACGACCACGGCCAAACAGGAAGTGCACAATAAAGCGTTATATAAATGCTACATTCATCGATACCAATAGTATGTCAACCAAACTAATATTACTAGCCAATCAGAAGTTGTTGCTCTTATAAACACGAGATGCGAAATAGTATCCAGAGCCGCAGCCCTGATGAATGGAGAAGAAGCCTGGGTCTCGAGCGCGATGAGCTGAAAAAGCTGCGCATGTGATGTGACCTGTAGAGGCCAGCGCACAGACAGAGAACCCAGAAGGCTTCATAAAATTCAGATTGAACCACTGATGGCAGATTGACTATTTTTATGATGTCTTGCATACTTTCCTAGGCCTTCACAGTGTTAAGTACTTGGCAGTCAATGGGACAGTCATAAAGTGAAAATGACGTGATGGTGACCCATACTCGGTTTTCATCAAAATATCTTAAATTGTATTCTGAAGACAAACTAAGATTTTACGGATTTGGAATGACATGGGGTAAGGGATTAATGATTATTTTAATTTTGAGGAGTAACCCTTTAAATCAACAGACTCAAGACACCACCACACTGCCATCTATTGAACTGCAGAAAGATCCTTACTTTTCAATCTCTGCTACGTTACTGACTGTACTGACAAACTATGCTGACTTTTGTTTTACTATATTGTTTATTAC
The DNA here is from genome assembly GCA_027422435.1 of Schizopygopsis pylzovi. NCBI lineage: Eukaryota > Metazoa > Chordata > Actinopteri > Cypriniformes > Cyprinidae > Schizopygopsis > Schizopygopsis pylzovi. The sequence continues at coordinate 30,747,708 of CM049816.1, read as the reverse complement.
TTTACAGTAAGTTATGTATTTCACAATCTAGTTAGCAGCTTTCCATGTAGACACCACTTGACTCCTTGCCTGCAGCTGCCTGTACAAGAGACCTCCTCACTAAAGTGAATGGTTGGCTGGTGTCACTACAGCTGGGTTGCCAGGTTTTCACAACAAAACCAACCCAATTGCTATTAAAAACTAGCCCAATGGCATTTTTTTTGGGGGGGGTCTCCCGGTAAAAGTTGTGGTCCAGGGGGTAAAATACAACTTTTTTGGTGGGGTTCCCCGCAGGGTTTACCGTGAACTTGGCAACACTGCACTACAGTCACGTTGCCAGTAGCAAACAATGTGCACTTTGCTGGAAAAACAAATTAATGACACCATTGGCAAGCATTTTATCTGCGTCGAATGTTCCTTAAAAAAAAAATCATATCAGTGGCATGTTTTTTTTTTTTTTAGTTGTTCCAGAGATCCAGTCATCTTACACTTCAGCAGTTGACCGCAGCACAGCAGCAACAGTACGCCCTTGCTGCAGCCCAACAACAACAACACCTTGGTAACATTATTACTTTCAGACTTGTATTTTCATCCAGAGATACTCTGTCTCCTATATCTTGTTTACACCATAATTTCTTGTTTTGTTTTAAGAGGGCAAAAGAAGACACAGTAAAAAGTTCAATAATTGAGGGTTTAGTGGTCTAATTTCATTGTGCAGCCAGTCTTTGAAATGAATATGGCCTGTTGTTCCGGTAGGCCTTGCACCTGCATTTATGCCAAACCCTTACATCATCAATGCTGCCCCTCCTGGAACTGACCCTTACACCGCTGCAGGATTGGCAGCAGCTGCCACACTTGCAGGTATACACATGTACACACTTATAAATATCAACCATGTTATAGACAATACTGGGATCTTAAATATGGTATCCTCAGTATAAAGTTCATGTTTTTCCATAGGTCCAGCTGTAGTCCCTCCTCAGTACTATGGAGTTCCATGGGGCGTGTATCCAGCCAACCTCTTCCAACAACAGGCTGCAGCTGCTGCCAGTCATTCCGCCAACCAGCAGGCGTCCAGTCAGGGTCCGGGACAACAGGTTGATGACATTCTCACCATATAAAGCTTTGGTCACACTAGACTTTGAACATATGAAATTTCTTTGGACACTGCAATGGTTGTGATATGATGTCACACTCTGCAGCATCTTTTAAAAAACCTAAATTCAGCACACAATAAATAATAATAATTCCAAACTGTAAAAACATGCAGTCTACTCCCCTTTTCTGCAGTGCTGCAGTTTATAAATGCATGTTATTTAAATTAATGCGGTGACACATAGGGGTGGGAGAAAAAATGTATTCTCTTATGAATCGCGATTCCCTCTTCAAAGATTCTGAATCGATTCTGAGCTTGTTTTTGCATATGGCACGTGTGCGTGCTAGAGACGCCGCAGGCTTCATTGCACAGAATTTGCGCTGTGAGACACGTGCGCATTGCTTGACAGTGTGTGCTTCCACCCGCCTTGTTTTACTTTAGATATGCTTTCATTTATGCAGTTTGGAATGCAGTACTATTAGATCAGAGTGATTCTAAACCTTTTTTGGGCCAGCTACCCATTCTCCAGGTCCCTCACCGCCCCCCATCAAATAAAACAGTCTAATTGTCTTTACATTACACTTTACATTACAGTTGATTATTATTTTGTGTTTATAACGAGGAATGTGATTTGTGAATGTGACTACCATTCAAATGTATGGGGTCCTTGTGATTTGTAAGAAACTTTATTAATTTAAGGATCCGTTGAATTGATCAAATAAGACATAAGTACTTTTTTTACAGTTACATTTGTGAAAATAAGTGTAAGAATATTCATTTAAGCTTAGTTTTAAGCATGATGATGATTTTTCATTACTACAGCTTCAATGATGTTGAGATCTGATATACCTTGCCCTAAATTTAAAGAGACTTGATAAAAAATATCATGTTTTGAATATATCCACAGGGGTTGTATTCTATTTTAAAAAATAGATTTTAGTTTGTTCTTCTGTTCTTGGAACTCTTGAACACCCTTTTAATGCTGACATATGTATGGATGTTTTCAATTAGCTTTCAGTGAAAAATAACAATATTTATCCCTTAGTTTAAGAAAATACACCCTTTTTTAAGAATATATTGAATTACCTTTTTTTTCTGACGTAGTTGACATGGTAATTTTTGTAGGTAAATATCACATTTACACTTAAAAATGGAAGAAATATAAACCCTATTTTAATATATTTCATAAATTCTGTATGTGTAAGCAAACTTTTAAATATTGTCAAAGTACAACCCCAATTCCAGAAAAGTTGGGATGTTTTGTAAAATGCAATAAAATCAAGAACCTGTAATTCTCTAACTTTTATTTAATTGACAGAAGTACAAAGGAAATATTTCCAATGTTTTTGCTGCCCAACATAAATGCATTTTATAAATATAAATACATTTCAATTTTGATGGCAGTAACACACTCCAATTAAGTTGGAGGGAAAATAAAAATGAAAAGGCTATAGAATATTCAAATTAAGATATTTTGAAACGGTTCACAGTAAGCAGATGGACTGGTAATATCGGCCAGGGTCTCATATTTGGGCATAAAAGGATCATGGGCGATTCCACAGTTTAGGCCTAACTGCAAGGACAATAGCCTGCAAAATCAATCTTCATGGAGAAAGCCATTGTCCTCAGGTTAACATCCTGAGAAAACCTGGGGTACAGCTGTGTGAAAGGCAGGATAAATCTGGCAATGGTAAACTAGTAAACTTTGATCAGAGTTGATGTAAAATTTAACGTATGTAACATGGACGGAAAAACAGTGTAAATTCAAGCAGAAAGTGTACTTAATCTAATTCAGTTTAATACAATTCTGGTTGAATCCCAGTTCATGTTTTGCTTTGCTCCTAATTTGGTATAGTTATGAGTCATGTGTTGTGTATGGGTCACAAAACTGGTAATATGGACTTCCATGCAGGCAGGGTGGCCATCTAATATTATCGGTTCTATAAACTTAAAGGTGCATTTTTGATTCTGGTATGTTCATAAACTGAAAGCCAGCAAAATTACTAACAAATACCACAGGTATATTTTTCAAATTGATTTGCCAAATGTAGAAGCCAAAGGAACTCCTACAAGTGTGCAAAGTTATAACGTGTGTAACGTGGACGGAAAAAAATTAAACAATCCTGCAAGATTGCCTCTGTAACACAAAATAATACCATTTCATGAAAACTGGCAAAGAATAGAACAAGTTCATAACACATTAAAATAACCTGTCATCATTTACTATCAAATTTAAATAATAAAATAAAGAAAGTCCATATATATATATGTATGTTTGCAAAGGATATAAGAGTTATGACTAATTATTTTTTAACACTTAAAATGTATAATTATGTGTTTAATTATATGCTCTGAACACCACAGCAAACTTAATTTACAGAATAGCTGTTTCATTTCTTGAATACACTTCTTAAAATTAAGAATCTGAAATATGAATGATGACTGTTAGTCTGTTTCATGTAAAAGCTCATTCAGTGTTTCAAACTGAGGAAAACGTGTAAAGCTTGTAAACATTAGGGATGGGCATTTTAAGCAAAAGTAATATTCGATAATCCCTGGGTATTATTCGATACTATTCGAAAATCGCACCCTCCCGCGCATGCACCCGCCCACCCACGCACACACACACACACGCACTCACACACACACACACAAACACACACACACACACACACACACACACACACAGAGGGGGAGAGAGACCGTCCAGGCTTTCAATCTGTATGATAACAAACTGTTTAATTAATTAGAGAATAGTCTAGCTTAACCCAAGAAAAGTAATGGTTGTAAAGTATGAGTGCTGAAACATATTAATATAACACAACCGAAGGAGGCGTTTATTAATAGAACAGTCCGTCGATTATCAACTGCTCATAAGGCTAGGACATTTCTTTTTTTTAAATGAGCATGAACATTCATATTATTAAAAAGAAAATCTTAAATCTGATTAATGCATCAATGAATATTAGCGTAAAACATATTACGCGCTAAAACATGTTGTGAACCGCCTGAATGATGGCACTTATTATGTGAACATTCATTTTAACGTCTGTCTTCATAACAATAACCTATTTCATATAAACAAATATATTAAATGAACATGTTCACATGCTCGGGAAGAAGACGGGAGTGCAATCTGTTCACAATTAGTTCGGTGAACTTTGAATTGAAACAAGGGAATGAATATAGATCCCTGCAGCTTCTCAGAATTCTCCGCCTGAGTCTGTCTCTCTTTCTCTCTCTGCTGTTGCAGCCATTTAAATAGTTCAGTTTTGGTTTTTAATAAAATATTGGTCATTATTTTGTTTCCTTTCTTTATTAATTTAATTTAGAAATATGATTGGAACATCTTATTTTTGTTAAATTCAAGTTTTTGTTTTTTTAAATACCAAGCGGCCAGCGCAAGTTTGATCAGTTTATCCTTCTCAAATAAATAACTAAATAAATAACGTCATAATATTTTAAGAATAAATTAAAAATTACGATCATAAAATCATGTTACATTGCCTAAAGTTAAAGTTAAAATTACACCTGTATACTCTGCCAAAAAAATTATAATAATAAGTGTGGCATCCAACTTGTCATTCTTCACATTTAACACGAAAAACAGCACAACTATTTTGCATATAAATATAATATATCAACCAGTGGAATATTACGTTAGGCCTATTATTTCAGCAAAACCAGGGCTCTAGAGTGCGACCAATTTGGTCGCACGTGCGCCCTAATTTCTCTCGGGTGCGACTAACAAAAATCCCAGGGCGCACTGGTGCGTCCAGCCATTTGAGAAAAGAAAAAAAAGTATCCGCGACTCAGAAACTCTGTGGTTCAACAAAAGACACCCCCGTTAGGCTTATATCGTGGTCTAAACCAATCAGAGATAGTGAAGGGCGGACCCCCCCTCTGATTGGCCGTGGTCCAGATATTCCTGTATGTGTGTGTGCGCGTTGACAAATGCGTCACGTGTGCTGCTGCAGTCAGACAGAGAGAAAGAGGTGAGTAGTAGAAATGCGTGCAGTGTTGCCAACTTAGCGACATTTAGCACCTTTGTAGACCCCCATAGCAACTTTTTGTTTTCCAAAATAAGCAACTAGTGACAAATCGAGTCTCTCAGAGTGTCTCTGTGATCGCAGCAACGGCGCGAGATCAGCGCGCTTTCTCTGCATCTGCTCTGTTCAGCGAGCGTCTGAGAGGAGCCCGTTCAGTTAAAACAGATATTATTGCTTCTCTAAATGTACATGCAAATATAGAAGAAATCACAGCACTGGAATTGTCTTGTCTTATATTGTGTATTATTTGATTTCATCAGACAACGGCTCAATACAATTATAAATTAGTATTTTTGTGCAGACTAGCTTCTTGGAAAGGAGAGCTGGTTATGAATTCTTAAAGGGACGTGTTTCAGTCATTATTTCATATTTATCCTGTTGACTGACAACATAAACAGTCAAATATATAAAGTAAAACAGTTTTATTGAGAATTTGGCTGCATTAAAATACAGTATGAGTACAGAGAGACGATTAGACAGAACAGAACATTTATTTTTTTCTTTACTTTACTTTGTCATTTAGCAGACGCTTTTATCCGAAGCGGCTTACAAATAAGAAGTAACTAAAATCAAAAGTTAAAACTATACATAATATATACACACATTTAAGAAGATAAAGACATGAAATAAACATGACAAATGCATACAACATTTCAAAACTAAACATTTAAATGAAAATAAAGCTAAAAAAAATCTAAATATTAAATCAAGAAAAGGTATGAGTATAAAAATGCTTCTAACATAACACTAAAGGCCTAAGTATACTTCTCTTTTGCATAGTAAGAATTGGTTATAAAAACTGTAAATACTTATTTTTTTCATTATGTTTAGTGCAATTATTTAGTAGTCTGTGGTGGGATGGGGCGCAGGATTGTTTTATGGGTTTAAGGGGGGGGGTTTGAGAAGCACTGCACTAGAGCATCCCTTCGTTCAGACACAGTGGAAGATCTGATAAGACTCAGTGTAGAAGGGCCAAGTCTGGAAGATGTTGATGCTAGAGAGAGTGTGGTCAGCTGGTTTAGCCGAGGCCAAAGATCAAGAAAGCTAAACTACAGGAGTTGGCCATCCGAGGGGCATGTAACTGCAATGGAGGATAGTCCATAATACATTGAGCCACGAGATGTTCAGTTTGACGCCCTTAAAACACTTAATTTAGATTTTATTTATCTTGAGATGTTTTAAGTTTAAATCTCTGCTCAGTGAAGCACTTTAAGCACCAACACTTTTTCAGTAAGTTACCTTTCTTGTAGAATTGTGCTTCAAATAAAGAACTTTATGTTGACCAGATTGTTAGTTAGTCGTTTACTAGTCAATATTGCCTATATAGAAAATTTGGGTGCACCTAACTTTTGTGCCGGTGCACCTAAGAAAAAAAGTTAGGCGCACCAGTGCACCCAGTGCAAAAAGTTAGTCTAGAGCCCTGAAAACACTTATAATTTGAATGCAGGGAGCTCACGGCTTCATTAATGGGAAATAGGACGTGAAGGTGGCAGAGAAGCACTCTGTGGATTGCATCGTTTTGTTAACTTTGGTTTATTATTTTGAGTTGTTTGGGATGCTGTAACAAACGGCCCTCTCACAATATATTGTTTAACAGGTCTATTGTTCACGCAATCAGGCTGCACGTATCAGAAGTCCGTTCTCCGGCGTGGTTAGCGTTCACACTATGTGTGCCGCACCAGAGTACCGACAGTGCAGTTTGTGTGCAAGCACAGAAAATAAATAAATCTGTGCATCTGTACTCCAGTATATAAATTCAATATAGATGAATTATTGCTAAAGTTACTTGCCAAGGGAGGTAGTTTGACATATTTCATGTGTTTGCCCGTTCAGGCGGCTTGCGCGTGTCAGACACGGCTGTATGTGCTCGCGCTGTTCACACAGAACAGAACACAACGCGCATGTACTGAAAGGAGTTGTCTTTCGTGCCCAAATGCTTTTTAATCGCTTACATTTTTGAACAAACAAGGCTTAAAAACGCATGCAAATGATGCAATTTAGTGACCACCTGCAGTGGCCCGATCTGGTAAGTGACAAATCCGAGCGTCCTTCACAATCGGACAGTCTTTATTGTCAAGCCCTGGTACACCTTTAGAAAATAATCGCACAACCTAATTATTATTCTATAATTAAATCGAATATTCGAAAATCGTGACCCAACCCTAGTAAACATTGCATTGTAATAATACATTTACCTCAGAATAACCACTCAGTGTCCATAAGCTCATCAGTTAGCTAGAAAAATAACTATGAAGAGGAGCATTTAGCTAAATTTATGCGCTATTGCATATTAATATTTGTACTTAATCTGCTGTCTACGTGATTCAACTCCTCCTATAAAATTGTATTTTACTAATGAAGAAAAACAGACTGAATGTGTGAAAGACATGACAACATTTATAGGATGCACTGAGGAGGAGCCCAAACTACACTCAGTGGCCAAGTGATGCTTATGGTCCATGATATTGGTACAGATTCTGTGTAACGAACAATTCTTTGTGACTGTATATAATTTGGACATGATGAAGGTACACTTGACAGGCTGTGGGGCTTCATTTTACCACAAAGCTAATGTTTAAACTAGCTTTATTGTGTGCCGTCGGTGCGGAAAATCTGCGTGTTCCTTAATATTATAGCCCAGTTCACTGTTGTTTAAAAACCTATGCGATTAACGCCGACAGTTTATTCTAATGGCATAAGTGAGATTGTGTTAACGCACTATTAACGTGTTAACTTCGACAGCCTAAGCTATATTCTTACGAACATTGGACAAAAAAAAAAAAAAAAAAAAAAACACGGAAAAAAGTCAGCTAAATCATTGACGATGTTGACTTTCATGAACAGCTTATTGAGTCAAAAATACTCCGAAAACAACGTTCGAAGTTGGACAGATGTGCAGAATCTGTCAAAATGTATACAACCACCATTCATGCATGCTCTTTCACGATGAACACGACGCCGCTTTCGGTCCGAAACCACTAGCAATCATCCGACTTGCACACTCTTTTATCCTTTCTCATCATAATGATCCTATTTAATGTTTACTTAACCAAAGTTTATCACGTTCGTAACATTTTAACGTTCGTAAACTTTTGGACAGAAGCCACAAACTTACCCACATTCGTCGAAATCCGTGAAATCCTGTTAACTCTTCCTCCCATGCAGAGCATGCGTGACCTAGACAATCTTATTTCTGACATGAGAACTGTTGAGACATTAGGAGATGGAAATTCAGCGTCAGAATAAAATGTACGAGCGTTATGATTTTTGGACAGAAAATCTCTGCCCCTGTTTTATCCCGATTTATTAACAGTTTATCATGTAGCAACGCATATGAGAATTTAACCCACACAAGATGTTTTTATCGTTTTGCTATTGATATAATTACATGGAAAAATTATATCTCTGTTTCCTTTAGAATCATAGTTTAACGTTCGTAACTGTTTGGACAGAAGGTGTAACGAACGTTAGTAAATGTTTCCATTGCATCGTGGTGGATTAAGGGAATTATACTTTCAGTGTTAGTAGTAGTATTTTGTAGAAGACACCAAAATAAATGTTATGCGCCAAAATTCAGGATTTTACTAAAGCAAATTAAATAAATGACTTAGGAAAAATCCAGACGCAATGAATGTCCCACACTGACATCCGCAATTTCTGGGGACGGAAATAAAATAAAGTCTCATTACACGATAATGCCAAGGCTTAGTGGGATACAATTAACTTTATTATTTCTTACATCTATCTTAAATAAAATAGTGAACTAAAAATAAAAAAATGACAACAACTGGGTATTATTCAATCTATATTGTTCATTACACCCCTTGTGGACAGAAACTGTGGAATCGCTCTCATCTCAGTCATCACTTTGTGCCAAACAAATCAAAAATCACATTCCTCAATGCAAAATGACAAAGAATTGAGGTCTTTCACCAATTACCATACTGTGAAAAGATTCAGGGAATCCAGAGAAATCTCAGTCTGTGTAGGGCAAAGCAGAAAAACTCAGGTGGATTTGCATGACCTTTGAGCCCTCAGATTGCATTGCATGAAAAACTATCATGTAGGGGTGGGCGATATGACCAAAATCGTATATCACGATATGACAAATTTTTTATCACGATAACTATATATCACAATATAGTGTTTTTTTTCTTTTAAAAAGGTTTTTATTATATTAAAATCTTTAATACCATATAATTTTCATAATCCTTGTCACCAATGTCAATATCAAACTAATACAAGCCTAAAGAGAGAGAGAAAAAATAACTCAACCTCACTGAAGATAAATAAACAGTCAGTGATGAAATAAGGATAAGAAACTAATTGCAATAGGACAAAAACTACAATAAATAAGAAACACTACACACATTGTGTAAATGAATTAGTCTTCACTGTGTTAATTATATATGTATCTATGATAGATATAATTAACATGTGTATTATGTATAGATTCTATACATATTATAAATATATCATTATTATTTTTTATTTATTCTCATTAAAGTTACAAAAGTGATTTAGTCGAGCAGTGAGAGATGTTCTAGCAGTGTGTTATGATTAACATGAATGAATATTGGACAACTTCCCATTTAAGACCAAAGTCCGGATCTAATACACTGTTACATTGCGTTTTCTATTTCTGCCGTTTACTCGCTCTTAAGACCTAAATCGCTGTTTTTGAGGATACTTACAAAGACGGGGATTCTGATGCATATAAGTGTGTTGATGTAATCGTTCAAATTCGGCAAAAAAGAAAAGGTGCACTCCTCTCACTCAGAAAGAGACGGCACACGCATATAGGTCTGTTGTTAGAGTTTCAACGGCTTCAAAATCGGTTGTTTTAAAACTGCAGTGCTTAAAAACGCATGACTATGCTACAGATGTAGTCTGTCATTTAGGAACGAGCTGTTTGTTCTCCACCTGTTTCTGTCTCCCGTTCACGCTCCGTGGTGGGCGGCGTGTAAAGATCGCAGTCACTCAAATGATGAAAAGTTATTACCGGAAACAATGTATTTTGCGACACCACGATAGAACATAATATGAAACAATAGACTTTTTATTTCGTCCATCCGATATACAGTGGGTACGGAAAGTATTCAGACCCCCTTAATTTTTTCACTCTTTGTTATATTGCAGCCATTTGCTAAAATCATTTAAGTTCATTTTTTTCCTCATTAATGTACACACAGCACCCCATATTGACAGAAAAACACAGAATTGTTGACATTTTTGCAGATTTATTAAAAAAGAAAAACTGAAATATCACATGGTCCTAAGTATTCAGACCCTTTGCTCAGTATTTAGTACAAGCACCCTTTTGATTTAATACAGCCATGAGTCTTTTTGGGAAAGATGCAACAAGTTTTTCACACCTGGATTTGGGGATCCTCTGCCATTCCTCCTTGCAGATCCTCTCCAGTTCTGTCAGGTTGGATGGTAAACGTTGGTGGACAGCCATTTTTAGGTCTCTCCAGAGATGCTCAATTGGGTTTAAGTCAGGGCTCTGGCTGGGCAATTCAAGAACAGTCACGGAGTTGTTGTGAAGCCACTCCTTCGTTATTTTAGCTGTGTGCTTAGGGTCATTGTCTTGTTGGAAGGTAAACCTTCGGCCCAGTCTGAGGTCCTGAGCACTCTGGAGAAGGTTTTCGTCCAGGATATCCCTGTACTTGGCCGCATTCATCTTTCCCTCGATTGCAACCAGTCGTCCTGTCCCTGCAGCCGAAAAACACCCCCACAGCATGATGCTGCCACCACCATGCTTTACTGTTGGGACCGTATTGGACAGGTGATGAGCAGTGCCTGGTTTTCTCCACACATACCGCTTAGAATTGAGGCCAAAAAGTTCTATCTTGGTCTCATCAGATTTGTCACCATCTTGGAGTCCTTCAGGTGTTTTTTAGCAAACTCCATGCAGGCTTTCATGTGTCTTGCACTGAGGAGAGGCTTCCGTCGGGCCACTCTGCCATAAAGCCCCGACTGGTGGAGGGCTGCAGTGATGGTTGACTTTCTACAACTTTCTCCCATCTCCCGAATGCATCTCTGGAGCTCAGCCACAGTGATCTTTGGGTTCTTCTTTACCTCTCTCACCAAGGCTCTTCTCCCCCGATCTCAGTTTGGCCGGACGACCAGCTCTAGGAAGGGTTCTGGTCATCCCAAACATCTTCCATTTAAGGATTATGGAGGCCACTGTGCTCTTAGGAACCTTAAGTGCAGCAGACATTTTTTTGTAACCTTGGCCAGATCTGTGCCTTGCCACAATTCTGTCTCTGAGCTCTTCAGGCAGTTCCTTTGACCTCATGATTCTCATTTGCTCTGACATGCACTGTGAGCTGTAAGGTCTTTTATAGACAGATGTGTGGCTTTCCTAATCAAGTCCAATCAGTATAATCAAACACAGCTGGACTCAAATGAAGGTGTAGAACCATCTCAAGGATGATCAGAAGAAATGGAGAGCACCTGAGTTAAATATATGCGTGTCACAGCAAAGGGTCTGAATACTTAGGACCATGTGATATTTCAGTTTTTCTTTTTTAATAAATCTGCAAAAATGTCAACAATTCTGTGTTTTTCTGTCAATATGGGGTGCTGTGTGTACATTGAGGAAAAAAAATGAACTTAAATGATTTTAGCAAATGGCTGCAATATAACAAAGAGTGAAAAATGTAAGGGGTTCTGAATACTTTCCGTACCCACTGTATATCGTCATATTGCACAGCCCTACTATCATGCTGTAATGTTAAATATAGCCACATGGGCTCACGAGTACTTCAGGAAACATGTCACTTAACGCTGCTGCTGCATCAAGAACTGCAACTTGAATCTCTTTTACTCAAGGAGAAATCAATTTTATTCTGTGATAACACCGGATTCTCAGGACCAAAGCTCATCTCAGATTGTAAAAAAAAAAAAAAAAAAAATGGATGTCGAATTCTCAGTCCCAAAGACCAAAGGGACCATCCAGACTTTTCATCAGTGACGGATGCAAAAACACACCTCTGTCATGGTATGGGGGTGCAGCAGAGCAAATGGCATGGGTGACTGTCATATGTGTTACACCGTGTCCTAACAACACGCGATACGACAGGATTCCAGCGAAACGCAGGTTGGCTGTCCACACTACAATCGCAGCGCGATGCGACAGAATCAATCAAATATCACAGCCAAGCAGAAGAGTGTGGGGGCGGGCTCTCCCTGGAAGCGCACTGCTCTCGCAACGAAATGAGTATGTTTATATTGTAATTCATAAATATTAAACCTTTTTAACATTATTAAAAGTACATACTGAGTGAGTGAGACCATCTTTGTCATGGAATATTATTGTTGGTTCGCAGTTTTAACATGCATCTTATTTACAAGATCTGAGGTAAACTATCTGTTGTTGCATTCATTATGGCTATAACAGTCATGCGGAATGATATTCAAATTCATATTATACGTTTTAGTTTGAATAAAGCACACAATCAGTACCTGAGATTATCACTGTCATTAGTTTGTATGTTGTTGTTCCAGCCGCGACATCGTGGAAATAGAAACCGTTTCTAAATTAGAAATTTTGCGTGTCGCCGTCACGGCTAGTTAGGACAGAAATTCTGATTGACATGGAAAAGATAGCTTTTATCGCGTGTCGCGGCGTTGCATCGCGTGTAGTTAGGACACGGTGTTAAGGTGCCATTAACATGGCATACACTCACTCACACAATAAAAATTATAAATATTTATTGAGCAACAATCATCATGATTTCTGAAGGATCATGTGACACTGAAATCTAGAGTAAAAGAGGTTTAGAGGAAAACACATTTCAAAATATATTCAAATAGAAAGCAGTTCTTTCAAATTGTATATTTAATGTTTTTACTGTATTTTCTATCAAATAAATGCAAACTTACTGCAGAAAGGATTTATTTAAAAAACATTAAATCTTACTGAGCTTTTTTGAATAGTGGTATAGGCTAGACTAAATTTGATTTATAATATATATATCTTAAAAGCATGTATTTTAACCCATATATAACACCGAATGGCACATGGCATTCATGACATATGATATTTCAAGTCGTCAAATCATATGTTTCCCAAGAAGAAAAAGCCACGTGAATATAAATTAGACTCTATTTATGTGCGTTGAATAAACTCTTTTGTCAATCACTTGTCAATCAGCAAACAAAAAGCATTTATATACATTTTTTAAACAAAATATCATGCTTTATTGTGTCAAAACGCATTTTGATTTCATGGGAAGTTCATCTGCTGCGCTACAGAAAGTCGAACGAACACTAAAGTAAAGAGTCGTTGCTATGGAAATGATACACCGTCTAGTCTAGAAGCGGTAGTATTAACACTAACCTTACACCAGGTGCAACACGTTGCGTCAAAGCGCATGGATCCCATTATAATCAGTCGTTCAGTAAATGAGCACAAGCGCTACAGTAAATGGATGCTGCATTGTATTTCTGACGCACTCAATGCGCTTGTGCTACAGACAAGTTGACAAATAGATACAGAAAGTGTGCTTTGATGCATCCAGTGTAGAGACGGCGTTAGTATGTGGCAGACCATTTTCTTTTGGAAGTTTCAGATCATAAATCTTTGGTGTAAACTCGCCTTAACTAAACGCCCGCTAAGAACAGTTCTGCGCCCCCTTTCAAAAATATTGCTTCCAGCGCCCCCGATGCTCTCCGAATGCCCCCTGGGGGGCAGTACCGCCCCTGTTGAGACACTATATTAGATGCATGAAACTCGTGCACTGACAAACTTTCACGTGCGCTTTGTGTTTGTTTGTCCTGAAGCTCGATTGCGGCTGCGGTTAAATGCACTTGCATTTTCGAATACTTTTATACGAAATTGATGTACACACAGTCGGTTGTGTTCAGAGCAGGAAAAAACATCTGATATATCGAAATAGATTTGTGCATTAGTGTGAATGCAGCCTGTTAAAGCTGCCAATCTCTAATGATCTCATCTGTAATAATCAAACGGCAATAAAGCTGAGGAAAAAAGAAAAAAAACATTATTATTGTCTGTAAACTTTCAGATACTTAAAGAACACTTATTTTGAATAAGTAATTGTTTTAAAAAGTAGCCTGCTTATATAATAATAAAAAAAGTACATTTGACACAAAATGGATTTAATATAAAATTTGAAATATGAAAATGTACCCTTGTACAAAGATGTTAATCCAGTAACATGTTTTACTTTGTGAAATCACGCTCACCGTACAGTAATATTGAAAACTGAGAATGTGATGCATCGTAATATTGAGTTGGTAGCGATAATCATAATTTAATTGAATCGTGAAACCAGTGAAGATGGTTACAAGGTCAAGGTTTGTTTATTCGTCACATAATAAATTATACAGGGTATAATCAGAAGTGAAATGTAATAACATTGTAGGGTTACACCCCTACTTTTAAGATGACAGTACTGACATACAGAGATTCCATAAATAAAAAGCCTAGAAACTGCAGTTTTGGTTAAAATGTAAAGTTGTAAATTTGTACAGCAGATGAATTAATTGAGGGAAACAAATGTATATCAAGAATCGTTTTGGAATCGTATCGTGACTAGGGATGTGCAACAGCGATCGAGTACTCGGCCATGACAGCGATGATCGATCATGAAAACAATGATCGTGGAAAATAAATCTGATTTGTTATAGCAGCACTTTGGGCGGCACCCTGAGCTCTGATTGTTTAGCTTGCAACAGCATGCTGTTCAAAGTATAGATGTGAGAAGAGAGAAAAGCTTGGCTTTAAAGCAGAGGTTCTCAATTCCAGTCCTTGCGCCCACCCCGCTCTGCATATTTTGCATGTCTCTCTTTGTTAACACACCTGATTCAGATAATCAGCTTGTTAGAAGTGCGCTCCATGCATGAACTTTGTTCCGATTGACATGCTCCCTACACAGGGTCCATTGCTCCCTACTCCCTGAGCAGGGGAAATCCGCTGAAGTTTACTTTATTTCAGAACATTCATTCATGGATTTGCTCTGCGCAATGTCTTCACGCACGGACGAGTGTGACATCATATACCTCTGTAAATATATACAATTTTAATTCACGTCTTGCACACTTCAATGCACTTTGAATGGAATATATACGTTCGCTTCGAACTGGAATCATGGCGGAATATCCTGTGATGTCCACTTCGCAGGGCACTTACGTTCGAATAGAACAAACATCTGAAGCGATAAGAGTAACATACGAAATATGCAGAGCGGGGGGGCGCGAGGACTGGAATTGAGAACCGCTGCTTTAAAGTCACGTAGTGATCTCTGGGTTAGCTGCATACATATCTGATTAATCTAATATAGGATGCGTTGGGATATTAACATTTATTTACATGCAGCTTAATGCGCTGCATATTACCAGTGTTTAGTTTCATGCTCAAATGCAATGCCGGATATTGACAGTTATTTGAGACGGTCATATTGCTTTTAGATGTTTCTTTTTCAAAATACTGATTCTGTAATAATGCAGCAGTGATGTTTTTCGTCATATTTGTTCAACAGTAGGCAGTATTGTTTTCGTACTTCGTATGGCTTCGAAAATGCGCAGGCGATTTTAGTAATCACTTCATAATGTACATGAAAATATAGCACAAATCTGCCATAAACCTTAATGACATAAGCATTATAATGAGAACTTTATAGGATGTGAAATAAATAGTAAATCCTGTTCTTGCCCTTGTTTCAGCGCGCTGTTAAAAAGGGCATCACGGCGAGAGCTCTCGCTTTAATGCGTAACTTAAAGTTCACTGGAATTTAAAGTTCACACTTTCTACAATGTCGCGTGTCAAGTAACACTTCCGTGGGTGTCTTACAGACTGCAATTTACAATCTCAACATCATTGTGCTGTTACTTATTTCGAGCAGAATTTCACAAATTTGGTTCCCGACAGCATCAGGTGTTTTATTATTGGCGAGTATAATTATTTATTTAAATAAATGTAATCGTTTAGATATCATAATATTTAGGCTATAAATAACATTATAAATCTGGTTGGTTTGTATTGATGACGTAATATGTAAATGACATGCGTGCGGCCCGTGAGACTTGCACTTGGACCATAGTGCGGTCCGCTGGAAAAAAAGGTTGAGAACCACTGGTCTATAGCATTAGTTTTTAGGTACAGAAATTAAAGTAATCAAATGTAAAACACCATTGCATATTTGACTGTATAATTTAAAGATTAATCTTTATTAAAGTTACAAAAGCGATTCAATCAAGAGCAGTGAGGGATTTCTTTGTTGTTGCTGTTTGATTAATATTAAGAAAGTACTGTCATTTTAAGAGAATGCACTGATACTGTACTTTCAGCCTGCTACGTCTACTATAGGATACTTACTAAGATGGGCATTTTGATATCATTGTGTGAATTTGTCCATTCAAACACAATACTTAAGAAAGAGTTTTATATTTGCGTGCATTCTGAGGCGTGGGTTTCCACGCTTCTGATAAGCTAATGCACACAAAAATCTTCTCACTGTGCGCGTGAGATCGCGTCCTCTGGATTTTAAATGTTTAAACTGGCAAAGCTAACTTGAGTTTAGTTTGAACACAGATATCAACGTGTGCTGTTCAGGTCTCACCTGTGTGCGCACGCTATCAGCACCCTGGTGATGATTTAAATAAACTAGTAGCTTTAGAGGCTAGTGGGTTACTTCAGGTTATATTGTAACTCTATCCCTCACCCAATCCAGGTGATTCGTGGAGGGACCAATCAGCGACCTTTGACCCCTGGCCAGAGCCAACAGAGTCAGCAGGAGTCCCTTGCTGCTGCAAACCCAGCGCTGGCCTTCACAGGCATGCCAGGTGAGTTATGCTTTAACCTTTTCTTCCTGTTTTAACTTGTACAGGTAGTCTTGGGTTAGTTGTTCCTCATATCATAGGCTGTGCTTTATTTCCGTTCATTTATGTGCTTTATTTATGTGGTATGAGAATCTGAGGAAATGGCTTTCAACAATTCCAGTGATCTCCCAGAAAAGTTCATGGTCCTGCCGATTTGCATACGATTTCTAGCTAATTTGGGATTATTGAAGGCGGACACTTATGGATTTGGCATTGAGCTGCCTTTAATGCTAAAGAACTAATATGACACAATCTCTGGGGTCTGCCTACATTTACACAACAAATACAATTAGAAAATGGAGGCAGAACTGTCTGTTTGATTTGTAAATCTTTTTTTATCACTGAAATGCATGAACACAGTGCATTTGTGCTCATTTCAGCAGTTCTTAAGTCTGTCACGCCCATCATGTCCATCCTTTATTAGCAAGCGCTACGAGATTTTAGTAAAATCAGTCAGTGGCTGTGACAGGAAAAAAAAATAGTGTTTCTTGTTGGCTCAAAATAGGGCACCACCTTTTAAAGGGGTGGTTGACTGTTTTTTTTTCTAGTCTTGATTGTGTTTATGGGGTGCAGTCTAGCATGTGTTCATGTTTTTTTTTTTTTTTTTAAATGCATTATTTTTCACATAATTTACCTTTATTCCACACCTTTCTGTCCCTTCTCTGACAAACGCCTCATTTTATTTCCTGGTTTTATGAAGCTACTCCTTCAGAAATACGCGATGGACTGAGATTGGTTAACTGGCTCAGTGTGTTGTGATTCGCTAAACCGCCTCTACTGCACGCCCCTCACCTCAGTGGCATGTTGAATTGTAAACAGTAATGTTGTCTATAATGCTTATCAATTTGAGCCCGATTGAGACCCAGAGGATATTAGTAGTGATCGACCGATGTTGATTTGTTATTACCGATACCGATTATTTGTACGTTTATGTACCCGATAACCGATATGCAGAACCGATATTTATTTACCGTTATAAAGTAAATAAATAACAGAGTGAAGTAGGCTTGCCGCGATAGACGTGATGACGGTTATACCAGTGTTAAGCCGCAACACCGTTACGTCACTTGCTCACCGTGGCACCATCGTTTAGATTGTTTTTATAGTAATACATTTGTTCAGTTAGAGGACGCTACAATTAAAACTGAATGCTGCTGCTCAACGCAGTGCACCGAACGAACGAGAGTCTTGCATCACAGCAGTCTAGGTCTGCATGGCCGGCTGTCCCGACCAGATTTCTTACGCCACGGGATTCATTTCCCGAATACAACGCGTTAACGGTCGGTATCTCTGGCGCAATTTGAATTTGAGCGGGTGGTCTAACAATATCCCGTTCCCAGACGTCCTTCCAGAACAGTATATCTGCGCTTTATTCTTATCAATCAGTTCAGCCTGCACCCGGACCGTTATGCGCTCGCTGCACACATGGACCAGTGCTTCGTTTTATTGTCTGTGCACAGCGTGTGCAAAGATGCTCAGAGCAGGCTAGCAAATATAATTAATATACGGCTCAGACAGAACAGGCAGGTTGTGATGAGTGACAAGAGCAGAATAAATATGGAGCCGGTCTGGATGCGCTGTCCTTGAAGGACGTGCAATTCTCTTTCCTTTTTTCTTTTTTTTTGTATTATGCTTGTCATATCATTTTAAATGACAGACTGTGTCGAATTTATTTATTTTTCTCTGCTGCACTTTTCACTGTTAACAGCAAGATGTTAAATTAATTTAGTATTTTGACAAGACTAATAAAATATAAGGCTAAACCTACATTTTTTTCCTATTGTGTTGTAGGCTGAATGTTAGCCTAAATGAATTATATCCTGACAAAATGAATAAAAATAGGGATTACAAATTTTATATAACTTTTTTTTCTCTCTGTGACATTTTATTCCGTGTTGGCAGCAAAATGTTATTGACATTTATCAGTCAATAAATTCAAGACTCTTGATAAGACGAATAAAATAAATACAATTGTGTGCAGACTAAACTTTTATTTGTTAGCCTAACTATCTGTCTTTCGTCAGAAATGTAAACAAACAGTGAATATATCGCGGGAGCGGGTGTATGCGGAATAAAACCTCAAACAGTCCCGCGCAGACCTCTACATCACAGATCAGATTTCATTTATCACATGAAGAGAGATGACTGACCAGAAGAGTGAGGTGACACAGACAAGACGATTGCGGAAGAGTTTCAAAACGAAATGTAAAAGCACCCGTTTTAAACTGTTGACTTCTGAGTCTGACATTAATCTTAGTCTGGGAGAAAACTCACCGAGATCTACCAAGTGAAAAGTAAATAAATGATAAAATACATATTAAATAAATAATTAAAAAGGCTTGTTGTGATTGTATGTTTATGTTGCATTAATTGAATAATAATAAATAAAATTGTGTTTTATTATTATTCACTATTCACTACGCTGTATTCAACTATATACTGAGCTGTATTCAAGCAGAAATATGATGTTATAGAGATCGAGAGCGCACATACACGGTTCGTTTGCGCATCATTTATAAGGACATAACGCGTGCCTAATGCACGATCATGTCACTGTAATCAGCTTTACCTTGATTACAAAACTTGCCCATCAAAACTTGTGTGTACTAGTGTGACACTGGCTTCTTTTATCCAGCCGAGAGCAGTAGTTTGTGTATCATGTTCTCATACAGCTGTTTTGAGCCGCCGTTCAGTCTGTATTCACAGCGCCATGAGAACCGTATTTATCCTCCTAAACACAGAATACGTAGAGAGGTTATTTATTTATAGGCTATATATTTTTTTACATTACTTAACATGCGAGTCATAATATTAGTGAATGTATTATATTTGAGTTTGATCTCTCGCCTCCCTGGTTGAGAAACACTGACCTTTGACTGAAACACTGAAGCGTGAGCGATCTATTACCCCTGATCTAAGTGATAATGTTAAAAAAAAAACATTCGTTTCTCATTTATTTGGTTCCACAGTATTTGCTGTTTTTTTTATTTTAAACACTGCTTGACGCCGAATTGCTGCTGATATTAAAGTCAAAGTAAAACGCGCACGGCGCTTACAGGCTATTTAAAACCTATAAGGAAAAGAGGGAAAACTCAAACAAAATATCAACTTCATTTTAAACTACAGTTTTAGGTTTATAAGCTGTTCAATAGGCTAAAGGGTGTATAATAATTCACTGGATAATGTTAATTCACTGAATAATATTCTCTGGAATGTTGAAATAAGCTATAACAAACAAAACATCGTATTTTATTGCATTTCTCAACTGGCATGTTTTATCAGAATTATTCAAATGTTTTTGTCATTCTAAATTATGAAAACTGCTGACAGCGTGCGGTTTATCCATGCATTTACACAGAACTATACTCAAACTGCTATCGCTTGCTGAGATAATAAATAATTAATTTCGATAGATATGTTTATTTAGATGTTTATTGGCGAAATAATGGTTCTATAGTAAATGTTAATATAATTTTGTGTTTCAAACAAGTGAATCTTGTTAAAAGTTACATGCGGTGGCCGTGCTGGAGCATTTCCTGAGTGAACACTGCTCCAGATGTGTGTGTGTGTGTGTGTGTGTGTGCACTTGGATGGGTCAAATGCAGAGAACAAAATTTCACTGCTGGTTATACTCTGTATAATACGACGGCGTTTTAGTGCCACATAAAAAAAAAAAAATAATCTACGATTACGAGATTAAAGTCGTAATATTTCGAGAATAAAGTCGAAACTACGAGAATAAAGTCGTAATGTTACGAGAATAAAGTCGTAATGTTACGAGAATAAAGTCGAAATGTTACGAGAATAAAGTCGTAATATTACGAGAATAAACTCGTAGTAATACGAGATTAAACTCCTAATACTTTGAGAAAAATCACAGAATTGCTAGAAACAATGGATGTGGAGGATTTGGTTAAATCCTAATTTAGATTAGGATTTAGCAATAAGGAAATTCTTTGTCTTTTGGCGCATCAGCACGGAGTTATAATTAGTAAAAGGACACTGCAGCAGTTATGTAGGAAACTTAATTTATTCAGAAGAAAAAATCAGACAGACATTGAGGAAATTGCCTCTTTTGTGCAGTCTGAGATGGCGACCAGTGGTCGATGGTTACATCTGCGTGCTATTCGAAGAGCATATGTTGTTTCTCAAGAGACTATGAGGATGGTGATCAAAGAAATCGACCCTGAAGGAGTTGAACTTCGGCGCGCTCGACGTCTCCGAATATGCCATAATGCCACAACGCGTTGGGACCCCGGCTGAAGTACTGGCGACGTCGTTATTTTTCTTCTGAATAAATTAAGTTTCCTACATAACCGCGGCAGTGTCCTTTTACTAATTATAACTCCGTGCTGATGCGCCAAAAGACAAAGAATTTCCTTATTGCTAAATCCTAATCTAAATTAGGATTTAACCAAATCCTCCACATCCATTGTTTCTAGCAATTCTGTGATTTTTCTCAAAGTATTAGGAGTTTAATCTCGTATTACTACGAGTTTATTCTCGAAATATTACGACTTTATTCTCGTAATATTACGACTTTATTCTCGTAATATTACGACTTTATTCTCGTAACATTTCGACTTTTTTTCTCGTAGTTTCGACTTTATTCTCGAAATATTACGACTTTAATCTCGTAATCTTAGATTTTTTTTTTTTTTTATGTGGCACTAAAACGCCGTCGTAGTATAATTATGTATGTGACAAAAAAAGAAAAATTCAAAACCGATTTTTTTTTTACAAAACCGATTATGGTAAAATTCTTAAATATCGGGAAAAATATCGGTCAACAGATATATCGGTCGATCTCTAGATATTAGTGAAGAGGATCGTGCAGAACCTGTGCAAGCACGGCTCTTAATGATATGTTTGGTTGTTGTTGTCTCATAGTTTTAAATA
Organism: Schizopygopsis pylzovi; assembly: GCA_027422435.1. Lineage (NCBI taxonomy): Eukaryota > Metazoa > Chordata > Actinopteri > Cypriniformes > Cyprinidae > Schizopygopsis > Schizopygopsis pylzovi. Next base: position 30,725,835 of record CM049816.1, on the reverse strand, counting down.
CGCTACTATTCGTAAGTGCTACTGTGTTTTATATGGGTTTGTGACGTATCAGACCCGGGAAGTAACTCGTTGTAGTCCCTTACCAGTCATTTTTGTAGGCATTAAACTTCCAGAATTTTAAAAGACGATATCTCTGTTTGCATTGAACTTTCAGCGCCGCAACTCTGCAGATATTGTTTATGCTCAAACAGCAACATTACATTTACATTTAGTCATTTAGCAGATGTTTTTATCCAAAGCGACTTACAATTGGGGAATACATAAAGCGATTAATCTAGAAGAGATTAATGCAAACAGACAGAAGAAGTGCCCATAACACCAAGTCTCAGGCATTGTTCAAATAAGCTAGCTAGGGAAGGAGAGAAAGATGAAGATTTTGAAAAAGTGATTTTATTTTTATTTTTTTTATGATGAAGTCAAGTAGAGTCGAAAGAGATGAGTTTTCAGTTGTTGCTTGAAGATTGACAGGGATCCAGCAGTCCGGATGGGGGTGGGAAGATCATTCCACCAGCCAGGAAAGGTGAACGAGAATGTTCTGGAGAGTGATTTTGAGTCTCTCTGTGATGGTACCATGAGGCGTCGCTCACTAGCAGATCTCAGACTTCTGGAGATAACATCAGATAACCAGGGGTTAGAAGTGGCAGTCCGTGCTGGCCTGGAGAACAGAGGACAAATGTCATCTAGACAAGAGGTTAACGTAGAGCATAAAGTATCAGTAGCAGCATTCACATCCAGAGATGAGAGATGGGTAGGTGAGGGAAGAGAGGAGGATACTACAGAGGAAAGATGGGAGGGAGAAAGGGAGCGTAGGTTTCGTCTAAAAGTAACTGGTAAGGGGGCTGGTGGCACCCGGGTAGCAAAGTGTAATGTGAATTTAATGAAGAAATGGTCAGAGATATGTAGTGGTTGTACCAGAATGTTATCTGCAGTACAATCGCGTGAGTAAATTAAATCAAGTTGGTTGCCTGATTTGTGAGTGCTAGTAGTGGTAAGGCGTTTGAGACCAAATTAAGCTAGGAGTAAATGGAAGTCTGTAGCATAAGGCTTTTCTAGATGAATGTTGAAATCACCAAAAACTAAGAGTGCTGTCCTCCATGAAAGAGGACAGCAACCCGTCCAGCTCCTCTAGGAAGGGGGCTAGAATTTGGCCAGGGTGATGGTAAATTACCACAATCCGGAGTTGCATAGGAGCCATTACAGTAATCGCATTGAGTATTTCCAATTATTTGAAATGAGCAGACCAGTGCCCCCACCCCGGCCAACTTGACGTGGGGTGTGAGAGAAAGAGAAATTGTTAGAGAGGGCAGCTGGGGTTGCTGAATATTCTGGACGAATCCAGGTCTCAGTCAAGCCCAAGATGCTGAGAGTGGATTGTAAAGAAAAAGCGGAAATTAAGTCTGCTTTGTTGACAGCTGACTGACAATTCCAGAGAGCCATTGAGAAAGAAAGAAAGTAGAAGAGGTCAGGTCAAGTCACCTTTATTTATATAGCGCCTTTAACAATACAAATTGTAACAAAGCACTGCACAATATCAAAATAGGCAAATTTTGTCAATAATGTAAAATGACAGGATTTAACACTCAATTATCTGCTGAATGCATTTCATTATTGAATTTAGTAATGGCATTGTCCAGCTTAGTTCAGTTTAAATAATATCTGTGCAATCAAGTCGATGATTGTGCTGGAAATGAAGTGTCCCCAACTGAGCAAGCCAGAGGCGACAGCGGCAAGGAACGAAAACTCCATCGGTGACAGAATGGAGAAAAAACCTTGGGAGAAACCAGGCTCAGTCGGGGGGCCAGTTCCCCTCCGGCCAGACGAATCAGTAGTTTGTTCCAACTGCAGCAAAGTCAGAGTGTAAGTGGTCCACTGGTTCCAGGGGTCTTTCCCCGATGGATGTCTAGGTGACGAGGTCCTCACTGGAGATCTGTCTCTGGGGCTCATCTCGGAGGTCCTCGGAGGGGTTGTCATCGTCTCTTCTCAGGTGTTCGGTCATCTCTATCGTTTAAGGGTAGGATCCAGAATGAAGCTTGTGTAATTCCTAACTACCACGGGATGTTAATCCCGTGGCAGTAACATAGAAACAGTAAGACAATTAGCGTAGCAGCTGCTCCATCCAGGAATAACCCTGGATGAAATTATCAGTATAACCCAAGCTAAAGCATAATAATGTGCATTTGTTCAGATAGACTGGCAGTACAAGATTGTGAGATGCATTATATGAATGCTTGGCTAAAGAGATGCGTCTTTAATCTAGATTTAAACAGAGAGAGTGTGTCTGAACCCCGAACGTTTTCAGGAAGGCTATTCCATAGTTTAGGAGCCAGATATGAAAAAGTTCTACCTCCTTTTGTGGACTTTGCTATCCTAGGTACTACTAAGAGTCCAGAGTTTTGCGACCTAAGGGAGCGGGTTGGATTGTAGCGTGATAGAAGATTAGTTAGGTACGCAGGAGCTAAATCATTTAGGGCCTTATAGGCAAGTAATAATATTTTGTAACTGATACGAAACTTAATAGGTAGCCAGTGCAGAGACTGTAAAATTGGAGTAATATGATCATATTTTCTTGACCTGGTAAGGACTCTAGCCGCAGCATTTTGTACTATCTGTAGCTTGTTTATTGAAGATGCAGGACAACCACCTAGCAGTGCATTACAATAGTCCAGTCTAGAGGTCATGAATGCATGAACTAACTTTTCTGCATCAGAAACACTTAACATGTTCCGTAGCTTGGCAATGTTTCTAAGATGGAAGAATGCTGTTTTTGTAACATTGGAAATATGATTTTCAAAAGATAGGTTGCGGTCTAATATAACACCCAGATTTTTAACTGTAGAGGAAGTAACATTACATCCGTCTAGTTGCAAATTGTAATCCAAGAGATTCTGTGTACTGTTTTTAGGTCCAATAAGTAATATCTCGGTCTTATCTGAATTTAATAGGAGAAAATTACTGGTCATCCAATCTTTTATATTTTTAACACACTCTGTTAGCTTAGATAGTTTAGAAGTTTCATCTGGTTTTGTTGAGATATATAGTTGAGTGTCATCAGCATAACAATGGAAACTAATCCCGTATTTTCTAATAATATTACCAAGGGGCAGCATATATAATGAGAATAACAGAGGACCTAGGACAGATCCTTGCGGTACTCCATACTTTACTGGTGATAATTGAGATGACTCCCCGTTTAAATAAACAAAGTGGTAGCGATCGGACAGGTAGGATCTAAACCATCTTAAAGCCTGCCCTTGAACAACTGTATAGTTTTGTAATCGATCTATCAGTATGTCATGATCTATAGTGTCGAACGCAGCACTAAGATCAAGTAAAACTAGCAATGAGATACAGCCTTTGTCTGACGCAAGAAGCAAGTCATTTGTAATTTTAACAAGTGCAGTTTCTGTGCTATGGCGGGGCCTGAAACCTGACTGAAATTCTTCATAGATATAATTTTTTTGTAAAAAGCAGCACAATTGAGCAGACACTACTTTTTCTAATATTTTCGACATAAATGGAAGATTTGAGATGGGCCTGTAATTTGCCAGTTCACAAGGATCTAATTTTGGTTTCTTAATAAGAGACTTAATTACTGCCAGCTTAAATGGTTTTGGGACGTGACCTAAAGATAGCGAGGAGTTAATAATATTGAGAAGCGGTTGTTCCCTTTCAGTCGGTCACTCCGAGTCACGTCGGATGACCGACGAATTGGGATCTCGCCAGAGAGACCTATCCACTTCGAGTGTAACTAAACGAGCCAATGGACATTGGCATGCGATCATTGCATCCAGCTGCCGCTGATCACAGCGTGAGTATAAGAGGCAGCCGGTGCACCGCATTAATCATCCTTTCGCTTCGGAGCCGAGCGGCGGTATTCACTACTGCTCTTCCTGTCTGCGAGTGAGAAACTGAGCGAGTGCGGGCGTTACAGCACGGCAGCGGTGGTCGCGGTCTCACGGGAGAAAGAGAAAACGGTTCCCGTGAAGACAGTCACACTAGGAGTGTGCGGTGGCCAGCCCCCTGCGTGCTTCAGCACTAAGAGAGCAGATTTCTCTAAAAGAGTACACGGGTGATCGCGTCTTTTTAAAGATGTCTTATCACCCGTGCGTTTCTGGGTGCGGTCGATCTCTGGCGCCTCAGGACGGTCACGATCACTGCCTCACGTGTCTGGGCATTCAGCACGCTGAGGAAGCTTTCGTGGATGGTTCATGTTCTTCATGTGGGGACATGACCATCTCGGAGTTGCGCAATAGACTCCGCTGTGTCAAACATGGCGGAGTCCCTCTGCCTCTGCCGCGATCTGGCGTTCGTCCTGGCACAAAACGGGGCGGCACAGCATCCGGTGGAGTCAGAGGTGATCTGAGGATTACGGTGAGGGCTTCCCCAAGTGGAGGTTCTCACCCCTCAGGCACTCCGCAGCCGGCGGGGGTACCGTTGGTTCGGACTGGGGCCTCTGCTGAGTGGGGTACCCCACCCGTTTCCTTCGGTGCCTCCCCTGATGACCAGATGTCGGTCGCTGCATCGGAGGGCGAGCCCTCTCTCTCCGGGGATGACGACTCGGCTGCGTTGCCCCCTTCGGGTGTGGTAGCGTTGTCCGAGCCAGACCCAGAGATGACGGCTATGCTTTCCCGGGCCGCCGAGAACGTCGGGCTCGTGTGGAATCCTCCACCGCGTCCCGACCCTTCTAGGTTGGACGAGTGGTTTCTCGGGGGGGGTCGCGCTGGCTTTCAGCGCCCTCCTCCGGTGCCATTCTTTCCGGAAGTGCATGAGGAGCTTACAAGGTCATGGAAGGCACCTTTTACTGCCCGAAATAAACCTTGTGGCTCCTCCCCCCTCACCACCCTCGATGGTGGAGCCGCTTTGGGGTACACGGGCATCCCCTCTGTGGAGCGGTCTGTGGCCATGCAGTTGTGTCCAACAGTCGCTTCCACTCTGCGGGGTGAACCGTGTCTCCCCTCACGGGCCTGTAAGTACTCGTCAGGCCTCACTGGCAGTGCTTATAGAGCCTGTGGGGAGGCGGCTTCTGCCCTACACGCCATGGCGTTACTGCAGGTCCATCAGGCCAAAGCACTGAGAGACCTGCACGAGGGTGGGCACGACCTGGCGGTTCTACATGAGCTGCGTGCTGCGACGGACCTCGCGCTCCGAGCGACGAAGGTGACCGCACAGTCTCTGGGTCGTGCGATGTCCACGCTTGTGGTCCAGGAGCGCCATCTCTGGCTGTGTCTCACTGACATGAAGGAGCAGGAGAAGGTACAGTTCCTGAATGCTCCCGTGTCACAGACCGGCCTTTTCGGCGACGCTGTCGAGAGCTGTGCCCAGCAGTTTTCGGCAGCACAGAAGCAGACTGAGGCGATCAAGCACATCATGCGCCGGAGGAAACCCGCTGCTGCTTCCACTCCGGCTGCAGCCCCTCAGCCTGCTCGTCGCCGTGGGCGCCCCCCTGTGGCCGCCCCCGCTCCCACGCCACGGCAGCAGCCTTCCACCGTGCGGCATCGTGGAGCCGGTCACAGACAGGACGCCCAGCCCGTCCAGGCCCCCGCCAGACCAGGCGGCAAGCGCAAGTGCAAGAGGCCCTGAGACGGGCGACCCAGAGATGGAGAGAACTGCTCGTCGGGAGATGGTGACCGCACCACTCCCTCCCCCGGAGGAGGGCTGGGTGGAGAATCCTTTGTTCGTTTTGTTTTTGTTCCGCCGCTGGCCCAGCAGCCAGCGGTACCCAAAACTTCAATAAAAGAGCAGTTTCCTCAGTCTCTGGGTCTCAAGAGGAGGAGAGTGGTGTACCGTGCATCACGGGATCACTTCCCTCCTCCTCTCTCGCCAGGCAGGGGGGGGTTGCCCAAGAGCACCCCTCCTGCCCATTTGTGGAACCGGGTAAGGGCAGTAGCACTCAAGCCCCCGCTACAAGTCGTCACACGCAAGCCGGGCTCCTGCGTTTCCTCCCACACGAGGAGGAATCAGGTGAGTGTTACACTACACACCCAGACCCCGCCCCCCGCCATCACAGGCCAGGCCTTCACAGGCCCCGGGCCGGGTCCCTGTGTTCCACATCGCTGCCCCACCACGGGTACGTCGGTGGCTCCGTTGGTGCCGCTGGCACGGTCTCTCGGAGCCTGGCTAGCGCTCCCCAGTCCGTCTCGGTGGCTCCTACGGACCATCAGACTCGGCTATGCGATTCAGTTCGCCCGGCGTCCCCCCAAGTTCAGGGGCATCCGGTTCACTTCAGTCAAACCCGCCGATGCTCCTGTCTTGCGTGCGGAAATCGCAGTCCTACTGGCGAAGGATGCGATAGAGCCGGTCCCTCCAGCCGATATGAGGTCGGGGTTGTTCAGCCCCTACTTCATTGTGCCCAAGAAAGGTGGTGGGTTACGACCGATCTTGGATCTGCGAGTTTTGAACCGTGCACTTCACAAGCTGCCGTTCAAGATGTTGACGCAGAAACGCATTTTTGGATGCGTCCGTCCCCTAGATTGGTTTGCAGCGATCGACCTGAAGGACGCGTACTTTCATGTCTCGATCCTCCCGCGACACAGGCCATTCCTGCGTTTCGCGTTCGAGGGACAGGCGTATCAGTACAAGGTCCTGCCCTTCGGGCTGTCCCTGTCGCCTCGCGTCTTCACCAAAGTCGTGGAGGCGGCCCTTGTCCCCCTGAGAGAACAAGGTGTGCGCATTCTCAACTACCTCGACGACTGGCTCATACTCGCACAGTCTCGCAGGCAGTTGTCTGCACACAGGGACCTGGTGCTCAAGCACCTCAGCCTGCTGGGCCTTCGGGTCAACTGGGAAAAGAGCAAACTCGTGCCAACGCAGAGGATCTCTTTTCTCGGCATGGAGTTCGATTCGGTCAACCAAACAGCACGCCTCACCCAGGAACGTGCTCAGTCAGTGCTGAACTGCTTCAAGACCTTATCAGGCAGGACGGCGGTTCCACTGAAACTCTTTCAGAGGCTCCTGGGGCATATGGCTGCAGCCGCGGTGACAGTTCCGCTCGGTCTGCTCCATATGAGACCGCTTCAGCACTGGGTCTATGGCCGAATCCCGAGGTGGGCGTGGAAACGCGGCACTTACCGGGTTCAGATTACACCGGCCTGCCGCAAGACCTTCAGGCCGTGGTCAGATCCCTCGTTCCTTCGGGCAGGAGTGCCCCTGGAGCAGGTATCCAGGCATACTGTGGTATTCACAGATGCCTCATCCACAGGCTGGGGAGCCACGTACAACGGGCACGCAGTATCAGGGGTTTGGACGGGTCCCCAACTGCATTGGCATATCAATTGCCTCGAGTTGCTAGCAGTACGCCTTGCCCTGAGCCGTCTCAGAGGGCGCCTTCAGCGCAAGGACGTTCTGGTCCGTACGGACAACACTGCGACCGTTGCGTATATCAACCGGCAAGGCGGTTTGCGCTCCCGTCGCATGTCGCAACTCGCCCGCCACCTCCTCCTCTGGAGTCAGAAGCATCTGAGGTCCCTTCGTGCCATCCACATCCCAGGAGTGTTCAATCGGGCAGCCGACGAGCTGTCCCGAGCAGCACTTCCAGGCGAGTGGAGACTCCATCCCCAGGCGGTTCAGCTGATTTGGGGACGGTTCGGAGCTGCCCAGGTCGACCTGTTTGCATCTCCAGAAACCACCCACTGCCAAGAGTTCTACTCCCTAACCGAGGCAACGCTCGGCACGGATGCACTGGCACACAGCTGGCCCCGGGGCCTGCGCAAATATGCGTTCCCCCCAGTGAGCCTACTAGCACAGACACTGTGCAAGATCAGGGAGGACGAGGAGCAGGTCTTGTTAGTGGCTCCATATTGGCCCAACAGGACCTGGTTCCCGGAACTCATGCTCCTCGCGACAGCCCCTCCCTGGCCAATTCCTCTGAGGAAGGATCTGCTTTCTCAGAGACGGGGCACCCTATGGCACCCGCGCCCGGACCTGTGGAAACTCCACGTATGGTCCCTGGATGGGACGCGGAGGTTCTAGCTGACCTACCCCAGGAGGTAGCACTCACTATCACTTCAGCACGGGCACCGTCCACGAGACGGGCCTATACTCTGAAGTGGAACCTGTTCGTCGAATGGTGTTCCTCCCACCAGGAGGACCCCCGGAGATGCTCGATCAGAGCTGTGCTTTCCTTCTTACAGCAAGGGTTGGAGCGTAGGCTGTCCCCTTCCACCCTTAAGGTTTATGTGGCCGCTATTTCTGCTTACCACGACCCCGTAGAGGGGAAGTCGGTGGGGAAGCACAATCTGGTTGTCAGGTTTCTTAGAGGGGCCAGGAGGTTGAACCCTCCTAGGCCCCCCTCTCTACCCTCTTGGGATTTGGCTTTGGTGCTAAGAGCCCTAATAACTGCCCCCTTTGAGCCTTTGCAGTCAGTCGAGTTGAAGTTTCTATCTATGAAAACCCTACTCCTGCCTGCATTGGCCTCGATCAAGAGGGTGGGGGACCTGCAGGCATTTTCGGTCGACGATTCGTGCCTTCAGTTTGGGCCGGCTGACTCCAGTGCAACACTGAGGCCCCGGCCCGGCTATGTGCCCAAGGTTCCTACCACTCCCTTCAGGGACCAGGTAGTGAATCTGCAAGCGCTGCCCCCGGAGGAGGCAGACCCAGCCCTAGCTTTGCTCTGTCCGGTACGCGCACTGCGACAGTACACGGATAGAACTCAGAGCTTTAGGACCTCAGAGCAGCTCTTTGTCTGCTACGGTGGACAGCAGAAGGGGAAGGCTGTTTCCAAGCAGAGGATGGCCCACTGGATAGTGGATGCTATCACCTTGGCCTATGAAGCACAAGGTGTGCCCTGCCCGCTCAGGTTGCGTGCTCACTCCACTAGGGGTGTTGCATCGTCCTGGGCGCTGGCTCGGGGCGCCTCGCTAGCAGACATCTGTAGAGCTGCGGGTTGGGCGACTCCCAACACGTTCGCTAGGTTCTATAGCCTGCGTGTCGAACCGGTTTCCTCCTGTGTTCTCACCTCAAACGGGTAGTGGCACTGAGAGGCCCTGTTCAGAGTCGGCTTGCGGCGTCTCTAAACGCCTTATTCTCCAGAGAGTTCCCTAACCGGGCAAACCCTGTTGAGTCCTCCAGCACTCCGGTGCCCAGACGTGGCGGAACGTACGGTGCCAGGCCTTTCAGCCAATGAATTCTTGAAATCTGGTGTGAGGCTAGTGCCCATATGAGTGACCCTGTTGGGATCCCATATGTGTTTTCCACGGTATGCTTATTAGAACCGTGTTCCCCAGGTAGACCATGTTCTGCCGTCTCTAATGATGCAGCCTGAGCCATCACAGAGACTTCCATGTGCATTGGGCCCTACGGGGTTACTTCATGTGAGTAATGTCACTTAACCCCCTCTGGGAGGAGGTGACTCCGCAGTGTGCCTCTTCCAAGTGGAAGGGCACACTTTCCCAGTGTTATTCAAGTCCTACTGTTTGGGTTGCTCTAGGGACAGCAGTAGTCGACCTTCTCTGTGTAGCCCGGCCTATCGTCTGCCTTATAGGAAGGATCAGGAGGTCTACACAGGGCGCTGGAAGGGGCAGCTCCTGTGGCGCTTTGGTAGGGATCCCAATTCGTCGGTCATCCGACGTGACTCGGAGTGACCGACTGAAAGGGAACGTCTCGGTTACGTATGTAACCCTCGTTCCCTGAGGGAGGGAACGGAGACGTCACGTCCCGTCGCCACAGTTGCTGTACCACCGCTGGGCGGCCGGGTCTCCGGCTCGGCTCCTCAGCGAAAACATGATTAATGCGGTGCACCGGCTGCCTCTTATACTCACGCTGTGATCAGCGGCAGCTGGATGCAATGATCGCATGCCAATGTCCATTGGCTCGTTTAGTTACACTCGAAGTGGATAGGTCTCTCTGGCGAGATCCCAATTCGTCGGTCATCCGACGTGACGTCTCCGTTCCCTCCCTCAGGGAACGAGGGTTACATACGTAACCGAGACGTTCTGCAACAGGTAACAACTCTTTCAATAGTTTAGTTGGTACAGGATCTAATAAACATGTTGTTGGTTTAGATGCAGTGATAAGTTTATTTAGCTCATCCTGTCCTATAGTTGTAAAGCACTGCAGTTTTTCTTTGGGTGCGATGAATGATGCTGAAATACTAGACGCTGTAGAATCTACGTTTGTTATTTTATTTCTGATATTATCTATTTTATCAGTAAAGAAATTCATAAAGTCATTACTATTAAACTGTGAGGGAATATTTAGATCGGGTGACATCTGTTTATTTGTTAATCTAGCCACTGTGCTAAATAAAAACCTTGGATTGTTTTGGTGATTATCTATGAGTTTGCGGATATACTCGGTTCTTGCAGTTTTTAGAGCCTGTCTATAGCTGGACATACTGTTTTTCCACGCAATTCTAAAGACTTCCAAGTTACTTTTTCTCCATTTGCGCTCAAGAATACGAGTTTCTTTCTTGAGAGAATGGGTATAACTGTTGTACCATGGCGCAGCACGTTTTTCTCTAACCTTTTTTAATTTGATGGGTGCAACAGTTTCTAACGTATTAGAGAAAATAGTTCCCATGTTGCTAGTAATTGTGTCTAGTTCATCTGTATTTATGGGTACACAGAGCAGTTGAGATAAATCAGGCAGGTTATTTGTGAATCTGTCTTTAGTGGCTGGAATAATAATTCTGCCTGGGCGATAACGCGGAGCCATATAGTTAATATCAGTAATATGCAGCATGCACGATACAAGGGAATGGTCAGTAACATCATCACTTTGAGGTATGATATCTATATCAGTTAGATCAATTCCATGCGATATTATTAAATCTAACGTATGATTAAAACGATGCGTGGGCCCGGTGACATTTTGCTTGACACCAAAAGAGTTTATTAGGTCAGTAAACGCAAGTCCTAACGCATCATTTGTATTATCAACGTGAATGTTAAAATCTCCAACAATTAGTGCTTTATCAACAGTAACCAATAGGTCTGAGAGGAAATCTGCAAATTCTTTTAGAAAATCTGTATATGGCCCTGGTATGGAGCTTATAATATGACAAAACTATTTGAATTTGAATTGTGTAAATTTGAATTATTGACAAGTTTCATTTAACAAAACTGAATATTATGTGTAATTTAACATAGTTCTGAATTAGATTTTTGTTTTACTCGAATATTGAACATTTCAAGTTTAACACAATTGAATTTTTTATGGTAGTTTTTTAATAGACGTATTTTCAGACAGCGTTTTTTTTGTTCTGAAATCTTTGACTGCAAATATCAAAATTTGTTTTTAAAAATACAAATTCGTTTTTAAAAATACAACTTCAAGTTTTCAAGTTTAAGAAGAAATTCGGAACATCAAATTCAATATTTAAAATTCAAAACGCAGAAATTCAGAGCATACAGAAAGTAGGTCAGAGGTCTTCCAGAGGGAAGAGTAGACGATCTCCGAAAAGTCGAACGAAGCGTTTACTACGAGTCTGTGACCGGGAGGGGACATGTTCTGTTAACTTAGGCTAGGTTTGTCCTGGCCACAACATATTAACTCGTGTGAGTGTGATTAAATGTCGTGGCCGCGAGATTGTTTTGTCGAGGTGATCCTGGAATCGCCACGCCGCTGCCGCTTTCTCTCGTAGTGGAAGTGTTTTGTGCGGTCTCGGGCCAGACATTGCCATAGTTACATAATGGAAATTTTAACTGATCGTCTTTTTCCAAAAAAAAATTTATATATGTAACGGATGTATGCCAGTAAGGGCTGTGTGTAAACCTCGCTCTCCTGACCTCAAAAAGAGGCGCTCTAGCGACAGATGCTGCAGGCTGTAGCCTTTGGCGTTCCTTGTTAGAGCGCCCACCTCCCGCGCCGGAATCCCGGGTTCCCGACCCGCTCGGAGCAAGATCGAGTTAGGATGGTCTGGACCTGGGAGGGTTACATATATAATTGTTTAAATATAAATTATTATTATTGTTATTATTATTATTGGTTATAGCCTACAGCCAACTGTAAATGCCGATAATGCTTTGATTATGCTATATTAATAACGGGAATTGTTTACTGGAAGTGCAGTTTAAAGGTTAAATTTAACATATATTTAAATTTATTTCAGCTAATTAATAGACTGTTATAAATATACTGTTTCGTTGAGGGATTAATAATTTGTGTAGTCATTTGTAAAAACACAACACGCTCGTTGTCACATATGGGTGTAAAGACAATCATAAATTCAAAACTTAATTGGCATAAGCGCTTACAATATTTGCAAAATATGGAAGCATATTAATAATTATACAGAATGTTAATTTGGTAAAGCTCTACACGAATTGAAAGGGAAATAAGCATATATAACAATAAACATAAAAAATGTAACCCTAACCAGTTAATATAATAATATAATTATACAAATATTAAATAAAAAGACACAAACAGTAAACAGATTTACAACGCTGTGGGATGTGGGATGGAGACATGTTTTATCCATCACTGATAATCCCAGGTTGCTATGGTTACGCAGTTTTATTTACACATTAAACTCGTGGCCACATAATTACACTCCCACGAGTTAATATGTTGTGGCCAGGACAAAACTAGCCTAAGTTAACAGAACATGTCCCCTCCCGGTCACAGACTCGTAGTAAATGCTTCGTTTGACTTTTCGGAGATCGTCTACTCTTCCCTGTGGAAGACCTCTGACCTACTTTCTGTATGCTCTGAATTTCTGCGTTTTGAATTCTAAATATTGAATTTGATGTTCCGAATTTCTTCTTCATCTTGAAAACTTGAAGCTGTATTTTTTAAAACTGTATATTTGCAGTCAAAATTTTTTTTTTTTAATTGTGTTCAATTTCAAATGTTCATTATTCGAGTTTAAAAAAATTAAATTCATGTAAATTCCACATAATATTCAGTTTTGTTAAATGACACTTGTCAATAATTCAAATTTACACAATTCAAATTCAAATAGTTTTGTCATATTATAAGCTCCATACCCTGGCGGCCTATACACAGTAGCTAGAGCAAGAGATAGGACAGATTTATTTTGCTTATCTGACAGTTTAACATTGAGCATAAGTATTTCGAATGAGTCAAACCTGTATCCTGTTTTCTGAGTAACATTGAGAATATCACTATATATTGTTGCGACACCGCCGCCACGACCAGTCTCACGAGGCTCGTGCTTATAACAGTAGCTTGGTGGAGTAGATTCATTTAGACCAAAATAATCATTTGTTTTAAGCCAGGTTTCAGTCAGACAGAGTACATCAAAACTATTATCTGTGATTATTTCATTTACAATAACTGCTTTCGGTGTGAGTGATTGGATATTTAGGAGCCCAAGTTTTAAAAATTGTTTTTGTTCATTTATTTTGCATTTTTCTGGTTTAATCACGATCAGATTTGTTCTAGATCCTGCATTCAATTTATATTTTGAACTCAATATTCGGGGAACAGACACAGTCTGTATAGATTGGACACTGCAAGTACCTTTATCATTTAAGTGGGTAGAACAAAAGTCATCATAGCTGTTATTAGAGAATTTGCTTACTAGTCAGATAGAGCGTAGCGTCCTGGTGATGTTGTCCGACAGGAGTTCCGCACCGACTCTGCTGGGGTGCAGGCCATCAGCACGAAATAGCCTAGGACGCTCCCAGAAAAGATTCCAATTATTGACAAAGAGAATTTTCTGCTCTGTACACCATGAAAACAACCATTCATTTAAAGCAAACAGTCTACTGAACCGTTCGTGTCCTCGTCGATACGTGGGAAGAGGTCCTGACACGATGATCGTCGTCGCTGGCGATGTGCTGCGTACCGTCTCGATCAGGCTCCTGAAGTCCCTCTTCAGTGTCTCCGTCTGCCGCAGCTTGGTGTCGTTAGCCCCCGCGTGAATCACAACAGCTGCAACGTCATCATCCTTCAGGATCGCGGGTATCTGCACAGAAACATCAAGAACACGAGCACCAGGGAGACAATGAGTGTGCACTTTACCTTCAGCTAACGTAGCACGGACATGCCGGACGATTGAGTCTCCGATGACCACAGCGTCACGATCAGTCTCGCAGAGAGGGGCGAAGCGGTTCCGGGATGAGATGTCGAAGACCGGGGGGGGGAGAAGTCGTCGCCCGGGGCCTGGATCGCGTCTTCCGCTGCTGCACCCAGGGTCCGTGGTTTCCCGGCGCCGGAGTGAAGGCCATCTGTGACGATCGCGTCCCGGGTGCACGGGGCCTGTGCAGAGAAACACACAGAGTAGAGGTGGTGGGAGCATTAGCAGCGCGTTGCATACTTACCCCGGACTTATGAGCGTCAGCCCGAGATGTTTCCAGCGTTGCTATCCGTTTCCTCAGCTGGGCCTGTTTCCCAAGCAGCTCGCGGATCCGTGTCTCCACGGCCTCCAGCTCGAGCTGCGTCGAATGCAGCTCGAACGTGTCCTCACCTGCACACAAAGGTAGACACGAATCCGCCATTTAAGCAAGTAACAGTGAAACAATGTTAAATGTGTGTATGCGTGTGTAAAAAGGGATATTAGCTGTGTTAGCGGCACCCGCGCTGGCTTTGCTAACGGGCTATAAGCTAATAGCGGACTTGGGAAATCAAAATAAAACTTGCGATAACAAGCCGCTCTGATTATTCTCGTTGCAGAATGCGATTGGGGATATATTCACACGTTATAGAAACACAAATTTTTGTGTATGAAATCGGAATTTAAGATACAAAATAGACGATAAACAATTGGCTTGGCGGAGATTCAGCTCAGAACACGCGTCAACGACAAACCGGAAGTAAATCAGCATGTACGCCATTGCCGTGTGTGTGAGTCAAGCCGAGGTGTAGAGGTGTAGTAGAAGATTTAGAGATAGGGCGTAGGTTAGCAGGATTACGTTGCCATCTGCGTGTGATGTTAGAGCGTGGTCGAGAGGCAACCGGAATGGGTTAGAAACACATGATAGAGGTGGAAGGATAGAGGATAGCAAAGGAGAGTGTGTGAGGGAAGGGGTGAAAAAATTTACACTTAAATACGTTGCCGGTGTCATTGCTCGGGTAAAGTTGCACAGGAAAAAGTCACCTGTCTTTACACTCGTCTGTCTTCTAAAAGTCGCGCAGGAAAAAGTCACCTGTCTTTACACTCGCCTGTCTTCTAAGTCGCGCAGGAAAAAGTCAACTTCCATGTCAGCGCTGGGACATCAAATAAATACACTGTCTAATTAAGAGAATAGAGTGAAAACAGCTGTGAACGGCTTCTGATTAGCCCAGCCAATAAGCCTAACAGAGTGATAATAGACGAAACTAACACCTTGCCCAAGGAACAATGGAGGCGCAAATTATTCTTAATACCAGTAAGTGCAATCAAAAATATCAACCTCTACGAAAATGCAGACTATAAATAGGTAGGAAACGAAGTATTCCTTCCTAGCAGCAAGTAAATAATTTAAACAACAGATCTATGAACAAGTATTAAAGACACTTACAAGCTGCCATCCGTTTCTTCTGGTGACTATTCGGCTTCTCCCCATTACACACTAACTAATGTTAAAAAAGTGAAATCGAATCAACCACCCCTTTAAATGTCTTGTTAATGTCTTTAGTGAATTTAATATTTTTTGCTGGTAGATTTCACAATTAAGTTTACAACTTAATTTTTACAGTACATTTTTAACCCCCCCCCCCCCCCCCCCTAATCTAGTAATCAACAACTAAAAGTAATTAAGTAATTAAATAAATTACTCTGTCAAACCTGATTCAGACCCCTGTTTGTTATCTTTTGATCAGGTTACCAAGTTCTAGCACCAGCTGCTTACTATGATCAGACTGGAGCACTGGTTATGGGTCCTGGAGCTCGCACTGGCATGGGTGGACCTGTCCGACTGGTCCAAACCCCTCTCCTCATCAACCCAGCAGCTGCACAAGCTGGTGAATATGCTTGTTTTTGCATTCTCTTTGAACTTGAACTTTGAAGTCCCCTTTTCGTGACTTTGTATTTAATAATGTATAAATATATATATATTTTTTTTTTATTCTGTTGACCAAACTGATAGGGCTGGGCTATAAATCGATTTTA